>CM039676.1:303607949-304809094 GCA_022496015.1 Hordeum marinum
ATGAAATAGAGCCGATTAATGGTCGTACGTATCGCAATGTGCAAACGGTGTCGGAACTCGTTCAAACCTGGCATGGATGCACATATGTCTGTCTGGCTGGTGCCAGAAGTTGGGGTCATTTATTCATACTCTCATAAAAACACTAGTTGAAGTAGTGTGTTAGACTAGGCCAGATGAGTGCATCCATGAGCATGTATTTTTTTTCTAATTTGGAAACCTCTATTATTTCAAATTTTCGCCATTATCAATCAACATGAACATTTTCTTATATCCTGACAATTTCATTAATTTTTCAACATTTTGGGTATATCTAATTGTGTACGAAAAATGTATAAACTTAAATACATTTTCTAAATTTGTGAAGAAACTCCCAAAAATTGATCTTGCGCATAAATAGAAAACCACGTACTTTAAAAAAAATTGAAAGACAAACATTTCTTAAAATTATAGATAAAAAATGAAAAGTGGAACAATTTTCAAATTCTGGTACATTTTCTAAAAATACAAAAAATATTTCAAAACAAGAATATTTTTTGGTATTCGAAAAATAATTCAAATTTCGAAACAGGTTTCAAAAAGAATAAAAAAGGAGAAAAGGAGAAAAATTAACTAACGAAAAAACAAAAGAAAAAGAGAAAGATACGTTTAGGCCTTGGCCCAGCTAGGCGACGACATCACTCCCGATTGGTGTTTGTTGGGCGCGCCCAAGCTTTCATGGATTTTAAAAATATTCATCAATTTTAAAAACAAATGTTCGTGAATTTGGAAAAAAGATCAAAGCTTTGGAAAAAGTTTGTAAAATCTGAAAAGAGTTCGTGGATTTTGAAAAAAGTGCATGAATTTGACAACAAAGTTTGCGAATTTAAGAAAATATTCAAGGATTTGAAAAGTTCTCAGTTTTTAGGAAAAGCTTTATGATTTAAAAATAGTTTACAAATTTAAAAAAGAAAGAAAATGAAAAAACTGTAAAAAACAGAAGGAAAACAGGACAAAAAAAGATACATTTCTAAATTGTTCCTGTATTTTTAATAAAAGTTTTGATTTTTCTATAAAATATCTCATATGTATGAACGTTGTTGTGTTTTCTTATATATTTCGCACTATAAAATACCAGGAGGGTTTGTTGGGTGAAGTGGCTAGGAGCGTGTGCCAATAACTATGAGGTCTTGAGTTTGAATCCTCGTGAGCTCACATTTTTCTTTGTATTTTTAGGCCGCTTTTATTGAACGTGGTAGGAGGGACATGGCTTAATAAGCCGATGACTTGCGGTGTATTTTAAAAAAGATCATCATGCCCTTTATTATGAAGGGGTATGATGTAATCTCGAGTTTAGGATGGTATCGAAGCAGAAGTTATTTTCATATTGTATTTTCTTTAGTTCCTTTGTTATGGAGACAGAGCGAACCAACTTATTCATCACATTGATCTTACCTTTGATACTAACATATTCACCCACATACCCAACTGGAAGCTTGACATGGACTTTAGAAATCTCACACATAGGCGTGCACATCCCGCGGATTAACTTCTTTCTGCTACCAATTCAATTAACTTTGTTAGCCAATCGTAGCTAAAGTTAAGATTAAAATTCGATAGAGGCGTTGGAGCTGTTGGGGAGAAGAAGGCAAGCGTAAAGTCCCCGCCCTTGACTGATCCCCCCTTCCCCCTGTGTCTCTCGCCTTGCCACCACCTGAGGGACACCAGGCAAGCCTAGGCGGCCACCTCGGACGTCAAAACCCTAATCGCCTCGGGCGCTGCCAGAGGGTTTTAGGTTTTGGGGAAAACACACACCGTTACAGTCGTGTGTTCGTGCCAGATGTTGGTTTTGAGCCAGGTCGGAGGGGGATAGGGTTCCTCTTCTCGTCGATAGCTCCACGGTTAATACCGCAAACGATTGAATCTTCTTTCGCGAACACTGGAATGACACATGGTGCTTCCATTCTTCGCCCCCGATGCTTTGTAGTTTGCTTCTTTGATGATCCTCTCGGGTCTCGGCAACTTTCCTTCTGTTTCTCGGTTGTCCAGGGCAGGTGGCAGTGCAGCTGATGCGTGTGTGTGTGCGTGTGCGCGTGTGTGTGTGGCGAGGACCGCCAGCTTGCTTGCTCTGGAGCGTCGGTCGGCATCTTCTCTAGCTCGTGGGTGAGTTTCCAACGATCCGACGGTGTGGCTCCTTCTAGCCTAGGCGAGAGCATAGGGTTCTTCTTTGGTGTTGAAATACATGTGCTTCGTTTGTCCTAAGCTCCATGATCAGCGACTCTTAGTGTTCATGCTATTGACTGATCCTCAATGTTACCATGATGTCCCCGGGCTTCAAGATTACTTCCACAATTTCCCATGTATCTCTTTGTGTGCAACAATGTGTGTTGCGTTGTAGGTGCTCAGTCGGCGCCCTTGTATCTGTTAGTCACTCATGCTTGGTGGCCTTGTGTAATTTTGGTCGACTGATGGATTTGTTAATTCAAAGTTGATATCTTCTTAAGCCTTCGCGCTAAAAAAATAGACACCTATATATTTAGATATAGGTAGTAAACTATTGTAAAAAAAGATGTTTTTAAATATAAGTCTTTTTAGAAATTTCATTATGGACTACATATGGATGTATATAGATATATTTTAGAAGATAGATTCACTCATTTTGCTCCGTATATAGTTCATAATGGAATCTCTAAAAAGATTTATATTTAGGAACGAAGGCAAGGATGACAATTGTATCCACGGGTACCGTACCGGCATGAACATGGTATGTACACACTTTTATATCCATGGATAGTACCCTTATCCTACCCATTAAGTCATGGGTAGGGTACGTGTATAACCTTGTACCCACGGGTATACTCATATCCTATCCATTTGTGAACTAATGTTAAGTTGTGATCAATTAATCATTAATTTGTCACGTGACTTGTCTACTCCTATTGACTTATGAGTATGTCGTGATTTCTAAATTTTAATAGTGGTCATGTACTCATCTATATGTTATTGAGCTAATATAGTTGTTTTTTATAAAATATGCTATCGGCGAGTGTTTGTGAACAACTTGTATACCATTTGTTCTACCCGTTGGGTACGGATACCCATGGGTATGTGTATGGTTAGAATTTTGTATCCATTAACTATACGAATATAGATATGGTATTGCTTTACCTCGTCCATATCCTGTCCATTGCCATCGAAGGTAGTATAGGTAGTAAATATGTGTGCTACATGCCAACACATATAGGACGTTGTTTGGTAGCTTGTTCCAGTGCAGCATGGCTCACCTAAGCCTTGGATCATCGAAGTTTGGTTGAGCAAAAACTAACATCTGCATACTGTTTGGTTGTCCGCATCTAATCCTTCCATATTAGGTGAGCAATTTTAACATAGCGTCTGGTTGCCTGCATTGGCTCGGCTGACGCAACTACATGTGTTTGGTTGTATACACGGGACATGATTAAGTATTAACACTTACACTTAACACATACAATTACATCGTGCCTCGCGACTATAGTGGATGGTGACCTTGGCGCCTCGTCCGACACGACGAGCACAGAGTCTCGAGCGAGCGTTCATGCCGGCATCGTGACAAACTAGTTTCTAGCATGGACGCTGCAGAGAAATTCCATGCGAAGGAGCGTTGTGGCAAAGGATGAGGGAAGAGAAATTCAATATCTGTCGGACCATGGTGACTGCGGTAGACGGTGACCATGGCGCCGCGTCCGACATGACAAGCACATAGTCTCGAGCGAGCGTTCCTGCCGGTGCCGCATTGAATTAGTTGCTAGCATGGCCGCCATAGAGAAAGTATGTGCTAAGGAGCGTTGAGGCAGAGGACGAGGGAGGATAAATGCAGTGTGTGTCGGACAATGACGAGTGCGATGGACGATGACCATGGCACCACGTACGACATGACGAGCATGGAGTCCCGGGCGAGCGTTCCTGCCGGTGCCGATACGTTAGTGCGGTAAGACGAGAGAGAGGAGGCCAAGATGAACGACGCCGGAAACGACTCCAGTGTTGTCGGACGCGAGCAAGGAGGTCAAGAGGAATGACGCCGACGTCGTGAGGGACAAATAGGAGGGTTGTGAGACAGAGGACAGAGGAGAAGAAATACAGTGTGTGCGTCATGACAGCGTCAATGCAGTAGCATCGTCGAAACAGAAAACTTGCAACATGAGTGTCGTGTGAAACTACGAGGTAGACCTGTCGGTCAAAAGAAATTTCAAACGGTCGACCTTGTGCGACGAATGACAAAATTCGTCCAAAATAGCTTCAAACATGAACACAAAATTGAGCATTTACGATGTACGAAAGTAAGAACATATAACAAAAATGGGACCGTAACATCGATATGCATCTTTTTTGCGTCGAACTTATCTCGAATCGAAACACCGTTGTATAGATTAGAAGAAAGAAGAAAGAAAGGAGATTAGGGAAGAGCTTACTCGAGGTAGGACAAGATAAGGGCACCTCTAGGGAATCCCGCCAACCGAGCCATCCATTATAATAACCGTCGGTTTGCGAGATCCACCCCATATCCCCGGCCCGAGATGATCCTTCAAATCGCACCGTCCCAATTTTTTTTCGAGATCCCGCATCCACGAGCCCATTTCCTCTATTTGTACATGTTTTCATACGGTTTAAAAGGATCCCCTTTCCTTTGACGGGAGGGAAATTTCGGTCCCAAATGTTTTCCCCGCGGTCAGCGCCATGACTTTCTAAGCTCGATTCCAGTTAAATCTCACTGCCGCCGCCACTCGCAAGCTGTGTGGCGAGCTGTCGCGAGCCGTCGCCGTCGCCCGCGAGCCGCTTCATGCCGCCACTGTTGCCCGCCGTCGCTCGCCGCCGCCCGTGAGCTACTGCTGCTGCCGCCACTGCGGTCTAGCTAGCTAGCCACCGCCACCGCCCGCCCGCTAGCTAGCAGGTTCCGGCGGCGGGAGGTAGCTGTCGCTGCTGCGAGCTAGCTATTGCATGCTTGTCTCTTCCATCCCCGTGGTCCTCGCCTTGCTCCATGATGACGCTGTTCCACAAGACGTTATTAACGAAGATCCAATTATAATTTAACTGACATTTTCAGGAGGGTTTATGCAATTTTACCGACCAATGAAATATTTTGCGAGATCTATTCTATCTGAATAAAAGTCATACCTTAAAAACGTTTTGCGGTTATCTTTAAATTAATTTTTGCGGGGATCTAGCAGAGATGCTCTAACACATACTTGTTGGGCGTGTTTGGTTTCTTGTATTGCACCTGGCTCGCACCCATCATGCAATTATCCGGTTGTTTGGTATGCTGCATGTCCATTTGGGCTTGGCCCGACAGATACAAAAAAGGGCCTCCGAGCCAGGCTGAGCCGAAATGCAAGTTTCGGCTATTTCCGCGAGCCTGCACCCGTGCGTGCACCGACTACCACATCCACACGAGAAAGAGATAGGGTTTGTCTTCCTGTCGGTTCCCACCCCAGACCCAAGCTCTTTCATGCAATGCATCATGTATGCACCTAGGGAACCAAACACACCCGTTGTGTACGTGCTCGCATCCCTTGGGTCTCCTCTCATGCAAGGAACACATCCATATACGCTTGTTGTGCACCGTTCAAGACGGATTTAAAAATGCTTTGAATTTTGTGCTATACAGGTCTAACAATAAACATATACAACCAATCTGCCAAAAAAATTCCCACACGAACCCAATCAGACATAATGCAGGCAATCAAACACGTTCATAGTTACTCGCACGTGAACATCTTTGCTATAACCTGCGCAGGAAAAGAAGGTTGCTTCACACCATCACGAGTCTACGAGTATATCCACGAGGCTGCATAGTGACAGGAGTTTTTCTTATTTGACACAGCATACATAAGATTATCAAGAAAAATAATAAAATACGCCACATACTGACAGAGGTTCATTTGTCCCACGACGACCTTTGTCCTTTCATCATTTTTCCGGCGCGTGTGGACCCGAGCTGTCAGCGGCACCACAAATTAGGCGGGCGCGTGACCCCGCCCACTGCTCACGCAAGTCGACCCCCCGTCGGCGTCTTCGAAGCCTCCGAAAGCCTCATTTAAAGCCCACGAAACCGCATCCTTCTTCCTCACCACCGATCCTATCCCTCCCCTCTCCCTCTCCCTCCCTGGCCATACCCAAGAACACAGCACTTCCCATCTCAACTCCGCTCCGGTCCGGCCTCTATGGCCACGCCGAGACTTCTCGCCATCATCCTCGTCGCGGCTCTCCTCGCGCTTTCCTTCTCGCAAGGTATGGTCCGCAACATCAATGCCCACCCGCTTGTTTGTTCTTTCCGGTGTCAATCGGGTAAAGATTAATTAATGGCTGCTCCGCCGTGGACGGATGGGTGCAGGGGCGGTGGAAGGGAGGAAGGTGCAGGTGACGAGGTGGGGCCGCTACGGGCCCGGGCGGTGGCGCTCGCCCTTCCGCGGCGTCCGGTTGCAGGAGCAGCAGGAGGGCGGCGGGATGGTGTCGACGGTGATGGACTACTCGGAGCCCAAGGCCAACACCAACCCCCACGGCAGCGTGCCCGCCGCGCCGGAGGACCCCACCTCGCCGCCGTGGCACTGATCGATCTACGCATTTGCGTGTAGAGGACGAAGAGGCCAGGAGGGATCCGAATGAAGGGCTGTTCTCCTCCCTCCTGCCGCGGTAAATCTTTGATGAGTCTGTTGGTCTGGAGAATTGTATGTAGTGCTTATGTTTTGAATTTTGATCTCTCAATCTGTACGTTTCCTCCCTACATGCTGCTCATCTGTACAACCCATCCATGTGTCCTGTGCTTTGCAATAAAACCATCAACATTGTGCCATTGTTGCATATACGGTGGAGTACGTTTCAGGAATTTCTTGCACAGTATGCATGCCGGTTCAGTTTGATGACAGGAGTGCTCCGGTAACGTTGGTACCGGAGCTAATTAATTAGTTATCAAGCAGGAACTAACGAAGAAATGGCAATTGGATTGTGAGAATCATTCCTCTGTCTCCTCCGAGCAGACAACCGAGTGACCATTAGGCTAGGCCACACCTGCTGCATCATGCAGCAGGGTAGAGGCAACTTCGAATCTTGGTATACGTACTTTTACCTCCGAATTAAAATACACTCCATACGTTATTATAGGCTGCTACATAAGCGCCTACACCATACACAAGTTTGGTTGTTTTTACGAGGGAAAAAGGGTCTGGCAGTTTTGGCTTCATGAGATACTGTCTGATAGTATACCACAAATGGTGTTTGATCTGTGCCCTAGGCCTAACATTGGCTGGTGTCATCTTGTTAAGTTTGCTCTATGAACTTCTCTGTTTACTTTTATAAAACATTTTAGACATTCAGACACTGTCTAAATCAGTACAAACCAAACTGTGTGAAACGTCTTATAAAAACGAACGGATGGAGTAGTTACTATGATCGATGCTTGCAACTGGTTGCCACGCTATTGCTTTCCTGGCACAACAACGGGGCATGGGTGTTCAAAAGAAAAAAAAAGCAGGGCATGGGCTTTGCCAAAGAAAAAAAGGGGCATGGGCTGATGGGCACCATCTGGAGTCAACTCATTGATCATGGTGCAGGATATACATGAGCTGTAGTTCTTGAGTTCCGTACAGATGGACAAGTTTCTTTGCATATTCGCTTCATCAACTATTAAGATAATACAAAGCTCCATCGAACCTCGCCCCGTCAACTGCTCGCAGCAAGCTCAGGTGGGTATGGATATGTGGATGCTTTCGATGGTTGGCACATGTCAACCTCGTGATCCAACGCGAGGAGGGTTGGCATGCTTTGGACTTTGCATGCATCGCCGAAACGAAAGGGATGGGAAGAAATAAACTTTACGGGCCCATTAAAGTAGTTGCTGCATCGCTCCAAATGAAGCGTTGCAGATGAGATGAGATGCTAGGGTGGCAAAATGTTTGGTACATGTGCACCACGCCATAATTTGATTCGGGTCAGGGCTGAGCCTGCGCTTAAACTATGGGATGGATGCTCCTTTTTTTTTTTTGAGCGGTTGAGATTGATGCTCCTGAGTTCACCGTAGTGGAATAAGGTCTCTTTGCCTATGGGATTGATGCCCATGTGCTGCGAGAACTGCTACCTGGTCAAAAATATCCATGTGCACGACCAAGTTGACTGGTGTATTCGCAGAGCTACAAGATCGAGTGCGGCATAAGATAGACGCGTCCACAGTAGTTTTTCCTCTTGGGGCACTAGATAGGTCTTCGTTCGAACGGCGGCGAGACGACGATATCGCCATCGTTGTGGAATAAGGTCTCTTTGCCTTACCCTTATTCCGGTGATTGCTTCTTTGTATCGGCGGTAGGCATGTGAAAAATAGTGTATATTCATTTCTGGTTCTTCAAGTACGTTTGTTTCGGTGTCGCCGTCCAGAATGAAAACGAGAAATAGGATTCAACTCAGAGCATCTATAGCCAGATACATCAAATCTGGTCCCTCGGATATTCACGGACGTGTCTGGACGTGTTCATATACAGTGATCGGTCACATCTTAATTTTTTCATGAAATACCTCAATTAACAAACCTTAAATCCATACAAACACACAATTAGCAAACCTCAAACCAATATAAACACATGCAATGTAAACTACCTCTACGATGCAAGACAAATCCACGGGTACACTTGCCCTTCAAATTTGGTGTGTTCACTATGAAGAACCAGATATGAAGACAAATCCACAGTGGAGTTTTTCCTAATTTCCTCCATTTAAGGACCTATCTTGGATACACCATCGACATAAACCGTATATTTTGGTAGAACCCACGTTGGTATCGACGGGAAGGGTAAGTGTCGTCGTGGATGAAAGATAGTGTAGAGTGTAGACTATTATTATATCGCATGTCATCGGACTACGAAAAATTAGCATGTTCTACTAACATACTAGCTATGGAGAAAGATCATCCACATCTGCGCTTGCCCTTTCCGACACCCATGTCGTCTTTTTTGTAGAAGTAGCGCTCGAAAATACAAAATGAATCAAGCCGGATCTACTCATCATCGGAGCTGTCCAACCCGTCGATGTCATCCTTCTCCTCTTTGGGGGACATTCCGGTCATGGAACAGACAATCCAATTTTGCTCTCGGGCAAGGACGCGTATGTTCCTCCTCCGTCGCTTCTTTAGCATGCGGGCACATATGGTTTGGTCCTCCGCGGCCATGTCGGTAGCGAGGTGGGCCTCGACCACCCTCGTCCTCTCCATCCCACAACGGGCACACCGGTCCTGCAGAACTCATACGCTGACAGACTAGGGATGGGAAGGATAATGGACCGCGATCCTCCAGCCTCGGCAGATTCGAGTGCCCGTTGCGCTGGCGGAATGGATCCGCGCTAGACAGATCAGTAAGTCGGTCGATCGCATTCCTCCCAGGAGCGTTGGAGGCCAATGCCTATAGCCATAGCCTCCTCCATCCACCATGGGACGATACCCCAGTCGACGGATCTGAAGTGGTGAGAATTAGATCCATTGTTGGCCATGCATGAGAGGTCAGAGATTATTGGAAGGGAGCTTGGGGGCGGGACGGAGTGGAGTGGGTCGTGTTTGGTTCGGGGAGCATACGAGGAAGAATATATGTGGGGAGGGGTGGGCCAGCATGTGTTGTCTCTGACGTGACGGACGCACTCAGTGTCCTCATTTCCGCCTCAGATTTGGGCTGGTTATGACGGGTTCCGGTTAGCCCGAGCGTATGGGGCCGGTATGAGGAGCCCATCTAGATCACAATTCTTTGACCGACCAGTTACCGAGTCGTGTGCCTGGGCATATAGGGACGCCCGGTTGTAGATCTCATAGCTCGCCAACTAGTTGATGGAGCAAGACACATTCAGAGACGGCGTGAGCGACTTCGCGGTATTCATCCTCCGAGCTCGACCGTGACACCGTGCCTCGTGCTTCAAGGACCAGCTGACAAGCGCGTCGTCGAGGAACACCTAAAGCAGGGCTTGTGTATTTATAACGCCCAAGATACGGTCCTAGCCCGAGCAAAGACTTTGCAATCTTCGCTAAGGATAGAAACGCACATCGAAGACGATACGACATGTGATTAATATCATACACACAAGTTTCACATGTCGGTAATAAAATGGAGATCACAATAAATACAATATTAACTAAAAAGATGAGAATACAAGGATAGTAGTACGACAGTATTGAGATATGAACATTCTACAGCCGTCCTCCATAGCAGTTTAGAGGAGTGGTATTTCAGGCCTTAAAAAGTGGATGGGTATTATGTGGTCATATCTTAGGAAAAAAGGGCAAGGAAAACTTTATTTTTTTGTCATGTGTGATCATACTAGGTTTGATTTTTTAAGAACTTCTGTTGTCTTACCCTTCACACCAGTGAACCTGTTTCCGTTTCAACGCTCTTATTTGATTGACATTCTCTGACGTAATGGTCACATGAAAAATTAAAATGAGAATTTTTTTCTCAAAATACCATGGCAAATTTTGAATTTTTGTTGTTGTCATCGCATAGCCAGATTTATCAAAACAAAAAGTTTCATGAAAAAGATAATGGCAAACAAGATTAAAGATAAAAATTGGTGAAAAATCAGATAAATTGCCATGGATCTTCAAATATTTTTTCATGGGATGTTCAAAACAGTTTTCCCATGGTATGTTCAATAATAATTTGCCATGCTATCTATTTTTTTACCATGGTTTGTTGAAAAAAAATCCATGGTGTAAACAATGAATTTGTCGTGATCCAAACAATAATTAACAGTGGTTATATGAGAAAAAGGTCGTGTTGTGTGCAATTAGATTTTCCATGGTGTGTACAATAAAAGTTTCCATGCTCCAAAAAATATGTCTTGTCATACAAAAAATTGCAGTGTCTAGAAAAATATTTTACTTAGAAAATACAAAAAAATACATCTAAAATTGCCATGTGAAAAGTAGAAACATTTCCAAAACACCAGAAAATCGCCATGCTACCTTCAATAAAACTACCATGGTTGAAGTAATACAATTCTGATGATCTAAAACACTATTAAATTGCCATGCTACATATAATGAAATTTTACAAGGAAAATTTACTAAGCTTGTTCTCTAAGAGACATGACAACTATTGGAAATTTCTAAAGGGGGACAAGGCATATTTAGGAATTTTCTTCTTTCAAAATATGTAAAATATATATAATCCAGAATTTTTCTTAGTATAATTAATAAAATGTTCATTGTCTGAATAGTAAATTTGACATGATAACTATGATAAAACTACCATGGTCTAAGTAATAAAAAAAATCCATGGTATGAATAGTAAAAATGGCATGATACATATGATAAAAATTGCAAATGACAATTTTACGTTTTTTTTCCTCTAAAAAATGCATGTCAACTTTTAGAAAATTGTAATGGATACAAAAGTAGAGTTCAGGATTTTGTTTCTTTGAAAAGATAATTTTTTTAGAAAATTGCCATCGACACGTGGCAAAAATATGGATTTTCTTCTATAAAAACGGGTGGCAAGTTTTTGAGTGTAAATGGGTACATGACAAATTAAGGAGATTTGTTCTATAAAAAAAGGATGCCAAATATAGCAAAATTACCATGTGTAAATGGCAATTTTGAAATATTGCCATGTGCACATGGCAAATTTGGAAGATTTGTTCTTTGAAAAAGATGGCAAAATTAGGAATTAGCCATGGGTTCAAAAACAGTTGGCAACCTATATGTTAATTTGTGATGCTATATACAAGAAATTAATATGCATTTCATCCTCCACCTCCACCTTACCACAAAATTTCACTTGACATGTAACCCATGGTATATACAATACAAACTTTTTGGGGGGACATATACAATACAATTTCCATGGTTTCTACCATATAAGTTTTCATGGGAACGCATGTTAAACTGTCATGGGGCACATTGTTAAACTACCATGGGGAGGCATCTTCAAATGGCATGTGGGCCTATAATAACATTTTAGTAGTTTCTTTTTTCCAATAGACATTTCAAAAATGCCATGGGCACATATGTGAAAATTTTCTCAAAAAACAAAAAAAAAATCCATGTTGAGTGTTAGGAATGTTAAAATCTGAAATTCGACTAGATGTATCACAACTATAATCATGTTGTACTCAAATCCATTGAGAGGAAATGAGACAAATATATCCCTAAAAAAACTTCAGAGCAGTAGGATTTGGGAACAAATGATTTCACATGTTCATTATGAAGCAACAACAACAATAGGGTCGTGAGTCATCGAGTCACCATACGAAAGAGAAGGAGAATTCCCCAGGGGAGATGTGTCTGCCCCTCCCCCCCCCTTGACAAGCAGTAGCTCCACCCGTGCTCTGCCATGGATGGCTCCTGCTCCCGAACCCGCGCCCGTGTCCATCTCCTCCGTCGTGCCTACCTCTCAACGTTCCTCCCGTTGTGTGGGTCACGTGGTTTTCCAACTGCCTCAATCGGTGTCCCCTCTGCCCCCCTTCTCTTCCTACCCATCACCACCTCGCCCAAGCTCGCTCCACCTGCACAATTTGTTGCACGACTTGCCATGGATGTCACACGTCCAATCCAGCCCTCATTTGCCTCCTTCCCTCCTCCTCCCACACCTTGGCAAAGGGGAGCTTTGTCAATGTCGTTGATGTGGAGGATGCGGATGAGCTTCTGTTCCTCCGACAAATGTGAGCACCGCCCGCCAACGACGTCAACGACATGGAGTGTGAGAAATGAATATTGGGGAGGGAGTCAAGTGTGTCTCACTAGTGAGCAGATAAAGGTGATAGCGGAGTGCGTTTGCAGGAAGCATCGTTTAGCGAATGGGTCGTTTAAGATGACATGGGCATGCGACATGTTCCAAGATTCGTGCACAAAATCAAAAGGTGGTCAGCTTGTTCATTGGGAATCGCCAGATTTCTGACGTTCACCAATCATTATTTTCGTTTCCTTTTGAGGGGTGGGGGAGAATACATCAACATTCTTACAAAAGAAATTTGTATAAACATAAATCTAGTTGCCATTGATATTTAAAAAAATCATGAATGTTTTCTTTGTAAATATGAACATTGTTTTGCATATACCAAAACTTTCTTTTTTCATGATGTATATTTTCAAAATAGTATAATAAAAATATTTAATAAAATCATTTTTTTGTTATCGAAAAGTTGAAGATATTGTGCCAATCCAGATAACTTGTGGTGGAATAGAAACTTCCTGTCTATGTGCTGCCCAATGCAATCCTACCATAGGTCGCCTGTAGGGAAGCACGTATCGGGACAAAACAGTAACCATGGCTCGCCTGCTGACGTGTTGTTGCTTTTTTGTTTTGTTATATTCTTCCTTTTTTATTTATATTTTTCGATTGTCATTATTTTTACTTTTTTATACTTTTTATATTTTGAAATATTCAAATATGTATATTTAGAAAAAGTAGGTAAAATTTTCTTAAAAGTTAATCTTTCATTTCAAAATATTAAATGTGCATAGAAAAATGTTTTTGATGTATACAAAAAATGCATGATGTGAATTGAGCAAACTAGAAAGTTTTATTTATGTGTAATAAAATATTTAATCATGTGTACTATTGTTTATCATAAAATTTCTAATGAAATTAAAAATGGTTTGTACATTTTAAAAATAGACATTATATTAAATGTTCACAAGTTTTAAAAACAATGCATTCTGGAGAAGTTTAAAAAATATTTGTACCAATCATTCAATTTTTTTAGTCATTGTTTAGCTATTTGTTCCTTTCTTATTCATAATTGTTTCTTTATTTCCATTATTTTTCACTTTATTTATATTTCGAGATATTCTAACTGTATACACATGTATTACAAGAAAGTTTATATTTGTTTTTAGAAAATTTTAATCTTGCATTTATTTATTTTAACATGTATATAATTTTCATATACTCAACTTGTTTATTCATTGTAAAAATAATTTCTGTAATTTAAAAACGATCTGTCCATTTTGAAAAATGGAGACGACATTTTAGAAATTGTTCACAAGTTTCAAAACATGTGTTCTGGACATTCAAAAAAAATTTATAATAGAAAAATGATGTTTGCATAACTTAGGACAAATATTTTTAATTAAAAAAGGTTCCAACGTGTATTCAAGATGGGCCGGTCCGTTACTGTGTTACCTGTAGGCGAGCATTATTATATGTCAGTACGGGCGATACATAGAAATTGCGGCTCCCCTGTGGGCAGAACCGTTTGTGCCTGGAGAGCCGAGGCCTTCTGTGATCAACGTTAGAAATTAAGCCTGTGTTACCAGCCCCGCCGCCACTGAGGTGTTCTGAAAACCGTAGAATCGACCAGTAGGTGTTTCTCTGCAGGTGTTAACAATCTGGCTTCATTGCTTGGGTAGTGCGCGCGTACTGCAGGAGTGCAGGTGCAGCTCCAGAGCGCGATCACCCCCCCCCCCCCCCCCCCAATTCCGCAGACATGAAAAGAATATAATCCGTGGTACAGTGATACGGCGTGTCCCTGCACCGGCCTCTGTCGCTGATTCAACTTTCCTTGTCCGATCATCTGAATCAAAGGTGATCGATCAGCTAACTTCCCTTAACAACTACGTAGAGTAGTAGAAAGTATGTATAGTGCAAGGATCACGCTTTGTATCTCACAAGAGTCTTTGTAAAGTTTTTCTAGTCGACTGTCAAGGGTGGCATTAGTTCCAGACTTCCAGTACAGGAGAACGGTGCAAATGACCTTTTGTCAAATAAACAAGATGAAAACAAAATCCAGCCCAAGGAAAACTCAGTCACGGCGCTAACTTTTAGCTGAAAACAAAAGGCGTGAAGTCCGTCAGCCGTCATGTTTGGTGGGACGTCTTAGCTCTAGTCCAGCAACAGCACAAGACAAGGCAGCTAGATAGCTCATCTTTCAGATCAACAAGGTGCATCAGTAGGTAAGTGCAACTGAGAGATTCCTTTCTTTGCTGGCGACCAAACAAGAAAGGTTCGTCTCATTGTTTTCCTTTTCGAAAAGAGGGGATACCCCTCAGCTCATTGTTAATTGGACTTCTTTTCCAGAGAGAGTTAATGCCTTCTTTCTCCCCAGTCATAATAATAATTGTATCGAAGATTGTAGTTCTCTGCAGCTATTGTGATCAATTTTATTTTATTTTCGAAACTCTGGCAAAAGTTTTGCCACTTCCTCATTAATCCTATATATCTAAATAGTTGATTCCATTATTTTAATTTTCTTAATATGCATGGAAAATGTTATTTCTATTCCCTCTCAACATGCGCACATCCCAACTCACGACACATACCACATCATCAATCATATTAATTATATTTCTCTCAACATGCATGAGCAATATTGCTTATATTGACATATTTTATCTACTACCAGGGGTGTTACCCCCTATATATTTACCTTCCACGTGTCACATGCAGCCTCCAAACCAAATGGGTTAGTGGATAGAAAAAACAAATAACGTGATAGAACTAACTAACCCAACAAATTTGCCAGGTTGTTGGTCGGAAGCTACATGTCGTTGAATGGATAAGTGTTTTCCAGCAGAAACAAAAAGAATAGATAAATGGTTGCTAGCTAAGGTGATGTTCTGATGTGTTGGCGCACTACTTCTATTATTGGGTTGGCGTACAACTTTTATTTGGGTATGCGCATATTTTTCAGAAACTAGTGTATATTTCTAGTTAGAGAATGGTTTAGAATTTAAACATACGTGTGCACACATTATTAGAGTATGTAGTACAACAGTATTGAGTATGAAATATGGAATTTGGCTCATACTATATACTCCCCCTGTTCCTTGATATAAGGTGTATATATTTGTGATTTTTTTTTCAAAATACAAGGTGTATTGCGTTGCACCACTCGTTTGGATATTTATTTTAGGGATTTGATTGCATTTCTTTATATCAGGCAAGCTCCTCTATTTTCTGATGTCAATTAGTCCGGTGTAAGCTGGCCTAAAACTTGTGAAATTTTCCCTCCACGTGTGGTCTTTAATTTTCATGCCAAAAACTATACACCCTATATTTAGGAACGGAGGGAGTACTACATTTTTTTGAAAATTCATACTATATACTACCTTTTTTAATACAATATACTACATACTCTCTTACAAAAATACACCATACCACATACTCCATACTTCTTACACGATTCTATATAGTTCTCCTTTTTTTCATGAATTATATATTCGTTCTTTTGTCTGTACATACATTAAATTTTATTCTATATGAACATAAAAATCATCCTTACGATATTCCAAATACTCTAAAGTTTATTTTTTCATATGGAGTACACTCCATATATCCTATTTAGTACTCGTACTCTTATTTGTGAAATGTACACTGTTCCGATAAAAAAATGCTTCCAACCTGGCATGAGTATATGTGTATACTATTATACAATTTCATCCATACTATATACACTCTAAGATTTTGGAGACACAGACCGCATGCATGCAAAGAGTTTTGGAGCATGTCTAGGAAAACGTTTTGAAGAAGCATGCACGTGACTAATACTTATCAAGTCAACTGACGCATGCAAGTTGTTATCCGGCCAACAAACTTCCTCCCGTGTAATGCACTCTATCAGATCTTTTTCTCTTTACTAACCGATTAGTTTGTTGTGTGCCACGTGAAAGGCAAGGAAGTAGGGAGTAACTACACCCGGTAGTAGTATGATATATATATATATATATATATATATATATATATATATATATATATATATATATACACACACACACATATATAATCAAACATAATATATTATATCTATTTTATTTCTTGTTAATGTTATCAAAATATATTACAACCAATCTCCACAACAAAGTGCGGGGTATCGACCTTTGAACCGTCCTCATCTGAGTTCCTTTTCGAGCCACATCCAGTATCCTTAGCCTGGTGGGGCCGCAGCAAAAAGCCCATTCGTATGGCTTCATCAATAAGAAAAACATTCAATTTCAGAGAATAAGACCCATCAGATCGTGTGAATAGGTGGATATAGATATTGCATGAGCAGAAAATCAAGTTGAGACTCATGGAAGAACAATGTGTTTTTTGTGAGGAATGTTGCTGATGATACTTATATGTATGATGCGGATATGTAGAATGTTGATTCTATGGTCAACATTGATCATTAGGATGCATTCAATATGTTGGGTCAAGTTTATACTTTAGAACTTTCTATTATTTGTTTAGCCAATCGTAAACTATAAACCACTATTAAGATATTTGTTATATTGTATGCTCTAGAGATCTTTACCAATATATTTAAGGATATTAAATAAACTACACAAACACAAGCACACAAACAAAGATAGACAGAATATACATATATGTATACATTGTGTAAATCATTCAAATGTTAAAAAGTAATTCAAATAGACAAGTGATTTTTGTTCATTTTTATTTTCTCGCTATTAAGGTGATATGTTTTAATGATCTTGTTAAGGGCAATGTTTCAAATAGAAAAGCTACTATTACAAAATATATTTTAAACCCCTCGGAAGCCTTTTTCAGTGATGTACATTGTACTTTTATAATAGGCATTTTATTTATCATTTATAAACCTTGTTATGTGGTTAACTATGCTGACACATATATACCCATTGAAATTATATGATAAAATAACCTATAAAGATGTATAAAACTTTAATATAAACTATTTTTATTTAACTTGGTCCAAGTCTTTAAATCTTTAGTCCTACTAGATGACCCGTTGAACGCATGAAGCAAAAAGCGAGAGCAAACCAAGTATTCAAACAATGCAATTAAGATTTCTTTAAAGACTGATAATAAAATCGGTTAATCATAAGAATATATATACTTATACCATGGTTATACATATCTCTATATATCATAATGCATGGAGATGACATATTAATCATCTCTTTGTGTTATTGATTGTTGAAAAGAAGTTGAAAAAGAGAACAAACATGTTCATTATTGTTGCTAAAAAGCAAGATGGTCTGCGAGGTAGGGTGAGCGGTGCTTAGAGCAATAACTGACTCTTAAAAAGGAATAAATAAATAAATTTGTCAGCATAGACCTAGCAATTCATTCAACAAACATAGAAGAGAAAAATAATATATTTTGTACATTTTATAGTACATGCCCTTGCTTTCAGACCCAACTTATAAAAAGAGAATATCCTCAACTGCAACTTCTATAGCGTCATAATATAACGTTTCGAACAATTTTTCAGTTTCCATGATATAGTGTGTGATGACCTTTAAACATGAATTATTAGCGCCTTCAGTTTCCTCCATTCCCTTCAACAACCTAAGAGACTGCAAAGCGTTGACAATTCTTGTTGCGTAAAGTTAGAAACAGCTCTATTTCATATTTGTTAAATTCAGTATGCAATGAAGCCATGGTACACACAAGAAGTACCATATCTACAACAGATATACAAAGCTCATCTCTTAAGCTTCTTGAAGGCAACCCAAACAAATTATAGTAAAGAGAAACTAAATGCAAACCATCGTTTTGTCAAGCCTCCATGCCACCAGTAGCTTGTACACAAGCTCATTCTATATTCGGTTATACCCAACTAGACATCCTAGTCAATAATAAAATCCTCTATAGTCAACAGTTAATTACTGGAATATGTCTGGAATTAAGAGTCTTGAATAACATTGATATCAGAAAAAAAATATACCGGGATCACTGAATCATACCAACATTTTTTCAGCAGTCTCAAGCCTGCCTTTAGTTAAGTCTTCTAATCCTGTAATAACCTGTCATATGAATCCACAAGATCACACCACATCAGGCTTGCAAGTGAATGACAATCACGTGGTGTAAATTACCAATTGAAAACTTCATACGTATATTTAAGGTCATTGCAAGTGTTGATCCTTGAAGCCAACAACTTCTCCACACGTGGTTCCTTTATTCCTTCCAAATCACTATATAGAGAATACAAAAATGGTTTGTTTAATTCTATTCACCAGAAGTGTGTGAAAACGATTATTAGGCATACATGACAAACCCAATAGAAATATGCGGGGGAGATGGTCAATACACCCAGAAAAATTACATCCAAAACAAACTCGTGCAAAACAACGCCTGCAAACGACACCAATCTAGACATAAACCTTTCCCTCAGGAGAAAAGAGAATAAGGCACTAAAGCCGCACAATATATGCTCTGCATTTTTAGTCAGTCAAAATACTAAATATCTCTAATGCAATAAAACAACAAGGAAGAAAACAAGCTGCATATGATTTAAGTTATTGTCGCTGAACTTCTAAAGTTTTCCCGTTATATGATAGCCTTGTTCCCAGCAAGATCCATTGTTGTATTTCGGATTTCTTGTATGAAAAAAATATCCATAATTAAAACTATATTGGGCAAGACATCCTCTCTACCAATGATACTATCAAAACTCACAAAACAAAATTCCCACGCAGATATATGCAACATTGAGAATGCAGAAGAAACCATAATAAAAAAAGAAAGCCTACTAATCTTGCCATTCATCTGTTCAATATATTATCCTACCAAACTGAACATAATTTCTCATCAGCATGGGGCGCATCATTAGGTAGCAGACATGGTTGGGCCCACTATGGTGCCAGATGTGCGGCCCGAACAGGGCCCAAAATTCCGGGGGCCCAAAATTTTCACATAGGCCTAGTATATAAAAAATATTACTGGGCCGCTGGCGTTAGAGTGGGATGGACTTGAGGAGAAGGCCATCGAGCAACCAACACTGTAACAGGATTGGGATCGTTCTCGTGATCTCCTCAGCTACTACATCTAGTCCTACTCGATCGCTACAGCCAACAGAATCGCTGAACCGGGATCGTGGCTACAAGGAAAGCACGCAGGGGGAGGAATCTCTCCATCGTGGGCAGGCTCGTGCCTCGTGGCGAAACGTCTCGTCAGTCTTCGCCTAGTCTCGTCGCCCTCGTCCCTCGCCCCTCGGTCCCTTGTGAGTAGCCCGACAGGGCGACAGGCCATTGTCGTCGTTGCCTTCATCGTCTCTGCTCTCTCAAATTTCAGACTTGTCCACGTCGTCTCTTCGGATTGATCAGTAACCCACTCTAGTCTCTAGGTACTTCGCGAGTCCTTTTTTGATTAATTTCGGTTACTAGTCTTAATTTTTTTATTTTGTAATTAACTATTGACAGGATTGTTACTTCGTTAGAGCCTGATTCTTACTTCCTCGATTAAATATACATTATAATTGCTCATTGAATTTAGATAAATCTACACAAACATCTAGCATATATTCTAGATCTTTTATTTTTTTGTCGATATGGCCTCATTTTCTAGTTTTGCATAGGGCCCCGGATTTTACCGGCCCAGCCCTGATAGTAGACCTACATTCTAGAATCTATTAAACAATAAAGCATTTGTATGTACTTAATAACCATGGGCAGAATTTCAGGCAATACTCCCTCCATTTCTCTATATAAGGTGCATTCGTTTTTTGATAAAATTCCAGAATGTAAGGTGCATTTCTTTTGACTCTCCATAATTCCCTTGTTAGCCCTCCGAAAAAAGGAAAAAAATCTATTTTCTGATTGTCTGTATCTCTTTTTATAGCAAAAGAAGGAAACTATCTCTTTGTCGATTGTATGTATCCTGGACTAATTGATTCACTTTCCACTATCGGACAAATTTGCCAAGGGTAATTTAGTCTTTACATGTCTATAATTATGTGCCTTGGTCAACGTGCCAAAAATAATACACCTTACATAAAGGAACGGAGGGAGTAGTAGATATTGGACTGCAGGCATGAATTATAATGTTGACCATAGAATCAACATTGGTGATGTACAAGGAGATACCAGAGGTGTTGTATGGGAAGTGAGTGGTGAGGGTGAAGGCCCGGCGTGGATACGCATGGGAGAGTGTTTTGGTCCCAGGCAGTGATGATGTCACCACAGGAGCTGTCAGCATTACAAGTGGTATGGTATGCTTCAAATTCAAGTATAAAAATAAAGGCTAAGTTCTGACAAGCGAGCGGAGCGAGGCCCATCGCCGATAGGCTTGGGCCGAAGCGATATGGGTCAGTATTGGCCTAGGTGACCTGTGTTATATATGTCTTTTATAAGTCACCATACGATGATAAGTTTATTAGTTGTAAATACCCAACATTTGTAACCTCTTCGGATATAATGAAGTTCGTTGACTGGCGCCTATTGTTTTTCCCTTCGTCTTGGAGGGGTTTTCCACGTTAAATCCCATGTCTCCTGTGTTGATTTCGTTTTTCGTTGTTTGATTTGCGTGTAGTATCTCTAACAACAAGTGTAGTAAGTGGTTAGGTGGGAAGGGAAGGAAAGCGCGATATTTGAAAGAATCAAGGGCAGCAAGTTTGTTTTCCTGAATGGAAACATATTCGGGTGAGCTTTAAAGATATCGTCACGAACAAAAACACATTTCTCATCGTCAACCTTGCACATTCCAAGTGACAACAAACATACCATTTGGTGGTTGTTCTATCCATCCCTAGAGAGGCCAAAGATAGAGGGAAACACACACAAAGAACACACAAATATGGCGTGCAACACGCAAGCCACGAAGCATGACTAACAGGGAACGTCGAACACTACCGGGAGTAAGAAAGCAGGGAACACCAGGAGGCAGAGTGCCAACACGTGGATCCCATGCAATGATGCAAGGGTGCCTAAACATGAGCACCGCCGGGCATGCAAAGGTTGGGATCATGACAGAGGCTCGTAGCCCGACACTGTCTTCATTTCAAGCGACGAGGAGGAAGCCAAAAGGATATTGTGCTTTGCAACCGTCGACCGCATGTTGAGCAGCTGACGAGCATGTCCTTCATGGCAATGACAACCCTAGTGGCCATTCGATGAACTCGTTCGACTCTTTCCTAGCGAGGCGCACAATGGGGTGCTGGAAGACGTCGTCGTGGATGGCTATCACCCGCTCCCGGATCCAAACCAGGCGTCAAACTGTTGCCTTAGTGGATGAGGTGATGTCATTCCCATCAAACACTTATTCTGATATATGACACTTACGTCGTGTGTGTATCATGTATGGCTCGCTACAAGGTTAGAAACCCTTAGGATGAGGCCTCATGAATGAACAATGGGTGCAAGGCAACCACACAACGAGGGTAACTATGCTTTGGCAACGAGAAGCGCGACGCCACACCAACGGTCCGCTTGGGTGGGTAGACAGCTGGAATGCAGAGAGCTCAAAATAGTTTCTTTATTTTATGAAGTGTTGTAATGAACAAGCTCTATAATAATGTTATACGGCGGTGGATCTATTGCCCTTTTTTAAAGAAATAAAGTGCCTAGTAAAGATGAAATGAAAAGCAACATATCTCTATTATTTTTTTGAAATGGAGACATTTTGTCTCATTCATTAGTTAAGCAGAAGAAAGTTGTTCGGTTGAATTTAAAAAAAAAGCTGTTCGGCTAATCAACAAAAAATCAGACTAAAACCGTCACAAACTATAGAGCGACACACACATGCCTCAACAAAGAGGGCCTCGTCAAGATACAATCTAGCATCACGGTCATCACTTTTTTCCAACAGGCATCATCGTCCTTTCTATACTTTGAGTAAGTGACTTCGACTTCGCCGAAGATGAACATCGTGTTAGACTTAGAGATAGGAAACTTGAATGTAATATCAACTATCTCTTTCTCTTTTATATCTCCCGTATCTATCTCTATCTCTCATATCTTATAACAATCGGATTCCTTGAGATCGGTTGCAACCTTGTAAGCCACGGTGGAGGTGTTTCTGCCCATCATCAATGTATACCGATGCGACTCCCTCACGAGGGAGTAGGAACGCTTAAACCTAACATGGTATACAAAGCCAATTCTCTTCCCATCTAGCTACGAAAACCCATCGTCATCACCATGTCTTTGTCTTCAACACCAGTCGTCCTCAACCTCGGATCTCCACCGATCGAGAAGCGAAACAAGGGGAACTACCTCTTGTGGAAAGCCCAGGTCATGCTCGACCTGCGAGGAGCGCAAGTCACAGGGCTCCTGGATGGAACCGAAGCCGCGCCCCGACCACGGTGGAGCAGCCGCAAGCGGACAAGTCCATTGCAATGGTGTCAAACCCACTGTATGCACCATGGCTATCGAGGTATCAACAAGTTCTCAGCTTCCCACTGAACTCCCTCTCCAAAGAAGTTCTCTCCCAATTCGTCGATACGGAGCATACTCATGAATTATGGTCCGGCATCACCACCCTGTTTGCTTTGCAATCTCAATCCAGGATCACTAATCTGAGAATCGCCATTACCATGACCAAGAAGGGCAACATGTCCAGCACATCCTTCATCTCCAAGATGAAGACCTTGGGGGATGAACTTGCAGCTGCAGGACGTCCCGTCACAGATCTTGAGATGGTGGATTATGTGCTTGCTGGACTAGATCGAGACTACGATCCGGTTGTGGCAGCCATCGACACCGTCAAGACCACCATCACAGTTGACGAGCTATTTGCTCAGATCGCCGCCTTCGACTAGCGCATTGAGATGCTTGGCAACGACGGGGAAGGTGGTTTCCGCACCTCTACAAATCTAGCGTACCATGGCCACGGTTAATTCTGTGGCCGTGGGTGCTCATGCGGCAATAGAGGTCGTGGCTGCAGGAGATGGCCTTCTTCTTCACCAACCAACAACAACAGGGGAGCTCGAGGTGGACGTCCCCAACAACAGTAGCAACAACGTTGATCACATAGGGATTATGATTACCCGGAGTGCCAAATCTGCCTCAAGCATCATCGTGGGGGCGCCCGTGACTGTTGGGATCGCTATGAAGAGGATGAATACAAGGAGAAGGAGGCAAATGCTGTCATCGACTCGTACGGCATCGACACCAACTGGTATGCGGACACTGGATCCACACATCACATCACGAGGGAGCTTGACAAGCTAACCATCAAAGATAAGTACCATGGAGGTGACCAAGTTCACACCGCAAGTGGACCTGGTATGTATATTACTTATGTTGGTAGTTCAATCATCAAAATCCCCATGAAAAATTTGCACCTAAACAAAGTCTTATATGTGCCTGAAACATCAAAGAATCTCCTTTCTCTTCATTGATTTACTCTTGACAATCGTGTTCTCATTGAATTCTACCCGTATTTCTTTTTGGTTAAGGACTTGGACACGTAGAGAATTCTTCTTAGGGGCAAATGTGTGGGTGGTCTCTACCCACTCATATCTTCATCATTGTCATCGTCAAATAAACAAGCTTTTGTTGCTGTCAAGCCTTCTTCAGCAAAGTGGCATAGCAGATTAGGTCATCCTTCACCGGTCATTGTTAAGCTAGTTCTTAGTAAAAGTAATCTTCCCTATAGTCAGGAGTCTAGTATTGAGTCTGTGTGTGATCCATGTCAACAAGATAAAAGTCATCAACTTCCATACCCTATATCTATCAGCATCTCCACTGCACCTTTAAAGCTTGTATTTTCAGATGTTTGGGGACCAACCCCTAGTTCAGTTGGTAGACACTCATACTATGTAAGCTTCATTGATGATTATAACAAGTTTACTTGGATCTATATTCTTAAGAAACGATCTGAAGTGTTTCAAGTTTTCAAGAATTTTCAAAACCTTGTTGAAGAAAACCTAACACCAAGATCATTGCCATGCAAACTGACTGGGGAGGTGAATACAAGAAACTTAATCTTTTCTTTCAACAACTTGGCATTTCTCATCATGTTTCGTGCCCTCATGCACACCAACAAAATGGTTCTGCCGAAAGAAAACATCGTCATGTTGTTGAAGTAGGATTATCTCTTCTAGCAAATGCATCTATGCCACTCAAATTTTGGGATGAAGCTTTTCTGACCGCTACATATCTCATAAACTTGCTTCCTAGCAAAGTCATCAAGTTTGAAACTCCCATCAGACGGCTTTTTGGCGTTATTCCTGGCTATAAACCACTCCGTGTATTTGGTTATGCTTGCTAGCCCAACCTTCGTCCATACAACACACACAAACTCGCTTTCCGCTCAAAGAAATGTGTATTTCTTGGTTATAGTCCCATTCACAAAGGTGTCAAATGTCTCGATGTTTCCTTAGGGCGAGTTTATATATCGCATGATGTTGTATTTGACGAATCCGTATACCCCTTTGAATCTCTTCATCCTAATGCCGACGCCCTCCTTAGGAAAGAAATTATTTTACTTCCATCACAGCTCCAAAGCTTTGATCACGGGGGCGATGATGATTGTACCAACCCAACTAATGATGATCCTGCCAGTGTACCTTCTCATGTGCAGGATCATGCACAAGAAAATGCGGCGGAAAATGATAAAATTTGGAAGAAAACGCACCTATATTTCATGTGCAGGATGAGGACGAAGCTGGCGCAGAGCACGAGGAAAATCTGACGTCACCTGAAACTCCTGTGCGCCAAAAGTCCTTGGATCGCACACACAGATCAGGGAGCGCCAGCTCCACACATGTAGGATCGCACACGCAGATCAGGGAGCGCCAGCTCCACACATGTAGGATCCACATCGCGTCCCACGCGAGGGCCCATGGCAGCGGCAGAAACCACGTCATCAGGAGGGACATCGACCGCATCCGGCTCGGGATCGCAGCCCCACGTGCATGTGCATGGTGGCCACACAGGATGCTGGCCTGGATGCAACAACATCTTCTTCCACACCGGAGGCCACTCGATCCACTGTGCAAAGCGGGTTTGATCTGGATTCAAGATCTCCTGTGGCTAAGTACTCTACACCACCTCCTGTACAACCAGTTGCTCGACACGTTCATCCGCAGCCTACGTCACGTGCGATGACTCGACTCCAAAAAGGTATAAGAAATACAAAGAACAGAACTGACGACACTATACCCTATGGCATGTTGTGTGTGGCAGAAGAACCCAAAAAAATAGAGGATGCGTCGAGAGATCCCAAGTGGAAAAATGCAATGGATGCGGAGTATATGTCACTTATGAGGAACAAGACATGGCATCTTGTACCTGAGCCAAGAGGTAAAAACATCATTGATCGTAATTGCGTTTACAGAACCAAAGAAAGAGAAGATGGCTCAATTGACAGGTATAAAGCACGTCTAGTTACAAAGGGCTTCAAGCAACGTTATGGACTATATTATGAAGATACTTTTAGTCCAGTTGTTAAAGCTGCTACTATAAGGCTTGTACTTGCTATTGTTGTTTCCAAAGGATGGAGTTTAAGACAACTAGATGTTCAGAATGCGTTTTTGCATGGTGATACGTCTCCGTCGTATCTATAATTTTTGATTGTTTCATGCCAATATTATACAAATTTCACATATTTTGGCGACTTTTTATATGATTTATTAGACTAACCTATTGATCCAGTGCCCAGTGCCAGTTCCTGTTTTTTGCATGTTTTTTGTATCGTAGAATATCCATATCAAACGAAGTCAAAATGCAATAAAAATTTCCGGAGATTTTTTTTGGAATGTTTGTGATTTTTGGGAGTTGGAATCACCGCAAACGGAGGCCCACATAGGGCACAAGACACCAGGATCCGACCCTTGAGCTAGGCGCGTGGTGGTGGGTTGTGCCTACCTCGTACGTCGGTTGGGGCTCTACTTCGGGTGCAAGGAAGCTTATATCCGGAAAAAAATCGTGTTAAAATCTCAGCACAATCGGAGTTACGGACCTCCGGGAATATAAGAATCGGTTTTTGGCCAGATCTGGGGAACACGAAACAGAAGAGAACAGAGAGGGAGATCCAATCTCGGAGGGGCTCCCGCCCCTCCGCCGCCATAGGAGACCATGGACCAGAGGGGGAATTCTCCTCCCCATCTAGGGGGAGGCCAAGGAAGAATAAGAAGTAGGGGGCTCTCTCCCCCTCGCTCCCGGTGGCGCCGGAGTGCCGCCGGGGCAACGATCGAGACGACGATCTACATCAACAATCTTGCTACCGTCAACACCAACTCTCTCCCCCTCTATGCAACGGTGTAACACCTCTTATCCTCGCTGTAATATCTACCTAAACATGGTGCTCAACTCCATATACTATTTCCCAATGATCTATGGTTATCCTATGATGTTTGAGTAGATCCGTTTTGTCCTATGGGTTAATCGTGATCTTGGTTGGTATGATTGTATATTTTATTTATGGTGCTGTCCTACAGTGCCCTCTGTTCTCGCTCAAATGCAAGGGCCCCCCGCTGTAGGGTGTTGCAATATGTTCATTATTTGCTTATTGTCAGTGTTGCGGGGATGACAGCAACCCAAACGCGGATAAGTGGGTTATGGCGTATGGGAGTAAAGAGGACTTGATACTTAATGCTATGGTTGGGTTTCACGACCTTAATGATATTTAGTAGTTGTGTATGCTTGCTAGGGGTCCAATCATAAGTGCATATGATCCAAGTAGAGAAAGTATGTTAGCTCATGCTTCTCCCTCATATAAAATTACAAGAATGATTATCGGTACTTGTTATCGATTGCCTAGGGACAAATAACATTCTTGTTGACACAAACCCTTTTACTAAACACCTAACTTTTATTATCTTGCAAAGTAATTCTAGTTTTATTCTTGCAAAATAGTTCTAGCATCACTCCAACAAAATAGTTTCTTACTTGTTTTAGGTAAAGCAAACGTCAAGTGTGCGTAGAGTTGTATCGGTGGTCGATAGAACTTGAGGGAATATTTGTTTTGCCTTTAGCTCCTCGTTGGGTTTGACACTCTTATTTATCTAAGAAGGCTACAAACGATCCCCTATACTTGTGGGTTATCAAGACCTTTTTCTGGCACCATTGCCGGGGAGTTATAGTGTGGGGTGAATATTCTTGTGTGTGCTTGTTTGCTTTATCACTAAGTAGTTTTTATTTCCTGTTCTAACTTGTTCTCTATCTTTAGTTATGGATATGGAACACGAAACACCAAAAAAAAAGTTGTACTTGCTACTCATGGAGATGGGGAACCTCCTAAAACCCTCGATGCTCATTATGTGAAAGATATTATGCACTATTTTGATAATCCTGAGAAAACCCCATTCAACTATATAATGGGAGTAACATTGGATCAATGTGAATACTTTAGGGATTATCGCTTGACTCATAAAGGGAAATTGTTATGGGATCAAATTCATATATTAAAGTGGTATGCTTGGAATCTATGCTCTAGATATGATTATACTTGTTGCTCTAGGATGAATACTCCACATCTTCCCTTTTCATGTAAATTTAATGATAATGAAATCTTAGCTTCTTATGCTAATGGTATATATGATTATTATGATGTGGAATGAATAAAATAATTTGTTGCTTTTAAGGGTGCTTGTGAAATTGAATCTTTGTTTAAAAAGTTTGAAGATTTTGATGATTCGGTTTATAGACCTGAAAATCTTGCTATCCTTAAATATTGCTATGATAATTATAAATACAATTATGTATTGATGTGTTTATTGAGAAAGTCTCCGCTGTCCAAGAAGAGACTAATATTTTGCAGGAGTCTATGGAAGAAGAAATTGATGAAACTGCGAGCTCATTGGATGAAAAAGATGACGAGGAGAGCGAAGAACAAACGGAGGAAGAGCGGATTAGCTACCCGTGCCCACCTTCTAATGAGAGTAACTCTTCAACTCATACATTATTTAGTGCCCATTCGTTCTTACCGAAGGATGAATGCTATGATAATTGCTATGACCCCGTTGATTCATTTGAAATATCCCTTTTTGATGAACTTGATGCTAGTTATGCTTGTGGCCAAGATGCCAATATGAATTATGTTTATGGAGATGAACTTGCTATAGTTCCTTATGTTAATAATGAAATTGTTGCCATTGCACCCACACATGATAGTCCTATTATCTTTTTGAATTCTCCCAACTACACTATACCGGAGAAGTCTCCACCACCATCGTCGCAGCGCCGTCACACTGCCGGAGAACTCGTCTACCTCTCCGCTCCCTCTTGCTGGATCAAGAAGGCAGAGATCGTCATCAAGCTGTATGTGTTTTGAACGTGGAGGTGCCATCCGTTCGGTGCTTGATCGGGACAAATCGTGATTGGATCGCGGGACGCTCGACGATTTGGATCGCGAAGACGTTCGACTACATCAACCCGTTTCTTAATGCTTCTCGCTTAGCGATCTACAAGGGTACATAGATCCACTCTCCCTCTCGTAGATGCTCATCACCATGGATAGATCTTGCATGTGTGTAGGAATTTTTTTGTTTCCCATGCAACGTTCCCCAACAGTGGCATCATGAGCTAGGTCTATGTGTAGATGAGATCTCGAGTAGAACACAAAGAGTTTGTGGGCGTTGATGCTTAGACTGCTTCCTCCCTTGGTCATGTTTTGGTTCAGCGGTATTGTGGGATGAAGCATCCTGGACCAACCTTACTCGTACGCTTATGAGAGATCGGTTCCATCGACTGACGTGTAACTTCGTTGCACAAAGATGGCTGGCGGGTGTCTGTTTCTCCTACTTTAGTTGGATCATATTCGACTAAGGCGGTCCTTGAGAAGGTTGAAAAGCAACTTATGTATCACCCTTGTGGTTTATGCGTAGGTGAAAATTGTTCTTGCTAGATACCCGTAACATCCACGTAAAACATGCAACAACAATTAGAGGACGTCTAACTTGTTTTTGCAGGGTATGTTGTGATGTGATATGGCCAATTACATGATGAGATATATGTGATGTATGAGATGATCATGTGTTGTATAGAATATCATGACTTTCATGTCGATGAGTACAGCAACCGGCAGGAGCCATAGGGTTGTCTTTAATTATTGTATGACCTGCGTGTCAATCATTAAGCGCTATGTAATGCTTTACTTTATCGCTAAATGATAGCAATAGTAGTGAAGCATGGTGGGCGCGACAACCACGATGGTGACACGTTGATGGAGATCAAGATGATGGAGATCATGGTGTCATGCCGGTGATGATGGAGATCATGCCAGTACTTTCAAGATGGAGATCAAAAGCATAAGTTCATGGCCATATCATGTCACTTATGATTTGCATGTGATGTTAATCCTTTTATGCACCTTGTTTTGCTTAGGACGATGATAACATTATAAGGTGATCCCTCACTTAAATTTCAAGATGAATTGTGTTCTGCCCGATTGTGCACCGTTGCGAAAGTTCATCGTGTCGAGACACCACGTGATGATCGGGTGTGATAGACTCTATGTTCACATACAACGGGTGCAAGCCAGTGTTGCATATGCAGAACACTCGGGTTAAACTTGATGAGCCTAACATGTACAGACATGGCCTCGGAACACAAGAGACCGAAAGGTCGAACATGAGTCATATAGTAGATATGATCAACATGATGATGTTCACCATTGAAACCACCTCAACTCACGTGATGATCGGACTTGAGTTGGTGAATTTGGATCATGTGACACTCAGATGACCTGAGGGATGTCAATTTGAGTGGGAGCTTTAGTAATTTGATTAACTAAACTCATTATCTTGAACAATAGTCTAAGTAACCTTTGCATATTTATGTTGTAGATCAATGGCTCGTGCAGTAGCACACCTGAATTTTAATGCGTTCCTAGAGAAAGCTAAGTTGAAAGATGATGGAAGTAACTTTGTTGACTAGGCCTGTAATCTGAGGATTATCCTCACGGCTTCCCAGAAATCATATGTCCTTGATGCACCGCTTGGTGACCAACCCGAAGACATGTCATCCGAAGACGTTAAGAACGTTTGGGAGGCACGTTTTCGGGATTACTCAATAGTTCAGTGTGCAATGTTGTATGGCTTAGAACCGGGACTTCAAAGAAGTTTTGAATGTCATGGATCATATGAGATGTTCCAGGAGTTGAAGTTTATCTTTAAGAAGAATGCCCGGATCGAGAGGTATGAGACCTCCGATAAGTTCTATGCTTGCAAAATGGAGGAGAACGGGTCTATCAGTGAACATATACTCAGAATATCTGGGTATTCGACTCGTCTGGCGGAGTTGGGAATGCCCCTTCCGACAGAGGCGATCACTAACAGAGTTCTTTAATCACTGCCACCTAGCTACAAGAGCTTTGTGATGAACTATAACATGCACAGGATGAACAAGTCAGTCACCGAGCTATTTGCGATGCTGAAAGTCGCTGAGTTTGAAATCCAGAAAGAACATCAAGTGTTGATGATCAATAAAACCACTAGTTTCAAGAAGAATGGCAAGGGCAAGGTCAAGAAGGATAAATCCAAGAAGGATGGCAAAGCAGTTGCTATTCCTGTAAAGAAGCCCAAGGCTGGACCCAAGGAAGAAACTGAGTGCTTTCATTGCAAGGGAACTGGTCACTGGAAGCGGAACTTCCCCAAGTACCTGGCTGACAAGAAGGCGGTCAACAACAAACAAGGTATATATGATATACATGTTATTGATGTGTACCTTACTAGCTCTCGTTGTAGTGCCTAGGTATTTGATACCGGTTCGATTGCTCACATTTGCAACTCAAAACAGGAATTACGGAATAGACGAAGGCTGGCAAAGGCCAAAGTGATGATGCGTGTGGGAAATGGTTCCGAGGTTGATGTGATCGCCGTCGGCATGCACTCTCTTCAATTACCATCGGGATTAGTGATGAACCTGAATAATTGTTATTTAGTGCTTGCGTTAAGCATGAACATTATATCTGGATCTTGTTTATTGTGAGACGGTTACTCATTTAAATCAGAGAATAATGGTTGTTCTACTTATATGAGTAATATCTTTTATGGCCATGCACCCAATGTGAGGGGTTTATTCATATTGAATCTTGATAGTGATGATACACATGTTCATAACATTGATGCCAAAAGATGTAGAGTTGATAATGATAGTACCACTTTCTTGTGGCACTGCCATTTGGGTCATATTGGTGTAAAACGCATGAGGAAGCTCCTGTTGGAAATATGCCCTAGAGGCAATAATAAATTAGTTATTATCATATTTCCTTGTTCATGATAATCGTTTATTATCCATGCTATAATTGTATTGATCGGAGACTTAGATGCATGTGTGGATACATAGACAAAACCATGTCCCTAGTATGCCTCTAATAGACTAGCTCGTTGATCAAAAGATGGTTAAGGTTTCCTAGCCATGGACATGAGATGTCATTTGATAACGGGGTCACATCATTAGGAGAATGATGTGATGGACAAGACCCAAACTACAAACGTAGCATATGATCGTGTCAGTTTATTGCTACTGTTTTCCGCATGTCAAGTATGTGTTCCTATGACCATGAGATCATGCAAATCATAGATATCGGAGGAGTGCCTTGTGTGTATCAAACGTCGCAATGTAACTGGGTGACTATAAAGGTGCTCTACAGGTATCTCCGATGGTGTCCGTTGAGTTGGCATGGATCGAGACTGGGATTTGTTACTCTGTGTGACGGAGAGGTATCTTAGGGCCCACTCGGTAATACAACATCACAATGAGCCTTGCAAGCAATGTGACTAATTTTTAGTTGCGGGATCTTGTATTACGGAACGAGTAAAGAGACTTGCCAGTAACGAGATTGAACTAGGTATGGAGATACCAACGATCGAATCTCGGGCAAGTAACATACCGAAGAACAAAGGGAACGTTATACGGGATTGACTGAATCCTTGACATAGAGGTTCGACCGATAAAGATATTCGTAGAATATGTAGGAACCAATGTGGACATCTAGGTCCTGCCATTGGTTATTGACCGTAGAGGTGTCTCGGTCATGTCTACATAGTTCTCGAACACGCAGGGTCTGCACACTTAAGGTTCAGTGACGTTTCGGTAGTGTAGAGTTATGTATGGTGGTGACCGAAGGTTGTTCGGAGTCCCGGATGAGATCCCGGACGTCACGAGGAGCTTCGGAATGGTCCGAAGGTAAAGATTGATATATAGGAAGGTGGTGTTTGGACTCCGGAAAGATTTCGGGCACTTTCGGTAGTGTACCGGGAGTGACGAATGGATCCCGGGGGTCCACCAGTGGGGCGAACCCACCCCATGGGCCAAAGTGACGACCCACCAGCCCCTAGTGGGCTGGTGGGGTCGGCCAAGTTGGCCTGGGCGCAGGGAGAGAGGCCCAAACCGAATTGGGGTGGAGTCCTCCCCAAGTTCCACCTCTCGTGTGAGAGGTGGACTCTCAGGTGGAGGATGACTCTTCCTCCACTTGGTTCGGCCGAGCCAGCAGGCCTTGGAGGCCAAGGCTGCGCCCTCCTCTCCCTCCCTCCTATATATACTGGTGGAATAGAGGGTTTTTGCACACAATTTACGCCCACGTGCTACCCGTCCACCAGTGCTCCTCTAGATCGGTTTTCTGCAGTGCTTAGGCGAAGCCCTGCCGGAATCACTCCACCACCATCACCGGAGCGCCGTCATGCTGCCGGTGAACTCTCTCTCCTCTCCACCTACTCTTGCTAGATCAATACGGTGGAGATCATCATCAAGCTGCACGTGTGCTGAACGCGGAGGTGCCGTCCGTTCGGCGCTAGATCGGAAGGACCGTGATCGAGATCGCGAGACGGTTCGTGATGAGATCGCGGGACGGATCGTGATGAGTTCGTGGGACGGATTGTGATTGGATCGCGGGACGGATCGTGATGAGATCGCGGGACGCTTGGCGATTTGGATCGCGAAGATGTTCGACTACACCAACCGCGTTTCTTAACGCTTCCTGCTTAGCGATCTACAAGGGTACGTAGATCCACTCTCCCTCTCGTAGATGCTCATCACCATGGATAGGTTTGCGTGTGCGTAGGAAATTTTTTGTTTCCCATGCGACGTTCCCCAACAGTGGCATCATGAGCTAGGTTGATGGTTCGATGAGATCTCAAGTAGAACACAAAAGGTTTATGGGCGTTGATGCTTAGATTGCTTCCTCCCTTGGTCGTATTTTGGTTTAGCGGGATTGTGAGATGAAGCGGCCCGGACCAACATTACTCGTATGCTTACGAGAGACCGGTTCCCTCGACGCAACTTGTTGCCTAAATGGCTTGCGGGTGACAGTTTCTCTCACTTTAGTTGGATCAGATCCGACAAAGGCGGTCCTTGAGAAGGTTGAAAAGCAACTAGTGTATCACCGTTGTGGTTTTTGCGTAGGTGAGAATTGTTCTTGCTAGATACCAGTAGCAGCCACGTAAAACATGCAACAACAATTAGAGGACGTCTAACTTGTTTTTGCAGGGTATGTTGTGATATGATATGGCCAATTACATGATGTGATATATGTGATGTATGAGATGATCATGTGATGTATAGATTATCACGACTTGCATGTCGATGAGTACGGCAACAGGCAGGAGCCATAGGGTTGTCTTTAATTATTGTATGACCGGCGTGTCAATCATTAAGCACTATGTAATGCTTTACTTTATCGCTACGGTAGCAATAGTAGTAGAAGCATGCAGGGCGTGGCAACCCCGATGGCGACATGTTGATGGAGGTCAAGATGATGGAGATCATGGTGTCATGCCGGTGACGATGGAGATCATGCCGGTGCTTTCATGATGGAGATCAAAAGCACAAGATCATGGCCATATCATGTCACTTATGATTTGCATGTGATGTTAATCCTTTTATGCACCTTGGTTTGCTTAGGACGACGGTAGCATTATAAGGTGATCCCTCACTTAATTTCAAGATAAATTGTGTTCTCCCCGAGTGTGCACCATTGCGAAAGTTCGTCGTGTTGAGACACCACGTGATGATCGGGTGTGATAGACTCTACGTTCACATACAACGGGTGCAAGCCAGATTTGCACGTGCAGAACACTCGGGTTAAACTTGACGAGCCTAGCATGTACAGACATGGCCTCGGAACACAAGAGACCGAAAGGTCGAACATGAGTCATATAGTAGATATGATCAACATGATGATGTTCACCATTGCAGCCACCTCAACTCACGTGATGATCGGACTTGAGTTGGTGAATTTGGATCATGTATCACTCGAATGATCTGAGGGATGTCAATTTGAGTGGGAGTTCTTAAGTAATATGATTAATTGAACTCATTATCATGAACATAGTGAAAGTGTCTTTGCGAATTATGTTGTAGATTACTAGCTCACGCTGTTGCTCCCTTGTATTTTTTTATATGTTCCTAGAGAAATAGAATTGAAAGATGATGGTAGTAATATTGCGTACTGGGTCCGTGATCTGAGGATTGTCCTCATTGCTGCACAGAAGGCTTATGTCCTTAATGCACCGCTCGGTGCGCCAACCCCTCTAGCGTTGTCTGTAGATGTTGTGAACATCTGACAGGCACGTTCTGATGACTACTTGATAGTATAGTGCGTCATGTGTTACGGCTTAGAATTGAGGCTCCAAAACGTTTTGAACGTCACGGAACATATGAGATGTTTCTAAGAGCTGAAATTAGGATCTCAGGCTCGTACCCGTGTTGCGAGATATGAGATCTCCAACAAGATTCTTTGCCTGCAAGATGAAAGAGAAGAGCTCAATCGTTGAGCATGTACTCAGATTGTCTGGGTGCTACAATCGCTTGAATCAAGTGGGAGTTGATCTTCCAGATAAGATAGTGATTGATATAGTTCTCCAAGTCACTGTCACTAAGCTACTAGAACTTAGTGATGAACTATAAATTGCCAGGGATAGAAATAATGATTCCTGAGCTGTTCGTGATGTTTTGACACCGCGAAGGTAGAAATCAAGAAGGAGCGTCAAGTGTTGATGGTTAACCAAACCACTAGTTTTGAGAAGGGCAAGAGCAAGGAGGGAAACTTCATGGATAGCAAGTCAGTTGCTGCTCCAGTGAAGCAACCCAAAGTTGAATTCAAACCCGAGACTAAGTGCTTCTGTTATGAGGTGAACGGTCGCTGAAGCGGAACAACCCTAGATACTTGGTAGATAAGAAGGCTGGCAACATCGATAGAAGTATATTTGATATACGAGTTATTGATGTGTACCTTGCTAGTACTCCTAGTAGCATCTGGGTATTGGATACCGGTTCGGTTGCTAAATGTTAGTAACTCGAAATAAAAGCTATAGAATAAACGGAGAACTAGCTAATGGTGAGGTGACGATATGTGTTGGAAGTGTTTCCAAGGTTGATGTGATCAACATCGCACGCTCTCTCTACCTTCAGGATTAGTGACGAACCTGAATAAATGTTATTTGGTGTTTTTCGTTGAGCATGGACATGATTAGATCATGTTTGTTGCAATACATTTATTCATTTGAATTAGAGAATAATGGTTATTCTGTTTGCATGAATAATACCTTCAATGGTCATGCACCCAGTGAGAATGGTTTGTTGAAATCTTGATTGTAGTAATACACATGTTCATAACAATGATGTCAAAAGATACAAAGTTAATAATGATAGTACCACATATTTGTGGCACTGCCGCAGAATGTCATATTGGTATAAAGCGCATGAAGAAACTCCATGCTGATGGATCTTTAGACTCATTCGATTTCGAATCGGTTGAGTCATGCGAACCATGCCTCTTGGGCAAGATGACTAAAGGACCCCGTTGGATGGAGCGGGCAAGTGATTCATTGGAAATGATACATGTTGATGTATGCAATCCAGTGAGTCTTGTAGCGTGCAGTGGATATCGTTATTTTCTTACCTTCACTGATGATTTGAGTAAATATAGTGTATATTTACTTAATGAAACACAAGTCTGAATCGTTTGAAAGGTTCAAGAAAATTCAGAGTGAAGTTTAAGATCATCGTGACAAGAAGATAAAAATAACTGCGATATGATCGTGGAGGTGAATATTTGAGTTACGAGTTTGGCATACAACTTAAGACAATGTGAAATTTGTTTCACAACTAACGCCACCTGGAACACCATAGTGTGATGGTGTGTCCGAACGTCATAGTCATGCTCTATTGGATATAGTGCGTGCTATGATGTCTCTTATCGTTTTCTACTATAATTTTGGGGTTATGCATTAGAGACAACTGCATTCACTTTAAATAGGGCACCATCTAAATCCGTTGAGATGACACCGCGTGAATTATGGTTTGATAGAAACCTAAGCTGTCATTTCTTAATGTTTGGGGCTGCGACACTTGTGTGGAAAATGTTTTCACCTAATGAGGTCGAACCCAAGGCGGACAAATGCATCTTCATAGAATACCTAAGAATAGTTGGGTGAACCTTCTATCTCAGATCCGAGTGCAAAGTGTTTGTTGCTAAAACTGGGTCCTCTCTCGAGAAAAAGTTTCTCTCGAAAGAATTGAGTGGGAGGAAGATAGAACTTGATGAGGTCGTTAAACCTTTGTTCAACCAGAGAGTAGCGCAGCGCAGAAAGATGTTTCTGTGAAGCCTACGTTAGTTGACGAGGAAGTTAATGATGATGATCATGAAGCTTCAGGATCAAGTTACTATCGAACTTCGTAGGTCGACAAGGATGTGTGCTGCTCCTGAGCGATACGGCAACCCTGTCTTGGAGGTCATGTTGTTGGACAACGATGAACCTACGAACTATGGAGAAGCGATGATGGGCCCGGATTCCGACAAATGGTTAGAGGCCATGAAATTCGAGAAAAGGATCCATGTATGAAACCCAAGTATAGACTTTGGTAGACTTGCTCGTTGGACGGCAGATCGTTGAGTACAAATGGATCTTTAAAACGAAGACAGACACTGATGGTAAATGTCACCATTTGTAAAGCTCGACTTGTTGCAAAGATTTTTGTGACAAGTTCAAGGAGTTGACTACGATGAGACTTTCTCACTCGTAGCGGTGCTAAAGTCTGTTGGAATTATGTTAGCAGTTGCTGCATTTTACAATTATGAAATCTGGCAGATGGATGTCAAAACATCGTTTCCTTAACAGTTTACTTGAGGAACGGTTGTATGTGATACAACCAGAAGGTTTTGTCAGTCCTAAGGATGCTAAAAGGTGAGCAAGCTTCAGTGATCCTTCTATGGACTAAAGCAAGCATCTCGGAGTAGGAATATACGCTTTGATGAGTTGATCAAAGTTTTTGAGTTTATACGAAGTTTACGAGAAACTTGTATTTACAACAAAGTGAGTGGGAGCACTATAGAATTTTTGATAAGTATATGTAGATGACATATTGTTGATCGGAAATAATGTAGAATTTCTGGAAAGCATAAGCGGTTATTTGGAAAGTGATTTTCAAAGTAAAACCTGGATAAAACTACCTATTGAGCATCAAGGTCTATAGAGATAGATCAAAGATGACTTGATGAGACTTTCAATGAGTACATACCTTGACAAAGATTTTGAAAGAGTTCAAAATAGATCAGTCAGAGAAAGAGTTCTCACCTGATTTGTAGGGTATGAAGTTGAGTGAGACTCAAAGCTCGACCACGGCAGAAGAAAGAGAAAGGACGAACATCGTCCCCTATGCTCTAGCCATAGGCTCTATATAGTATGCCATGCTGTGTACCGCACTTGTGTGTGCCTTGCCATGAGTCCGTCAAGGGATACAAGAGTGATCCAGGAGTGGATCACTGGACAGTGGTCAACATTATCCTTAGTGACTAAAAGACTAAAGGAATTGTTTCTCGATTATGGGGGTGATAAAGGGTTCGTCGTAAGGAGTTACGTCGATGCAAGCTTTAACACTAATCCGGATGACTCGTAGTAGCAATCTGGATACGTATAGTGGAGCAGCCATTTGGAATTAGTACCAAGTGGAGTGTGGTAGCAGTGTTTACGGTTTGACTTAGAGATTTGCAAAGTACACACGGATCTGAATATCATAGACCCGTGGACTATAAGACCTCTCTCACATGCAAAGCATGATCGAGCCCTAGAACTCGTTGGGTGTTAGATTCATAACAATGCGAAGCACATGGTGATGTGAACTAGATTATTGACTCTAGTGCAAGTGGGAGACTGTTGGAAATATGCCCTAGAGGCAATAATAAATTAGTTATTATCATATTTCCTTGTTCATGATAATCGTTTATTATCCATGCTATAATAGTATTGATCGGAGACTTAGATGCATGTGTGGATACATAGACAAAACCATGTCCCTAGTATGCCTCTAATAGACTAGCTCGTTGATCAAAAGATGGTTAAGGTTTCCTATCCATGGACATGAGATGTCATTTGATAACGGGGTCACATCATTAGGAGAATGATGTGATGGACAAGACCCAAACTACAAACGTAGCATATGATCGTGTCAGTTTATTGCTACTGTTTTCCGCATGTCAAGTATGTGTTCCTATGACCATGAGATCATGCAACTCACAGATATCGGAGGAGTGCCTTGTGTGTATCAAACGTCTCAATGTAACTGGGTGACTATAAAGGTGCTCTACAGGTATCTCCGATGGTGTCCGTTGAGTTGGCATGGATCGAGACTGGGATTTGTTACTCCGTGTGACGGAGAGGTATCTTAGGGCCCACTCGGTAATACAGCATCACAATGAGCCTTGCAAGCAATGTGAATAATTGTTAGTTGCGGGATCTTGTATTACGGAACGAGTAAAGAGACTTGCCAGTAACGAGATTGAACTAGGTATGTAGATACCGACGATCGAATCTCGGGCAAGTAACATACCGAAGAACAAAGGGAACGTTATACGGGATTGACCGAATCCTTGACATAGAGGTTCGACCGATAAAGATATTCGTAGAATATGTAGGAACCAATGTGGACGTCCAGGTCCTGCCATTGGTTATTGACCGTAGAGGTGTCTCGGTCATGTCTACATAGTTCTCGAACCCGCAGGGTCTGCACACTTAAGGTTCGGTGACGTTTCGGTAGTGTAGAGTTATGTATGATGGTGACCGAAGGTTGTTTGGAGTCCCGGATGAGATCCCGGACATCACGAGGAGCTCCGGAATGGTCCGGAGGTAAAGATTGATATATAGGAAGGTGGTGTTTGGACTTCGGAAAAATTTCGGGCACTTTCGGTAGTGTACCAGGAGTGACGAATGGATCTCGGGGGTCCACCAGTGGGGCGAACCCACCCCATGGGCCAAAGTGACGACCCACCAGCCCCTAGTGGGCTGGTGGGGTCAGCCAAGTTGGCCTGAGCGCAGGGAGAGAGGCCCAAACCGAATTGGGGTGGAGTCCTCCCCAAGTTCCACCTCTCGTGTGAGAGGTGGACTCTCAGGTGGAGGATGACTCTTCCTCCACTTGGTTCGGCCGAGCCAGCAGGCCTTGGAGGCCAAGGCTGCACCCTCCTCTCCCTCCCTCCTATATATACTGGTGGAATAGAGGGTTTTTGCACACAATTTACGCCCACGTGCTACCCGTTCCGCCGGTGCTCCTCTAGATCGGTTTTCTGCAGTGCTTAGGCGAAGCCCTGCCGGAATCACTCCACCACCATCACCGGAGCGCCGTCATGCTGCCGGTGAACTCTCTCTCCTCTCCACCTCCTCTTGCTGGATCAATACGGTGGAGATCGTCATCATGCTGCACGTGTGCTGAACGCGGAGGTGCCATCCGTTCGGCGCTAGATCGGAAGGACCGTGATCGAGATCGCGAGACGGTTCGTGATGAGATTGCGGGACGGATCGTGATGAGTTCGTGGGACAGATTGTGATTGGATCGCGGGACGGATCGTGATGAGATCGCGGGATGCTCGGCGATTTGGATCGCGAAGATGTTCGACTACACCAACCGTGTTTCTTAACGCTTCCCGCTTAGCGATCTACAAGGGTACGTAGATCCACTCTCCCTCTCGTAGATGCTCATCACCATGGATAGGTTTGCGTGTGCGTAGGAAATTTTTTGTTTCCCATGCGACGTTCGCCAACAGCTCCATGATGATGCACTTTTGGAGTCACTTGATTTTGAATCACTTGACACATGTGAACCATGCCTCATGGGCAAGATGACTAAAACGCCGTTCTCTGGAACAATTGAACAGGCAAGTGACTTGTTGGAAATCATACATACTGATGTGTGCAGTCCAATGAATGTTGCAGCACACGGTGGATATCGTTATTTTCTCACCTTCACTGATGACTTATGTAGATATTGGTATATTTACTTAATGAAACACAAGTCTGAAACATTTGAAAAGTTCAAGCAATTTTAGAGTGAAGTTGAGAATCATCATAACAAGAAGATTAAATTCCTGCGATCTGATCGAGGAGGTGAATATCTGAGTTATGAGTTTGGCAATCACTTAAGATAGTGTGGAATTGTTTCACAGTTGACACCGCTTGGAACACCACAGTGTAATGGTGTGTCCGAACGTCATAATCAAACCTTATTAGATATGGTGCATTCTATGATGTCTCTTGCTGATTTTCCACTATCGTTTTGGGGTTATGTATTAGAGACAGCTGCATTCACTTTAAATAGGGCACCATCGAAATCCGTTGAGACGACACCATATGAACTATGGTTTGGCAACAGGCCAAAGTTGTCATTTCTTAAAGTTTGGGGATGTGATGCTTATGTCAAAAAGCTTCAGCCTAAAAAGCTAGAACCCAAAGCGGAGAAATGCGTCTTCATAGGATACCCGAAAGAGACAGTCGGGTATATCTTCTATCTTAGATCCGAAGGCAAAGTGTTTCTCTCGAAAGAATTGAGTGGGAGGAAAATAGAGCTTGATGAGGTTATTGAACCTTTACTTCAACCAGAGAGTAGTGCATCGCAGAAAGATGTTTCTATGGAGCCTACGACAGTTGAAGAGGAAGTTAATGATGATGATCATGATGTTTCAGATCAAGTTACTATTGAACCTCGTAGGTCGACAAGGGCGCGTTCTGCTCCTAAGTGGTATGGCAACCCTATCTTGGAGGTCATGTTGTTGGACAACAATGAACCTACGAGCTATGGAGGAGCGATGATGGGCGCAGATTCTGAGAAATGGTTAGAGGCCATGAAATCTGAGATGGGATCCATGTAAAAGTATGGACTTTGGAAGTATTACCTGAAGGGCGAAAGGCCATTCAGAACAAATGGATCTTTAAGAAGAAGACGGACGCAGACGGTAATGTCGCCGTCTATAAAGCTCGACTTGTGGCAAAGGGTTTTTCACAAGTACAAGGAGTTGACTACGATGAGACCTTCTCACCCGTAGCGATGCTTAAGTCTGTCAGAATCATGTTAGCAATAGCTGCATATATCGACTATGAAATTTGGCAAATGGATATCAAAACAACTTTCCTTAATGGTTTCCTTGAGGAAGAGTTGTATATGATGCAACCAGAAGGTTTTGTCGATCCAGTGAATGCTGACAAAGTTTGCAAGCTCCAGCGATCCATTTATGGACTGGTGCAAGCATCTCGGAGTTGGAATAAGCGCTTTGATGAGGTGATCAAAGCGTTTGGGTTTATAAAAGTTTATGGAGAAGCTTGTATTTACAAGAAAGTGAGTGGGAGGTCTATAGCATTTCTAATATTATATGTAGATGACATATTGCTGATTGGAAACAATATAGAAATGCTGGAAAGCGTGACGGAATATTTGAACAAGAGTTTTTCAATGAAAGACCTAGGAGAAGTTGCTTTCATATTAGGCATTAAGATCTATAGAGATAGATCGAGACGCTTAGTAGCACTTTCACAGAGCACAAACCTTGATAAAGTTTTGAAGAAGTTCAAAATGGATCAGTCCAAGAAGGGGTTCTTGCCTGTGTTACAAGGTGTGAAGTTGAGTAAGACTCAATGCCCAGTGACTGCAGAAGATAGAGAGAAGATGAGTGTCATCCCCTATGCTTCAGCCATAGGCTCTATCATGTATGCAATGCTGGACACAAGACCCAATGTCAGCCTTGCCATAAGTATGGCTAGAAGGTTTCACAGTGATCCTGGAATGGAGCACTGGACGGCGGTCAAGAATATCCTTAAGTACCTGAAAAGGACTAAGGATATGTTTCTCGTTTATGGAGGTGATGAAGAGCTTGTCGTAAAGGGTTACGTCGATGCAAGATTTGACACTGATTTGTATGACTCTAAGTCGCAAACCGGACACGTATTTATTCTCAACGGGGGAGCGGTAAGATGGTGCAGTTCCAAGCAAAGCGTGGTAGCCGATTCTACATGCGAGGCGGAGTACATCGCAACCTCGGAGGCAGCGAAGGAAGGTGTCTGGATGAAGTAGTTCATGACAGATCTTGGAGTAGTGCCCAGTGCACTGAATCCAATGACTCTGTTCTGTGACAACACTGGTGCCATTGCTCTGGCCAAGGAACCAAGGTTTCACAAGAGGACCAGACACATAAAGCGACGCTTCAATTCCATCCGTGATTACATCAAGGAGAAGGACATAAATATTTGCAAAGTGCACACAGATCTGAATGTTGCAGACCCATTGACTAAACCTCTTCCAAGGGCTAAACATGATAAATACCATAACTGCATGGGTGTTCGATTCATTACAATGTAAATCACATAGTGTTGTGAACTAGATTATTGACTCTAGTGCAAGTGGGAGACTGTTGGAAATATGCCCTAGAGGCACTAAATAAAGTGTTTATTATTATATTTCCTTGTTCATGATAATTTTTTATTATCCATTCTATAATTGTATTGATTGGAAACACATTGCATGTGTGGATAAATAGACAACACTTTGTCCCTAGTATGCCTCTAGTGAACTAGCTCGTTGATCAAAGATGGTCAAGGTTTCCTAGCCATTGACATGTGATGTCATTTGATAACAGGATCACATCATTAGGAGAATGATGGGATGGACAAGACCCAAACTATAAACGTAGCATATGATCGTGTCAGTTTATTGCTACAGTTTTCTGCATGTCAAGTATATGTTCCTATGACCATGAGATCATGCAACTCACGGACATCGGAGGAGTGACTTGTGTGTATCAAACGTCGCAACGTAACTGGGTGACTATAAAGATGCTCTACAGGTATCTCCGAGGGTGTCTGTTGGGTTGGCATGGATCAAGATGGGATTTGTTACTCCGTATGACGGAGAGGTATCTCAGGGCCCACTCGGTAATACAACATCACAATAAGCCTTGCAAGCAATGTGACTAAGTGTTAGTCACGGGATCTTGTATTACGGAACGTGTAAAGAGACTTGCCGGTAACGAGGTTGGACTAGGTATGAAGATACCGACGATCGAATCTCGGCAAGTAACATACCGAAGAACAAAGGGAACATGATACGGGATTAACTGAATCCTTGACATAGAGGTTCGACCGATAAAGATCTTCGTAGAATATGTAGGAACCAATATGGGCATCCAGGTCCCGCTATTGGTTATTGACCATAGAGGTGTCTTGGTCACGTCTACATAGTTCTCGAACCCGCAGGGTCTACACACTTAAGGTTTGGTGACGTTTCGGTAGTATAGAGTTATGCATGGTGGTGACCTAAGGTTGTTAGGAGTCCCGGATGAGATCCCGGATGTCACGAGGAGCTTCGGAATGGTCTGGAGGTAAAGATTGATATATAGGAAGTCCTATTTTGGTCGCCGAAAAAGTTTCGGGCTCTTCGGTAGTGTATCGGGAGTGCCGGTAGTGTACCAGGGGACCATCGGGAGAGGTATTTCGACCCAAGAGGCTATATGGGCTGTGGGAGGACTAATACCAGCCCTTATTGGGCTGTCCAAAGTCCCACACAAGGCCCATGCAGCTGGGAAGAGATTCCTAAGTGGAAAAGGTGGAAAAAGGCAAAAAGGGTGGAAATAAGGAGGGAGTCCTAATCCTACTAGGAGTGCAGGAGGAGGACTCCTCCTCTCTACTTAGGCCGAAGCCTAGAGGGGCTGGCCCTTGTGACAAGACTCCTCCTCCTCTCCTCCTATATATACTAGAGGGTTTTAGGGTTTTGGACAAGATTTTCAGCCACGTGCAACCCTACCCTCTAGTTCGTAGTTTCTCCTCTAGATCGGTTTCAGCTATGCTTAGGCAAAGCCCTGCTGAGATTACTCCACCACCATCGCCGCAGCGTTGTCACGCTGCTGGAGAACTCGTCTACCTCTACACTCCCTCTTGCTAGATCAAGAAGGCGGAGATCGTCATCAAGCTGTACGTGTGCTGGACGCGGAGGTGCCGTCCGTTCGGTGCTTGATTGGGACGGATCGTGATTGGATCACGGGACGCTTGGCGATTTGGATCGTGAAGAAGTTCGACTACATCAACCACGTTTCTTAATGCTTCCTGCTTAGCGATCTACAAGGGTACGTAGATCCACTCTCCCTCTCGTAGATGCTCATCATCATGGATAGATCTTGCGTGTGCGTAGGAATTTTTTCCCCATGCAACGTTCCCCAACAAGGACACCATGGACCAGAGGGGGAATTCTCCTCCCCATCTAGGGGGAGGCCAAGGAAGAAGAAGAAGTAGGGGGGCTCTCCCCCTCGCTCCCGGTGGCGCCAGAGTGCCGCCGGGGCAACGATCGAGACAACGATCTACATCAACAATCTTGCTACCGTCAACACCAACTCTTTCCCCCTCTATGCAGCGGTGTAACACCTCTTCTCCCCGCTGTAATATCTACTTAAACATGGTGCTCAACTCCATATATTATTTCCCAATGATCTATGGTTATCCTATGATGTTTGAGTAGATCCATTTTGTCCTGTGGGTTAATCGTGATCTTGGTTGGTATGATTGTATATTTTATTTATGGTGTTGTCCTATGGTGCCCTCCATTCTTGCGCAAACGCGAGGGCCCCCCCGCTGTAGTGTGTTGCAATATGTTCATGATTTGCTTATTGTCAGTGTTGCGGGGGATGACAGCATCCCAAACGCGGATAAGTGGGTTATGACGTATGGGAGTAAAGAGGACTTGATACTTAATGCTATGGTTGGGTTTCACGACCTTAATGATATTTAGTAGTTGCAGATGCTTGCTAGGGGTCCAATCATAAGTGCATATGATCCAAGTAGAGAAAGTATGTTAGCTCATGCCTCTCCCTCATATAAAATTACAAGAATGAGGTACTTGTTATCGATTGCCTAGGGACAAATAACTTTCTTGTTGACACAAAACCTTCTACTAAACACCTAACTTTTATTATCTTGCAAAGTACTTCTAGTTTTATTCTTGCAAAATAGTTCTAGCATCACTCCAACAAAATAGTTTCATACTTTTTTTAGGTAAAGAAAATGTCAAGTGTGCATAGAGTTGTATCGGTGGTCGATAGAACTTGAGGGAATATTTGTTCTGCCTTTAGCTCCTCATTGGGCTCGACACTCTTATTTATCGAAGAAGGCTACAAACGATACCCTATACTTGTGGGTTATCACATGGTGTTTTGTAAGAGGAGGTTTACATGAGACAACCACCTGGGTATGCAGAAAAAAGGGCCCCTCAGCATGTGTGCAAACTTGATAAAGCACTTTATGGTCTAAAGCAAGCACCAAGAGCATGGTACTCAAGATTGAGTTCTCAGTTAAGGCGCCTTGGTTTTGCTGCATCAAAGGCTGACACATCACTCTTCATTTACAATAAAGAAAATACAGTTATATTTGTATTAATATATGTTGATGACATCATAGTTTCAAGCTCTTCACAAAGTGCTACTAATGCTCTTCTGCATGACTTGAGTTCAGAATTTGCTTTGAAGGATCTTGGTGATCTACACTTCTTCCTAGGCATTAAAGTTAGAAAGATTCAAGATGGTTTAGTGCTTAGTCAGGGGAAATATGCCACTAAACTTCTGACTCGTATGGGGATGAAGGATTGTAAGCCTTCACCCACACCATTGTCTTCCTCAGAGAAACTTCCAGCTTATGAAGGAGAGCCACTTAAGGAAGCAGAAAGCACAAGATACAGAAGTGCAGTAGGAGTTCTACAGTATCTGACACTGACAAGATCAGATATATCATTTGATGTTAACAAGGTTTGTCAGTATTTACATGCACCCACTACTAGACATTGGACAACTGTTAAAAGAATTGTACGGTATATAAAGCACACTGTGAGCTTGGGTCTTCAGTTCAGACATTCCAATTCTATCCTTGTTAGTGCCTTCTCTGATGCTGACTGGACAGGATGCAGTGATGACAGAAAGTCAATTGGAGGTTTTGCAGTATTTTTTGGCTCTAATCTCATCTCTTGGAGTGTCAGAAAACAAGCTACACTGTCAAGGTCAAGTACTGAGGCTGAGTACAAGTCACTAGCCACTGCCACTGCTGAGATCATTTGGTTGGAATCATTGCTTGGTGAATTGGAAATCAAACAACATTGTGTGTCATGTTTGTGGTGTGATAATCTAGGAGCCACCTATCTCTCTGCAAATCCAGTATTTCATGACAGAACGAAACATATTGAAATTGACTTTCATTTTGTAAGAGAAAGGGTTCAGAGAAGAAGTTGGATATGTGGTTTATTCCTTCCAAGGATCAGGTAGCAGATGGCTTCACTAAAGCTCTACCAAGCAAACCTTTTGAAGAATTAAAGAGAAATCTCAATGTAGGATAGTTGAGATAAGGGAGGGTGTTGTAATCTCAACTATCTCTTTCTCTTTTATCTCTCCCATATCTATCTCTATCTCTCATATCTTGTAACAACCAGATTCCTTGAGATCGGTTGCAACCTTGTAAGCCACGGCACATGTGTTTCTGTCCATCATCAATATATACCGATGTGGCTCCCTCACGAAGAGTAGGAACGCTTAAACCTAACACAACGAACTAACCAACGTAGAGTCCGTGCGAAAACACAAGAAGACCCATGCTAGAATGAGCCACCCGCATCGAGAGCAGCGCTGCTCCGACTCTGACGAAACTATTTTCTTTTGTATAACAATAATAGCATATATTTACAACAATCACATAGTTGCTGTGCAGCATGTAGTATTTACAGCAATGACGACCGTATATATCGATCACACCATATTTTGGGTGACTGACCCGACATGGATCGATCACACAGTCTGATCAGAACGGGGAGGAAGGATTAGCAGCGCACGCCTGAGACGCAGCCTTGTCCATGACCTCTACCCGGACGCCGGCGTTGCAGAGGTTGGCGAGCGACCGCATGTGCTTCATCCCGTACTGCGTCAGCGGGCCGCACCGCTCCTGGAACCTCCGCACCACAGACTTGAGGCAGTCCCAGTCATCCACCACAGGCTGCCCCGCCGGCCGCACGGCGCCGAGGACCTTGGCACCTTCCTCTGAGCCGAAGAGGAGGCCGCCGATCATCTCCACGCTGCTGTCCACGCGAGACCGCCGCGCCATCGTCTCCACCAGCCGCCTCCGTGCCTCGCCTTTCTCCGCCGACCCCTCCGCCGACCTCCGGTACTTGTGCCAGAAGTGGACGAGGTCGGCGTCCCGCTGGTTCACCCTGGCGCCCGGCAGCTTCCTCGAGGAGGAGGAGCTCTGGACGAAGGTGGCGTTGTCGTTGGCAGGATTGGTGCCGATGAAGAGGAAGAGGCTCTGGTCGTTGAGGCCCAGGTCGCCGTACTGCATGACGTGGGAGCCGAGGCTGTACGTCCCGTTCGCCGACGTCCGGTCCCTGACCCGCTCGTACTGCTGCTTGAGGGACTCGGCGTTGAGGTTGTGCGCGTCGCTGTCCTCCATCCAGGCGACGCTGTATAGGTCGCCGAGGCAGGTGTCGTACTCTGGTGGAGGGGCGCCCTCGTCGTCGCCGGGGCAGTAGGTGCCCCAGCTGCTCTCCTCCGCGTTAGCCGCCGTGGTCGCGTACACGCCGATGTTGCCCGGGAGGAGGCCCTCGAAGATGCTCCCGGACTCGCAGGCCTCCAGGTAGAAGACCAGGCTCTTGTAGCCGGCCCCGCCGGCGTGCTTCTTCTCCAGCGTCCGCACCAGGTCCTTCGCGTACAGGTACTCCTCGTCGCCCGGCATCCCTGGTCGACCCACCAACGTCACGACCCACGATGCAAGAAAAGAAAATACTTCACTCAAGTAAAGAGACTGATGGAGATTTTTTCGAAAAGGAAGAGACTGATGGAGATGGAATGATATTTTACCGAGGATCCCTGGGCCGCCGTGATCGGCGTAGTAGACGAAGATGTGGTCATCCGGGCCGCTGCTGACGACCTTGCCGCTGCCTCTGCCGGTGAGCTTGGACTTGTCGCCGAGCAGGGCGGCGAGGAAGTTGTTGGCGTTCACGTCCGCCCCCGTGTAGTCCTTGGGGACTCCGGCGTAGACGTCGCCGCCTTTGGGGTGGTTGATGATGACCCCGGGCCTGGGGTTGTCGCGGTTGCCGGCGATGTCGTCGTACATGAAGACGATGATGTTCTCGTCCTTCAGCCCGCCCTTCTTCATGATCTGGTACGCGTGGCACACGTCCGCCTGCACTCCACTTACGCGAATTCATTGATTAATTAAGCAATATGATCAGAACATTCTCCATGAGAATAATTAACGTAGCACACATGCAGGGAATTAGTTAAGAAGGAGTATTTGGTGGGGAACGTGTTGCCTGCCTGGTGACGGTAGTTGTAGTAGCCGTTGGAGCCGGCGATGAGGACGGCCCATCTCGTCCCGACGACGTCCTTCTCGGACGGCAGGCGGAGGAACTCGCCGGCGACGAGCAGGGCGAGCTGCGACGACAAGAAGAGGAGGAGAAGGGGTGAGCAGGGAAAGCAAGCCATGGTGAACTGCTGCTCTCTGCTTCGGTCAGCTGGCCGGGTCGAGATGCAGAGGATGATCCTTCCTGTCCCTCTTTATACGATACGATGATGGTAACTCGCTTACAGCACGTACTAATGTGATCGGCCGATGGATACTTAAGTAATTGTTGATTGTTGTTACCATCATATCACTGATGTTCCGGCTGGACTGTGTTGGGTGGAGATCGATTCGATATACAGCAACCATGGAAATGGAATCAGCTCGATCGGCGATATGAGGGACGTGCCAGCGACCATGTCACCATGTGCATCGTTTTGTTTTTTTGTTTTACGTGGCGTACCTGCGTACGTACAGACATTATTATTGTTGCCTGGCGTGTAATCTATCTTCATTCATTAACAGTGCCGTAACCGCTCCCGAACGAAAACAACATTTGTGCATGCTTAGACGCAACAAACAGCGGCACTTAAATTAGCCACTTGATTGATGGTAACTACGGCCTGCGAAATATGGTTACTACGTCCACCGTCACCCACTCATCGCAGTATAGCATTCGTATGATCTGCGCGTAGATTGTTTTAGTATGCGTGTATATGCATATGTTAGTGTAGTAGTCATCGTTCAAACAGCAAACAACAACATCGCGAGAATACTAGCATCTTACTCACACATACAACCACACATGCACACAGAAAGAGAAAAAACGTCATAGAGGGAAGAGAGTAAGGACGTGTTTGGCAGCCGTAGCAGCCGGCCCTGTATATCAAAAGGATGGCTCACAAGAAGCTGGCAGGAAAAACAGCCTCTAAACTAACATTTGCAACCTGTTTGGTTGTGTGCATTTTGTTCTTTCGCATTAGGGGTCGTCTTAGCGCATGCTGTTTGGTTGCACGCATCGTCCGAAGTCACACATAAACAAGTTGTTTGGTTGCATACAAGGTGTGAGGTGTGCTAACCTTGTACCCTACAAGGTGAGGTTACCTCACACATGAGCACACCTAGCACACCAACGCCACAGCAGAGCAATGGTGACGAACTGCACGACGATGATAAAGTTCTTCACCGCAAGGCATGCCGCCGCCTTGCCAGCTACAATGTTGCCAACTTCAACCACGCCAACTGTTAGAGATACGACACGCAATCGATATGATGAAGAACGAAATCAAGCAAAGGGACTCGAGATTTTAACGTGGAAAACCCCTTCAACACGAAGGGGAAAAAACCACGGGCGCCAGCCAGCCAAACTTCACTATGATCGGGAAATGTTACAATCGCCGGGGATTCACAACTGATCAACTTATCCTGTGCGGTGGCTTACAAGAGGTATATATAACACAGGTGTCCTAGGTCAACCCTGATCCGTACGGGCCTCGCTCCGCTCGCTCGTCAAAAGTTGGCCTTCCTCTTTATATTAGAATTTGGAGCATAACATAACACCAACTACACATAGTTGGGGTAAGCTTCTTATGTCGCCCGCCTAGTCTTAAACCCTCTATGGTTACTGTTGGGGACAGAGGCAACTTGTTCACTGCAATCTTCCCATGAACTAAAACCTCAGGTACCTTCACGACAAACACCGCATACCATTTGACGTAGCAGTGCAGAAGAGGAGCAGTTGAAGCAGCAAGCAAAAGTAACAAACAAGGAGCAAGCAATGTAGCAGAAGTAGTAGGTATGCATGATCATATGATATAGAAAGTCCTAACCTAGCACTACCTTGGTGTCAACCTACCACCACATCCAAAAGAGGGTGTCATCCTACAACCGCAAGTTCACGATCATCATCAGGGGTTAGTACTTACCACCTCAACAAAATATACAGATCATCAAACAGTTTCCAAGCCCTAGCTACACAAAATATACATCGTCATCATCATCACCATCACCAACGCCATCGCCATCGCCATCGCCACCTAGGATCATGGACACGATACCAGCAGCAAGCTCTAGTAGTAGTGCTTGCCCAGCCAGCTCCTGAGACAGAGCACCCTCTGGGTGTCTGCCATGACAACAAACCCAACACCCTAGACCTTGTTGTCCAGCAGGTGGCTCAAAGCTATCACGAGAGCCTCATCCCTGAAGCCACCTTGCTCCATGACGATGTTGTACAGGTCAAGGTGGACGTCAAGGGTCTTGTTCTCCCTAATGGCGGTTACTACCTCCTTCATGGCCTCAGTCATGCTGGTGAAGACACTAATCTCCTCGTCCATCAGGCCACCCCTCTTCCTCTTCCTATCGAGCACAGCGACAGGCTCAAATGGCTTCTTGGGGCCATCTAGCACTGCCTCTGCGTCTGGGATGCCTGGGATGTTCGGTGGTGGCCACGACGAAGGAGAACCGAGAGGCTCATCGGAGCCCAGGGCATGCTTGCCGGTTGCCAGGTCGAAAGAGAAGATGTGTTGCATCTGGTTGTAGTTCTGGATGGGTGTGTTGATGAACTCAGCGTCCTTGGGGTGGTCCTAAGATAGAAGCACATGTGTTGTTAGTTGCTAGAAGGAAATGGGTGACAATGCGCAAAACAAAGGGATAGTGAATTAACCGCGACATGGCCGGTGTAGTGGTCTGCCTCTAGAATGATAGAGGAACTGCCCTGATCCTAGGAGTCGCCGCTAAGATCTTTGAGACTGGACACTTGGATCCATCGGGCTCTCCACTTCCTCAGGTGGTTGTAGACCTGGGTGGCGCTCACTTCCTGGCCACAGAATTCGAACACCTGCTTCGCAACGGTGTTCAAGTGCACCTCCTTGAAGCCCTTGTCAGTCCTAACCCCACTAGAGATGAGCTCCGACATCTTGTTCAGCACGGATGTGGACAGGAAGGGCTGTCACTTCATATTGTTCCCCCTATCATCCTTCTTGGCTGTTAGTGCAGCAGTAGCAGCAACAGAAGTGGGAGTTGGCTCAACAAGCAGAACTGGCTGATAGACAAACGCACCAGATGACACCTCGACATGTCTGAATCAGGAGGCATGTTCTGATCGAGAAGGGGTTGCGAGTCCTTGACCTAGGAGGCTGTGAACTGGTTGTCCGAGAGGACAATGGCCTGACTAAGATCTTGTCTCTGCGTGGTCATGTCCAATCATATCACACATAGACATTAAGCATAGCGTGCATAGTACCTCAACCCCATAACTAGCTATGAATCCATTGTTTTGATCACAAATAGCAACTCTAGCATGCTACAAGTCATACACAACTAGTTATGAATCCATATTGTTCATCCATAGTGTACATCACTTTCATAGTACTCTAGTCACAGATCCAGCACAAATAGCTACCATGACATCAAAATATAGCATCTGTTAACAGATCACATCATACCACATGCTTGCACATCGAACCCTATGACCATATCCTATCAGATCTAGCTACAACAAACAGTGAGAAAAGTGGTTATTCAACTCACAGAAGCCATGGTTGTGGCTCAGGTGAACGCGAGAGGGGTCGGAGGGTAATCGCTACCGGCCAGGGGTCGGAGGAGAAAGCAAAGCAGCAGTGAGTACTCATCCAAAGTACTCGCAAGACTGACATCAGAACTATGCTAAGTATGCATCATTATCAAGGGGTGGGGTTATATCTAGACTGTTTGCAGAAAGCAAGAATAGGGGGAAGGCCTAGTCCTATCGACGACTAGCATCTTCGGCATCTTGCAACATTAGAAGAGACTAGACTGGTAACTCATATATAGTCATATTATTGTAGCAATTTGATTAAGTAACCACGCCCAGAGATTCTTCCTCGACTCCCTACGAGGAAGCAATACCGGAGCCACATTTCATTTCAAATTAAATCACAATTATAGTTGTCTAAGGTCAAGGTACAACTCCAAGTCATCATGTTACCGTGGACACGGCTATTCGAATAGATAAATTCATCCCTGCAGAGGTGCACCACATTTCCAACACGCTTGATCACCTCCGGACGGACACACTTTCTTGGGTAATGCCCGGCCTCGGGATACAAAATGCCGTCGCCCCATCTAGGCTCAATGAAGAGGCTAGCTCGCCGGTCTAAATCCTAGTCGCGTAGGTTCGTGGACCCACTTTCCCTTGCACTCGTGCACGGTGCGTAGGTGGCCGGAAGCAGACCTAGTACACTCAGTCCGAGAGCTGTACCTTCCAACCGAATCCGACGTGCGCCGCTCCATTGCTGACGTCCGAAGAGCTTCGGCTGATACAACGACGCTGAGTACCCATAATTTCTCCCACCAGAAGGTTTAGTGCAAAAAAGGTCAAATGACCAACTCAGATCAAATACCCAACCCATTAGCATTTTATTAATGCGGGGCAAGCGCGACCCATAAAGTGCGGTCCTGTCACCCCATCTCGAGGATGTGTGGCAAAGGCCTCTCTCGCGAGTCCACGCCTCATCATGATCAAACCCTAGGTACCCCTCAGGGTCGACCCATCACCAACATGTTTTTGTAACCAGGTCATAGTAACTGTGTGTATGAAACATCAAGACGGGAACTGAAGCATCACCCTCAATGGTCCCCGCTCGATGTAACCATCAAGGTGGACTCAGAGGAATCACCCTTGAGGGTCCCACACTTGAGGGGTGGCACAACAGATACATCATCAGGAATGGTGAAGGAAGAATCACCCTCGATAACCACGACCGACTAGCTGCACTGTAGGGCTAACATCACGAGTACTTCACAAGGGGTCACCCTTGGTACTCGATTGTAGCACTACAGAGTCATACAACTAAGGGGGAGTGTGGTGATGTGAGTGGCCTGGCTTGTCAGTCGGTTGACCGAGTCTCCGAGTCGTCGAATCGTCGGGTCGTCGATGAAGAAGCAGGGGCAACTGGGACTAAGGGGTCACTGGGGATTCACTAACCAACCTATACTAAGCAGTTGGTATGATTGCAGGTGTAGTAGCAGTTCATCAAAAACAGGCTATGCATCAGAATAGGAGCTAACTAATACTTTAGCAAAAATATAATGCAAGAATAAGAGGGAAAGGAATAGGCGATATCGAAATGCTCAAGGGGGGTTTCTTGCATTGCTGCTTTGCGGCAAAAGGCTGATCGTCAGGCGCATAGTCATACCCAGCAGCACCGGCAGTCTCGGGGTCTACCAGAGAGAAGAGGGGGGAAGAAACAATAAATATAAAGCATAGATGCAATCACAAAGCATGACATGGAAATATGCAGGGCAAGGTATGCACTAACGTAGTACTACACGGAGTAGATGGGTCGGAAGAATATCTGATGATATTTTCCGGGTTTCTGGCTTTCACCAAAACAGATGGAAAAGTTCCATGTTTGCTATGCTAGGAGCACGCGGCGGACGAACAGACTACGTATTCGGATTCGTAGGATTTTTCTGATCAACTTTCATGTATAAATTATTTTCATCCAAATTACAGATTATTTTATATTAATTTCTAAAGTTTTATTAATATTCAGAAATTAAATAGATTATTGACTCGATTATTAATAGTTTTATTAACATGATCAACACCAGAATGCTATGGGTGTACGATTCATCACAATGTAACTAGATTATTGACTCTAGTGCAAGTGGGAGACTGTGGAAATATGCCCTAGAGGCAATAATAAAATGGTTATTATTGTATTTCCTAGTTCATGATAATTGTCTATTATTCATGCTATAATTGTGTTAACCGGAAACCATAATACATGTGTGAATACATAGAACACAACAAGTCCCTAGTGAGCCTCTAGTTGGCTAGCTCATTGATCAATAGATGGTCACGGTTTCATGACCATGGACATTGGATGTCGTTGATAGTGGGATCACATCATTAGGAGAATGATGTGATGGACAAGACCCAATCCTAAGCATAGCACAAGATCGTGTAGTGCGTTTGCTAAAGCTTTTCAATGTCAAGTATCGTTTCCTTAGACCATGAGATTGTGCAACTCTCGGATACCGTAGGAATGCTTTGGGTGTGCCAAACGTCACAACATAACTGGGTGGCTATAAAGGTGCACTACGGGTATCTCCGAAAGTGTCTGTTGGGTTGGCACGAATCGAGACTGGGATTTGTCACTTCGTGTGACGGAGAGGTATCTCTAGCCCCACTCGGTAAGACATCATCATAATGAGCTCAATGTGACTGAGGAGTTAGTCACGGGATGATGTATTATGGAACGAGTAAAGAGACTTGCTGGTAACGAGATTGAACAAGGTATAGAGATACCGACGATCGAATCTCAGGCAAGTATCATACCGATAGACAAAGGGAATTGTATACGGGATTGATTGAATCCCCGACATCGTGGTTCATCCGATGAGATCATCGTGGATCATGTGGGAGCCAACATGGGTATCCAGATCCCGTTGTTGGTTATTGACCGGAGAGTTGTCTCGGTCATGTCTACGTGTCTCCCGAACCCGTAGGGTCTACACACTTAAGGTTCGATGACGCTAGGGTTATAGGGAAATGGTATACGTGATTACTGAAAGTTGTTCGGAGTCTCGGATGAGATCCCGGACGTCACGAGGAGCTTCGGAATGGTTTGGAGGTAAAGATTGATATATAGGAAGTCCAGTTTTGGTCACCGGAAAGTTTTCGGGCTCATCGGTAGTGTACCGGGAGTGCCGGGAGGGTGCCGAAGGACCCCCGTGAGGGGTGTGACGACCATAGGACTTTGTGGGCCCTTAGAGGAGGTGTGCCAGCCCTTATTGGGCTGGCCAAGACCTTCTAGAAAGGCCCATGCGGCCGGGATCAAGAGATAAAGGGAAAAAGGATTTAAAAGGAGGAGATCCACCTCCCTTGTGGGAGGTGGACTCTTCCCCACCTTCGGCCGAAGCTCTCCTCCTTGGAGGAGGGGCCAAGGCAGCCCTCCCTCTCCCTCCTCCTATATATACCCAAGGGTTTGGGCTGATTTGAGACACGACTTCTCTCTCTCTCTCGGTGCAGCCCCACCCTTCCTCTTCCTCGTTCTCCGTAGCGCTTGGTGAAGCCCTGCCGGAGTCCACGTAGCTCCACCGTCACCACGCCATCGTGCTACCGGAGCTCTCCCTCAACCTCTCCTTCCTCCTTGCTGGATCAAGGCGTAGGAGACGTCATCGGGCTGCATGTGTGTTGAATGCGGAGGCGCCGTTGTTCGCCGCTGAGATCAGAATCCACCGCGATCTGAATCGCTGCGAGTACGACTCCACCAACCACGTTCTTGTAACGCTTCCGGTTAGCGATCTTCAAAGGTATGAAGATGCAATCTCTCCCCACTCGTTTCTGGTTTCTCCATGGATAGATCTTGGTGATCGTAGGAATTTTTTTGATTTACTACTACGTCTCCCAACAGTGGCATCATGAGCTAGGTCTATGCGTAGAATCTATGCACGAGTAGAACACAAAGCAGTTGTGGGCGTCGATCTTGTTAATTTGCTTACTACTACTAGTCTTATCTTGATTTGGTGGTATTGTGGGATGAAGCGGCCCGGACCGACTTTACACGTACGCTTACGTGAGACTGGTTCCACCGCCTGACATGCACTTGTTGCATAAGGTGGCTAGCGGGTGTCTGTCTCTCCCACCTTAGTCAGATTGGATTTGATGAAAAGGGTCCTTATGAAGGGTAAATAGCAATTGGCATATCACGTTGTGGTTTTGGCGTAGGTAAGAAACGTTCTTTCTAGTAACCTATAGCAGCCACGTAAAAACTTGCAACTACAAATTAGAGGACGTCTAACTTGTTTTTGCAGCATATGCCTTGTGATGTGATATGGCCAAAGGATGTGATGTCGTGCATTGTGATGTATGAGATTGATCATGTTCTTGTAATAGGATTCACGACTTGCATGTCGATGAGTATGACAACCGGCAGGAGCCATAGGAGTTGTCTTATTTTATTGTATGACCTGCGTGTCAATCATAAACGCCATGTAATTACTTTACTTTATTGCTAAACGTTAGCCATAGTAGTAGAAGTAATAGTTGGCAAGACAACTTCATGAAGACACAATGATGGAGATCATGATGATGGAGATCATGGTGTCGTGCCGGTGACAGTGATGATCATGGTGCCCCGAAGATGGAGATCAAAGGAGCAAGATGATATTGGTCATATCATGTCACTATATTGATTGCATGTGATGTTTATCATGTTTATATATTATTTACTTAGAACGACGGTAGTAAATGAGATGATCTCTCAATAAAATTTCAAGAAAAGTGTTCACCCTAACTGTGCACCGTTGCTAATGATCGTTGTTCCGAAGCACCACGTGATGATCGGGTGTGATAGGCTCTAACGCTCGCATACAACGGATGTAAGCCAGATTTACACACGCGGAACACTTAGGTTAACTTGACGAGCCTAGCATGTACAGACATGGCCTCGGAACACGGAAGACCGAAAGGTCGAACATGAGTCATATAGAAGATACGATCAACATGGAGATGTTCACCATGAATGACTAGTCCGTCTCACATGATGATCGGACACGGGCTAGTTGACATGGATCATGTGTCACTTGGATGACTAGAGAGATGTCTATCTAAGTGGGAGTTCATTAAATAATTTTATTATGTGAACTTAATTATCATGAACTTAGTCTAAAATTATCTTTACAATCTATATTGTAGATCCAATGGCCAACGCGAATGTCACCCTCAATTTCAACGCTTTCCTAGAGAAAACCAAGCTGAAAGATGATGGAAGCAACTATGCAGACTGGGTCCGTGGCGTGAGGATCATCCTCATAGCTTCCAAGAAATTGTATGTCCTTGATGCACCACTAGGTGACCCACCCCTTCTCCCAGCAGAGCAAGACGTTGCGAACGCTTGGCATTCTCGCTGCGATGATTACTCCCTTGTTCAGTGCGGCATGCTTTACAATTTAGAATTGGGGCTCCAAAAGTGTTTTGAGCAACACGGAGCATATGAGATGTTCCAAGAGCTGAAACTGGTTTTCCAAGCTCATGCCCGGGTCGAGAGATATGACGTCTCCGACAAGTTCTTCAACTGTAAGATGGAGGAGAATAGTTCTGTCAGTGAGCACATCCTCAAGATGTCTGGGCTACACAACCGCTTGACTCAGTTGAGAGTTAATCTCCCGGATGACTCGGTCATTGACAGAATCCTCTAGTCGCCTCCAGCTAGCTACAAAAGCTTTGTGATGAACTACAACATGCAGGGGATGGAGAAGTCCATTCCTGAGTTGTACTCGATGCTGAAATCAGCGGAGGTCGAGATGAAAAAGGAGCATCAAGTGTTGATGGTGAATAAGACCACTAGTTTCAAGAAAGGCAAGGGTAAGAAGAACTTCAAGAAGGACGACAAAGTTGTTGCCGCGCCCGGTAAGAAAGTTGTCGGGAAGAAGAAGAACAAGAATGGACCCAAGCCTGAGACTGAGTGTTTTTATTGCAAGGGTACCGGTCACTGGAAGCGGAACTGCCCCAAGTACTTAGCGGATAAGAAGGACGACAACATTAAATGTATATGTGATATACTTGTTATTGATGTGTACCTAACCAGCGCTCATAGTAGCTCCTGGGTATTTGATACCAGTGCAGTTGCTCACATTTGTAACTCCAAGCAGGAGTTGCGGAATAAGCGGAGGCTGGCAAAGGACGAGGTGATGATGCGCATCGGGAATGGTTCCAAGGTCGATGTGATCGCCATCGGCACGCTACCTATACATCTACCTTCGGGATTAGTGTTAAACCTTAATAATTGTTATTTAGTACCAGCTTTGAGCATGAACATTGTATATGGATCTCGCTTGATGCGAGATGGCTACTCATTTAAATCTGAGAATAATGGTTGTTCTATTTATATGAGAGAGATGTTTTATGGTCATGCCCCGCTGGTCAATGGTTTATTTTTGATGAATCTCGAACGTGATGTTACACATGTCCATAGTGTGAGTACCAAAAAGTGTAAGGTTGATAACGATAGTCTCACTTACATGTGGCACTGCCGCCTTGGTCATATTGGTGTCAAATGCATGAAGAAGCTCCATACTGATGGACTTCTGGAGTCTCTTGATTTCGAATCATTTGACACGTGTGAACCATGCCTCATGGGCAAGATGACCAAGAGTCCGTTCTCCGGAACAATGGAGCGAGCAACTGACTTGTTGGAAATAATACATACAGATGTATGCGGTCCAATGAGTGTCAAGGCTCGTGGTGGCTACCGTTATGTTCTCACCCTTACTGATGACTTGAGTAGATATGGGTATGTCTACTTAATGAAACATAAGTCTGAAACTTTTGAAAGGTTCAAGGAATTTCAGAGTGAGGCAGAGAATCAACATGACAGAAAAATAAGGTGCCTACGATCTGATCGTGACGGAGAATATTTAAGTCACGAGTTTGGCACGCACCTAAGGAAATGTGGAATTGTTTCACAACTCACGCCGCCTGGCACACCTCAGCGAAATGGTGTGTCTGAACGTCATAATCGCACTCTATTAGATATGGTACGATCTATGATGTCTCTTACCGACTTACCTCTATCATTTTGGGGACATGCATTAGAGACTGCCACATTCACTTTAAATAGGGCACCGTCAAAATACATTGAGACGACACCATATGAATTATGGTTTGGTAAGAAACCTAAGCTATCGTTTCTAAAAGTTCGGGGATGCGATGCTTATGTGAAGAAACTTCAACCTGAGAAGCTCGAACCCAAAGCGGAAAAGTGCATCTTCATAGGATATCCCAAAGAGACTATTTGGTATACCTTCTACCTACGATCCAAGGGCAAAGTCTTTGTTGCCAAGAATGGATCCTTTCTCGAGAAAGAGTTTCTCTCGAAAGAAGTAAGTGGGAGGAAAATAGAACTTGATGAGGTAATTGTACCTCCACTCGAACTGAAGAGTAGCGCAGCACAGGAGGTTGTTTCTGTGGAGCCTACACCGGCTGGAGAAGAAGTTAGTGATGATGATCATGAAACTTCATATCAAGTTACTATTGAACGTCGAAGGTCCACTAGGACACATTCCGCACCAGAGTGTTACGGCAACCCTGTCCTAGAGATCATGTTGTTAGACAACGATGAACCTTCGAACTATAAAGAAGCGATGACGGGCCCAAATTCCAACGAATGGCTTGAAGCATGAAATCCGAGATAGGATCCATGTATGAGAACAAAGTGTGGACTTTGGTGGACTTGCCTGATGATAAGAGAGCCATTGAAACTAAATGGATCTTTAAGAAGAAGACTGACGCGGATGGTAATGTGACCATCTATAAGGATCGGCTTGTCGCTAAGGGTTATCGACAAGTTCAAGGAGTTGACTACTATGAGACTTTCTCACCCGTAGCGATGCTGAAGTCTGTCCGAATCATGTTAGCAATTGCCGCATTTTATGATTATGAGATCTAGCAAATGGACGTAAAAACGACATTCCTTAATTGCTTCCTTAAGGAAGAACTGTATATGATGCAGCCGGAAGGTTTTGTCGTTCCTAAAGATGCTAACAAGGTATGCAAGCTCTAGCACTCCATCTATGGGCTGGTGCAAGCATCTCGGAGTTGGAACATTTGCTTTAATGAAGTGATTAAAGCGTTTGGATTTGTGCAGGTTTATGGAGAACCCTATATTTACAAGAAAGTGAGTGGGAGCTCTGTAGCATTTCTCGTATTATATGTGGATGACATACTGATAATGGAAAATGATATAGAACTCTTGGAAAGTATAAAGGCCTACTTGAATAAGTGTTTTTCAATGAAGGACCTTGGAGAAGCTACTTACATATTAGGTATTAAGATCTATAGAGATAGATCGAGACGCCTTATAGGTCTTTCACAAAGCACATACCTTGAAAAGATATTGAAGAAATTCAATATGGATCAGTCCAAGAAGGGGTTCTTGCCTGTGTTACAACGTGTGAGATTGAGTATGACTCAATGCCCGACCACGGCAAAGGATAGAGAAGAGATGAGTGTCATCCCCTATGCATCAGCCATAGGCTCTATTATGTATGCCATGCTGTGTACCAGACCTGATGTGAACCTTGCCATAAGTTTGGTAGGGAGGTACCAAAGTGATCCTGGAGCGGAACACTGGACAGCAGTCAAGAATATCCTGAAGTACCTGAAAAGGACAAAGGACATGTTTCTCGTATATGGAGGTGCCGAAGAGCTCATCGTAAAGGGTTACGTCAATGCTAGCTTCGACATAGATCCGGACGACTCCTAGTCGCAAACCGGATACGTGTATGTTTTGAACGGAGGGGCAGTCAGCTGGTGCAGCAGCAAGCAAAGCGTCGTGCCGGCATCTACATGTGAAGCGGAGTACATAGCTGCTTCGGAAGCAGCAAAGGAAGGAGTCTAGATGAAGGAGTTCATCACCGACCTAGGAGTAATTCCAAGTGTGTCGGGCCCGATGACTCTATTTTGTGACAACACTGGAGCTATTGCCCTTGCGAAGGAGCCCAGGTTTCACAAGAATACAAGACACATCAAGCACCGCGTCAACTCCATTCGTGATTACATTCAGGAGGGAGATATAGATATTTGTAAAGTGCATATGGATCTGAATGTCGCAGATCCGTTGACTAAACCTCTCTCACGAGCAAAACATGATCAACACCAGAATGCTATGGGTGTACGATTCATCACAATGTAACTAGATTATTGACCCTAGTGCAAGTGGGAGACTGTTGGAAATATGCCCTAGAGGCAATAATAAAATGGTCATTATTGTATTTCCTAGTTCATGATAATTGTCTATTGTTCATGCTATAATTGTGTTAACCGAAAACCGTAATACATGTGTGAATACATAGAACACAACAAGTCCCTAGTGAGCCTCTAGTTGGCTAGCTCGTTGATCAATAGATGATCATGGTTTCATGACCATGGACATTGGATGTCGTTGATAACGGGATCACATCATTAGGAGAATTATGTGATGGACAAGACCCAATCCTAAGCATAGCACAAGATCATTTAGTTCGTTTGCTAAAGCTTTTCAATGTCAAGTGTCGTTTCCTTAGACCATGAGATTGTGCAACTCCTAGATACCGTAGGAATGCTTTGGGTGTGCCAAACGTCACAACGTAACTGGGTGGCTATAAAGGTGCACTACGGGTATCTCCGAAAGTGTTTGTTGGGTTGGCACGAATCGATACTGGGATTTGTCACTCCGTGTGACGGAGAGGTATCTCTAGGCTCACTCGGTAAGACATCATCATAATGAGCTCAATGTGACTAAGGAGTTAGTCATGGGATGATGTATTACGCAACGAGTAAAGAGACTTGCCGGTAACGAGATTGAACAAGGTATAGAGATACCGACTATCGAATCTCGGGCAAGTATCATACCGATAGACAAAGGGAATTATATACAGGATTGATTGAATCCCCGACATCGTGGTTCATCCGATGAGATCATCGTGGAGCATGTGGGAGCCAACATGGGTATCCAGATCCCGCTGTTGCTTATTGACCGGAGAGGTGTCTCGGTCATGTCTACGTGTCTCCCGAACCCGTAGGGTCTACACACTTAAGGTTCGATGACGCTAGGGTTATAGGGAAATGGTATACGTGATTACCAAAAGTTGTTCGGAGTCCCAGATGAGATCCCGTACGTCACGAGGAGCTTCGGAATGGTCTGGAGGTAAAGATTGATATATAGGAAGTCCAGTTTTGGTCACCGGAAAGTTTTCGGGCTCATCGGTAGTGTACCGGGAGTGCCGTGAGGGTGCCGGAGGACCCCCAGGAGGGGTGTGACGACCATAGGACTTTGTGGGCCCTTAGAGGAGGTGTGCCAGTCCTTATTGGGCTTGACAAGACCTTTTAGAAAGGCCCATGCGGCTGGGATCAAGAGATAAAGGGAAAAAGGATTTGAAAGGAGGAGATCCACCTCCCTTGTGGGAGGTGGACTCTTCCCCACCTTTGGACGAAGCTCTCCTCCTTGGAGGAGGGGCCAAGGCAGCCCTCCCTCTCCCTCCTACTATATATACCCAAGGGTTTGGGCTGATTTGAGACACGACTTCTCTCTCTCTCGATGCAGCCCCACCCTTCCTCTTCCTCGTTCTCCGTAGCGCTTGGCGAAGCCGTGCCGTAGTTCACGTAGCTCCACCGTCACCACGCCGTCGTGCTGCCGGAGCTCTCCCTCAACCTCTCCTTCCTCCTTGCTGGATCAAGGCGTAGGAGACGTCATCGGGCTACACGTGTGTTGAACGCGGAGGCGCCGTTGTTCGGCGCTGAGATCGGAATCCACCGCGATCTGAATCGCTGCGAGTACGACTCCACCAACCTCGTTCTTGTAACGCTTCCGCTTAGCGATCTTCAAAGGTATGAAGATGCAATCTCTCCCCACTCATTGCTGGTTTCTCCATGGATAGATCTTGGTGATCGTAGGAATTTTTTTGATTTACTACTACGTCTCCCAACAATGCTGGCGTTAGCAGTCAACAGGGGCCAGACTAGTCAAACTGACCATTGGGCCCCACATGTCATAGACTCAGTGTTAATTAATGTTTAGTTATTATTAATCAGAATCAATTAGGGGGGTGGGTCCCACCTATCATACCCTGTTAAGATTAATAGAGTAATTAATTAAACTAATTAGTCACAATTAACTAATTAACCATTTTAATTAATTAATTACTAATTAATATATTTATTAATTCATTTTTAAAAAATTTAATTATTTTATTTTCTATTATTTATTTTATTTTTTCTTAATAAAAGAACGTTTTGGGGGTGGGTCCCCAGCGTCATACACCCGGGGGTTAGTGGGGCGCTTAATCCCCCACTAACCAAATCGGGCCGGGGTGAGGGGTGGCCAAGGGGCTCGTCGGCGTCTCGCCGGCGGCCAGGGGCGTGCGGGGAGCACGGGCGTGGGGCCATGGTGGTGGGCGCGGCGAGCAGGGATGAAGTGGCCGACAGGCGGGCGTGTGCGGGTGCGCGCACGACACGATGAGTGGTGCGGGGCCGAAGCGGGACCGGGTGCGGGGCCGCGGCAACACAGCATGGTGAGGGCCAAGGGACGCGGTGGCCGGGCTGGGGCCGTGGTGAGGGCGGCCGGCCGGCGGGGAGCGCGCGCGAGCGGCCGGAGGGGGAGAAGGAGAAGGGAAGGAGGGAGGAGCTCGGGGTGGCTCATCCACATTGACGGCGGGCTGGGTCGGCAAGGCTCGAGGAGGTCCGTGGGGGTGGGATGAGGAGGTCCGACAATGCGAGGGGACTGGCAGGGGGAGGCGTTCTGGTGACAATGGTTCGGTATGGGGTGGCACCGGGCATCGACGAGCATTGGCGGGGGTGCAGTGGCGACGAGGAGGCAAGGAGGCGCCAGCGGGGAGGACCGGCGGCGGCGGGCGTCGGGGTCGGCCCCGATCCAATCGGGATCGGGGGAGAGCGAGGGGGAGTGTGGGGCGAGTGTGGCTGGTGGGAGGTTAGGGTTTGCGGGGAGGGGGGTTTATCCTCCCAGAGGGGTGGGCTGGGCCAGCCGGCCTGCTGTGCTTTGGCCCAGTTAGGCCGGGGGGGGCTTTCGTTTCTTTTTTCCTGTTTTTCTTATTTATAATTTTGCTGTTTTAGTTTTATTTTAATTTAGCGTATTTACACATTCTCAAAATTTTTGATTTCTACCACGTAATTACCTATGTAATATTCGACACACCCCGGACATTTTAGTTTTGATATTAAAAAACTTTTATCGTTCTACTTCATCTTAAATTTGAATTTGAACAGGATTTGGATTATCGTGAGATTAACAACAGTAACAATGGTGACATGACATCATTAGCATGGGATTATTGCATCTTAATTACAATGATTAGTGTAGCTGAAATCCAGGGCATCACAATTGTCCCCTACTAAAGGAATTCTTGTCCCGAGAATTAAGAATTAGAAGGAAAGAACCCGGGGTATTCTGCACGAAGATGATGTTTGCGTTCCCAAGTGGCCGCAGCTTCAGAATGATTTGCCCACTGCACTTTGAAGAACTTGGTAACCTTCTTACGAGTTCGACGTTCAGTCTCATCAAGAATGCGGACTGGTTGCTCCTTGTATGAAACGTCTTGTTGCAGTTCAAGCATATCATGGTCCACTGCTCGGATAGGATCCTTGAAGGAGCGACCAAGCTGTGACACATGGAACACATCGTGAACCTGAGAAAGGTTTGACGGTAGCTCCAGTTGATATGCCACTTTACCACGCCTTTCAAGAACTGTGAAAGGACCAATATATCGAGGAGCCAGCTTGCCCTTGATCCAAAAACGGTGTGTACCTCTCATTGGCGTGACTCGAAGATAAGCCTTTTTGTCAGGTTGATAGACCATATCGTTGTGATGATGGTCATACTGACTCTTCTGACGAGACAACTGTTGGGGAACGTTGCATGGGAAACAAAAAATTTCCTACGCACAAGCAAGATCTATCCATGGTGATGAGCATGTACGAGAGGGAGAGGGGATCTACATACCCTTGTAGATCGCTAAGCGGGAAGTGTTAAGAAACGCGGTTGGTGTAGTCAAACGTCTTTGCGATCCAAGTCGCTGAGCATCCCGCGATCTCATCACGATACGCCCCGTGATCCAATCATGATCTGTCCCACGAACTCATCACGATCCGTCCCGCGATCTCATCACGATCCGTCTCGTGATCTTGATCACGGTCCTTCCGATCTAGCACCGAACGGACGTCACCTCCACGTTCAGCACACGTATAGCTTGATGATGATCTCCACCTTATTGATCAAGCGAGAGGGAGCATAGAGGTAGACGAGTTCTCCGGCAGCGTGATGGTGGCACGGCGATGGTGGTGGAGCAATTCCGGCAGGGCTTCGCCTAAGCACTGCACAAAACCGATCTAGAGGAGAAACTATGCACTAGAGGAACGGGTAGCACGTGGCTGAAAATCTAGTGCCCAAAACCCTAGAACCTCTAGTATATATAGGAGGAAGAGAGGAGGAGGCTTGGCCCTCAACAGACCAGCCCTTGGTTCGGCCGAATTAAGGAGGAGAGGAGGACTCCTCCTCCAATCCTAGTAGGACTAGGATTCCTCCCTATTTTGCCTTTTTTTCCACCTTTTCAATTTGGGTTTTCTCTCCCAGCCGCATGGGCCTTATGTGGGACTTCCACCAACCCACTAAGGGCTGTAATTCACTCTCCCACAGCCCATGTAGCCTCTTGGGTCAAAATACCCCTCCCGATGATCTCCCGGTACACTCCCGGCACTCCCGGTACACTACCGATGAGCCCGAAACTTTTCTGGCGACCAAAATAGGACTTCCTATATGTCAATCTTTACCTCCAGACCATTACAGAGATCCTTGTGACGTCCGGGATCTCATCCAGGACTCCAAAAAACCTTCGGTCACCACCATACATAACTCTATACTACCGAAACGTCACCAAACCTTAAGTGTACAGACCCTGCTGGTTCGAGAACTATGTAGAAATGACCAAGACACCTCTACGGTCAATAACCAATAGCAGGACCTGGATGCCTGTATTGGTTCCTACATATTCTACGAAGATCTTTATCGGTCGAACCTCTATGTCAAGGATTCAGTTAATCCCGTATGATGTTCCCTTTGTTCTTGGGTATGTTAGTTGCCCGAGATTCAATCGTCAGTATCTCCATACCTAGTTCAACCTTGTTACCGACAAGTCTCTTTACTCATTTTGTAATACAAGATCCCATGACTAACACTTAGTCACATTGCTTGCAAGGCTTGTTGTGATGTTGTATTACCAAGTGGGCCTTGAGATACCTCTCCGTCACACGGAGTAACAAATCCCAGTCTTGATCCATGCCAACCCAACGGACACCCTCGAAGATACCTGCAGAGTACCTTTATAGTCACCCAGTTACGGTGCGACGTTTGATACACACAAGGCACTCTTCCGGTGTCAGTGAGTTGCATGATCTCATGGTCATAGGAACAAATACTTGACATGCAGAAAACAGTAGCAATAAACTGACACGATCATATGCTACGTTTGTAGTTTGGGTCTTGTCCATCACACCATTCTCCTAATGATGTGATCCCATTATCAAATGACATCTCATGTCCATGACTAGGAAACCTTAACCATCTTTGATCAACGAGCTAGTCTATTAGAGGCATACTAGGGACATGGTTTTGTCTATGTATCCACACATGCATCTAAGTCTCCGATCAATACAATTATAGCATGGACAATAAATGATTATCATGAACAAGGAAATATGATAATAACTAATTTATTATTGCCTCTAGGGCATATTTCCAACAGTCTCCCACTTCCACTAGAGTCAATAATCTAGTTCACATCACCATGTGATTTGCATTGTTATGAATCTAACACCCAATGAGTTCTGGGTCTCGATCATGCTTTGCATGTGAGAGAGGTCTTATTGTCAATGGGTCTGCGACATTCAGATCCGTGTGTACTTTGCAAATCTCTATGTCAAACTATAAACACTGCTACCACACTCCACTTGGTACTATTCCAAATGGCTGCTCCACTATACGTATCCAGATTGCTACTACGAGTCATCCGGATTGGTGTTAAAGCTTGCATCGACGTAACTCTTTACGACGAACTCTTTATCACCTCAATAATCTAGAAACATCTCCTTAGTCTTTTAGTTACTAAGGATGATCTTGACCGTTGTCCAGTGATCCACTCCTGGATCACTCTTGTACCCCTTGATGGACTCATGGCAAGGCACACACATGTGCGGTACACAGCATGACATACTATACAAAGCCTATGGTTAAGGCATAGGGGACGACATTCGTCCTTTCTCTTTCTTCTGCCGTTGTCGAGCTTTGAGTCTCACTCAACTTCACACCTTACAAATCAGGCGAGAACTCTTTCTCTGACTGATCCATTTTGAACTCTTTCAAAATCTCGTCAAGGTATGTACTAATTGAAAGTCTCATCAAGCATCTTGATCTATCTCTATAGATCTTGATGCTCAACAATTAGGTAGCTTTATCCAGGTCTTCCTTTAAAAATCACTTTTCAAACAACCGTTTATGCTTTCCAGAAATTCTAATTATTTCCGATCAACAATATGTCATCCACATATACTTATCAGAAATTCTATAGTGCTCCCACTCACTTTATTGTAAATACAAGTTTCTCATAAACTTTGTATAGACTCAAAAACTTTCATCACCTCATCAAAGTGTATATTCCAACTCTGAGATGCTTGCTTCAGTTCATAGAAGGATCACTGAAGTTTGCACACCTTTTAGCATCCTTAGGATTGACAAAACCTTCTGGTTGTATCTCATACAACCTTTCCTTAAGGAAGGAAACAATGTTTTGACATCCATCTGCCAGTTTTCATAATTGAAAAATGCAGCAACTGCTAACGTAATTCCAACAGACTTTAGCATTGCTACAAGTGAGAAAGTCTCATCACAGTCAACTCCTTGAACTTGTCGGAAACTTCTTTGTGACAAGTCGAGCTCTATAAATGGTGACATTTACCATCAGCGTCTTTCATCATCTCAAAGGTCCATTTGTACTTGACGACCTGCCGTCCAACGAGCAAGTCTACCAAAGTCTATACTTGGTTTTCATACATGGATCCTTTCTCGGATTTCATGTCCTCTAACCATTTCTCGGAATCCGGTCCCATCATCGCTTCTCCATAGCTCGTAGGCTTATCATTGTCCAACAACATGACCTCCAAGATAGGGTTGTCGTACCACTCAGAAGAAGTACACATCCTTGTCGACCTACGAGGTTCGATAGTAACTTGATTTGAAGCTTCATGATCATCATCATTAACTTCCTATTCAACTGACGTAGGTTCCACAGAAACATCTTTCTGCGCTGCGCTACTCTCTAGTTGAAGCAAAGGTTCAACAACCTCATCAAGTTCTATCTTCCTCCCACTCAATTCTTTCGAGAGAAACTTTTTTCGAGAAAGGACCCAGTTTTAGCAACAAACACTTTATGCTTGAGTCTGAGATAGAAGGTTCACCCAACTGTTCTTAGGGTATTCTATGAAGATGCATTTGTCTGCTTTTGGTTTGAGCTCATTAGGTGAAAACATTTTCCACACAAGCGTCGCAGCCCCAAACATTAAGAAATGACAGCTTAGGTTTCTACCAAACCATAATTCACACAGTGTCATCTCAACGGATTTAGATGCTTACCTATTTAAAGTGAATGTAGTTGTCTCTAATGCATAACCCCAAAATTATAGTCAAAACGATAAGAGACATCATAGCACGCACCATATCCAATAGAGCACGACTACGACGTTTGGACACACCATCACACTATGGTGTTCTAGGTGGCGTGAGTTGTGAAACAACTTTCACATTGTCTAAAGCTATATGCCAAACTCGTAACTCAGATATTCACCTCCACGATCATATCGCAGACATTTTTATCTTCTTGTCGCGATGATCTTAAACTTCACTCTGAATTTGCTTGAACCTTTCAAATGATTCACACTTTTGTTTCATTGAGTAAATATACACTATATCTACTCAAATTATCATTGAAGGTAAGAAAATAACGATATCCACCGCACGCTACAAGACTCATTGGATTGCATACATCAACACGTATCATTTCCAATAAATCACTTCCTGCTCCATCAATCCGGAAAATGGGGTCCTTAGTCGAGGGCCATGTATCATTGAAATGCAGCATGGCGAGGGCCAGGGGATGCGGTGAGCGCAACCGGCCGGCAAGGAGCGCGCGCGAGCGGTCGGAGGGGGAGAAGGAGAAGGGGAGGAGGGAGGAACCCGGGGTGGGCTCACCAACGTTGACGGGGGGCTGGATCAGCAAGGCTCGAGGAGGTCCGGTGGGGGGGGGGGGATAAGGAGGTCCAGTGACCCAAGGGGACCGTCGGGGAGGGGGGGCATTCCGGCGATGGTGGTTCGGTGTGGGGTGGCATCGGGCATCAGCGAGCGGCGGGGCGGACCGGTGACGGCGGGGCGTCTGGGTCGGCCCCGATCCAATCGGGATCGGGGAGAGCAAGGGGGAGTGGGGCGAGTGGGGCTGGTGGGAGGTTAGGGTTTGCGGGGAGGGGGGTTTATCCTCCCGAAGGGGTGGGCTGGGTCGGCCAGCCTGTTGGGCTTCGGCCCAGTTACGCCAGGGGGGCTTTTTTCGTTTTTTCTTATTTATAATTTTTCTATTTTAGTTTTATTTTAATTTAGCGTATTTACACATTCTCAAAAATGTTGATTTCTACCACGCAATTACCTATGTAATATTCGACACACCTCGGACATTTTAGTTTTGATATTTGAAAACTTTTATCGTTTGACTTCATCTTAAATTTGAATTTGAATGGGATTTCGATTATCGCGAGATTAACAACAGTAACAATGGTGACATGACATTAGTAGCATGGGATTATTGTAGCTTAATTATAGTGATTACTATAGCTGAAATCCAGGGCGTCACAATTCTCCCCTACTAAAAAGAATTCTCGTCCCGAGAATTAAGAAGTAGAAGGAAAGAGCCCGGGGTATTCTGCATGAAGATGATCTCTCTTATTTGTGTCTCTGAAGATGTGAATTTATAGGATTGGGAGTGGAATTAGGGTCGGGGGAGCCACGTGGGCCCCACAAGCCATCTGGCCGCACCTAGGGGGTGGGCGCGCCCTGTTGGCTTGTGGCCCATAGGCAACCCCCCTCCAGAGGATCTTCTCTCCTAATTCATTATTTATTCAACAAACAATTCACAAAAAGTTTCGTTCACTTCCAGGAACTTTTATTTTTGCAAAAAATAACACCAAGGTAGTTCTGCTGAAAACATCATTAGTCCGAGTTAGCTCCATTGAAATCATGCAAATTAGAGACCAAAACCAGAGCAAAAGTGTTTGGAAAAGTAGATATGTTTGAGACATATCAACTCCCCCAAGCATAACTCATTGCTTGTCCTCAAGAAATTCAGTTGATAAACTGAAAGTGATAAAGGAAAGTTTTATAAACTCTTTGTTCTTGTCGTTATACACATGCTAAGCTAGTGTTCAAGTTTCCAGCATAAATCATAAATATCCATATCCATGATAACAATTCAACATCATATTCACTCATGGCAATACATAACCAACTAGCAAGCAATAATAAGATATCTCACATGCCAAAAATTTGTCAAAGCTATCATGATATAATGTGGTCACATGGTATTTTGCTAGCCCTTTGTGAGACCGAAAACAGAAATGCAAAGCACCTCTTAGGTTCAAGCAGTGACTAAACATTATGGGTGTGTTTGGTAGGGTGCATGGACCTAGCTTAGTTGTTCTTCTCTCATCCATGCTGAGTGTAGACATGCTGAGTTCATGCAGTTGTTCTTGTTTGGCAGTGATGTATGCGCTGAGACATGTTGAGCTGAGACTTTGTTTGGCAGCCTGCATTTGTTTATACATGTTGAATATTTTTTTGAAAATTTCAAATTCTGAATATTTTGTAAGAATTTGAACATATTTGGAATTTTCAAATTCTGAACGTTTTTTAAAATTTAAACAATTTTGAAATTCTAAACATTTTCAAAAATTTATACAAATTTTGAAATTCAAAACTTTTTTGAATTTTTTTTATTATTTTTTGAATTTTTTAAATTTAGACAAAATTTGAAAATTTCAATGTTTTTCGAAAATTTAAACAATTTTGAAATTCTTAACATTTCCAAAAAATTATACAAATTTTGAAATTCTAAACTTTTTTGAAAATTGGAACAAATTTTGAAATTCTAAATATTTTTTGAAAATTTAAACAAACTTTGATATTATGAACATTTTTTGAAAATTTAAATATATCTGAACGTGGTCTGGTGGGTGGAACGAGGGTTAGGGCCAGCATGGTTGCCTCCATGCACCCTGTTTGTGGTGCATGAAATGGGCATGGCCGAGGGCCCTTTTATGCATGAGATGGACATAGCTCAGGTGAGCTCATGCACCCTACCAAACAAGCAAAAGTGAGTCGGATTGGGAACTTTTACCCTCATGCACCCTCCATGCACCCTACCAAACACACCCTATAATTCAGGGTAGAAAACATCCAGTCATGCTAACATCCAACATTAACTAGACTCAATGCACAAGAATGACAATAGTGCTCTCTGGTCTCGTGCTTCTAGTAAGAGGGTGACGACTCAACATGAAATTAAATAGATAGGCCCTTCACAGAGGGAAGCATCGATTTGCAGAGGTGACAGAGCTCAAGGTTTAAAACAGGATTGAAATTCTAGTTTTAGGTGGTGCACTTTTCCTGTCAACGTCACGACAAAGGATTTCAATAACTTCCATGCTAAACAAGTTATTGGCGGTTCCTAAATGGAATTGTAAAGTTTACTCCCATCCACCAAACATACACAAGCCATGGCTGACCGAATCCATGGATGCCCTCCAACATTTCAATTGTCCCAAGAGTTTTTTCCAATTAATTTTTGATATTTTAGGACTGGGCATCCTTTTTACCAGCCTCTCTCGTGTAATGGCACCTTTAGAATAACCTACTTAGTATGGAAGATATTGACCACAAAACAGATGCAAATTTGAATATTAGAGGTGGCAGATGCAAATTTAGTTGGAACGGCAAGGTAATACCGTATATAGGTAGGTATGGTGGACTCATGTGGAATAACTCGGTTTAAGTATTTGTGATGCACAAGTAGCATTTTCGGTTAGTACTCGTGAAGGCTAGCAATAGATTGAGAAGCGACCAACTAGAGAGCAAAAACGATCATAAGCATGGATTGTGAATAATTAACATTGGACATAGCATGAGTAGGATATGAACACTCTGAATTTAAACATCATAAAGGCTGCATTGGTTTTGAATCAACTACATGTTTGCACATAGGCCAAGTCAATCCGCTAAAATTACTTAAAGGGAAATACCATACTACCATACCACATCATAACCATTTTAATGCATGTTGATTCCAAAGATAAATCATTATACACTCTTATCTATTTAAGCATGGCATGAGAAACTATAATCTCTAATTGTCATCATAAACATTTTCACTCATGATATACTGAATCAACATCGAACGAGCTAAACATATTACAAAAACTAGAGAAAAGAAGAGTTCATACCAGCTTCCTTTGTCACAATCACTTCATCAATTATCGTCATTATAGCCTTTCACTTTCCAGACCGAATGATGTGATAATAATAATAGTGCAAGAAATGACATGGACTAAGCTGGAATTTGTAGTTTTATACAAAGGAGAAGACAAGGAAATATTGGCTCTCTGTTAGATCAACAGTAAAGCATATGGGAGCCACTCAACATTTTCATTGTGCATTTGTCCTTTTGAAGACTCACTAAAAAAGAAACTCAGAGAAACACACTGAAATATTTTTGGACTTTTTATTTTTCTCAATAAAGCAAATAGACAACGAAAAAACAAGAATGAGAAAAATATATTTATGCGGGAAAGCTCCCAAGATGCAAAGGAAATCTTTTTGGGTTTTCTTTTAATACTACAACAAATTAAACGGGAAAGAAAAACTGAAAAGAATCGAGAAATAATTTTTGTCTCAAACACACAAGAAGAAGGCAGAAAAATAAAGCTAACATGGATATACAATGAAAAAGGATGAACACCGACGATTTTATATGAAGTATGTGAACATGAATGTGATGTCAGTGATAAATAGATACTCCCCCAAGCCTAGGCATTTGTCTAGATTTGTGATCATCATCCGGAGAATCCATATGGTTCTGGAGGAAAGTAGTTGGGCTGAGTGACCTGAGCATCCCACTCATGGGTTGTGGCCTCCGCCTTGACCAACTCATTCGGGTAAGCAATTATGTTTGGCGGTATGATGGTGTATCCGTTCCTGGCATGATAGTTAAACAAAGAAGGGCCAGACAACACAATAATATCGCGAGTATTCTCACTGTATACTAAGTTATGACGACTGTGCTGCGGTGGCTAAGGTTCCTCAATGAACTGGTGCGCTAGCATAGACTGGTGATCAATATAAACCTTATGCAACAAGTAGTCAGTGGGACGTATGGCGACATTAAAACGCTTTGCCAAGCACGTGACATAAATACCTCCATGAACCTTGCCCTTGGTTTGGTTAAGATGCAAGCGGCGCGCGACAATAGCTGCTAAGTTGTAAGTGTTATCACCATAAAGTGTGTGTCTTAAAATAGCAAGGGTGGGGGGCACTAAGACCACTATCCTGCTCCATAGTAGTTATGCATGTTCCTATAAACAGAGAAAAATAGTGCACACACGGAAAATTCAAACTACTGGTCCTGGCATTTGATATGCCCCTAATTTCTTCCATAGTTAAGGTGAGGAGGAAATCCTGGAAGTCCCCGGGTTTAGGATCATGCATTCCCCCGTCATAGGGAAGCAAGCATATTTCACAAAATTCATCTAGGGGCATTTCAAAGTTTGTTACATATAAATCAAAGCGTACTGTGGGAGCATCGGGCATATTATAGAAGTAAAAAAATTGCATGAAGGAATTAGTGAGGATATAATATTGTTCACGCTCATTTGCGAGGAAGTTGCTCAGACCAGCATTTGCAACAAATTTCATAAATTCTTCATAGAAACTCATTTCGTTCATGAAGAGTGCATGTGGACATTCACAAGGCCTAACCTTCGTGTGATGGAAAATGTTGCTTTTACGATCTTGAGTCCTCCCAACAACTCTCTTGGGGATCCGGCTTGAAGAACATTTCCTTGGGAAATTCATTTCCCTAAGCACAAATTTGTGAAATTTTTGAGCCACAAATTTATGTCAATAAAACTTTCATACCAAGCTTTCATATAGGTACCTATAGGCCATATCAAGCTTTCATACCACTTAGAACTCAAAGAATTCAACATGCAAGCTCATTTTCTGTAACACCAAGTGTAGCAAAATATGCAAAATATAAACCATTAAAGCCAAAAATAATTGGAGAAATTTGAGAGTCAGATACCATGGAGAAATTCCTCAAAACAATTTCGAAAATTGAGTTCTGAGCAAACAGATCGAAAATTTCTGTTTCTAGAGGAAGAACACAGGAGAGAGAGATAATTTTTTCTGGAGGTAAGGGATGAACTGAGCCGAAGGGATAAGGCAAGGGGGCCTATGGGCCCCACAAGCTATGTGGGTGCGCCTAGGGTGGTGGGCGCACCCTGTTGGCTTGTGTCCCATAGGTGCACCTCCATGTGGTAATTTTAATGCCAAAGCTCTTAAATATTCGAGAAAAAATCATGTTAAAATTTTGTAGCAATCTAAGACTTTTTATTTTTGGTTCATTTTTTATTAGACAGGAAAATCAGAAAACAAGATAATCATGGCATTTTATTTTTCTTAACTAAAAGTAACAAAGAATAAGCTTGTGATAGAGAGAGTTGTGCATACTAAATTCGTCAATCTCATGTCTTTCAAAAAGGATTCATTAATAAGGTCAATCAAGTCTTATTAATAACCGTTTCTGATTGACATGAAACCGAAGAATTTTCATATAACAGGAAGTTACCTCAATGGGGATTTGCATATCCCCAACAATAAGATTACAATACTTCGTCTTGGCAGTAGGTAGAGGGATTTTAAAAAGCTCCAACAATAACCGTTGCACTAGGCTCAATGACATTAATATTATTAACCAAAGTTTGCTTGTTCGGAAAATGCATGGTATGTTGTTTGCCATTGATGTGAAAAGTAACCTTTCTTTTGTTGCAATCAATAACAGCCCCTGTAGTATTTAGAAAGGGTCTACCAAGGATGATCGACATGTTGTCGTCCTTGGGAATATCAAGAATAACAAAGTCGGTTAAGATAGTAACATTTGCAACCACAACAGGAATGTCCTCACAAATTCCAATAGGTAAAGTAGTGGATTTATCAGTCATTTGCAAAGATATCTCGGTAGGTGTACGCTTAGTCAAATCAAGTCTTTTATATAAAGAGAGAGGCATAATACTAACACTGGCTCCTAATGACATAAAGCAATTTTAACATAGCTTCTTTTAATAGAGCAAGGTATTGTGGGTATACCCGGGTCTCCGAACTTCTTAGGTACTCCGCCATCAAAAGAATAATTAGCAAGCATGGTAGCAATTTCAGATTCAGGTATTTTTCTCTTGTTGGTAATAATATCTTTTATATACTTAGCATACAGAGGAATTTTCAATATATCAGTCAAGCAAGTACATAAAAGGACAGGTCTAATCATTTCAACAAAGCATTCAAAATCCTCATCGTCCTTACTTTTAGAAGCCTTAAGTGGGAATGACATGGGTTTTTAACCCATGGCTCTCTTGCCCTACCGTCTATCCTAGCAACAAAGTATTTCTTCTCATATCGTCTATTTTTAGGATGTGGGTTATCAAGATCTTCCACAGGTTCTATCTCCACATTATTATCATGTTCTTTATCATCATTAGGTTGAGCATCTATGTGAACATCATCATTATCATTATCCTTTATACCAGATTGTGTCTCAGCATCAGAAATAGAAATATCAGTATGTTTCTCAGTAGGTTTTTCTATTGTAGGTTCACTAGAAGCATGTAAGGTTCTATCATTTTTATTTTCCTTTTTCTTCTTATATTAACTAGGTGCATCATCATTAATTCTATGAGAGTCGTGTTCAATTATTTTAGGGTGACCTTTAGGATAAAGAGGTTCCTGAGTCATTCTACCTCCTCTAGTCATTACTCTAACAACATGATCATTCATACTATTATTTATTTCAGCAAGCAAATCATTTTGTGACTTAGCAACATGGTATATTTGGGTGTGAACCATAGAAGCATGTTTACCTAGACCCTTCACATCATTAGCAATTCTAAACATCAAGTCACTCAAGCAATCTATCATCATGGCATTACGTCTTAAGTGCTCCTTAACATAATTATTGAAGTGCTCTTGCTTAACAATGTAATTATCAAAATCATTCATGCATTGACTAGGAGTCTTAGTATAAGGTATATTAATTTCGTTAAAGGTATGGAGAGAATTTACCTCTACTACCTATGTCGGGGTGTCAAGACCTTGTATTTCTTTGATGGGTGGTAATTTCTTGACATCTTCAATTTTAATACATTTCTCTTTCATAGATATTTTTGCTTCTTGCATATCTTCGGGACTGAGGAATAGAATACCTCTCTTATTTTGAATAGATTCCGGCAGTGGTTCACGAAGTGTCCAGTCTTCGGCATTTTGCAATATATTATTCAATAGTTCTTAAGCTTGTCCAACAATTCTTTCCCTGAAAACACAACCAGCAGAACTATCTAGGAAGTCCCTAGAAGCATCGGTTACTCCATTATAAAAGATATCAAGTATTTGATTTTTCTTAAGAGGAAGATCAAACAAACCTCTAAGTAACTGGAGAAGCCTCCCCCAAGCTTGAGGGAGATTCTCTTCTTCAATTTGCACAAAGTAAAATATTCCATGTAAAGCAGCTTGTTTCTTATGAGCAGGAAAATATTTTGGAGAGAAGTAATAAATCATATCCCGAGGGCTACACACACAAACAGGAGAAAGAAATCATTCTTTAGCCTTGCCTTTTAGCGAGAAATTAAAAAATCTTAACGATAAAGTAGTAGTGCATATTTTCCTCATTAGTAAACAAAGCAGCAATATCATTCAGTTTCATGAGATGTTCGACAATAGTTTCATTTTCATAACCATGGAAAGGATCGGGTTCTACTATAGGAATCAATTCAGGGTCTACATAGAATTCATAATCCTTATCAGTAACAAATATAGGATAAGTAGCAAATTTAGGATCATATTTCATTTTCTCCATCATAGATTTTTCTTTTAGTTTGCATACTAGTTTCCTAAAATCATTTCTATCCTCACAAGCAAAAAAAGTCCCTAGTTGTCTCTCCATCCTTAACACAAACTTCAGGTACATAAGACAATTCATATCTATTAAGAGAGTGCGGTGTAACAGGTGATTCAAAATCTTCATCAGTTTCAAAATTTTCAAGTTCTCTAGCATTAGGAATATTAGCATCAAGTAATTCAATCAGTGGAACAGATTTAGTTTCAACATGTGTAAGTATCATCATTAATTTCAGAAGCAGCAACATCAAGTTCATGTGGCAAATCAGGACAATCAACGGGTGGTGGTGTAATAAGCCAATTCAAAACAGTAGGTGAATCAAAAGCAGAGCTAGATGGCAGTTCCTTACCTGCTCTCGTACGAGAGGGGATGGTCCTAGCTCAATTATCTTTCATATTATTCATAGTAGTAACTATATATCCTTGAGTTAATAAAATAAATATAGCTATGCTCTCTGGCAACGGCGCCAAAAGAAGGTCTTGATAACCCACAAGTATAGGGGATCGCAACAGTCTTCGCAGGTAATATTTCACCCTAATTTAATGATTCGACACAAGGGGAGCTAGAGAATATTTATCGTCCTTGACAGTTAAGTTGTCAATTCAACCACACCTTGGATATCTCTTTGCAACAAAGATTTAGTAACTCGGCAAATAGTAGTAGCAAAAGTAACAGCAGTAGTGACGATAGTAATTTTGTAGTAGTTTTGGCACTAGCAGCAACAATAGTAACTTAGCAAGATTCAATATATGTAAAACGTAGGTACGTGGATCGGTGATGGATAATGATTTGGATGACAAAAATTATGTAACAGTTACACACTAGGGCGACATAGAACCAGCTCCAATTCATCAATGTAATGTAAGCATGTATTCCGTATATAGTCATGCGTGCTTGCGATAAGAACTTGTATGACATCTTTTGTCCTACCCTCCCATGGCAGCGGGGTCCTATTGGAAACTAAGGGATATTAAGGCCTCCTTTTAATAGAGAACCGGAACAAAGCATTAACACATGGTGAATACATGAACTGCTCAAACTACGGTAATCAACGAAAAGAATCCCAATTATTCTCACCTTGGGGTATGCGGACCATCACACATAATAGGTGCACACGACTTGCAAGATAGGATCCAAATAACTCTTATATTCATGAAAACATAATAGGTTCAGATATGAAATCATGGCACTCGGGCCCTAGTGACAAGAATTAAGCATAGAAAAGTCATAGCAACATCAACCTCGCAACATAGTGGACACTAGGGATCAAGCCCTATCAAACTTAACTTGAGTACATGATCAATCTCATCCAACCCCATAACCGTCAAACAATCCTACAAAGGAATTACTCCCTCCTGGTGGTGATCATCATGGCGGTGTTGATGAAGGAGGGTTGGTGATAACGACGACGACGAATCCCCCTTTCGAAAGCCCCAAACGGACTCCAGATCAGCCCTCCCGAGGAAGAAAAGTAGGTGGTGATGGCTTCGTCTTGTGAAACACGAAGAAATCTTCTCTCTTATATTTTTCTCTAGAGATGTGAATTTATAGGAGTGGAATTAGGGTCGGGGGAGCCACGTGGGCCCCATAAGCCATCTGGGCATGCCCTGTTTTAATAGAGAACCGGAACAAAGCATTAACACATGGTGAATACATGAACTACTCAAACTACGGTAATCAACGAAAAGAATCCCAATTATTCTCACCTTGGGGTATGCGGACCATCGCACATAATAGGTGCACACAACTTGCAATATAGGATCCAAATCACTCTTATATTCATGAAAACATAATAGGTTCAGATCTGAAATCATGGCACTCGGGCCCTAGTGACAAGAATTAAGCATAGCAAAGTCATAGCAACATCAACCTCGCAACATAGTGGACACTAGGGATCAAGCCCTATCAAACTTAACTCGAGTACATGATCAATCTCATCCAACCCCATAACCATCCAACAATCCTACAAAGGAATTACTCACTCCTGGTGGTGATCATCATGGCGTTATTGATGAAGGAGGGTTGGTGATAACGACGATGACGAATCCCCCTTTGTAAAGCCCAAACGGACTCTAGATCAGCCCTCCCGAGGAAGAAAAGGAGGTGGTGACGGCTTCGTCTTGTGAAACACGATGAAATCTTCTCTCTTAGATTTTTCTCCGAAGATGTGAATTTATAGGAGTGGAATTAGGGTCGGGGGAGCCATGTGGGCCCCATAAGCCATCTGGGCATGCCCTGTTTTAATAGAGAATCGGAACAAAGCATTAGCACATGGTGAATACATGAACTGCTCAAACTACGGTAATCAACGAAAAGAATCCCAATTATTCTCACCTTGGGGTATGCGGACCATCACACATAATAGGTGCACACAACTTGCAATATAGGATCCAAATCACTCTTATATTCATGAAAACATAATAGGTTCATATCTAAAATCATGGCACTCGGGCCCTAGTGACAAGAATTAAGCATAGCAAAGTCATAGCAACATCAACCTCGCAACATAGTGGACACTAGGGATCAAGCCCTATCAAACGTAACTCGAGTACATGATCAATCTCATCCAACCCTATAACCATCCAACAATCCTACAAAGGAATTACTAACTCCTGGGGGTGATCATGATGGCGGTGTTGATGAAGGAGGGTTGGTGATAACGACGACGAATCCCCCTTTCTGAAGCCCCAAACAGACTCCAGATCAGCCCTCCCGGGGAAGAAAAGGAGGTGGTGATGGATTCGTCTTGTGGAACACGATGAAATCCTCTCTCTTATATTTTTCTCCGGGGATGTGAATTTATAGGAGTGGAATTAGGGTCGGGGGAGCCACATGGGCCCCATAAGCCATCTGGGCATGCCCTGTTGGCTTGTGGCCCATAGGCAGCCCCCCTCCGGTGGATCTTTGCTCCATAATTCATTATTTATTCCAGAAATAATAATTCACAATAAGTTTCGTCCAATTCCAGGAACTTTTATTTTTGCAGAAAAATAAGACCAAGGTAGTTTTGCTGAAAATAGCGTCAGTCCGGGTTAGTTCCATTAAAATCATGCATATTAGAGTCCAGAACCAGAGCAAAAGTGTTTGGAAAATTAGATATGTTTGAGACGTATGAGGGGGATTTTGGGCCCCCGGATGTACAGGGCAGCAGCACACGATTCTCGATTCCCTCCAATGGGAAGCGGCATCGAAGGCCATGCAGCGTCATTTCTAGGAGGCAGAGGTGGAGCACGCCGCGGATGACGACGAGGTGCCCGTGGCTATGTATGATTATGAGGAGGAGCTAGATCCCTCCTATGCGCCCATCTACCCAGCGCCTAGCACAGGCGGCATGGACATCTCCAACGATGAAGATTAGTTTATGCTAGCTTGGTATGTAGTACGTAAGAACTCTCTTGCATGGTTTGTATTGATGTAGGAGATGGGATATGAGGTATTCAACTGCATAGCACCAAATATGAGGAGTGTTAGGTCAGTCCCCGCACACGCGCCCGGGCACGTGGCGGGCGTTTGAGGGGCCGGATTTGCAAAGTCAGGTTGTAGATGTTGTTACGTGTTGCATACTTGCATTTCGAGTTTTTTCTGTGTTAGTTTGTACCATATTTTATTTTATGGTAACATATAGAACACATCGTTTGGAAGCACATAGAGAACAATCAATACTCACGAGCCACCGTGTACTTGACACAATTTATGGGCACTACCTTCTCCCCGATGTCGCATGAGGTGTGGAAGATTTGGGCTCCGCCTAAGGTCAACTTTTTTGTGTGGTTGACGATTCAAGAAAGAATTTAGGCGCCAATAGATTACCTAAGTGGGGTGATATGTCTCCATCGTATCTACTTTCGCTAACGCTTTTTCTCCTGTTTTGGACTCTAATTTGCACGATTTGAATGAAACTAACCCGGACTTGCGCTGTTTTCAGCAAAACTACCATGGTGTTGTTTTTCTGCACAAATAACAGTTCTCGGAATTGAACAAAAAAAATTGGAGATTTATTCCATAATAAGTAAAAAAATACTGGATCCAAGAACCACCGGAGAGGGTGCCCTGGTTGGGCACGATACACTAGGGCGTGCTAGCCCCCCCAGGAGCTCCCTGGTGGGTTGTGCCCACGTCGTGGCCCCGCTGACCATAATTTCGGCACTATAAATTCTTATTTTTGGAGAGAAAAATGAGGGAGAAAGTTTTATCACATTTCATGAGATGGAGTCACCGCCACCTCTTGTTCTTGATCGGGAGGCCAGATCTGGAGCCCGTTTGGGGCTCCGGAGAGAGGAATCTTCGGTCTTCGTCATCATCAACCCTCCTTCGTTGCCAATTCCATGATGCTCCCCACCATGAGTGAGTGATTCCTTCGTAGGCTTGCTGGTCGGTCAGGAGTTGGATGAGATTCATCATGTAATCGAGTTATTTTTGTTAAGGCTTGATCCCTAGTATCCACTATGTTCTCAGATTGATGTTGCTATCGCTATGCCATGCTTAATGCTTGTCACTAGGACCCGAGTGCCATGATATCAGATCTGACCATTTATGTTATCACCATTATATCGATGTTCTTGATCCGATCTTGCTAGTCATATGCACCTATTATGTGTTATGATCTGTAAACCCCAAGGTGACAATAGTTGGGATACTTTCCAGTGATGACCGTAGTTTGAGGAGTTCATGTATTCACTATGTGCTAATGTTTTGGTCCGTTTCTCTATTAAAAGGAGGCCTTACTATCCCTTAGTTTCCTTATGGACCCCGTTGCCACGGGAGAATAGGACAAAAGATGTCATGCAAGTTCTTTTCCATAAGCATGTATGACTATTTACGAAATACATGTCTGCATTATATTTATGAATTGGAGCTAGTCCTGTGTCGCCCTAGGTTATGACTGCTATATGATGAATATCAACCAACGAATACACCGATCCAGTGCCTACGAGTTTTGCACATATTGTTCTTGCTAAGTTAAATTGCTGTCGTTACTCTTACACTTCCTACAAAACTATTGCTATCATTGTTACTGTTGCTACTACTATCAAACTATCATATTACTGTGCTACTGATTACTCTGCTTTAGACATTTAATCTCTAGGTGTGGTTGAATTGACAACTCAACTTCTAATACTCGTGAATATTCTTTGGCTCCCCTTGTGTCAAATCTATAAATTTGGGTTCAATACTCTACCTCGAAAACTGTTGCGATCCCCTATACTTGTGGGTTATCAAGAGCTTTTTCTGGCACCGTTGCCAGGGAGCATAGCTATATTTGCCAAGTCACTTGGGATTTGTATCAACTTATCACTATGAATAATCTGAAGGATACAAGAACCAAGATCGTTCCCTCTAAGATGAGGGGAGGTACAGATTTGCCATCACACTCTGCACTTGATTCACCTTTGGTTATGAGCAGACTTGCAACACCACCACATGCTAGTAATCCACATATGTCGCAAGTTATTTATGATGCTACTTCTGTTATGAATTATGCTTATGATGATGCTAGTACCTTGACTGATGATACTATGTGAGTAGGTGAAATTCTTGATGAACAAATTGCTAGAGCTAAAGAGAATGAAATAATTGAAACTGATGAAACTACTAAAACTGACGAAGTCCTTGAAACTAATAATTATGAAACACCTATTAGACCTAGCTCTCCTATATTTGAAATTCCTAAGATACCTGAGGGTTATGTAATGGATGGAGAAGTAGCTAGAGACATTCTTGCTTGTAAGGATAGAAATGATCTTAAGAAATAACTATGCAAGTATAAAGAAAATACTTTGAATGCTAGAATGAAATGCGATCCTAAGTTTGCTACTTCACCTATTTTTGTTACCGGTAAGGATTACGAATTCTATATCGACCTAGAATTAATTACTTTGGTTGAATCTGATCCTTTCCATGGCTATGAAACTGAAATTGTAGTGGCACATCTTACTAAGTTGAATGATATAGCTACCCTTTTTGCTCATGATGATAAGATTTGCTACTACTATATTCTCAAATTATTTCCTTTCTCATTAATGGGTGATGCTAAGATATGGTACAATACTCCTGCTCTTGGTTGTGGGCATAGTCCCCAGGATATGATTTACTACTTCTCTAGAAAAATATGTTCCTGCTCATAAGAAACAAGCTGCCTTATAGGAAATATTTAACTTTGTGCAAATTGAAGAAGAGAGTCTCCCACAAGCTTGGGGGAGGCTTCTCCAATTGCTTAATGCTTTGCCTCATCACCCTCTTAAGAAAAATGAAATACTTGATATATTCTATAATGGACTAACTAATGCTTCTAGGGACTTCCTAGATAGATGTGTTGGTTGTGTTTTTAGGGAACAAACTATTAAACAACCTAAGGAACTATTGAATAATATATTGAGGAATTATGATGATTGGACTCTCCCTGAACCACAAGTGGAACCCACTCCGAAGAAGAGGGGTATCTTATTTCTGAGTCCTGAAGATATGCAGGAGGCAAAGAAATGTATGAAGGAAAAAGGTATTAAAGCTAAGGATGTTAAGAATTTGCACCTACTGAAGAAATACACGACCTTGACACACCACCACCTCCATAGGTGGTAGAGGTAAATTATTTATTAAAGTTTGATGAATGTGACATTCCTTACTATAAACATTCTAATCAGTGCTTATATGAATTTGATAATTACATTAGGAAACAAGATCACTTCAATGCAAATGTCATGAAACAATTGAAATATAATTCTCATATGATTGCTCGCTTGAGTGACTTATTTATAGAATCAGTAATGATGTTAGATGTGTACGAAAACATGCATGTATGGTTGAAACCCAGTTATAACAAGTTGCTAAATCTCAAAGAAAATTGCTTAATGAAATGAATAATAATATGAATGATTTTGATGTTAGATTAGCAACTAGAGGAGGTAAGATGACTCAGGAACCACTTTATCATGAGGGACACTATAAAGAATTGAACAAGTCCCTCAAAGAATTAATGCTGATGCACCTAGTCCTTCTAAAAATGATAGGACTTTGCATGCCTCTAGTGAACCTGAGATAGAAAAAAACCCTGAAGATAATGATGTCTCTGTTTCTAATGCTGAAACTCAATCTGGTAATGAACATTCACCTAGTTATAATGAAAATGATAATGATGACGTTCATAAAGATACTCAAGTTGACAATGATAAAGAACCAGATAATCATGTAGAAATAGAACTTCTTGTTGATGTTGATAACCCATAACCTAAAAATAAACAATACGATAGAAATACTGCGTGTCTAGAAAACATGGTAAAGAAAGAGAGCCATGGGTTTAGAAGCCCATGCCTTTTCCACCTAAATCATCTAAGAAAAAGGATGATTAAGAATTTGAATGCTTTGCTGAAATGATTAGGCCCGTCGTTTTGCGTACCCGCTTAACTGATATCTTAAAGATGGCCCCTTATGTAAAGTACAGGAAATACATCATCACTAATAAAAGGACGATACCTGAAGCTGAAATCTCCACCATACTTGCTAATTAATATTTTAAGGATGGAGTACCTAAACAACTTGGACATCTTGAAATGCCAACTATACCTTGCTCCATTAAAAGAAATTATGTCAAAACTGCTTTGTGTGATTTGGGAGCTGGTGTTAGTGTTATGCCTTTCTCTTTATATAAAAGACTTAATTTGAATAAACTCATACCTACTGAAATATCTTTGCAAATGCTGAGAAATCAATTGACATACCTATCGGTATTTGTAAGGGTGTGCCCGTTGTTGTTGCAAATATTACTATCATAACAAACTTTGTTATTCTTGAGATGCCCGAGGACGACAACATGTCGATTATACTTGGTAGACCCTTTTTAATACTGTAGGGCTGTTATTGATTGCAATAAAAGAAAAGCCACTTTTCATATCAATGGTAATGAGCATACAATGCACTTTCCGAAGAAACAATTCCAAGTGAAGGGTGTAAATGTTATTGAAAATTCTCCGACACTCACTATTTGAAGTTTTCAACTACCTCTACCTACTGCCAAAAAGATATATGATATACTTATGGTTAGGGATATGCATATCCCCGTTGTGGTAACTTAGTGTTTTACGAAAGTTCTTCGGTTTCATGCTAATCGAAAGTGGTTGTTAATAAGACTTGATCAACCTTATTAATGAATCATTTTTTAGAAGGTATGAAGTTGATGAATCTAGTAGACGCAGCCTTCTGTTTCCACTATTTGTTTTCTGTTTTTCTTAGTTAAATAAAATAAAATGCCATGTTTATCATGTTTTCTAATTTCTCCGTGCAATAGAAAATGACCCAAAATAGAAGTTCTCAGAATGTCTTGAAAAATTAATATGTTTTTCCTAAATATTTCTGAATTTCTGGTGCAAATAACATCATAGGGGGTGCACCTGGTGTCCACAAGACACCGGGGCACGCCAACAACCCTAGGCGCGACCTGGCGGGTTATGGTCCCCACATGAGTCCCCTCACTTATTTATCTATCCCATGTCATCTCCTATGTCCAGAAAAAATCACCATAGCTCTAATTCTCATGTTCTTGCTCACAAACCGTGGATTTCAATCTCTTTGCTCGAAGCCCCGTTCCCGAAACTGTTTGGGGGATTGTTTCTTGTTATGTGAATCCCCCATTCCTCCAATTAGTTTTTGCTTTAGTAGTTTATTTTTAGAATAATTAGCTACTCTTGGTGTTGTTGTAGATGGGCTTGCATGTTGAATTCTTATAGTTCTAAGTAGTTTTAATGCTTAATATGGCCTCTAGGCATCCTTATGAGTGGCTGCTATCAATCTTACGAAGTTTTATTGACAAAAATTTCGTAGACTAAAATTTTCAGAAATTTATTTATAGGAATAATATGATTTTCTTTAGGAAGTTTTCTTCCAAGAGGAATGCCAAAGGAGTCATTGGGGAATCATCGGACACTAACCTCAACACTCCGAGAAAGGCGAAGGTGCAGCCATGCGAATGGCTGCATAATCCCTTCATGAAGGAGGTCGGGTTCGATCAAGTGTTTACCCAATTCGTTGCGAATGTTAGGTTCATCGACTTCCTGGTAGATGAGTGTGACCAACACCACCTCCTTACCAATTCCTTTGTGCAAAGTTTACATTTTCTGAGTAAGAATGATCCTCCTGAGGTGCGATTTGATCTATATGTTGAAACCTGTGAAATAGCGCTTACCGAATTTTGTGACATATGTCTGATCCCTTCTCATGTGGAATTAAGAGAGCCTAGGCCGGCTGGGTTTGAGGACTTTCTCCTCACTTTGAAAGTGGGTGACGAAAGAGCCATGTCAAATGTCACTTCCCCTAGTCTGTTGTTTCCTTCTATGCATTACTTTGCTTTATTCGTCGCAAAGTGTTTAATCGCTAGGGAGAAGGTCAGTGCACTCAACGCCCATGACTTCGCTATTTTATGTTGTGCACTGCACAATTATGACACCTTTAGCCTAGGGGCTATCTTTGCACACCGCCTACACCTTAACAGGACTAAGGGCAAGATACACGGTGGTATTTATGCCACTCGCTTAGCCAGTCATTTTAATGTTCAAATACGCCCACATGATTATCCTTGTCCCTAGCTTATCTAGATCACAAGGCATTGGAGGATCACCAATTTATTGATGCAGCTGATTCTTTTCATAACATTCGCTATAACTTAGTATTCATCGAGGTTACCCATGATATTATCTCGTTGCCTGCACCTGCTTTCTTTGATTCTATTGCCAGGAACGGATACAGGATCATGCCAGAGGGCATCATTGCCTACCGGAACAACCAGGCAGCGGTAGAGGAGGAGCCCTAGGAGTGGGATGCTCAAGTGTCGGCGGCCTGTCGCCACAACACTTCTACATGGGACCGGAAGGCTATCAAGGATGGTGATTACCAAGCTAGGCCAAAAGGCTAAGCTTGGCAGAGTACATATTTCCACCGACACTATATTCATGTTCACACATTTCATTCCAGTTGTCATTGTTCAAACTTTTTCATTATATTATCCATGCTCAATTTATCTTCTCGCTTTCTTTTTGTGTGTTTGACAAACTTTACGAAATCCAAAAACATTTCTTGCTTATTTTCAGTTTTTCTTCCTAGTTTAATTAGTTGTAGTATTGAAAGAAAACCTATAAAGATTTCTTGTTTCTTCTTTTGCTTGTTAGGAGTTCCCCCGTGTAAATAGTTTTTATCATTTTTGTTTTTATTTCTTTTAGTTTTCCTTCTTCAAGAAAAACTAAAAACTCCAAAAATATTTTAGTGTGTTTTTGCGAAATTCTCTTCCTTGTATTGAGTCATACTAAAGAGAAGACCACAATGAAAATGTTGAGTGGTTCTCATATGCACCACTGTTGATTTAACAAAGAGCCCATATTATTTTGAATTTTCCTCTTGAATAAAATGTTTGTAGATTCCAGCTTAGTCCATGACACTCTTGCACTATTATTATTTTCATACCATTCGGTCGTGCAAGTGAAAGGCATTAATGATGATATTTGATGAAGTGACTGTGGCAGAGAGAAGCGGGTATGAACTCAACTTGTTCTTATTTTTGTAAATATGTTTAACCTAGTATCCATGATTCAGCATATTATGATCAAACATGTTTGCAATCATAATTAAAGATTATAGTTTCTCATGCCATGCTCAAGTAGTTAGGAGTGGATAATGATTTGTCTTGGATGTCAACATGCATTAAAATGGTTGTGATGTAGTATGATGATACCGTATCCTCCTCTGAATAATTCAAGTGGCTTGAGTTGGCACATGTTCACGCATGTAGTTGAATCAAAACCAACATAGACTTCACGATATTTATGTTCATGGTGTCCATATCCCACTCATGATAACATTCAATGTTTATTATTCATAATGCATGTTCATGACCATTGTCAGTCTCTAGTTGTCCACTTCTCAATCTATTTGCTAGCCTTCGCCTCTACTAAGCGGGAATACTGCTTGTGCATCAAAATCCTTAAACCAAAGTTATTCCAGATGAGTCCACTGTATCTACCTATATGCGGTATTACCCTACCGTTCCAGGTAAATTTGCATGTGCCACCTCTAAAATTTCAAATGAACATCTGTTTGGTGTGCCTATACCACTCATGGAGCGACAGGGGGCGATCAGTATCTTCCATGTTTAGAGGATTATTCTCATGATGAGTGTTTATTCACCCATCCTTGCACGAGAGGGGCGGTAATAGGGATTCCTAGTCCCGAAATCAAACGAAATGTAAATAATTAAACAAAACTCCCCTAGGAATGTTTTTGGTATGGACAGTATCCGTGGATTCAGCTAGCCGTGGAGTGTGTTTGTTCGTGGAGGGGGAGTAAATCTTTACTTTTACCACTTGGGAACCGTCGCTAATGTGTTTGACATGGAAGATGTTGATAACTCTTGGTTGTAACAATGACAGGAAGGGTGCACCTCCCAAAATTATTATTATTTTGACTATAAACAGTAGGGTAAACGCCCCACTACATTTTTTATAAATAACTAAAAAAGAGTCCACTGTACAACAAATAAACAAAAGGATACACAGGATTGAGCAAAGACCCAATAGAAAACTAAGAAAAATGAAGAAAAAACAAAAAGCTACCAAAACCAAAAAAAGAGCCGCACAAGACTAAAAAACTAACAAAGGCTCAAACAGTCAAAGAAGTCCCAGTCCATGATGGGACGAATTAAATTTGATGTTCCAGCCATGAATTGAACTGATTGCATACTTTGGTTTGATTATGTGTGTGAGCATCTTCAGTTCTAGTAGCAAGTAAACGTGCTTCCATCCTTGAAATGTAGGTTGAATATGCTCGAAAATCTTGTTATTCCTGGAAATCCATATTGCCCATGAGCTGAGGATTATAATTTCCATAAATAAAGGTAGTCTCAGTTTTTCCTTTATATCTTGAAAGGATTCCAATACTAATAAGTTTTGTGATCTGGTGGGGCATATGTAATCCCAATATCTCATAGCAAACAGGCATCCCCAAAATAGGTGATGTAGTGTTTCCTCTTGTTGGCAGTCCCTGACCGCACAACTATATTCCTCTATAACAAATGTTTTCCTTCTAAGGAGGTTTATTGTATTTAGCCTATCATGTAACAACATCCAAAAGAACATTTTGTGCTTGGGCTGGCAGGAAGAATTCCAAATCCAATTGAGTGTGGAGGTACTTGTTTGAAGCCAATCATCACCTTGTAGGCCTTTGCAGATGAAAAGTGTTCATTGCCCCATATGTAACTCCAAGTGTCTGTCATGTTCTGATATTGTGACTGTCTTAGGTTGCAGCAAATGTTCTCCAATTGTAAAAATTTCTAATGAGCTTCAATTGATAGTGGTAGATGGAATAGGTCTTCTAGATACTCTGTGTTGATCACCTGTTGAACAATCAATCTATTTTTTATCACAAAGGAATATAAATGTGGGAACTTATGTTGCATGATACCTTCACTCCATAAGTCACTCCAGAAGTAGACACTTGTGACATCCCCCAAGTTACTTGTGGCAAGAGCTTTGTATTGTTCAACTAGTTGCTGATTTGCTTTCCACCAAAAGGATCCTACAATCTCCTCTCCTGCCAATTGGTTGTCAAAATAGTGTGTTTCCAAAATCAATTTGACCCATGGAATTTCATGTCTGTTACAGAATTTATGGAGATTTTTCATTAGTAAAGCCTTGTTTTGGATGATGATGTCCATAACTCCTAAACCACCTTGATTCTTTGGCCTACAAACTGTGTTCCAAGCAACTAATGCATGTCTATGGTCCTCCATGTCTGGCCCTCTCCAAAGGCAATGTGCAAAATATTTGACAGCCTGTTGTTTGATAGTAAGTGGGAAATCAAGACAACTCATAAACAAAATTGTGAGTGAAGCCAAAAACTAATTTAACCATTAGAAGTCTACCTGCATATGTCATGGAGGTGGCAATACGAGCCAGTCTTCTTGCAACTCTATTAACCATTGGGAGGCATTGTTCTACTATTGGTTTGTGCAGCCCTAGAAGTAGCCCAAGATATGTGAATGAGAATTGATCCATTTGACAGTTAAGAGTTCCATTAAACAATTGAGATTTCTCACCTTGTATGTCGATGCATACCAAGATAGAGTTTTGATAGTTTACTCTAAGCCTGGTAGTAGAAGCAAAAGTATTTAGTATATCCTTAAGACAGATCAGTTGTCTTGTATCATCTTGCATTATCAGCAATGTGTCATCAGCATATTTTACAATAGGAAAGTCAAGGCATGAGTGAATTTGCAGTGGTGCCTTTAAAAGTCCCATCCTCATTGCTGTGTTTATCACCGATTGAAGGAGGACTGCAGCTATCACAAACAGGAGGGGAGAAAGAGGATCTCCTTGCCTTACCCCTCTTTTATAGTAGATTTTCTCCCTGGAACTCCATTAAGAAAAACAACAATTAAGCAGAGTTGAAGAGCATTTGTATCCAAGTTATCCATTTTTCACCAAAACCTTTAGCTTTGAGTATATCTATAATTGCTTGGTGTTCAATAATATCAAAAGCTTTTCCAAAATCTAGCTTGAGAACTAGAATTTCCTCCCTCGACTTAAGACATTGATGAAGATATTCATAAGACCATCCTAGGCAATCATGAATGACCCTGTGCTTAAGAAATCCATATTGATTAATATGTATCATTTCCAAAATTACCTTTTGTAGTCTATTTGCTAGCAATTTGGTGATGATCTTAAGTACTCCATTAAGGAGATAAATTGGCCTAAAATCATTTGGAGTGAGGACATCTTTCTTGGGAATAGGGATGGCAATGGGGCCCCATACCCATCAAACCCATGGGGATTTCATCTATTAGGGGGTGGGGATGGGCGAAAAATTTCCCCATGGGAATATTTACCGAACCAATTTATTCCCCATAGGGTACAACAGGGATGGGGATGAGATCCTATTCCCCAGGCCCAATACCCATCAGGGGCCCACTTTTTTTTTGACATTGTGGTCAAGCTTAAAATATTTACAAACAAACTTGCGAAAACAAAAAAAATGAGGAAAACCTTAAACTTACCTCACATCCTCACCTCAACCGCCACCATGACCAAGAAATTAGTATGACCAAGATCGGTATTAGTAGAACAAGGACAACACCATGTATATATCTTGATTATATTATGTCATATTATGTATATGATCATTTCTTCATGGGGATGGGGACCCTAATGGGGCCTCATTCCCTCGTGGGGCATGGGTATGGGGAAATTTCATCCCCAGTCATGTAAACGGGGATGGGGATGGGGGTATGGGGAATATATGGGGATGGGGATGTTCTAGGTATCCCCATAGGGGATTGTCCCCATTGCCATCCCTACTTGGGAATTAAAGTGATAAAAGCAGTGCTAATACTCTCTAGGGAGATATTACCATCATGAAATGCATGTATCAGTTGTCTGACATCAGATCCAATAATGTCCCAACAAGACTTTATAAATTCATTATTAAAACCACCGGGCCGAGGACATTTGTCACTTGTAATTTCCTTGAATATATTATTGATCTCTTCATCTAAGATAGGTCTTTCAATATCTCTGAAAAATTCTGGGTTAATCTGTTGTCCTAGCAGGTCTTGTAAATCAAAGTGCATAGAGTGTCCCTCAAAGTGACCCAATCTTTTTTTAAATGCTTCCCAAAGGATACCAGCTTTTCCAGCATGTTCTATTATTTCAATGTGATCACCATTGAGGAGCATAGCTATTTTATTATGCATGTGATTGATGGAGGCTTTGGTGTGGAAAAACTTAGTATTTTCATCACCAAATTTTACTCCTTTGATCTTACCTCTCTACATCCAATAAATTTTCTTATTATTTAAGATAATCAACAATTGCTCCTTGAGCAAATTTCTGCAATTCCATTCCATTGTGTCTAGTATTCTAAATTCATCAAAGAAGTCTAGTAAGAATATGCACTCGTTTATTTCAGCTATCTGCTTCTTGAGGCAGTTCAAACCTTTTGCCCACAATTTTAAGCTTCCCCTTCAATTTTTGAATTTGGCATTAAGTTTTTTGGTAGGATCTGTGAAGCCAACAGGAATGTCCCATGCTATTTTAACAATCTCTTTAAATGAGTTATGCTTTAGCTAGTAATTTTCAAACTTATTTTTTTGGATTTAGGTATTGAAGTTCCCACATTAAGAAGGTAAGGTAGATGATCAGAAATTGGCTTTTCAAGTGGAAGAGGGTACTGTCAGGATATGAGGTCATCCAGGCAACAGAAGTAAAAATCCAGTCAAGCTTTTATAGTAGTGGGTTTTCCTGCATATTGCTCCAACTAAATTGTCTCCCTTTAAGTGGTAGTTCTATCAACCCCAAATTGCTTATAGCTTCATTAAATAGTAACATTTTATTCACATCTCCCCCTGGTTTATTTTGGTCACTTGGAGATCTGATAAAATTAAAATCCCCCATAACTATCAAATCCACTTCAGGAGGCATCTCAATATTATTAAACCATTGGATAAATCCCCCCTTGTCTTCTTGATTGCTAGGACCATATATGTTAGTTAGAATCCATGTTTTATTAGAAGAGTTGCAAGTAAATATTACTGACAAGGAAAATCTATTTTGAAACAAAACTTCTCCCTGAAAGAGTGAAGTAATCCAAGAAATAATCAAACCTCGAGATGCACCCACAGAGGGCAAGAACTCAAATTTATTAAATCTTTGTGGACAAAAAATATGTACATAAGGCATATCAAAGATCGCTCTTTTAGTCTCATGTAAACAGACAATCCCAGTTGTACTCTCTTCAATTTTTTGTTTCAAAGCTAGCCACTTTGCTTCTGCATTGATGCCTCTGATATTTCAATTTACGATGTTCCAAGTTCTATTAATGTTCATATTGGAACCTATTATTATTAAAAATGCTATCAAGGACCAACCCTTGATTTCCCATCTCAAATAATGCTATGTATCTATAATTACACTGCTTGGGACACAGGGTAAATGGACATATAATTTGTAGAAGCTTTATTATACATATGACCCAACTGCTAGTAGTAGGACAGCAAAACAAATATTGTCTGCAAACATAGGTACACCTTGGGTGCATAACATAGGATAGGTGATACAGATCCATGTATACAGTCTTACGAAATAGCATAGCCCTAACTCTTTTCTGGGTCCTGATCCCCCATCTGATATATAGTTGTTTGAAAATAATCATTAAGCACTAGAGTTGTTGTCATTGTTGTCCTTGGCCTTGGAATTCATGGCCTCCTCTTATGGCTCCTTGCTTTTTGGTCTCTTAGCTAGCTTCTCTTGCAATTCCTCCTCAGCCACCTTGCAAAAGGTTTTTGTAAGATTTTTAACTACTTTATTATGTAAAACTTGAGGAACAACATTCCAAGGCAGACAAGTATTTCCAGAACATGAATTTATTTTAAATCCCTTATTTTCATCCTTTAATTCTACCACTTCTTCTTACCTGATACTCCACTAGGGGATCTTTTCCCCTCCCCTTTCTTGAGATAGCCTCACTTGCAGGCAGCAGAATGACATTCTATGGGGAGACCATTTTTAGAGGACTGTCAGCCTCGGATGAGGAATGTGCATCTAGGTTAAAACCTGCATTTTCTTTATTAAATCCAAGTGGAGACTAAAGTTTACACTCTGGAGCCTGTGGAACAGAACATTTGTCAGGAATGTAGAATATCATTGTCTGCTCTATTTTACAATTTTTAGTCAAAATCTGCCACAGAGGTGATTTTAGCAAGTGTAGTGTCCATTCAAATTTATTTGGTTTTAAAAGAAGGTTTAGGATGAAATTGAACCAGCTTACTAGAATGTTAGTTGTGAAAGAGCTAGCCATCTGGATAGGTGAAGGCGCAAAGTGTTTCCCGCATAGCTCCACACCTTCTTCAGACATAAGATGAGAACCATCAATAACAGAAAAAGCATGCTGAGCAGCCAAGTTAAAGAGATGTTGCTGACTGAAATTTTCCTGATTAGTAATGTCCATATCAAAAACATCATTACCTTTAGAAGTACCAGCATAACCCTCTATGTGTCCAACAACACTAGTGAGATCCCCTTGAGTAATTCTAGAGGTGCATTTGTAGACATTTCTCCTGTAACAGTATGATCAATGTTGGCTTCAGATTGCCCAACTATAGCTATGACCTCCTCAGTCTGATCATTCTCTTTCCTGTCCACAATTAGGTCCTGCTCCTGCCCCTCAATCATGAGTTGCCTTGGAACCACTACAGCTGGTGGCTCAACCTGTTCTGCAACTACCAACTGATGTTCCACAGGTGGAATAAACTCTCCCTCTTACACATTGTTGTCATGATCATCTACAACATATGCTTGTACCAGATTCTGTTTCCCAAGGCCAAGAGGTGCCCCAATTTCTCCCAGTGCAATCTGATTAACTTCTTGATTCTGAATGTTAACCCCTACATTGTTATGTGAGGAGATACCTTCAGGTAGAGAAACTGTTGTGGTAATGTTGTTATTAGGCAAAGCTTCATTATCATCCAGTTGTAATTCCTCCTGCTATTCCAGAACCATAGGTTGATCTGTTGGCTGAGGGAAAGCACAGTGGCCTTGATCATCCCATTCTTCCCAACCAGCATTATCTGCCAGAGCATTATTGAACTTCATGTTATGAAAACTAGGGGAATCATTTGCATTCCGTGTCACTGGGTGAGGATCCCCTCTAGGTGGAGGAATTGGGTCTTCATCTACTAGCCCTCCTCCCTGCATTTCTTCTAAGAGCACCTCAACTAACCTTGTTAGAGAATCTTCCTCAAAGTCTTCTCCTTGAGACCATCTGATACTTTTGGGAATTTCAATCAGATCTGTGACTCTTGCTTTAACAAGAATCTTGTCCTTTAGAGCATCATCTTTCTCCCAGTTGATAATTCTACCAACATAGCAATAGAAGTGGCAATATCTTCAGTGTTGCAATGGTCAAAACGGATGCCCACAATGAGGAGCCAGCAAACCCGATCGAAATGTACTCTCCTCCAGTTTCTACCGTCATTGTGCTTGGTAAAGGAAATGAAAACATCACCAAAAGCATGGGGACTTTCCCTAATCAGCCTACCTTTGTCCCTGACATGCCTGAACTGAACAAACGCCTCTCCAAATGGACAAGGCTGAATCTCTCTAAAACCTACTTGGGCATCTGGATCATTCTGCAGAAAATCTTCTAGAACCAGACAAACACTGGTAAATGTACCTCATTTGGGAGAGGTTGGATGGTGGCGATGGCCCAGTCCTCATGATGATGAGCTCGAGGTGGAAGAACCACTCAGGTAACCCTTGTTCGCCCTTCAATATGTTGAATCTGAAATCCGTGTGGTACAAACAGTTGAGGATCAATGGGAGTGTTGGCCATGATCGGCCCTAAAGAATTCGTGAGCTGTGTGTCAGACTGCAATGGCTGAGAGCATAGCAGGGAGAGAGCAAAAGAGGAAGTAGCAGTGGAATTCGAGGAGTATGTCTGTGTTTTTGGCTGGAAATTTTGGAAATAACTCGTGACTAGCTCCTTGAAAGAGTAAACATATCTCGTCTCTTGGGCCGGTCCATTATGTCGGAACCAGTCCTCTACCACTCCATCAGCCCTAGCATTCCTCGATGGCCCAGAGAATGAAGCAAAATGAATGAACGGCTAGAGGCCTGTAAGTTTGGGCTTGGGGCAGAAACGAGCGAGGTGGCCAACGTCCCCGCATGCAAAGCATGCACGGTCAAAACTACGTCAGCTGCTATTAAAATCTGAAAAATGCTCTTGCCTCTCCATAACAGACACATTAACTGCAAATCCCTCCCAAAATTATACTTATCTCTGATGTAAGCTTTGAGCTCTGGCACCTCTGCAAATCCATGCTTCCCTCTGCGAAGGGACTATCTATTTATTTTTATGTTGATTCATCACCTTCTCAAATAAGCGTCAGATCGGAGAGCACTATTGTCATCCTCATGCATTGTGTATAGTTAATGTTGGATGCATCATGACTGGATCTTTTATACCATGAATTAAAATGTTTAGTCATGGCTTGAACTTTGGAGGTGCTCTACATTTATGTTTTGCGGTCTCAAAAAGGGTTGGCGAGATACCACTATTGTCATATTATATCATGATTGTTTTAACAAAATGTTTGCACTTGAGATATTTATTATTTCTCGCTAGTTATGTCATTAATATGAGTTAATATAATCTTTAAGAGTTATTGTTGACATGGTTAGTCATAATCAACATGGGTGCCACTTAAGCATATGTGTGTAAACAAGAACAAAAGAGTTCGTGAAAGTTTTTATTTACCACTTTCAGTTTGTCAACTGAATTGCTTCAGGACAAGCAATGGTGTAAGCTTGGGGGAGTTGATACTTCTCCATCGTATCTACTTTTCCTAACACTTTTGCTCTTGTTCCCGGCTCTAATTTGCATGGTTCAAATGAAACAAACCGGACTGATATTGTTTTAAGCATAACTACCATGGTGTTGTTTTTGTACAGAAATAAAAGTTCTCAGAATTGAATGAATTTTTTTGGAGATTTATTTCAGAATAAATAAAAAAATATTGGAGCCAAGAACCACCGGAGGGGGTGCCCTGGTTGGGCACGATACACTAGGGCGCGCCCTGGTGGGTTGTGCCCAACTCGTGGCCCCGCTGACTCTAATTCTGGCACTATAAATTCCTATTTTCGGTGAAAAAAATAAGGGAGGAAGTTTTATTGCATTTCACGTGAAGGAGCTGCTGCCACCTCCCGTTCTTCATCGAGAGGCCAGATCTGGAGCCTGTTTGGGGCTCTAGAGAGGGGAATCTTCGATCTTCGTCATGATCAACCCTCCTTCATCGCCAATTCCATGGTGCTCCCCACCGAGAGTGAGTAATTCCTTCATAGGATTGCTGGTCGGTGAGGAGTTGGATGAGATTCATCATGTAATCGAGTTAGTTTTGTTAGGGCTTGATCCCTAGTATCCACTATGTTCTGTGATTGATGTTGCTATGACTTTGTCATGCTTAATGCTTGTCACTAGAACCCGAGTGCCATGATTTCAAACCTCAACCATTTATGTTATCACCATTATATCTATGTTCTTGATCCGATCTTGCTAGTCCTATGCACCTATTATGTGTTATGATCCATAAACCCCAAGGTACCAATAGTTGGGATACTTTACGGTGATGATCATAGTTTGAGGAGTTCATGTATTCACGATGTGTTATTACTTTGTTTCGGTTCTCTATTAAAAGGAGGCCTTAATATCCCTTAGTTTCCTTATGGACCCCGCTACCACGGGAGGATAGGACAAAAAATGGCATGCAAGTTCTTTTCCATAAGCATGTATGATTATTTATGGAATACATGCCTACATTATATTTATGAACTGGAGCTAGTTCTGTTTCGCCCTAGGTTATGATTATTATATGATGAATATCATCCAGTGAATACATCGATCCAGTGCCTACGAGTTTTCCACATATTGTTCTTGCTAAGTTACTATTGTTGTTGTTACTGTTACACTTGCTACAAAACTATTGCTATCACCGTTACCGTTACTGTTGCTACTACTATCAAACTATCATATTACTGTGCTACTGATTACTCTGTTGTATATATTTAATCTCTAGGCTTGGTTGAATTGACAACTCAACTGCTAATACACGTGAATATTCTTTGGCTCCCCTTGTGTCGAATCTATAAATTTGGGTTGAATACTCTACCCTCGAAAACTGTTGTGATCCCCTATAATTGTGGGTTATCACAGAGTTGATCAAATTTCCATCTTTGCCTCCCTTTACAAGAGAAAGAAGGTAATCGTTGCTCACAACTACTACAGGTGAAGATTCCCCCTTCATATTTGGAACTTGGTCATGAGTGGCTTCACCTTGAGCACATCGATACTTCCTCATGGCATCTAAAGGCCATGGTGAACGATGGCAAAATGGACAAATCTAACCTATGGACGCAACTAATTCACAAAGTGAACTGTGTGCAAAATAAATTCCCTCGCCTTACCCTTTTGTGTGGCGCCTGACAGCAAGGTACCACACTACACTGTGTGCCGCCTGACGCCTAGGCATTGCACCTATGGTCATGCTGGCGCCCCGTGTCAAGCCCGACCCCACCCCCCGCAGTGTGACGCCTAAGGCAAAGGCGCCACACTTGCAATGTGTGGTGCATAGCTCTTAGGCGCCACACTTCCAGTTATCTGTTTTACCAGAGAGCTCTCCCCATCCCCTCCCCCCATCCCCACTCACACACATCTAAGAACACCAGCTCCGACACCCCCGAGTTCTTCTCTCCCCCTTCTCAAATCCCTCCCCAAATCAAGCAGATCTGAAGGTTTGGTCTGCAGATTTCGACCCCAATCCTGCCCTTAAGGTAATCTCCTCTGCCACCCTCCCTCTCATACAAAAAAAGATTTTATTTGCTCACTTTTTTGCAAGTTTGAGAAAACCCTAGTTCTTCATGAATTTTGAAATGTGTATGCTTGTGTTTTACTTTTTTAGGGTTAGGCTTGTTGGTATGTAAGGGTCACTAGTGCAAAAAAGACTAGCTATGGCATGGAAAAATTGGCCTTGCTGGCATGGACACCCGACACCACCAATATGGTGCCACAGTTCAAAAATAGTGGTGGCATTGGAGACGACGCCAGCAGTATTTTGAATACATATGGCGTTGGATATATTTGCATGCCGGCACTGTCATATTTCTCTAATAAAAAAAATATTACTAGCTTCACAAACTAAATGTTTAGCAATTGACAAAAGATGTTAAACCTTTCAAAAATTCACAAAAGATGCTACCAGCTCCACAAACTAAATATTCCACGAAATTCACAAAAGAAAATTACCAAACTTCCCACAATGTATCCACCTCTCAACACTACCTAGCTTTTTTGAAGGACTGATTTAAGCTCACGAAGCTTATTCCTATTCATCTGCCCCACCATTCTGTAATGGGCTTTCTCCGTCTTCGGTTGAGTCATCTCGGACTTTAGGGCTTCTATGTCCCTTTTGTAATGACTTAGTTCAACATTCATACATGCGATCTGACGTTCGAGACTGCAAATCTTATGAATGAGAATAGCACTGCCATCGATAACCTTATCCCTCTCCTTCTTCAGGGAATCATTAACGTCCTTGAGGGCCTTGACAACACTCTCATGTGATGTGATTTGCTCGTGATTAAGCATGTCGACATCACATGTCTTCTGCTCTTAGGGTGTTGTAGAAGGCGGAGCTCGTACGTATGTCTGGCAAGGGTTTCAAACATCAAAAATTAACTAATGGTTAGACATATTTATGTTTGCAATGCTCATGTTTTTTGTAACCAGCGTAATTACCTGGTTGGTGCTCACTTCACCTTTCTCTTTGGCAAAATCCGACCATTGCTCAAAGGATCCTTCAAAGATGCTAGAGTCGGCCATCTTGTAGCATCAAACAAAAAACACTTGAAAGTTGTACCATCAACTATGTAATGCAAAAGTTGGGCATTGTAGTTCCATATGTGTAATGCAAAAGCTTTTTAACATTTTAAGGCACTATAGTTCCTTATATGGATGAACATGTTGTATACAAAGCTATTTTGATAGGGCACTCGATCCTTCTTTTTAACATTATATAGAGCATATACTAATTTGGAGTCCACGGTAACTCATATATTACATTATACTAATTTGGAGTCCACGGTAACTCATATATATATTTCTCCCTCCATCCCAAAATAAGTGACTCAACTTTGTACTAACTTTAGTACAAAGTTGAGTCACTTTTGAGTCACTTATTTTTGTACGGAGGAAGTACATTATACTAATTTGGTCTAATGGTTGTTGTTACTAACTTCATGAAACCTAATTTACAATATACCACTTCTGATCAGCCCACAAAAGCTAATTTTTTCATACATTGCAACTCATATACTACTAACACTAAATAGAGCAAGTAGAATTTAAAAATGGTTTCGGGAAAACTTCTTCCCATACCTCTTTGGATATGACATGGCGGCAATGTTGGCGGGATGGTGGGCAACATCGGCGGTACGGCATCAGGTGGAGATGGGCGGCGGCGGGCGAAAACGGGCGGCGGCGGTGGGCAAAGACGGGGGCTAAGGCAGGGCGGCGGCGGGTAGAGATGCGATGCGTCGGGCGGGGACGGCGACGATGATTGAGAGGAGGATGGGTCGGTGGAGTTGGGGTCGACAGTGAGGATAAGTTTTTTGACTGTATCGGGAGTTGTTAAAACCGACTAGTGCTGGTGTGGGCTTAATGGGCCTAATGTGTGCAACGTCGGGCCTAATGTGCAATGCCAACACTAAGAAAATAGCTATGGCATACGAATTTAGCCCATGTTAACACTATTTGAAAATATTAGTGCTTGTGTTGGGAAGAAATGGGGTGCCACGAATAAAAGTTGTGGATAGCCATTTCTCCACTAGTGGGTTATGCTTATTGGTATGTTAGGGTTAGGGTTTTTAGATGTAAGGGTTCGAGTTATGTTGGGGTTTGGGTTGTTCAATATATATGTTAGGAGTAAGGCTTGGTCTTTTGATTTATCTTTGGATAAGTGCTTATAGAATATATTTTATGTCGTGTTGTTCAAATTTTTTAGGGATGGGAAGAACATGTGTTTATGTTCATCATGTGGACAAGGATGCCTTTTTGAAAGGCAATATTGACCCGGACCTGGATGAGCTTGACATGGTGTTTGAGTGTAGTCCTAGTTATGCCGAGTTGTTGGAACAAGTGCGAACATATTTGAATTGGATGGATCCAAGTGATGTTACCAGAGAGGTTACAGAGATCTATTGTCTTTTCCCTCACTCCCAGACCTCTAAGTCATTGTATGGCACCTTAGGCAAAGGCGCCACACTAGACAATGTGGTGCCTGATCTTGTGTGGCGCCTAAGTCGGAGGCGCCACACATGCTAATATCTACAAAAACCTAGAAAATAATTTGTAATCTTCACAAACAGGTAAGTTACACAATATATAATCTGGCCAAACAACAAAACACATGTTCTGAAACACATCAACAAAACATCAAATTCAACCAACGACCTGTTTTAATGGTACTACGAGTTTAACAGAGATACCAAAGACAACAAGTTCAAAATTGATAGTAGTTCAACAACATAAGACACCAATAACCAACAAGTTCAACATTGCTACTCTTTCCTTACTCGCATACCCTTGCATCATCCCCTGTTAGTAGGTAGCTTCTCCCTCACAACCGGATACGGTTCCTCCAACTCTATTTCCTCCTCATCGTCATCATCCATACCTCTCATCCTCGTCATCCCTCTTTTCATACACGAGCCCTCAGCGACCCGCTTCTTTCCTTTGTTGATTAAGTTGTCCAGTGTTTACCCCTTGTTCCCATCCTTGGCTTCAACATGTAAGCAGAGTGTTGGAAGGCCTGCAATGTCCTGTTGTCCTCAACCTTCAATGAAAAAGTTGTATCATCATTTGTAGATGAGGTATGAAAAGTTGAAAGTACGGTATTGGCATACCTCCGTAGATACCACGTCATCATCCTCTAAATGAGCTTCCGAGGTAATGTTATCATCGTCCATACGAGCTCCCGAGGTAGTAGAATCGTCCAGATTGGCATTCATATGGGATGAATCGGATCTGGACGATTCAGAATATTCAGGGTCACAGCAACCTAAAATGTTGGATAATCGTCGCAACCTTTGGCCCTAATGCTGTAATATTGACAAATGAATGATTTATAGAACTTATCAAAGAGTACGCAACTAGGCGATGTTGAAATATGGCGAAGCACCTAGATGAAATGTTAAAGTGCAGATTCTCCCTTTTTCCTCTATGGGTTGTGTCTAGAATAGCCTGGGTTTCATCAGTTTGTTTCTTGATCTCCTTGTGCTATGGATGAAATGAGAACGACATGTTAGGCAAGCAAAGATGTGTAGTATTGTCCATAGATTACAAAGGAGTCCACATTTGCCACAAAGTTGAACATTGGAGCAGAAGGGGTTTGGTACACTTCCCGGATAAGTTTGTTGTGTTCGTCCTAGGCAAGTTCATCGAATGCAATGGGGTCTTCAAATATGTCATCTTGATGACCCACAACTATAGGGGATCTATTGTCACGCCCAAGATGCGCGCCTATTCATATTTAGGCATGGGGGCCTCAACAGGGATAGAGGCGCATCTTGTCGTTCGCAAGTACAACATCATTACATCCATTTATGAAGAGAGGAGTATATGAGTTGGCTTACACTCGCCACATGCTAAATTACAATTCCACACAATTTATTCAAACATCAATCCAAAGGCAGGGTCCAGCTACGGACAAAAACAAACGATAAAATGATGCAATGACACTGGCTTGCTAGCCTCGAAGATCACGACCACGGCCACTCTACTCGTCTAGATATGTGACGTACATCCTGCCACGCTCCTCGTCATACTCCCGCTGGAGCTGCTTCACATCATCTGGCACGATCTCATCTGCACCTGCACCTGTATTTGTTGTAGTAATCTGTGAGCCACAGGGACTCAACAATCTGGCGCCCGGGTACCGAGACTATTCAAGCTTATAGGTTGGAAGGGGGATAAGTGTTTAGTTTGCAGCAGCACTAAGCATTTATGGTGGCTAATCTTATGAGAACATGAATGTAAATATGTGTGCTACGATAACGATCGAGAACTAGAATGACCTCTAAGAGATCCTGAACACCTACTTACGTCAAACATAAACCCATCATGTTCTCTCTCGGTTCATGTTCACGAGCAGAGACGATCACGGTTACTCACATAGTTGGTGCATTTTATTAGAGTTTACTTAAATTTAACTATAACCGGGTGTTAAACAAATATCCAAGTTGCCATATAACCGCGGGCACGGCTTTCCGAAAGTTTTAACCCTGCAGGGGTGCTCCAACTAGTCCATCATAAATTAACCACACTCCGCGGGAATAACCTTGACCACGGATCTCGTGATCATCCTAGGCAACTCCAAAGGAATTCCGATACCTCGAGATAGCCCGAAGAAAATCATAGTCCCTCACGCAAGCCACTCGAGAAAGGTAAAACAAGTCTAGCAAGACCACCCGACATGTCGACGAACCGGATAAGAGCCGCATATCTCGTTCTCAGGACACGACAGATAAGCATAGTGTACGGTGGCTTGATAGAAATCTCCCAAGTTGCCCCGGGTTGGCCCCGCACACGGCTCTAGTTTGGACCAACACTCATGAGGAGCACTGGCCCGAGGGTTGATTAATTATCCACGGGGTTGCAAAGCCCTATGCAATTTTATTAAGTTGCTTAAGTAAATAGTACCAATGTTGGGTCTTTCCAGACAAGTTTTAATCTCAACCGAATAATCAAGGGGGTCCTCATAACAACCCCGAGCATGTTAGGAGCGCAAAATATGGAAACATAACACCGGTAACAAGAAACTATGGCGGTAAAAGTGGAACAAAACACCAAGCAAAAGACCAAGCCTTCCACCATGCCAAGATATATATGTGCATTAAATTAAATAGCAGTTAATATTGTGATATCTCCAGATATCCATGTTATCACATGGAAACAACCTGCACCTGTAACTAAGAACGCTATAAGAGGGGCTGAGCAGCGGTAACTTAGCCAAACAAGGTTTGCTAGGATGTGGAGGGTTATAGGCTATCATGGCAATGTAGGAGGAGTGAGATTCAAGTGGTAGGTAACGCATATGTAATGATAAGAGCGAGATATCTAGCAAAGAAAAAATAGTGTCGGGATCCGGGTATGATCATCTTCCATGTTGGTTCTTCAAAGGGACAAAGAGCGGGCTCCTCGAAGTGGTACTCACCTGGATCCTCATACTCAGGTTCAACACTCGCGTCTACCCAAGAGAAACAACAACAATAAACAACCAACCAAGGTGCAATGCACAAACAAGATGATGCATGATTCATTTGAAGTATTTAACATGGCAATCCTAAACTAGTCATGTTTCACATGCAAAAGTTAAGGTATTTATGATTCTGGACAGAACCTCATGTTAAGTTGTTTAAACATGCATGATCATGGAAAATATGGATGCTTCATGCAAAATTGATACAAATGCATATGTAGAACGTAGGAAACGAAGTTACGATTCTCACGCTACGCTGACGACAAGTTACGAAGGCAAAACACAAGACAATGAAGGCCATGGGCTATTCCTTAGTATTCCAAGGTAGCCACTGGTTAGGCAATGCAAAACCAATCACAATAGAGTCAAAGATCAAGCAATTGCATGGAGCATATCTCTCACAAGTCACAAAACACTAAGACAAACAATCTGCCACAAAACAGCAACATGGCAACTTTCACAGCAAATATCTAGAGCTACAGGAAGTTTCTAACCTCAAACAAGGCATTCACAGAAACTAAATTAATGTTTATCAAATAATCCAACTACACAAACTATAAAGGAGGCACATATCAATAAGCATGAAGCTCACAAGTTGGCATGATGAAACACATTTTAGGGACTTAGTGAAAATCATAGTTTTCGGGAATCTGAGTTAAGCTGATAGCAAGTTGACAACAGAAACTAATGGTGATAGAAACCACCTCATGGCATGAAAATTAACAGGATGGTATAGGGCTACATCTACTTCAAAACACTAGAATTGAGCTTGAGCTAATTCACAACATATCACCTGGTGGCATCCACTCTTCATGGCATAAAAATATTAACAGATTCTCAGACTTAGAAAATATTTAGCATGTTGAAAACAACAACATTTGAATAGCCACTTTAGATCATGGTTCCCACTCATATGCAAGTTTAACATGACAAAAGTAAATACCATGGCATTCTACTCATCAAAGGCTATCATTTTCATGTTGACACAATTATCATAGCATGCATGGATTAATTACAACTAAAATGACAAAATGGCACTTTGAGACAAAATGACATTTTGTCAAACTTGCTGAAATGCCCAAACAAGTTGCACCAATGAATTCCTTGGGTGATTCTACCCCAAAATCATATATCATACCCATATACTTGCATGGAGCAACAAGGCACAACACTAGCTAGAAAAATAGCATGCATTCCCATAAGTGAAAACTTGCCTAAAATGCTCATGTTCAAAAATTGTCATATTCAGAATTAGTAATATTACTATAAATGGAATAATTCATATAAATCACAATAAAACACAAAACAAATAAAATAAAAAAACAAATATAGGAGGGCTCCACCTGGCATAGTCACCAGGGCCCCTTAGTGGATGACAAGCGGGGCCAGGGCCCACTTGTCATGCACACACAACCACATACACACATACACATACTGCCACAACACACACACACACACTCTGGATCTGCTGCCACAGCAGATCCAACACACACATGCACACACGCAGGCACACACACAACCCACGCAGCCACACCAGATCCAAACCGTGGCCACACGGGATCCAAACACCGCACATCCAAACAAGCCAATCCAAAACAAGGAAGAAAAGGGGGCGGGGATCGAACCCTCTACCTGTCGGTCGTCTCCCGAGTCGATCGCCACTATGCTACGCTCTCGAATCTGACTGAAGGAGGATCCTAGCACCTATAATACTAACATGCCAAGCGAACACTGACGAAACTGAATTCTAGCGGCGACAAAGGAACGCGGCAGCGGCATCCAGCGATAGCGGCGCTCTCCGGTGAGGAGGAAGCCCGGCGGGGGCGCGAGAACCTCAGGAGAACCCATCCCCGGGGCTAGGATGCGAGACGATGCTGTAGCGAGCACAAGCGTAGGGGCCCAAGGACGAAGCTTTCGGCCATGGCGCATAACGGCGACAAACGCGAGCGGCGGCGAACACAGGCAACATCTATGCTATGCTACGGCCGGAGAGATGCAGAGAGGGGGAGGAGCCGCGGGTGCTCACAGCGGGCGACGACATGGAGCTGGGGATGATTCAGGCGATGATGATGGCTGTGATCGGAGTTGGACGAAGTAGAGGAAGAAGGACGACGCGAGCTCCGGCGACGCGGGGAAGACGAAGAAGAAGATGACACTGTAGGGCCTCTCTCCGTGCCCTAGCGCCGGGAATGGGGCGCGGGCAGCACCGGCGTGCGCCACGGCATCCCGACGACGACGAGCGGCCGCCGAAGGTGAGGACGACGACCCAAAGATCATCGGCGCTTTGCTTCTCTATGAACCTCACTCTGAATTCTTACCTGGTAGAAGAAGGAGGAGAAGGGGGGAAAGAGGGAGAAGGGGAGAGGCAGCAGCGAGGAAGGAGAGAGGAAAACCCTAGGGATCCGTGCCCTTTTAAAGGAGCGGCCTCGACGTTCGTGAGCCTCTCACAGCGATGGTGTCGGCTCTCTCGCAAGCTCTCTCTATATGGTGACGTCTCTAAACCTGACAAAGGCGACGGGAGCATGTGTCCGTCAGGGCGAGGGGGCTGGGTTGGCTTCGCTGGGCCGCGAGGGAGGGGAAAGGCCCAATCCCCAAACTTTCTCTCTCGCACAAAAAACAAACACAGGGTTTTCTTTTTAATAAAACAGTTAAACTCAGAAAACCCCACAGAAATAATAAAAGAATTTTTTTGAAAACCAAAAATACTTTGACACTAGCATGAATGCAACATATTGAAATAAATTACAAACATGTTTTTTTGAACAAGTAAATTAAATAATTTATCAATAAACAGCCCCTATTTATTGCAAAACCTCAAGAGCCCAAAGCTCAAACACCAAAGAGAGCAACACACATGTACTCAAAATAATATTTCCTACACCATGAACATTTTTAACAGATTTTACTAACAAGTTAATTCTGCTGTAGAAAACAAAAGGAATTAAGAGGTTTAGGTATAGCTTGAAAATAAGGGAGAGGGAGGGAGTTGCTGCCCACTCATGCACACATCCACAAACACACAAGATCTACTAACACCTCACAACAATGCCACATGGAAGCACACCACAAAATATATATGCATGACATGATGATGAGATGACATGATGCATGATGCATGAGATGGAATGGCAATAAGTAACATCATATCATTTAAACACATGAGAACAAAGGTTCGCATAGGTTACATGACCAAAATGGTGTTGGGAATGTTGCATGGGAAACAAAAAAATTCCTACGCTTCACCAAGATCAATATAGGAGATGAGCATCTATCAGAGGAGAGATTGGATCTATGTACCCTTGTAGATCGCTAAGCGGAAGCTTTAAAGAATGCGGTTGATGTAGTGGTACGTCTCCACGATCCAAATTGCAAGCTGTCCCACGAACTCCCGATCAAGTGTCGAACGGACGACACCTCCACGTTCACCACACGTGCAGCTCGATGAAGTCTCCGCCTTCTTGACCCAGCAAGAGGAAGCGGAGAGGTAGATGAGTTTGCCGGCAGCACGATGGCGTGGCGGCGGTGGTGGTGGAGTTGATCCGGCAGAGCTTCTCCAAGCGGCGTCGAACCAATCTACTAGAGGAGAGGTAATCGTGGAGGGAGAAAGGGCTGCGCCGTGAGTTGTGGTGGTGGATGCCCTCCTCCCTCTCTCATATATATAAGGGGAAGGGGAAGGGGCTGCGCCCTAGGGTTCCCTCCCCTAGGGGCGGCGGCCAAGAGGAGGCTTGGCCCCCAAGGCAGGGTGGCCGGCCCCCTTCGGGTTTCCCCCCTCCACCCTTCGGACGCATGGGCCCTTGTGAGAGGGGCGGCCATCCCACTAGGGGCTGGTGCACCTTCTCTCACAGCCCATGTGGCCATTCGGGGCTGGTGGCCCCTTCCGGTGGACCCTCGGGACCCTCCCGGCACCCCCGGTACATTACCGGTGACGCCCGAACTTTTCCTGGTGACCAACATGGCACTTCCTATATATGAATCTTTACCTCCGAACCATTCCGGAACTCCTCGTCACGTCCGGGATCTCATCCGGGATTCCGAACAACCTTCGGTCATGAACACACATAACTCATCTATACCGAAACGTCACCGAACCTTAAGTGTGCAGACCCTGCGGGTTCGAGAACCATGTAGACATGACCGTGACACCTCTACGTTCAATAACCAATAGTGGGACCTGGATGCCCATATTGGTTCCTACATGTTCTACGAAGATCTTTATCGGTCGAACCTCTATGTCAAGGATTCAGTCAATCCCGTATGTTGTTCCCTTTGTCCTTCGGTATGTTACTTACCCGAGATTCGATCATCGGTATCTCTATACCTAGTTCAATCTCGTTACCGGCAAGTCTCTTTACTCGTTCCGTAATACAAGATCCCACGACTAACACTTAGTCACATTGCTTGCAAGGCTTGTTGTGATGTTGTATTACCGAGTGGGCCCTGAGATACCTCTCCGTCACACGGAGTAACAAATCCCAGTATTGATCCATGCCAACTCAACAGACACCCTCAGAGATACCTGTAGAGTACCTTTATAGTCACCCAGTTACGTTGCGACGTTTGATACACACAAGGCACTCCACCGATGTCAGTGAGTTGCATGATCACATGGTTATAGGAACATATACTTGACATGCAGAAAATAGTATCAATAAACTGACACGATCATATGCTACATTCATAGTTTGGGTCTTGTCCATCACATCATTCTCCTAATGATGTGATCCCGATATCAAATGACATCTCATGTCAATGCCTAGGAAACCTTAACCATGTTTGATCAACGAGCTAGCTTGCTAGAGGCATACTAGGGACACAGTGTTTGTCTATATGCCCAGACATGTATTTAGTTTCCGATCAACACAATTATAGCATGGACAATAAACGATTATAATGAACAAGGAAATATAATAATAAACGCTTTATTTATTGCCTCTAGAGCATATTTCCAACAGTCTCCCACTTGAACTAGAGTCAATAATCTAGTTCACATCACTATGTGATTTACATTGTTATGAATCGAACACCCATGTTGTTCTCGTGTTGATCATGTTTAGCCCTTGGAAGAGGTTTAGTCAATGGGTCTGCAACATTCAGATCCGTGTGCACTTTGCAAGTATTTATGTCCTTCTCCTCGACGTAATCGCGGGTGGAATTGAAGCATCGCTTTATGTGTCTGGTCCTCTTGTGTAAACTTGGTTCGTTGGACAGAGTAATGGCACCAGTGTTGTCACAGAACAGAGCCATTGGATCCGGTGCGCTGGGCACTACTCCAAGATCTGTCATGAACTGCTTCATCCAGACACCTTCCTTTGCTTCCTCCGAGTCTGCGATGTACTCCGCTTCGCATGTAGAATCGGCTACCACACTTTGCTTGGAACTGCACCAGCTTACCACTCCCCCATTGAGAATAAATACCTATCCGGTTTGCGACTTAGAGTCATCCAGATCAGCGTCAAAGCTTGCATCGGTGTAACCCTTTACGACGAGCTCTTGATCGCCTCCATAAACGAGAAACATTTCCTTAGTCCTTTTCAGGTACTTAAGGATATTCTTGACCGTCGTCCAGTGCTCAATTCCAGGATCACTTAGAAACCTTCCGGCCATACTTATGGCAAGGCTGACATCGGGTCTTGTGCACACCATCACATACATGATAGAGCCTATGGCTGAAGCATAGGGGATGACACTCATCTTCTCTCTATCTTCTGCAGTCACTGGGCATTGAGTCTTACTCAACTTCACACCTTGTAACACAGGCAAGACCCCTTCTTGGACAGATCCATTTTGAACTTATTCAAAACTTTATGAAGGTATGTGCTTTGTGAAAGTGCTATCAAGTGTCTTGATCTATCTCTATAGATCTTAATGCCTAATATGAAAGTAGCTTCTCCTAGGTCCTTCATTGAAAAACTCTTATTCAAATATTCCTTCATGCTTTCAAGCATTTCTATATTGTTTCCAATAAGCAATATGTCATCCACATATAATATTAGAAACTCTACAGAGCTCCCACTCACTTTCTCGTAAATACAAGCTTCTCCATAAACTTGTATAAACCCAAATGCCTTGATCACCTCATCAAAGCGCTTATTCCAACTCCGAGATGCTTGCACCAGTCCATAAATGGATCGCTGGAGTTTGCAAACTTTGTCAGCATTCTCTGGATCGACAAAACCTTCCGGTTGCATCATATAAAACTCTTCCTCAAGGAAACCATTAAGGAACGTTGTTTTGACATCCATCTGCCAAATTTCATAGTCGAAATATGCAGCTATCGCTAACATGATTCTAACGGACTTAAGCATCCCTATGGGTGAGAAGGTCTCATCGTAGTCAACTCCTTGAACTTGGGAAAACCCTTTGCCACAAGTCGAGCTTTATAGACGATGACATTCCGTCAGTGTCCGTCTTCTTCTTAAAGATCCATTTATTCTGAATGGCCTTTCGCCCTTTAGTTAATACTTCCAAAGTCCATACTTTGTTTTCATACATGGATCCCATCTCGGATTTCATGGCCTCTAACCATTTCTTGGAATCTGGGCCCATCATCGCTCCTCCATAGCTCGTAGGTTCATTGTTGTCTAACAACATGACCTCCAAGACAGGGTTGTTGTACCAATCAGGAGCAGTATGCGTCCTTGTCGACCTACGAGGTTCAATAGCAACTTGATCCGAAGCTTCATGATCATCATCACTAACTTCCTCTTCAACTGTTGTAGGCTCCACAGAAACATCTTTCTGTGTTGCGCTACTCTCTAGTTGAAGTAAAGGTTCAACAACCTCATCAAGATCTTTTTTCCTCCCACTCAATTCTTTCGAGAGAAACTCTTTCTAAAGAAATGTTCCATTCTTAGCGACAAACACTTTGCCTTCGGATCTGAGATAAAAGGTATACCCAACTGTCTCTTTCGGGTATCCCATGAAGATGCATTTCTCCGCTTTGGGTTCCAGCTTTTCAGGCTAAAGCTTTTTGACATAAGCATAACATCCCCAAACTTTAAGAAACGACAACTTTGGCCTCTTTCCAAACCACAATTCATATGGCATCGTCTCAATAGATTTCAATGGTGCCCTATTTAAAGTGAATGCAACTGTCTCTAATGCATAACCCCAAAACGATAGTGGCAAATTGGCAAGAGACATCATAGAACGCACCATATCTAATAAGGTTCGATTACGACGTTCGGACACACCATTACGTTGTGGTGTTCCAGGCGGTGTCAACTATGAAACAATTCCACACTGTCTTAAGTGACTACCAAACTCATAACTCAGATATTCACCTCCTCGATCAGATCGTAGGAATTTAATCTTCTTGTTACGATGATTCACAACTTCACTCTAAAATTGCTTGAACTTTTCAAATGTTTCAGACTTGTGTTTCATCAAGTAAATGTATCCATATCTACTTAAGTCACCAGTGAAGGTGAGTAAATAACGATATCCATCGCGCGCCTCAATGTTCATCGGACCGCACACATCAGTATGTATGATCTCCAACAAATCACTCGCCCAATGGTGTTTTAGTCATCTTGCCCATGATGCATGGTTCACATGTGTCAAGTGATTCAAAATCAAGTGACTCCAAAATTCCATCAGCATGGAGCTTCCTCATGCATTTTACACCCATATGACCCAAACGGCAGTGCCACAAGAAAGTGGTACTATCATTATCAACTCTACATATTTTGGCATCAATGCTATGAACATGTGTATCATCACTATCGAGATTCAACAAGAATAAACCCCTCACATTGGGTGCATGACCATAAAAGATATTACTCATATAAATAGAACAACCATTATTGTCTGATTTAAATGAGTTACCATCTCGCAATAAACAAGATCCAAGTATAATGTTCATGCTTAACACAGGTACTAAATAACAATTATTCTGGTTCATCACTAATCCCGATGAAGAGCGAGCGTGCCAATGGCGATCCCATCAACCTTGGAACCATTTACCACGCGCATCGTCACTTCATCCTTAGCCAGCCTCCGTCTATTCCGTAGGTCCTGCTTTGAGTTGCAAATGTGAGCAACTGAACTAGTATCAAATACCCAGGCACTACTATGAGAGCTAGTAAGGTACACATCAATAACATGTATATCATATATACCTTGTTTGGTGTTGGCCGCCTTCTTGTCACCCAGGTACTTGGGGCAGTTCCGCTTCCAGTGAGTAGTTCCCTTGCAATGAAAGCACTCAGTTTCTGGCTTGGGTCCAGCCTTGGGTTTCTTCACGGGAGGAGCAACTGGTTTGCCACCCTTCTTGGAGTTACCCTTCTTTCCCTTGCCATCCTTCTTGAAACTAGTGGTTTTATTGACCATCAACACTTGATGTTCTTTCTGGATTTCAGACTCAGCGACTTTCAGCATCGCAAACAGCTCGGCGACTGACTTGTTCATCCCATGCATGTTATAGTTCAACACGAAGCTCTTGTAGCTAGGTGGAAATGATTGAAGAACTCTATCAGTTATCGCCTCCGGCGGAAGGGGCATCCCTAACTCCGCTAGACAGGTCGAATACCCAGACATTCTGAGTATATGTTCACTGATAGACCCGTTCTCCTCCATCTTGTAAGTATAGAACTTATCGGACGTCTCATACCTCTCGATCCAGGCATTCTTCTTAAATATAAACTCCAACTCTTGGAACATCTCATATGCTCCATGACGTTCGAAACGTCTTTGAAGTCCAGATCTAAGCCATACAACATTGCACATTGAACTATTAAGTAATCTCCAGAACGTGCCTCCCAAGAGTTCTTAACGTCTTCGGACGACATGGGAGCGGGTGGGTCAACAAGCAGTGCATCAAGGACATAAGCCTTCTGGGAAGCCGCGAGAATAATCCTCAGATTACGGGCCCAGTCAACAAAGTTACTTCCATCATCTTTCAACTTAGCTTTCTCTAGGAACGCATTAAGATTCAGGGGTGCTACTGCGCGAGCCATTGATCTACAACATAAATAAGCAAAGGTTACTAAGACTATTGTTCATGATAAAGAGTTTAGTTAATCAAATTACTAAACCTCCCACTCAAATTGACATCCCTCGGGTCATCTGAGTGATACATGATCCACATTCACCAACTCAAGTCCAATCATCACGTGAGTTAAGGTGGTTTCAATGGTGAACATCATCATGTTGATCATATCTACTATATGACTCATGCTCGACCTTTCGATCTCTTGTGTTCCGAGGCCATGTCTGTACATGCTAGGCTCGTCAAGTTTAACCCGAGTGTTCCGCATGTGCAACACTGGCTTACACCCGTTGTATGCGAACGTAGAGTCTATCACACCCGATCATCACGTGGTGTCTCGACACGACGAACTTTCGCAATGGCGCACACTCGAGGAGAACACAATTCATCTTGAAATTTAAGTGAGGGATCACCTTATAATGCTACCATCGTCCTAAGCAAAACAAGGTGCATAAAAGGATTAACATCTCATGCAACTCATAAGTGGCATGATATGGCCATGAATTTGTGCTTTTGATCTCCATCTCTAAAGCACTGGCATGATCTCCATCGTCACCGGCATGACACCATGATCTCCATCATCGTGTCGTCATCAGGGTTGTCATGCCCACCATGATTATACTACTATTGCTACCGCTTAGCGATAAAGTAAAGCATTACATAGCGCTTAAAGGTTGACACGCAGGTCATACTATAATCAAAGACAACCCTATGTCTCCTGCCGGTTGTCGTACTCATCGACATGAAAGTCGTGATATTCTTTACAACACATGATCATCTCATACATCACATATATCTCATCATGTAATTGGCCATATCACATCACATCATACCCTGCAAAAACAAGTTAAACGTCCTCTAATTGTTGTTGCATGTTTTACGTGGCTGTTATGGGTATCTAGCAAGAACGATTCTTACCTACACAAAACCACAACGGTTATATGAATATTGCTTTTCAACCTTATACAAGGACCGCCTCAATCAAATCCGGTTCAACTAAAGTGGGAGAGATAGACACCCGCCAGCCATCTTTATGTGATGAAGTCACATGTCAGTCGATGGAACACGGTCTCTCGTAAGCTTACGAGTAAAGTCAGTCCGAGCCGCTTCATCCCACAATAACGTTGAACCAAAAAAAGACTAAGGAAGGAAGCAATATGAATATCAATGCCCACAAACTCTTTGCGTTCTACTCAAGATCTCATCTACGCATAGACCTAGCTCATGATGCCACTGTTGGGGAACGTTGCATGGGATACAAAAAAATTCCTACGCTTCACCAAGATCAATCTAGGAGATGAGCATCTATGATAGGAGAGATTGGATATATGTACCCTTGTAGATCGCTAAGCAAAAGCGTTAAAGAACGCAGTTGATGTAGTGGTACGTCTCCGCGATCCAAATTGCAAGCTATCCCACGAACTCCCGATCAAGTGCCGAATGGACGGCACCTCCGCGTTCAGCACACGTGCAGCTTGATGAAGATCTCCGCCATCTTGACCCATCAAGAGGAAGCAGAGAGATAGATGAGTTCGCCGACAGCACGACGGTGTGGCGGCGGTGGTGATGGAGCTGATCCGGCAGAGCTTCTCTAAGCGGCGCCGAACCAATCTACTAGAGGAGAGGAATCGTGGAGGGAGGAAGGGCTGAACCGTGACTTGCGGTGGTGGCTGCCCTCCTCCCTCTCTCATATATATAGGGGGAAGGGGGAAGGGGCTGCACCCTAGGGTTCCCACCCCTAGGGGCGGCGGCCAAGAGGAGGCTTGGCCCCCAAGGCAGGGTGGCCGGACCCCTTAGGGTTTCCCCACTCCACCCTTCGGCCGCATGGGCCCTTGTGGGAGGGGTGGACAGCCCACCAAGGGCTGGTGCACCTTCTCTCACAGCCCATGTGTCCCTTCGGGGCTGGTGGGCCCTTCCGGTGGACCCCGGGGACCCTCCTGGCACCCCCGTTACGTTATCGGTGACGCCCGAACTTTTCCCGGTGACCAACACGGAACTTCCTATATATGAATCTTTACCTCCGGACCATTCCAGAGCTCCTCGTCACGTCTGGTGTCTCATCCGGGACTCCGAACAACCTTCGGTCATGAACACACATGACTCATCTATACCGAAACGTCACCGAACCATAAGTGTGCAGACCCTGTGGGTTCGAGAACCATGTAGACATGATCGAGACACCTCTGCGGTCAATAACTAATAGCGGGACCTGGATGCCCATATTGGTTCCTACATGTTCTACGAAGATCTTTATCGGTCGAACCTCTATGTCAAGGATTCAGTCAATCCCGTATGTTGTTGCCTTTGTCCTTTGGTATGTTACTTGCCCGAGATTCGATCGTTAGTATCTCTATACCTAGTTCAATCTCCTTACCGTCAAGTCTCTTTACTCGTTCTGTAATACAAGATCATGCGACTAACACTTAGTCACATTGCTTGCAAGGCTTGTTGTGATGTTGTATTACCAAGTGGGCCCTGAGATACCTCTCCGTCACACGGAGTAACAAATCCCAGTATTGATCCATGCCAGCTCAACAGACACCCTCGGAGATACCTATAGAATACCTTTATAGTCACCCAGTTACGTTGCGACGTTTGATACACACAAGGCACTCCTCCGGTGTCAGTGAGTTGCATGATCTCATGGTTATAGGAACATATACTTGACATGCAGAAAACAGTAGCAATAAACTGACACGATCATATGTTACGTTCATAGTTTGGGTCTTGTCCATCACATCATTCTCCTAATGATGTGATCCCGATATCAAATGACATCTCATGTCCATGGCTAGGAAACCTTAACCATCTTTGATCAACGAGCTAGCCTGCTAGAGGCATACTAGGGACACAGTGTTTGTCTATATGCCCACACATGTATTTAGTTTCCAATCAACACAATTATACCATGGACAATAAACGATTATCACGAACAAGGAAATATAATAATAAACACTTTATTTATTGCCTCTAGGGCATATTTCCAACAAATGGCAAGGGCAGCACTTGGGCTGTTACATCTATCCTAGTCCTTTCGATAAGTAAGAGTGTCAAACCCAACGAGGAGCAGAAGGAAATGACAAGCGGTTCTCAGTAAAATATTCTCTGCAAGCACTGAAATTATTGGTAACAGATAGTTTTGTGATAAGATAATTCGTAACGGGTAGCAAGTAACAATTGTATAAAGGTGCAGCAAGGTGGCCCAATCCTTTTTATAGCAAAGGACAAGCCTGGACAAACTCTTATATAAAGAAAAGCGCTCCCGAGAGCACATGGGAATTTATGTCAAGCTAGTTTTCATCACGCTCATTTGGTTCGCGTTCACTACTTTGATAATTTGATATGTGGGTGGACTGGTGCTTGGGTGTTGTCCTTACATGGACAAGCCTCCCACTTATGATTAACCCTTCCCGCAAGCATCCGCAACTATGAAAGAAGAATTAATATAAATCTAACCATAGCATGAAACATGTGGATCCAAATTAGCCCCCCTTACGAAGCAACTTATAAACTAGGGTTTAAGCTTCTGTCACTCTAGCAACCCATCATCTACTTATTACTTCCCAATGCCTTCCTCTAGGCCCAAACAATGGTGAAGTGTTATGTAGTCGACGTTCACATAACACCACTAGAGTAGAGACAACATCCATCTCATCAAAATATCGAACGAATACCAAATTCACATGATTACTTATAACAAGACTTATCCCATGTCCTCAGGAACAAACGTAACTACTCACAAAGCATATGCATGTTCATAATCAGAGGAGTATAAGTGATGATCAAGGATCTGAACATATAATCTTCGACCAAGTAAACCAACTAGAATCAACTACAAGGAGTAATCAACACTACTAGCAACCCACAGGTACCAATATGAGGTTTTCAGACAAAGATCGGATACAAGAGATGAACTAGGGTTTGGAGAGGAGATGGTGCTGATGAAGATGTTGCTCGAGATTGACCCCCTCTCGATGAGAGGATTGTTGGTGATGACGATGGCTTCGATTTCCCCCTCCCGAAGGAAAGTTTCACCGGCAGGATCGCCCTGCCAGAGCTCTAGATTGGTTCTGTCCAAGTTCCGCCTCGAGACGGAGGCGCTTCGTCCCGAAAGCTCTGATATGATTTTTTTTCAGGACGAAACCCTCAATATAGGAGAAGATGGACACCGAAGGGCTGCCAGGTGGGCCACAACCCCAAGGGCCGCGGCCAGGGGGGCCCTGGTGTATTTCTTTCGCCCGGTATTTTTTATATATTCCAAAATGATTCTCTGTAGATTTTTAGGACTTTTGGAGTTGTGCAGAATAGGTATCTCAAATTTTTCTCCTTTTCCAGTCCAGAACTCCAGCTGCCGGCATTCTCCCTCTTCATGTAGACCTTGTAAAATAAGAGAGAAAAGGCATAATTATTGTACCAAAATGTGTAATAACAGCCCATAATGCAATGAATATCAATATAAAATCATGATGCAAAATGGACGTATCACATCCTCAAAATCCGGCTGACATATCTCCAAACGAGTATTCTCCTGAAGCCACTAAACGTAGTTGTTGAACGCAAGTGGACAATCCTTGTGAAGCTAGGATCCTGTCGTACTCTTAGCTTGCTCCACACATAGCTCAAATGTGCAAACGTACTTCTTATGATGCTTAATCCAATTCGTGATCTTTCGCTGCCTCCTCATGTCCAACCTACATGTTAAATAGCTCATTATTAGCACCATTTAATTTTGGACGATGGTAGTTGTTTATTGTTCATGCTTTGTTACCTGTGAAGCTGTAGGTCTGTGTCCACCCACTCCGGCAGGTGACCCTGAAACAACCCAAATTGACGGAACACACGATGCGGGAGATTATACTCAACTGCCCAATTGCATATCAATGGGCACCGCATAAGCCAAAGATGTTTTTTCCTTCAAGCGCATTGAATTGAGCTGGAACATGACCGCATCACCGAAGCCATCCCCGACACCATATTGCTGCCATTCCACCTACAACACAACACAAAAAGGCAACATTCATGTTTTCCTTTCATGTAGAGCAATCAAGCAAGTGATGTAATGTCAATGTTTACCTGCTCGACGGTAAGCAAATCCATCTAGTTGGTGTATTGTCTGTACATGATATTTACATCGCTCGTCATCTCCGATACCACGTCCCACTTGTAAGCCCAAGTGGGAAGCCGTATAGTTTGCGTGGTCATCCTAGGCCTTGAACATTATATATCTAGGGCGTCCAACTGGAAGGTGTTCCCAACTCCATACCGAAAGTAGGAGCATACAACCACCAATTTTGCCGTCTTTCGGGGACCTACGACAAGCTTCGTCCAACTGCACGTAAAGCAAAACATGGATCAGTTACGATAAAGAGTGAAAGCTAAACAAAAACTAACTACGAACAATTTATTACCCGCCAGTACAAGTAGGCCAATGACGCCGACCCCCAGCTGAACTTGTGGTCAAGGACTGTCAATGCCTTCAGCCACATCCATTGAGCGTTCTTGCCACCGTCGAAGATAGTCCTAGAGATAACATACCACATGTACATGCAATAATAAAGTCTGGATCACATCTTCATTGGAGCCCTTGGGACAATGTGCAAAGTTGGCTATGATCCAAGTGAAAGGAGCATCGGTTGGGACTCTTTCTTTCTTCTCTCCGTTTGATGGTGTCGACTCTGCAGGAGACATACCAATAAGGGCCTCCATTTGTTGACGCCACCCCTCAGAATTAGTGCTCATACAAAGAGGCTTCCCCTCGACTAGAAGTGTGATGATCATGGAAACATCCTGAAGAGTCACGATCATCTCTCCGGTCTGTAGGTGGAAACTATGGGTCTCTAGCCACCAAAAGATATTTCAGGGTCATAAGGTTATGCAAACATAAAAGTGAGATGATTATGGTTTGATATTTTCAAATAAACACAAGATATTTGAAGAAAATAGTATGCTCTCATTACCATCCCCTTCTCCGACATCAAGTAGGCCCACTGTTCAACGTCATAGAACTCATCCAAAAGCCACACCATCCTACATATTTGATGAAAATAGACATATGAGCGTCTTTTCATATGTGAGCAAAGTTTCGGTTTGTAACCAAAATACTTACTGTTTATCTCAACAAGCATCCATAGACACAAGAAGGAATTTAAACAATCCCAACAATTATCAATTATTATATATGCATTATTCTATATACATACAACACAAATTCTATTGTTACAACTTATCTATATAGGCTAAATCAACAACACCAATTTCACCCCATGATTACAACTAATCTATGTAGGCTAAACCAACACAGATTAATTCAATTTCCCATAGAAATTTCATATCTATCAAAAACTAGGGTTTCACCAAGACATGCACAAAAATGAAGAATGGGAGATATTTTTTCAGATGAGATTAAGGGAATGGAAGGAGAATACCTTCCAGAAAAGTTTGGGGGACAAAACCATGGTCAAACGCTTTAGATCCACAGGATTTGAAGAGGGGATCGATACGGGGTGTGAGAGAAGAATGCCCCCGGTTCCTCTCTGTTCATGGGGGGCGAGAAGATGAGTGGTGTGAGGGGGATGACCCCCGGGTACCCCAAATACGGGGAGTCGGACGGGGTGCCCACCCGACTGGACCGGCTGCTCCGACCCATACTCACATTCAGTTGCTCCAGCCAGCCGGCAGTGCCAGCCGGTCGGCTACCCGAAGTCAACTACGATGTCCCGTCAGACACGCGCGGACAAGACGGTCGTACCCCGCACTGTTGGCGAACAGTCGGACGCTGTACGTAGGACTTCATCTATAGCATGCTTGTCCCCTGGGCATTATTTTATAAAGTGCCATAGGTGACAGCCTAGCATGTAGACACAGCTTGGCATGTAAGCTACCACATCCAGCGCTATCACCACCAGGTGGCTTAAAGCCCACTCACACCCATGTCATCCAGGGATATAAATAGGGCCCCAAGCCACTATCTAGCGAAGGGGCTTTTCATTCACACTCACGGTCATATGTGGCCTTAGGCGCTCCCACGCCACAAACCCATACTCTCATTCGATGCACATGGGAAGTGGAGCTCTCCGCTACTGCTTCCCTTCATACACCTCCAGGAGCAACTCTGCACCACATATATCCCTCATATACAAACATGCAAGAGTAGGAGTATTATCTCTCTCGAGAGCCCCGAACTTGGGTAAACCATCGCGTGCCGTTGCCCTATACCATCCCGGATCTCCACTGCAGCCTTGCTCTCACCTCTTAAGCCATCCCATGGCATCTGCCGTCTCGGTGCACCCCCTGTAAGAAAACGACGACAAGTGGTGATGGGAAGGCTGGCCCACGGGTTTGATAACTTCATGTGTGGTGCCTCTGGGCTAGGCGCTGCATATTAGAAGTGTGGCGCCTTGCTCAAAGGTGCTGCACATTGGAAGTGTGGCGCTTGTGCATTCAGTGTTGCTTAGCGGGGGTGGGGCCAGGCCTGGCACCGAGGTTCCAGTGTGGACGGAGCTGTGACACCTGTTAGTCAGGCACCACACAGTGTGGTGTGGCGCCTGGATGTCGGGCGCCACACAAAAGGGTTAGGCTAGTGAAACTGTTTTTGAGGCGGTTCACTTTGTGAATTTATCGCGTCTTCAGGTCAATTGTGTCCATTTTGCCGTGAATGATTGGTGGATCTGTTCGGGAACGTTGCATGGGAAACAAAAAAAATCCTACGCACACGCAAGATCTATCCATGGTGATGAGCATCTATGAGAGGGAGAATGGATCTACGTACCCTTGTAGATCGCTAAGAGGGAAGCATTAAGAAACTCGGTAGATGTAGTCAAATGTCTTCGCGATCCAAATCGCCGAGCGTCCCGCGATCCAATCACGATCCGTCCTGATCTAGCGCCGAACGGACGGCACCTCCGCGTTCAGCACACGTACAACTTGATGACAATCTCCGCCTTCTTGATCCAGCAAGAGGGAGCGGAGAGGTAGATGAGTTCTCTGGCAGCGTGATGGCATTGTGGCGATGGTGGTGGAGCAATTCCATCAGGGCTTCGCCACTGAAACCGATCTAGAGGAGAAACTACGAACTAGAGGAGAGGCAGCACATGGCTTAGGGTTTCTTGATGTGTCCCAAGTGCTAGATTCGCCCCTCTATATATATGCTGAGCCCTGGGGTCAAAACTTGGAGAAAAATCCTCCTCAAGGACGGTTTGCCCGCAGGCAAGAGTCCTCCTCGGACTACAATACCAGACGCCAAGGTCCTCGACGTCTGGCCCTAGACGCCAGGGTCCCTAGCGGCTGGCCCCTAGCCTCCACAAAAAAGGTTTTACACCTTCCTAAAGCCTCATGGGCTTTACCCCTTGGCCCAAATAAAGTGTTCCTATACCCCGAACATTTCGGGAAACATCCGAAACTATTTCCGGTGAATTCCAAAACCCTTCCGGAGACCAAACACTATTATCCCATATATCAATCTTTACCTCCAGACCATTCCGGAGCTCCTCGTGACGTCCGGGATCTCATCCGGGACTTCAAACAACCTTCGGTGACCACCATGCATAACTCTATACTACCAAAATGTCATCGAACCTTAAGTGTGCAGACCCTGTGGGTTCGAGAACTATGTAGACATGACCAAGACACCTCTACGGTCAATAACCAATAGCAGGACCTGGATGCCCATATTGGTTCCTACATATTCTATGAAGATCTTTATCAGTCGAACCTCTATGTTTGGGTCTCGTCCATCCCATCATTCTCCTAATGATGTGATCCCGTTATCAAATGACATCACATGTCAATGGCTAGGAAACCTTGACCATATTTGATCAACGAGCTAGTTCACTAGAGGCATACTAGGGACAGAGTGTTGTCTATTCATCCACACAGGCAATGTGTTTCCAATCAATAAGATTATAGCATGGATAATAAACAATTATCATGAACAAGGAAATATAATAATAAACACTTTATTTATTGCCTCTAGGGCATATTTCCAACAGTCTCCCACTTGCACTAGAGTCAATAATCTAGTTCACATCACTATGTGATTTACATTGTAATGAATCGAACACCCATGCAGTTCTGGTGTTGAACATGTTTAGCCCTTGGAAGAGGTTTAGTTAACGGTCTGCAACATTCAGATCCGTGTGCACTTTGCAAATATTGATGTCCTTCTCCTCGATGTAATTGTGGATGGAATTGAAGCGTCGCTTTATGTGTCTGGTCCTCTTGTGAAACCTTGGTTACTTGGCCAGAGCAATGGCACCAGTGTTGTCACAGAACAGAGTCATTGGATTCCGTGCACTAGGCACTACTCCAAGATCTGTCATGAACTGCTTCATCCAGACACCTTCCTTCGCTGCCTCCGAGGCTGCGATGTACTCCGTTTTGCATGTAGAATCGGCTACCACGCTTTGCTTGGAACTGCACCAGCTTACTGCTCCCCCGTTGAGAATAAATACGTATCCGGTTTGCGACGTAGAGTCATCCGGATCAGTGTCAAAGCTTGCATCGACATAACCCTTTACAACAAGCTCTTCATCACCTTCATAAACGAGAAACATTTCCTTAGTCCTTTTCAGGTACTTAAGGATATTCTTGACCGTCGTCTAGTGCTCCATTCCAGGATCACTTTGAAACCTTCCGGCCATAGTTATGGCAAGGCTGGCATCAGGTCTATTGCACAGCATTGCATACATGATAGAGCCTATGGCTAAAGCATAGGCGATGACAATCATCTTCTCTCTATCTTCTGCAGTCACTGGGCATTAAGTCTTACTCAACTTCACACCTTACAACACAGGCAAGAACCCCTTCTTGGACTGATCCATTTTGAACTTCTTCAAAACTTTATCAAGGTATGTGCTCTATGAAAGTGCTATTAAGCGTCTCGATCTATCTCTATAGATCTTAATGCCTAATATGAAAGCAGCTTCTCCTAGGTCCTTCATTGAAAAACTCTTGTTCAAATATTCCTTCACTCTTTCCAGCATTTCTATATTGTTTCCAATCAGTAATGTGTCATCTACAAATAATATTAGAAACGCTATAGAGCTCCCACTCACTTTCTTGTAAATACAAGCTTCTCCATAAACTTGTATAAACCCAAACGCTTTGATCACCTCATCAAAGCGCTTATTCCAACTCCAAGATGCTTGCAACAGTCCATAAATGGATCGCTGGAGTTTGCAAACTTTGTCAGTATTCTCTGGATCGACAAAACCTTCTGGTTGCATCATATACAACTCTTCCTCAAGGAATCCATTGAGGAACGTTGTTTTAACATCCATCTGCCAAATTTCATAGTAGAAATATGCAGCTATTGCTAACATGATTCTGACGGACTTAAGCATCGCTATGGGTGAGAAGGTCTCATCATAGTCAACTCCTTGAACTTATGAAAAACCCTTTGCCACAAGTCGAGCTTTATAGACGGTGACATTACCGTCCGCGTTCATCTTCTTCTTAAAGATCCATTTGTTCTGAATGACCTTTCGCCCTTCAGGTAATACTTCCAAAGTCCATACTTTGTTTTCATACATGGATCCCATCTCGGATTTCATGGCATCTAACCATTTCTCGGAATTCGGGCCCATCATTTCTCCTCCATAGCTCATAGGTTCATTGTTGTCCAACAACATGACCTCTAAGACAGGGTTGTCGTACCACTCAGGAGCAGCACGCGCCCTTGTCGACCTACGAGGTTTAATAGTGACTTGATCCGAAGTTGCATGATCATCATCATTAACTTCCTCTTCAACTGTTGTAGGCTCCACAGAAACATCTTTTTGCGCTGCGCTACTCTCTGGTTGAAGTAAAGGTTCAATAACCTCATCAAGCTCTATTTTCCTCCCACTCAATTCTTTCGAGAGAAACTTTTTCTCAAGAAATGTTCCGTTCTTAGCAACAAACACTTTGACTTCGGATCTGAGATACAAGGTATACCCAACTATCTTTTTCGGGTATCCTATGAAGACGCATTTCTCCGCTTTGGGTTCCAGCTTTTCAGGGTGAAGCTTTTTGACATAAGCATCACATCCCCAAACTTTAAGAAACGACAACTTTGGCCTCTTGCCAAACCACAGTTCATATGGGGTCGTCTCAACGGATTTTGATGGTGCCCTATTTAAAGTGAATGTTGTTGTCTCTAATGCATAACCCCAAAACGATAGTGGCAAATCGGCAAGAGACATCATAGAACCCACCATATCTAATAAGGTTCGATTATGACGTTCGGACACACCATTACGCTGTGGTGTTCCAGGTGGTGTCAACTGTGAAACAATTCCACACTGTCTTAAGTGACTGCCAAACTCATAACTCAGATATTCACCTCCTCGATCAGATCGCGGGAATTTAATCTTCTTGGTACGATGATTCTCAACTTCACTTTGAAATTGCTTGAACTTTTCAAAAGTTTCAGACTTGTGTTTCATTAAGTAAATATATCCATATCTACTTAAGTCATCAGTGAAAGCGAGAAAATAACGATATCCACTACGCACTGCGACATTCGTTGGACCGCACACATCAGTATGTATGGTTTCCAACAAGTCACTTGTCCGTTCCATTGTTCCAGAGAATGGCATTTTAGTCATCTTGCCCATGAGGCATGGTTCACATGTGTCAAGTGATTCAAAATCAAGTGACTCCAAAAGTCCATCAGCATGGAGCTTCCTTGTGCGTTTTACACAAATATGACCCAAACAGCAGTGCCACAAGAAAGTGGTACTATCATTATCAACTCTATATCTTTTGGCATCAATGTTATGAACATGTGTATCATTACTATCAAGATTCAATATGAATAAACCCCTCACATTGGGTGCATGACCATAAACGATATTACTCGTATAAATAGAACAACCATTATTCTCTAATTTAAATGAGTAACCATCTCACAATAAACAAGATCCAGATATAATGTTCATGCTTAACGCAGGCACTAAATAACAATTATTTAGGTTCATCACTAATCCCGATGGTAATCAAAGAGAGAGTGTGCCGTCGGCGATCACATCAACCTTGGAACCATTTCCCACGCGCATCGTCACTTCGTCCTTTGCCAGCCTTCGTCTATTCTGTAGTTCCTGTTTTGAGTTGCAAATGTGAGCAACCGAACCGGTATCAAATACCCAGGCACTACAACGAGAGCTAGTAAGGTACACATCAATAACATGTATATCATATATACCTTGTTTGTTGTTGTCCGCCTTCTTGTCAGCCAGGTACTTGGGGCAGTTCCGCTTCCAATGACCAGTTCCCTTGCAATGAAAGCACTGAGTTTCTGGCTTGGGTCCAGCCTTGGGCTTCTTTACAAGAGTAGCAACTGCTTTGCCATCCTTCTTGGTTTTACCCTTCTTGCCCTTGCCCTTGCCATTCTTCTTGAAATAGTGGTTTTATTGACCATCAACACTTGATGTTCTTTCTGGATTTTAGACTCGGTGACTTTTAGCATCGCAAATAGCTCGGCGACTGACTTGTTCATCCCGTGCATGTTATAGTTCATCACAAAGCTCTTGTAACTAGGTGGCAGTGATTGAAAAACTCTGTGATCGCCTCTGGCGGAAGGGCAATTACCAACTCCGCCAGACGAGTCAAATACCCTGACATTCTGAGTATATGTTCACTGATAGACCCGTTCTCCTCCATTTTGCAAGCATAGAACTTATCGGAAGTCTCATACCTCTCGATCCGGGCATTCTTTTGAAAGATAAACTTCAACTCCTGGAACATCTCATATGCTCCATGACGTCCAAAACGTCTTTGAAGTCTCGGTTCTAAGCCATACAATATTGCACACTGAACTATTGAGTAATCTCCACAACGTGCCTCCCAAGCGTTCTTAACGTCTTCGGATGATATGTCTTCTGGTTGGTCACCAAGTGGTGCATCAAGGACATATGATTTTTGGGAAGCCGTGAGGATAATCCTCAAATTACGGGCCTAGTCAACAAAGTTACTTTCATCATCTTTCAACTTAGCTTTCTCTAGGAACGCATTAAAATTCACGGGTGCTACTGCGCGAGCCATTGATCTACAACATAAATATGCAAAGGTTACTTAGACTATTGTTCATGATAATGAGTTTAGTTAATCAAATTACTAAAGCTTCCACTCAAATTGACATCCCTCAGGTCATCTGAGTGTTGCATGATCCAAATTCACCAACTCAAGTCCGATCATCACGTGAGTTGAGGTGGTTTCAATGGTGAACATCATCATGTTGATCATATCTACTATATGACTCATGTTTGACCTTTTGGTCTCTTGTGTTCTGAGGCCATGTCTGTACATGCTAGGCTCGTCAAGTTTAACCCGAGTGTTCTGCATGTGCAACACTGGCTTGCACCCGTTGTATGTGAACATAGAGTCTATCACACCCGATCATCACATGGTGTCTCGACACGACGAACTTTTGCAACGGTGCACACTCGGGGAGAACACAATTCATTTTGAAATTTAAGTGAGGGATCACCATATAATTCTACCGTCGTCCTAAGCAAACCAAGGTGCATAAAAGGATTAACATCACATGCAAATCATAAGTGACATGATATGGCCATGAACTTGTGCTTTTGATCTCCATCTTGAAAGCACCGGCATGATCTCCATCATCACCGGCACGACACCGTGATCTCCATCATCTTGATCTCCATCAACGTGTGGTCATCGGGGTTGTCGCGCCCACCATGCTTCTACTACTATTGCTACCGTTTAGCAATAAAGTAAAGCATTACATAGCGCTTAATGATTGACACGCAGGTCATACAATAATTAAAGACAACCCTATGGCTCCTGTCGATTGCCGTACTCATCGACATGCAAGTCGTGATATTCTATATTATACATGATAATCTCATACATCACATATATCTCGTCATGTAATTAGCCATATCACATCACAACATACCCTGCAAAAACAAGTTAGACGTCCTCTAATTGTTGTTGCATGTTTTATGTGGCTGCTACGGGTATCTAGCAAGAACAATTCTCACCTACGCATAAACCACAATGGTGATACATAAGTTGCTTTTCAACCTTCTCAAGGACTGTCTTAGTCGAATCCGATCCAACTAAAGTAGGAGAAACAGACACCCACCAGCCATCTTTGTGCAACGAGGTTACACGTCAGTCAATGGAACCGGTCTCTCGTAAGCATACGAGTAAGGTTGGTCCGGACCGCTTCATCCCACAATACCGCTGAACCAAAACACGACCAAGGGAGGAAGCAATCTAAGCATCAACGCCCACAAACTCTTTGTGTTCTACTCGTGATCTCGTCTACACATAGACCTAGCTCTAATACCACTGTTCGGAAACATTGCATGGGAAACAAAAAAATTCCTATGCACACGCAAGATCTATCCATGGTGATGAGCATCTACGAGAGGGAGAGTGGATCTACGTATCCTTGTAGATCGCTAAGCGGGAAGCGTTAATAAACGTGGTTGATGTAGTCAAACGTCTTCGCGATCCAAATCGCCGAGCGTCCCGCGATCCAGTCACGATCCGTCCCGATCTAGCGCTAAACGGACCGCACCTCCGCATTCAACACACGTACAACTTAATGATGATATCCGCCTTCTTGATCCAGCAAGAGGGAGTGGAGAGGTAGACGAGTTCTCCCGCAGCGCGACTGCGTTGCGGCGATGGTGGTGGAGCAATTCCAGCAGGGCTTCGCCGCTGAAACCGATCTAGAGGAGAAACTACAAACTAGAGGAGAGGCAGCACGTGGCTTAGGGTTTCTTGATGTGTCCCAAGTGCTAGCCTCGCCCCTCTATTTATATGCTGAGCCCTGGGGTCGAAACTTGGAGAAAAATCCTCCTCAAGGTCGGTTTGCCCGTAGGCAAGAGTCCTCCTCGGACTCCAGGACCAGACGCCAAGGTCCTCGCCGTCTGGCCCCAAACGCCAGGGTCCCTGGCGTGTGGCCCATGGCCTCCGCAAAACAGCTTTTGCACCTTCCTAAAGCCTCATGGGCTTTACCCCTTGGCCCAAATAAAGTGTTCCTCTACCCCGAACATTTTGGGAAACATCCGAAACTATTTCCGGTGAATTCCGGAACCCTTCTAGAGACCAAACACTATTATCCCATATATCAATCTTTACCTCTGGACCATTCCGGAGCTCCTCGTGACGTCTGGGATCTCATCCGGGACTTCGAACAACCTTCTGTCACCACCATGCATAACTCTATACTACCGAAACGTCACCGAACCTTAAGTGTGCAGAGCCTGCGGGTTCGAGAACTACGTAGACATGACCGAGACACCTCTACGGACATGGATACCCATATTGGTTCCTACATATTCTACGAAGATCTTTATCGGTCAAACCTCTATGTCAAGGATTCAGTTAATCCTGTATGATGTCCCCTTTGTTCTTCGGTATGTTACTTGTCCGAGATTCGATCGTCGATATCTCCATACCTAGTTCAACCTCGTTACCGGCATGTCTCTTTACTCCTTCCGTAATACAAGATCCCATGACTAACACTTAGTCACTTTGCTTGCAAGGCTTATTGTGATGTTGTATTATCGAGTGGGCCCTGAGATACCTCTCCGTCACACGGAGTAACAAATCCTAGTCTTGATCATGCCAACCCAACAGACACCCTCAGAAATACATGTAGAGCACCTTTATAGTCACTCAGTTACGTTGCAATGTTTGATACACACAAGGCATTCATCTGGTGTCCGTGAGTTGCATGATCTCATGGTCATAGGAACATATACTTGACATGCAGAAAACTGTAGCAATAAACTGACACGATCATATGTTATGTTTATAGTTTGGGTCTCGTTCATCCCATCATTCTCCTAATGATGTGATCTCGTTATCAAATGACATCACATGTCAATGGCTAGGAAACCTTAACAATCTTTGATCAACGAGCTAGTTCACTAGAGGCATACTAGGGACAGAGTGTTGTCTATTCATCCACACATGCAATGTGTTTCCAATCAATACAATTATAGCATGGATAATAAATAATTGTCATGAATAAGAAAATATAATAATAAACATTTTATTTATTGTCTGTAGGGCATATTTCCAACAGGATCAACCGCTCCTACATGAACATCTAAAATCGCAAAGCTTATGCATCCCTCACCACTCATTTCTTGGCCTATTTGGAATGAAGGAAATGCACAAGTCTTTCGCAACAAGTCTTTTCTGTCAATAATATTGCTCAGCAACATCAAGGTTGAATCTTCTCTTTGGGTGGCCACGGACGCCAAAAAACTAAGAAACATCATGTGGGGAGACTGACAGCTTTTCTTTGTCCGGGCTTGTGACAAAAACACTATATTCTCTTCTTAATTAATACATGTGGCAAAAAAATTGCCACGTTTCAAAAAAAAATATTGGTAACATCTCTGATGGTAAAACCAGAGTCCTATTTGGGTGATGCCGAATTTGAACTTCATTACACTATTTGGCTGGATTTTTTCCTTTTTTTGCGAAACTGATGACTTTATTTGGCCGGACTCAAATCGAAGTCAGACCATTTTGTAAGAGGGAAAAATTGTTGTGCCGGCTGTGTCTACATCACTGAATCTCAAGCTTCAATCAAAAGCAGACAAACAGGATGCACGAGACGTTAGGCTATCGATCACATTTGAGTGCGATCCATACGCCACCACCTAGAGATAGCGACAGCGAAGGTAATTTGGTCTGATGCTACACTATGTCAGCTCTGCTCATTGGCTGCGCTTGGAGTATAGTACTACTACAACAAATTTCTCTCTCGCTGGTTAACCATGCGGAGAAGCAAGCGAGCAATCAATAGCTTCCGGGCAATTGGTACATCTGAAAGTGACACGGTCCTTGTTGCACCTGACGCTCCACCCTTCTCGGAATATCCTTTTATTTTCTTTTTGTGAATCCCTTCCACAGATTATTGGTGGACCGACCCTTTCTTTTCCTCAGTTCTCAGTTTCAATAGAGTCAATTACACCATCGTGTTAAAACTTAGCATGAAAAATCAGTTTAGTGTTAAAATTTACGACATACATTGAACCGGTGTCACAACTTGACTTTGATGTGCATATACAATGCAAAACGCGTTTGTATACAAACACTATAGTGACTAGGCCTGCTAGCATGACGTAGGGCCCGCTGTCAGCCACCAAATGAGAAAGATAGTGTGTGTGGCCTCTTTTTTTGAAAAAACACTCAAAAATACTTTTTCTCACAAAAAGCTCTCGCATGAGTCTTGGAATTTTTTATTAAAAATAACACTGCTGGGTGGGGTGGTGCTAAACCTGATCATCGGTCAGACTGGGTCGGGTTTGGGTCAGGCTTGGCAAAACCCGAAGAAAAAATCCGAAGCCCGAGCCCGGCCCGACCCAGCCCAAAGCACATAAGCAGTGGCGTTATTTAATTAAATTAATCTTATTCAAGACATTTTATTAATTTATTATACCTATATTTTGAATAAAAAATGTTTATGCATACTTTTTGCGCTTTATTCGGGTTTTCGGGCTGGGCTTTGGGCCAGAAAATGGAGCCCAAGCCCGGCCCGAATGTCGGGCTTCGGGTTCGGGCCTTCGGGTTGGGTTGTCCATGAACAGGTTTAGGTGGTGCCCACGTGCACTTGATGACCTGAATCCCAGCCAACCAATTTTACATTATATTATATATATTTCTTAAAGCATGAACTCTTTTATATACTACATGAATATTATGTAAAACTCTGAACATTTCTAAACTTATATGAGCATTTACTGAAATATACATAAAAATAAAACATTCTTAAAGCATGAACACGTTTATATAGTATATTAATATTTTGTTAATATTGTGAACAATTTTCAACTTATATAAGGATTTATCAATTTTTTATTATATATGCACATTATTACATGAATAGTTTGTAATTTATACTCTAATTATATGGATAAATGTTTAAATTAACACGTGATTATTGTTACGATATTTATATGTATACTATTTTTAATACACAATTATAATTTACATATAGCCTATGCATTTCTAACAAAAGCAGTGCAAATGGGCTACATGGATTGCAGCCCTCTTCAGATTTAAAGAATATATAAAATAATTATCTACATCAGACATAAAACTACCCTGGATCAGGTGGTTAGCTGGGCGTGTCTACATATTGTAGGTCATTGGTTATAACCTCATATGTGCGTCATATTTTCTATTCTGTATGGTCTGCGGGGGCTTTTCCGTGAGATGAAAAATTTCGAGGTTTTGTCGTAAAGTGACAGGTCATACGCATTGCCTCCCTCGTTGAGCGACTGACATCAGGCCCCACACCACGCTGGGGCAGCTAGTCAGCACAGTGTTCATATAAAAATGTGATTTGCAACGTATGTACGCCAAAGCCAAGTTGTGGCACCAGTTTAATGTATGATGCAATTTTTAGCACTAAACTGAATCTTCACGCCAAATTTTGACACTAATGGTGTAATTGACTCATTTAGTGAGTGACCTAAGTCTGAGTATAAACATTGGGCTTTGTTCACGTTTTCCTTGTGCACCACATGCTACAGTCCTTTCTGATACATGACGTGGTGCGGACCCGAGAGCTGAGACAAGAGCCCACTCCCCCCCCACCTCCTTCTCATTTAACAAGAGGAAGGAAATGGATGGAGTTGACCCTTCTTTAAAACTTCAACATGAAATGGAACATTTTTTCACAAATTGAATCGGTTGCATGACGCCCTGGCCTAAGGTATCATCAAAGCAACAACCACGCCTATCGAGGTGTTGTGTTGTCTAGCAACTAGCATGGTGCTCAAGGTCCCAAGTTGGCGCGTGTGGCGGGTGTAGAATGAACCCACATTCGTATCCAATGGAGTCAACTCCCAGAGTCGATGTCAACATGGGAAGATCCAACGAAGTTGCACGAGTGGTTTTCGATGACAGCGCCTTGGGGACAAGGCAGCACACAAGAGGGGAAGAATGTCAAGGTTGGCACGCCTGGCAAGGCTCCCCACCGAATGAAGAGCGGGAGTGCAACCCAGGCCCAGTCACAACGCATGACAAGTGGGGCGAGAGGGCCTCGCGGGCTGACTGGCAGGACCAACATCCGAGTGGGTGTGCTGTGTGGCTTGCGTGTCGCCTAGGTAGTTAGATACAGTTGTGATCGTGGAGTGGATTATCAAGATTATTATAATTAACGTTACAAGAGGTTGGAGCTGAGGCCGCCTTGTTGTTATTGTTCGCCACCATGGCAACCAAGAACATCGGGGGAGAGCACCTCCAAAATTGCTCCAATCGATTCGTTACCTTATTGAATGAGCTATCACCGAATTGACCACAAACCACTACCATTATCCATGGAAAGCAGTTTGCCCGAAGTTGCTTGAGAGCTCCGACATGGCTGAAACACAACATGACACCAATTCTAACTCAAGTCTAGGTACTAGCAAGGAAACAAAAAAGGTACGAGATTGTTGTCCAACTCAGCGTCAGCTAGGTCAGGGAAGAGAGGAGAGTGTCGGGAAAGGCCCAGAAAGCGAAAGTCTTTAGGGGAAAGGCGATGAGCATGAGGAAGAGTGAGTCCGATGTATTTCGTTTTGGGATGCCCTATTTGACGCTTATACAAACTCCAATGCGCCAACCCATTTCGTCTGTGCGTGTTCGTTTGGTCGAAACACACACAAAAGTCAGCCCAATACGCTCACCCAAATGGACGTGCATCTGATAAGTCCCAAACGTATCTACTTTTTGAAACACTTTTGCTCTTGTTTTGGACTCTAATTTGCATGATTTGAATGAAACTAACCATAAATGACATTGTTTTAAACAGAACTGCCATGGTATTGTTTTTGTGCAAAAATAAAAGTTCTCAGATTGAGCGAAAAATTGACGGAGAATTGTTTTGAAATATATATAAAATATTAGCGAAGGAAATATCAGTAGGGGACCAACCAAGCGTCCACGAGCCTCGGGAGCGCGCCTACCCCCCCCCCCCTCCCTCCATGGCACGCCCCAGGGCTCGTGGGCCCCCTAGCCAGCGTTCGATGCCCATCTTCTGGTACAAGGTGTCTTCTTCCCTAGAAAAAAGAAGAGAGAAAGAGCCATTGCATTTTACAAGACAAAGTCGCCGCCACCTCCTGTTCTTCCTCAAGAGGGCTAACCTGGATTCCGTTTGGGGCTCTGGAGAGTGGAATTCGTCCCCGTCGCCATCATTAACCCTTCTCCATCAACAATTACATGATGCGCACCATCGGGAGTGAGTAATTTCTTTGTAGGCTTGTTGGACGGCGATGGGTTAGATGAGATTTGTCATGTAATCGAGTCAATTTGTTAGGGCTTGATCCTTAGTATCACTATGTTTTGAGATTGATGTTGCTATGATTTTGATATGCTTAATGCTTGTCACTAGGGCCCGAGTGCCCTGATTTCAGATCTGAACCTGCTATGTTTCTATGAATATGAGAGTGCTTTGAATCCTATCTTGCAAGTGGTATGTACCTATTATGTGTTATGATCCGTATACCCCAAAGTTACAAAAGTTAGGATCATCTCCGTTAATGGTCGTAGTATAAGGAGTTCATGTATTCACCACATGTTAATGCTTTGTTCCGGTTCTCTATTAAAAGAGGCCTTGATATCGCTTTGTTTTCCTTTGGACCCCGCTGCCACGGGAGGGTAAGACAAATGATGTCATGCAAGTTCTTATTATAAGCATGTATGACTATATATGAAATACTTGCCTACATTCCATCGATGAATTTGAGCTAGTTCTGTGTCGCTCTAGGTTGTGATTGTTACATGATGAATAACATCAAACATAATTATCCATTGCTGATCCAATGCCTACACTTTTCGCATATTGATCTTCGCTAAGCTACTATTGCTACCAATGTCGTTACAATCACCACAACTGCTACTTTTTATTGTTCATGTTACTATTGTTACTGTGCTACTAAACACTTTGCTGCAGAAAGATATATCTACGTGTGATTGAACTGACAACTCAATTGCTGAGACTCATAAATATTATTTGGCTCCCCTTGTGTCGAATCAATATTTGGTTGAAATACTAACCTCGAAGCTGTCACGATCCCATATACTTGTGGGTTACCAGCGTCCGCTTTTTTCCACCGCGTGACTCATTTGAAGCCCAATTTTTGTCCTCGTTTGCATCGGCGTGGACAAGAAGCGGGCGCGCACGACGCCCACCTAGTCCTCCCCTGGCTCGCCCGTCGAGACACAGCCTCCCATTTTTGTATCCCCCCCCCCCCCGCCCTCTGTCCCCTCCAACCCCCCCCCCCCCGCCCGCGCGCGTACACAAACCCTCTCCATAGCATTGTCGCCCATTTCTCTCGGCCACCTCGCTCTCCAGGCCCCCCTCCTCCTCACAGCACAACCACTGGCTTAGTGCCTCCCTCGGCGTGGCATAGGCGGCCAACCGATAGATATGCGACGGCGGGATTTGGCGCCTCTTGTTGTCCGGATTTGCCGCATCCGACCGCCGGCGACTTCGCTTCCCATGGATTGGCCGGACCGGACGGCACAACCCTGGCAATGCCTCGGCGCCGCACGCAAGTGTCGAGTCCACCTCTAGCCGCTTAGATCTATCTCGTCGTCGATTCGTTGGCAAGGTTATGCCCGACCGTCGCCCTGGCCCAGCATTGGCCCAGAGGCTTGTCGACTCACCGTTGCGGCTCATAAAATGCGATGATTGCCCATGGTAGGTCCTGCATCGCGTTTCTATGACACCGGAACATCCCGGATGGGTTTTCTTCAAGTGCAAACAAGATGGGTTATGTGCTTCTCTTGATTCGATTGTGCTCTCAGATTGGACGCCATTTTGGTAGCTTATTTGCTCAAATTTCTATGAGGATGGATGCAGTTTTGGTATTGAAAAGAAGAATACAACGATCTTTTGATAGCATGGAATGTTGTAGATGCTCATGCACTCATAGCTAGAATTGAAACTGAAGATGAGATTAAAGAAAAGACTAAAGGGGAGCAGCATCTACTTATTCAAAATCGAAGAAGAAAGAAATGGCAAGCTCGAGAATCCGCATATGAACAATGAAGACATAGAGAAGATATTGATCCAATTAGTAAGAGCAGTTATGAAAATTGGATATCTTTTAAAATGTCTAATTATGGTTCTTGTTTTTTGGTCTTTCTCTCGTACACAAGAATTAGTGTTTGTATATATCAAAATGTCTTTGATGGGATAAAAAAAAGTGTTTCAATGCCAACAAAATTTGGTGGTGAAACTATGAGATATTTGTATTTTGTTTGAATTATATGAACTGGAAACAATTGTTTTTATATGTTTGCATGTATGGAATAAAAATTGGACACAGGCCAATCGCAAGGACGAAATGCATCCGCACGTTAAGTGCATGACCGATCTAAACACAAAAAGGAATGAACGAACTGATTTAAACGGAAAAAATGAATAAAACACGTGTCGCGCCATGGAGTTGCACTAGCTTTTGTCCGGCGCTCCTTGTGTCAAAAGAATGGCCAAACGCACACCTGTGACATGGGTCGGCACGTGTTGCATTTGCACAACACCATGAATTTCTGGGACTTATATTTTTCCCAGAAAAACAAAGTGCAATACAGATAAGAAAAAAACATAAAAAGTGGTATTTTTATTTTAAAAGAAAACTTTTAAAAATATTTGTAATTTTCTTGTAAAAGGTACTTTTTACTTTAGGAAAATATTTTGAACATTTTAAACATTCGAGACGAGTCTTTTGGAAATCAAAAACTAAATGACACTGAAAAGGGGTAAAACCTACAAAAATAATAATATCAAAGAAAACTTCTAGAAAGCCAAGATGAAACCTTGCGGGAGGTTTTCCCTACTTTTTGTCCGCACTGTTACTTTTTGGGTTAATTTTCTTTTTCTGTTTCGTTTTCTGTTATTTTATAGTTCGTCAACATTTTTCAAATTCATGAAATTTCTCCAAATTCTTGGATTTTATCCGATTTTTTGCCATTTTTTGAATTCATTTACATTGTTTCAAATCTATAAACATTATTCAGATTAAGTGACATATTTTTAAATTTATGAATATTTTCTAAAATACAAATATTTTGAAACTTCCAATGAAGGAACAACATTTAATTTGGGAAAAAATTATGAAATTCATAAAAACTTAGAAATTCATGGCCATTTTTCAAATTGGGAAACATTTTGATACTTCAAAATCATTGTTTTAGCCTCCATGAAAGAAATGTAAATTCACAGAGATTTTATATAATTCGAAATATAAACACAATTTACGTTCTTATCAAAGCACTCGTTGAAACATACAAAATAAAAAAAATATGGCGCAAAAATAAAGAAAAAATATGTCTTTGTCGTGGGAAAAAGCCATCTTGGCTAGCTTTATTGAATTAAAGGAAAAAATATGTTTGTCTTGCAAGCCCGCGTGTGCCACAGTGGGAGGGCGTTGCAGGCATCATGCTAGGCCAGGCCCACAAATAGGGCACTAGAGGCGGCATGAGCTATGTTATTGCTTAATAATGCCCATTGTGGGAGTAACTTCGATAGTAATTTCTAACTCATCAAATTTACTTACATGACAACAATTAATAAAAAAGATAAATTGGGTAACATATTTAGTTATTCATTCTTCGGGTAACACCCATATATATGTTACTCCCCATTCTAAAGATACATAGACTAGTAATATATGCATGTTACTAGTCTAAGTTACTCTTCGCTATAAATAGTCTAATAACGTCATAAATAGAAGTGTCATCAAATAGGCGGCCAATCGCATAGGACAACCTCTGGTTGGGCCCACCTAATCAAGAAACCTATTCAACAAACAACAAAAGAGAAAAGCAAGAAGACACTGCTCAACACTTCTTCGCTAGCTGCATCCAGTGTTCAATTGCTCAGCAATTTTATGCACTGAGTGTTATATATGGTTCGCCAATTAACAATTTGAAGATTGGATAGAACTTTTTAGGCCAGAATTAAATGAGATAGTTATGCATGTCAACTAGACAAATTTAATGTGTCATAAATAGAAGCGCCGATAACTTCTGTCGTACGTCGTCATACATTTTGCAAAAACAGTCCCCTTGTTTTCCGCACGATCCTCACGATCCTGCCCCGCACGATCCTGCCTCCTCGATCCCATCTCCACCTTCGTCCCGCCGCCACCTCCTGCCCCGCGCCGCCCGCCGCACACCGCGTCGACCGTCACCGCGTCCCTCCCCAAACGACTGCGACAATGGAGGGCGCCGCCCAGCTCCTGACTGATGGATTCGCCAGCTCCCTGCTCCTCGGGGCCAGCCCCTCCCCCGTGGCGGGTCGCGCATCGGCTTGGAGGCCCCTTGGGGCTGCCGCCGGTGCGGGAGTCCTGCGCGGCAGTGCGGGCTGGGGACCGAGCGGCGGGGCTCGTGGTGCGACGCTCGAGGGGGTGCTGCGCTGGCCATCCTGGCATGGCATCGATGGATCTGGCGACGGGTGCGGCGTCTTGCTCCGATGGTGACGGGCTCCTGCTAATCTAGAGAAAGAGAGATACGGCAAAGAAACGCCTGGCCACACGCACAACACATCTGCACATACGAGATCAACAGTTTAAGAGGGCAAGGAGAAGAAACATAAAGCATTACCAGAGGGAGATGTTCCCAAAAACCACGAATCAAAGAAAACATGAGGAAAATCCAACCTGAGCGGGCCTCCGGACCAGAGGTTGAAGCGGGTCTGAGAGAAGAGCCACGGTGTCCGTGAGGGGGGTCGGTGGATCTGACCGCAACCGCCTGGATCTGGACCTGGACGAGCTCCACGGGGAGAAGGGGGCCAAGCAGCCGAAGAACAGCCGCTGGCCGGAGCTCAGGGCTGCCTCGCGCCGAACAAGAGGAGAGCCTCCCCGCCATGAGATCCCACAACCGCCATCCTCCCCCAGAGGCCCGACAGCCCTCCTCCGGCGACAGCAAGGGAAGGCAGGGGAGGCGAATGGTACCGGCACGATTTTGGGATCGGTATGAGTCCTGGAGAATGCGAGTGGGTGGAAGGAACGAGGGAGAGGAGAGTGGCAGTTTCTATCGATCCGATTTTTCATACTAATCGGTCAAACAAGGCTTTCAGGAGGGTGGGCTTCGCTCGCGTTTATTTTTTTTAATCCTTGTGGCTGGCCGCTCGACAACACGGCGGCCAATTTAATACTCCCTCCGTCCAAAAAAATTGTTCAGAGCGTAGTTCATTTGTCTTTTTGCAAAAAAAAACCTCAAACTTTTAAATCTCTTGCTAATTACTCCCTCCTTCCTCTCGTCGGCGGAAGCACAGGGCTCCAGCCACAGCCGGCACCCGGGCCCAGCCACCTTCGCGACAGGAAGGCACACTTGCGCTGCCGCTCACCTGCACCATCGCTGCCCTCCTGCGCTTCCCCTGCCCTCTGTTCCGCCGCTGTCGCCCACCTGAGCCGCCGCCCACCTGAGCCGCCGGCCGCCGGCCGCACTGAGGAGAGTTGCGCCGCCTCCCATAGGCCATGCCTCCCCCCACGTCTGACGACGTATCCGTAGTCGCCTTGCTCGCGCCCGCGGCTGCCGGTGTGGGATTTGGCAAATCCCCGGGCGCCGCATCTGAGTCCTCGCCGTCCGAGTCCTCCGATGCCCGTCTGATGCTGCTGCTCATCGTCGTCCTCTGCTGCTTCCCATCTGAGAACAGCTGCCGCAAGTCCTCGCCCGATGCCCGTCTGCTGCTGCTGCTCATCATCGTCTGAGTCGTCTCCACCTGATGCTGCTGCTGTTCCTCGCGGTCTGATGCTGCTGCTGTTCCTCGCCTCCGGAGTCCTCTGATGTTGAAAAGGTGACTCCTGTGCCCCGCCTCTGCAGTAGAAATTGGCACTAGAAATTCATTCGGCTTCCTGAAATTGTGCTAACTGAACATGTTAACTTACAACTTGTCACTAGTCTATCAATATTGCTAGTCTATTAACTGAACATGTCTGTTGTTGTTGGCATTACTACAATAGTCCGCAATTCTGCAATATTCAGGTTCAGGTTCATGTCTATTAACTGAACATGTCACTAGTCTATTAACTAAACATTTCACTAGCCTACAACTTACAACTTGTCACTAGTCTATTAACTGAAAATATTCAGAGTAATCTACAGCAATAATTGAAAATATTCAGAGCAATATTCAGGTTCAGGTTCTTTTAACTGAAAATATTCGGAGTAATCTACAGCAATAACTGAAAATATTCAGAGTAATATGAAAGTTCAGGTTCTTTTAACTGAAAATATTCAGAGTAATCTACAGCAATAACTGAAAATATTCAGAGTAATATGTAGGTTCGGGTTCTTTTAACTGAAAATATTCAGAGTAATCTACAGCAATAACGGAAAATATTCAGAGTAATATTCAAGTTCAGGTTCTTTTAACTGAAAATATTCAGAGTAATCTACAACAATAACTGAAAATATTCAGAGTAATATTCAGGTTCATGTTCTTTTAACTAAAAATATTCACATTTGAGAAGATCTTAGATGTCAAAAAAGTCATTCAGACTTGAGATGCAAAAATATCCTCTCCCTCCTTGCTTCCTTTTTACCTTTTTTATGCATCCATTCAACGATTCGAATGTTCTGTGCATTTCAATCTGTACTTAACATCAAAACAAATCCTCACCGCGAAGTCGATGATGAACGTCCTCCGACCGGTTATGTGCACCGTCTGCTTGGTTACTCCACTCCGAAGAAAAACAAAATTCAGTTAAGAGTTCCCCTAACTTACAGTACTCCATGCATCAAAATTTTAGAGACAAATACACTAATCAGACTGAGAGACAAATACACTAATCAGACTCAGGCTCTGCAGATTTGCAGAGCACTTGGGGCACGAGGACGATGAGCATCTGGGCACTTGTACAAAGAGGAGGAGCCTAGGATGTTAAGTACACCTATCAAGCTCCCAACTTCATATAGCATCAGGATACAAATTTCAGACACAAGGTACAAATATTCACTGAACAGAAACAAGAGAAGAGAGGTTCAGAGACCCACCAGTACAATTTTTCCCTGGTTGTGGATGTTGCAGGCGTTGGTGACGAAGATGAACAGCAGTGGAGAAGGGTTGCCGCTGGCCTCGTCGCTCGTCTTCACGCAGCAAATTTTTCTGAACCTGAATCAAGCAAGGGAACGTTGACGAGCAGGGGAAACTTGAATCCTGCAGTCCCGGCGCCAGGACGGGGCTGGCTCGGGGACGACACTCACCAAGGTCGAACCTTGACGAGCAGGAGCACTTGGACACTTGGTCATGGAGGAGGGGCCGCCATCGACTTCTGCAGCAGACGCGCGGGACTTGAGGAGGAGCTGGTCGATGAGGAGCTTTAGGACTAGGAGCGCCCGCACCATGCCGTAGCCATACCTCCCAATCGAGCGCTACCTCGTCGAAGAAGGGATTTTTAAGACCGGTGCATCGTTCGTGGAGAAGAGAGAGGAGAAGATGCACGGGGAAGCGGATAGGCTCGACGGATGGGAACGTCGCAGTGGCGCGACGCGGCGGATGGGAACGGCGCAGCGGTACGGCGCGGAGGAGGGGATCGGGGCAGCGGCGCGGCCTAGCGGGCAGCGACTAGAAGCTGCGGGGAGACGAGCGACGAGACGACAGGACAGGTAGTGCGGGTTGCGTCGGATAAACCTGGAAGGGGATTTTGCAAAAATGTCATGAGGACAACCTTTTCCGGACGGAGGGAGTAATATTTTTCCTATATAAAATGCTCTGGTTGAGTCTAATTAAATCGGATTATGTGCTATGTATGGTATAATGTGTTTGCCCCTTAATTGAAACTGATTGTGAACAGAATGATAGCACATTAAAGTATTTAATCTAAATTTCATTGTATATGCACTTCATCAATTTTTTAAATATATATACATGGACGATGTAAGTGCTTCTTACCACCGGCGATTTCGATATAATGCATTCTCAAGGAGTATAACATAAGTGCGGGGTATAAAAGCATCTTCAGCCATGGCTTGCAAATTCGAACCCTCAAATGTCTGCGGACATGTCCGATCAGTGACCGGGTTTTGAATTCCTATTTTTTTCGTTCGTGCAGCTGTATCTTTCATATTTTTTTTCATATGTTCGGTCATTTGCACGTGATTGATGAAAAAGAAAAGAAAAAAGAAAAAATGAATAAAAAAAAGAAAAGATGGTCCGGGTGGAGTCGCGTTCTACGTGACGGACTGACCGGGCGTGCCCGGACGCGTCCGCAAACCCTCATATCGTCCTCATATTAGAGATGGATATGAGGGGTGCCGGTTAGTCCGAGCATTTACGATGGGTATGAGGAATCCGTTTGGATCGCTTTTTCGTGACCGGTCAGTGATCGGTGTGGCTGCCCGGGTGTTTGAAGAGAGTATGAAGGGTCCAGCTGTAGATGCTCTAACACATACACTTTCCATTGCGATTTGTTGAGCCTATGTCGTTGTCATTTTTGTTTGTAAGTTTATTGCATTTCCTCGTCTGGTTAGATTATGAGATGCATTAAATTCTTCATGCAAAGATTAAAAGAAAATTACCATGAAATATTCCTACTCCAATGCAGTTAAGAAAGAATAAATCAAGATGTGTATTTCTTCTACATGTAGCCAACTAGGCATGCCCTCCCTGCCTCCAGGGATGCTGTCATGCCACGCTAATGGGCATTTTGATGGACCCATTCATTTTTTAATATACATTGCCATGGTCGCCTTTCTTACTATAGATTAGAAGCCGACCATGACCCGATGATCCATGGTGTGTAGATGATACACCGGCGAGGCGTTCCAAGGGATGAGGAGCTCACGATTTTAAGGGACAAGGAGGAGCTTACAATTTCCAGTCTCGGCCTGCCCGACCTGCTGACGCATGTGGAGGACTAGGAGTTTGGTGTTTTCTCTGCAGCGAAGCACAGACGTCCCCTGTGCAACGCACATATTCTTTTGTTATTGGATATAAAAAAATGATGCATAATGGCACATGAAGTAAGTTGTAGTCTTTTTCTTGCCCGGTGCAACGCATGGGTATTAATAAAGAAGCTATTGCTTCGTCCGTCACTTAAATTACCTCCGAAGTTGTTCATAATTATCCCCTATGTCACCGATAAGTTCGAAGTTGTCCATAATTACCCATATGCCACCGATAAGTGGGGAAAAAACGATTCATTTTTTCTTCTAAGCCGCCGCCGACGGCGGCTCTATAGTTTATATCCAGCGAGACCTCCAAAAATTTTAGAAGCATCAAAGTAGCGCGGTGGGTTGAGTCTCTGCGGTACAACTGGAAGACCTGAGTTTGAGTCCTACTTCTTTCCTTTTTGTTGTGTATTTTTTTTCAATATTTATTGACGTAGAATAAAATCTATGCACAATGTTGCGGTTTTGGCCTAGCTATTCTAAAAAAAATTACAGATTCAAATGCCTTTTAAAATTATATATTTTATATGGAAATCGTTAAATGTGTAGATTTCAAATATGCTATTATCCTCCATGTTTTTTTTCTAAAATTCTGTTTAAGATGCATTCTTGATTAATACTTTTCTTCATATGGTGCATTTCGCTAATGCCTACTATATATGTTTTATACTCATTTAAATTGACTAGATATGATAGCTTTTATGCTCTTATAAAATCTAATATTGACTTCATAGGAGATGAAAATATGCTAAAGGTGTGTCTAATGAATTGGACATACCTTTAGTATAGTGAAAATATCATCATATCTTTATATGTTCGTGCAATATCACTTATCATGTTGTTTTGCGTACTACAACATGAAATATGTAAGGAATTTGTCGACGTCGTCGAGTATGTATGAAGGGTGTTTTTTTTCTTCCGTTGCAACGCACGGGCATTTTTGCTAGTTAAATAACAAAAGATGGTTGAGTATCATATTACGATTATGATAGCATATCATAATAAATTTTACACTACTATGTGTTATACACAACAATAAATAAAACATCTAAAATACTAATCTATGATACTATGCATTATAAATATATTATTATAGTAGTCATATATGCATGATACTAGCATACGATACTCCTAATTACGACGAGTCTTATTTGTGGGTCAACATCACTTTCATTTTTACTTGCAAAAAAAGCACCAATTTCATTTTTGATCAACCCATCCTACTCTTGGAAATATGCCCTAGAGGCAATAAATAAAGTGTTTATTATTATATTTCCTTGTTCATGATAATCGTTTATTATCCATGCTATAATTGTATTAATTGAAAACACATTACATGTGTGGGTAAATAGACAACACTTTGTTCCTAGTATGCCTCTAGTGAACTAGCTCGTTGATCAAGGATGGTCAAGGTTTCCTAGCCATTGACATGTGATGTCATTTGATAACGGGATCACATCATTAGGAGAATGATGTGATGGATAAGACCCAAACTACGAACGTAGCATATGATCGTGTTAGTTTATTGCTACTGTTTTCTGCATGTCAAGTATATGTTCCTATGACCATGAGATCATGCAACTCACAGATATCGGAGGAGTGCCTTGTGTGTATCAAACGTCGCAACGTAACTGGGTGACTATAAAGATGCTCTTCAGGTATCTCCGAGGGTGTCTCTTGAGTTGGCATGGATCAAAACTGGGATTTGTTACTTCCTGTGATGGAGAGGTATCTTAGGGCCCACTCGGTAATACAACATCACAATAAGCCTTGCAAGCAATGTGAATAAGTGTTAGTCACGGCATCTTGTATTACGGAACGAGTAAAGAGACTTGCCGGTAACGAGGTTGAACTAGGTATGGAGATACCGACGATTGAATCTCGGGCAAGTAACATACCGAAGAACAAAGGGAACATCATACGGGATTAACTGAATCCTTGACATAGAGGTTCGACCGATAAAGATCTTCATAGAATATGTAAGAACCAATATGGGCATCCAGGTCCCGCTATTGGTTATTGGCCGTAGAGGTGTCTCGGTCATGTCTACATAGTTCTCGAACCCGCACGGTCTACACACTTAAGGTTTGGTGACGTTTCGGTAGTATAGAGTTATGTATGGTGGTGACCGAAGGTTGTTCGGAGTCCCAGATGAGATCCTGTATGTCACGAGGAGCTCCGGAATGGTCCGGAGGTAAAGATTGATACATAAGAAGTCCTATTTTGGTCGCCGGAAAAGTTTCGGGCTAATCGGTAATGTACCGGGAGTGCTGGTAGTGCACCAGGAGGGGTATTTCGACCCAAGAGGCTTCATGAGCTGTGGGAGAATAATTACTAGACTTCTGTGTGCTGATGGAAGTCCCACACAAAGCCCATGCGGCTAGGAAAAGAAAGCCCAAAGAGAAAAAGTGGAAAAAGGCAAAAATAGGATGAATCCTAGTCCTACTAGGATTGGAGGTGGATTCCACCTCTCCCACTTGGTTCGGCCGAATCCTTGGAGGCCTGGCCCTTGGGCCAAGCCTCCTCCTCTCTTCCTCCTATATATACTGGTGGTTTTAGGGTTTTTACACAGAATTTTAGCCATGTGCTGCCCGTTCCTCCAATGCATAGTTTCTCCTCTAGTTCGGATTTCTGTAGTGCTTAGGCGAAGCCCTGCCGGAATAGCTCCACCACCATCGCCGGAGCACCGTCACGCTGCCGGAGAACTCTTCTTCCTCTCTGCTCCCTCTTGCTGGATCAAGACGGCGGAGATCGTCATCAAGTCGTACGTGTGTTGAACGCGGAGGTGCCGTCCGTTCGGCGCTAGATCGGAAGGACCGTGATCAAGTTCGCAGGACGGATTGTGATCAAGTTCGTGGGATGGATCGTGATTGGATCGCGGGACGGATCGTGATTGGATCGCGGGACGCTCGGTGATTTGGATCGTGAAGACGTTCGACTACACCAATCGCGTTTCTTCCCGCTTCCCGCTTAGCGATCTACATGGGTACGTAGATCCACTCTCCCTCTTGTAGATGCTCATCACCATGGATAGATCTGCGTGTGCGTAGGAATTTTTTTGTTTCCCATGTGACGTTCCCCAACAATGGCATCATGAGCTAGGTCTATATATAGATGAGATCTCGAGTAGAACACAAAGAGTTTGTGGGCGTTGATGCTTAGAGTGCTTCCTCCCTTAGTCGTGTTTTGGTTCAGCGGTATTGTGAGATGAAGCGGCCCGGACCAACATCACTCGTACACTTACGAGAGACCGGTTCCCTCAACTACAACTTGTTGCATAGATGGCTTGCGGGTGCCAGTTTCTCTCACTTTAGTTGGATCGGATTCGACAAAGGCGGTCCTTGAGAAGGTTGAAAAGCAACTAGTGTATCACCGTTGTGGTTTTTGCATAGATGAGAATTGTTCTTGCTAGATACCCGTAGCAGCCACGTAAAACATGCAACAACAATTAGAGGATGTCTAACTTGTTTTTGCAGGGTATGTTGTGATGTGATATGGCCAATTACATGATGTGATATATGTGATGTATGAGATGATCATGTGATGTATAGATTATCACGACTTGCATGTCGATGAGTACGGCAACCGGCAGGAGCCATAGGGTTGTCTTTAATTATTGTATGACCTGCGTGTCAATCATTAAGCACTATGTAATGCTTTACTTTATTGCTAAACGGTAGCAATAGTAGTAGAAGCATGTTGAGCGCGACAACCCCAATGGCGACACGTTGATGGAGATCATGGTGTCTTGCCGGTGACGATGGAGATCATGTCGGTGCTTTCTAGATGGAGATCAAAAGCACAAGTTCATGGCCATATCATGTCATTTATGATTTGCATGTGATGTTAATCCTTTTTATGCACCTTGTTTTGCTTAGGACGACGATAGCATTATAAGGTGATCCCTCACTTAATTTCAAGATAAATTGTGTTCTCCCCGAGTGTGCACCGTTGCGAAAGTTCGTCGTGTTGAGACACCACGTGATGATTGGGTGTGATAGACTCTACGTTCACATACAACGGGTGCAAGCCAGTGTTGCACGTGCAGGACACTCGGGTTAAACTTGACGAGCCTAGCATGTACAGACATGGCCTCGGAACACAAGAGACCGAAAGGTCGAACATGAGTCATATAGTAGATATGATCAACATAATGATGTTCACCATCGAAGCCACCTCAACTCACGTGATGATCGGACTTGAGTTGGTGAATTTGGAACATGTGACACTCAGATGACCTGAGGGATGTCAATTTGAGTGAGAGCTTTAGTAATTTGATTAACTAAACTCATTATCTTGAACAATAGTCCAAGTAAACTTTGCATATTTATGTTGTAGATCAATGGCTCGCGCAGTAGCACCCTTGAATTTTAATGCATTCCTAGAGAAAGCTAAGTTCAAAGATGATGGAAGTAACTTTGTTGACTAGGCCCGTAATATTAGGATTATCCTCACGGCTTCCCAGAAATCATATGTCCTTGATGCACCGCTTGGTGACCAACCAGAAGACATGACCTCCGAAGACGTTAAGAACGCTTGGGAGGCATGTTCTGGAGATTACTCAATAGTTCAATGTGCAATATTGTATGGCTTAGAACCAGGACTTCAAAGACGTTTTGAACTTCATGGAGCATATGAGCTATTCCAGGAGTTGAAGTTTATCTTTCAAAAGAATGTCCGGATCGAGAGGTATGAGACCTCCGATAAGTTCTATGCTTGCAAGATGGAGAAGAACGGGTCTATTAGTGAACATATACTCAGAATGTCTGGGTATTCGACTCGTCTAGCGGAGTTCGGAATTGCCCTTCCACCAGAGGCGATCACTGACAGAGTTCTTCACTCACTGCCACCTAGTTACGAGAGCTTTGTGATGAACTATAACATGCACGGGATGAACAAGTCAGTCGCCGAGCTGTTTGCGATGCTAAAAGTCGCTGAGTCTGAAATCCAAAAAGAACATCAAGTGTTAATGGTCAATAAAACCACTAGTTTTAAGAAAAAATGGCAAGGTCAAGGGCAAGGGCAAGAAGGGTAAAATCAAGAAGGATGGAAAAGCAGTTGCTACTCCTGTAAAGAAGCCCAAGCATGGACCCAAGCCAGAAACTGAGTGCTTTCATTGCAAGGGAACTGGTCACTGGAAGTGGAACTGCCCCAAGTACCTGGCTGACAAGAAGGCGGCCAACGACAAACAAGGTATATATGATATACATGTTATTGATGTGTACCTTACTAGCTATCGTAGTAGTGCCTGGGTATTTGATACTGTTGGAAATATGCCCTAGAGGCAATAAATAAAGTGTTTATTATTATATTTCCTTGTTCATGATAATCGCTTGTTATCCATGCTATAATTGTATTAATTAGAAACACATTACATGTGTGAGTAAATAGACAACACTTTGTCCCGAGTATGCCTCTAGTGAACTAGCTCGTTCATCAAAGATGGTAAAGGTTTCCTAGCCATTGACATGTGATGTCATTTGATAATGGGATCACATCATTAGGAGAATGATGTGATGGACAAGACCCAAACTAAAAACGTAGCATATGATCGTGTCAGTTTATTGCTACTGTTTTCTGCATGTCAAGTATGTGTTCCTATGACCATGAGATCATGCAACTCACGAACATCGGAGGAGTGCCTTGTGTGTATCAAACGTCGCAACGTAACTGGATGACTATAAAGGTGCTCTACAGGTATCTCCGAGGGTGTCTGTTGAGTTGGCATGGATCAAGACTGGGATTTGTTACTCCGTGTGAACGGAGAGGTATCTCAGGGCCCACTCGGTAATACAACATCACAATAAGCCTTGCAAGAAATGCGACTAATTGTTAGTTGCGGGATCTTGCATTACGAACAAGTAAAGAGACTTTCCAGTAATGAGATTGAACTAGGTATGAAGATACCGACGATCGAATCTCGGGCAAGTAACACACCGAAGAACAAAGGGAACATCATACGGGATTAACTGAATCCTTGACATAGAGGTTCGACCGATAAAGATCTTCGTAGAATATGTAGGAACCAATATGGGCATCCAGGTCCCGCTATTAGTTATTGACCGTAGAGGTGTCTCGGTCATGTCTACATAGTTCTCGAACCCGCAGGGTGTGCACACTTAAGGTTTGGTGACGTTTCGGTAGTATAGAGTTATATATGGTGGTGACGGAAGGTTGTTCAAAGTCCCTGATGAGATCCCGAACGTCACGAGGAGCTCCGGAATGGTCCGGAGGTAAAGATTCATATATAGGAAGTCCTGTTTTGGTCGCCGAAAAAGTTTCGGGCTCATCGGTAGTGTACCGGGAGTGCCGGTAGTGTACCGGGAGACCATCGGGAGGGGTATTTCGACCCAAGAGGCTCCATGGGCTATGGGAGAGTGTTTACCAGCCGTTAGTGGTCTGGTGAAAGTCCCACACAAGGCCCATGCGGTTGGGAAAAAAGGCCCAAAGAGAAAAAGTGGAAAAAGACAAAAATAGGGTGAATCCTAGTCCTACTAGGATTGGAGGTGGAGTCCACCTCCTCCACCTGGTTTGGCCGACTCCTTGGAGGCTTGGCCCTTGTGCCAAGCCTCCTCCTCTCTTCCTCTTATATATACTGGAGGTTTTAGGGGTTTTGCACAGAATTTTCAGCCACCTGTTGCCCGTTCCTCCAGTGCATAGTTTCTCCTCTAGATCGGATTTTTGCAGTGCTTAGGTGAAGCCCTGCCGGAATAGCTCCACCACCATTGCCGAAGCGCCGTCACGCTGCTGGAGAACTCTTCTTCCTCTCCGCTCCTTATTGCTGGATCAAGACGGCGGAGATCGTCATCAAGCTGTACGTGTGCTGAATGCGGAGGTGTCGTCCGTTCGACGCTAGATCGGAAGGATCGTGATCAAGTTCGTGGGACAGATCGTGATCAAGTTCGTGGGACGGATCGTGATCAAGTTCGCGGGATGGATCGTGATTGGATCGCGGGACGGATCGTGATTGGATCGCGGGACGCTCGACGATTTGGATCGCGAAGACGTTCGACTACACCAACCGCGTTTTTAACGCTTCCCGCTTAGCGATCTACAAGGGTACATAGATCCACTCTCCCTCTCGTAGATGCTCATCATCATCGATAGATTTGCGTGTGCGTAGGAAAATTTTGTTTCCCATGCAACGTTCCCCAACAGATACCGGTTCGGTTGCTCACATTTGCAACTCAAAATAGGAACTGCGAAATAGGCGCAGGCTGGCAAAGGATGAAGTGACAATGCGCGTGGGAAATGGTTCCAAGGTTGATGTGATCGCCGTTGGCATGCTCTCTCTTCGGTTACCATCGGGATTAGTGATGAACCCGAATAATTGTTATTTAGGGCCTGCGTTAAGCATGAACATTATATCTGGATCTTGTTTATTGCGAGACAGTTACTCATTTAAATCAGAGAATAAAGGTTGTTCTATTTATATGAGTAATATCTTTTATGGTCATGCACCCAATGTGAGGGGTTTATTCATACTGAATCTTGATAGTGATGACACATATGTTCATAACATTGATGCCAAAAGATGTAGAGTTGATAATGATAGTATCACTTTCTTGTGGCACTATCGTTTAGGTCATATTGGTGTAAAACGCATGAGGAAGCTCCATGCTGATGGACTTTTGGAGTCACTTGATTTTGAATCACTTGACACATGTGAGCCATGCCTCATGGGCAAGATGACTAAAACGCCGTTCTCTGGAACAATGGAATGGGCAGTGACTTATTGGAAATCATACATACTAATGTGTGCGGTCCAATGAATGTTACAGCGCGTGGTGTATATCGTTATTTTCTCACCTTCACTGATGACTTAAGTAGATATGGGTATATTTACTTAATGAAACACAAGTCTAAAACGTTTGAAAAGTTCAAGCAATTTCAGAGTGAAGTTGAGAATCATCGTAACAAGAAGATTAAATTCTTGCGATCTGATGGAGGAGGTGAATATCTGAGTTATGAGTTTGGCAGTCACTTAAGACAGTGTGGAATTGTTTCAAAGTTGACACCGCCCAGAACACCACAGCGTAATGGTGTGTCCGAACATCGTAATCGAACCTTATTAGATATGGTGCGTTCTATGATGTCTCTTGCTGATTTGCCACTATCGTTTTGGGTTTATGCATTAGAGACAGCTGCATTCACTTTAAATAGGGCACCATCAAAATTCGTTGAGACGACGCCATATGAATTGTGGTTTGGCAAGAGGCCAAAGTTGTCGTTTCTTAAAGTTTGGGGATGTGATGCTTATGTCAAAAAGCTTCAGCCTGAAAAGCTAGAACCCAAAGCGGAGAAATGCGTCTTCATAGGATACCCGAAAGAGACAGTCGGGTATACCTTCTATCTCAAATCCAAAGGCAAAGTGTTTGTCGCTAAGAATGGAATATTTCTTGAGAAAGAGTTTCTCTCAAAAGAATTGAGTGGGAGGAAAATAGAGCTTGATGAGGTTATTGAACCTTTACTTCAACCAGAAAGTAGCGTAGCGCAGAAAGATGTTTGTGTGGAACCTACAATGGAAGAAGAGGAAGTTAATGATCATGATCATGAAGCTTCAGATCAAGCTACTATTGAACCTCGTAGGTCGACAAGGCCGCGTACTACTCCTGAGTGGTACGGCAACCCTGTCTTGGAGGTCATGTTGTTGGACAACAATGAACCTACGAGTTATGGAGGAGCAGTGATGGGCCCGGATTCCGAGGAATGGTTAGAGGCCATGAAATCCGAGATGGGATCCATGTATGAAAACAAAGTATGGACTTTGGAAGTATTACCTAAAGGGTGAAAGGCCATTCAGAACAAATGGATCTTTAAGAAGAAGACAGACGCGGACGGTAATGTCACCGTCTATAAAGCTCGACTTGTGGCAAAGGGGTTTTCACAAGTTCAAGGAGTTGACTACGATGAGACCTTCTCACCCGTAGCGATGCTTAAGTCTGTCAGAATCATGTTGGCAATAGCTGCTTATTTCGACTATGAAATTTGGCAGATGGATGTCAAAACAGCGTTCCTCAACGGTTTCCTTGAGGAAGAGTTGTATATGATGTAACCAGAAGGTTTTGTCGATCCAGAGAATGCTGACAAAGTTTGCAAACTCCAGCGATCCATTTGTGGGCTGGTGCAACCATCTCGGAGTCTGAATAAGCGTTTTGATGAGGTGATCAAAGCGTTTGAGTTTATACAAGTTTATGGAGAAGCTTGTATTTACAAGAAAGTGAGTGGGAGCTCTATAGCATTTCTGATATTATATGTGGATGACATATTGCTAATTGGAAATAATATAGAAATGCTGGAAAGCGTGAAGGAATATTTGAACAAGAGTTTTTCAATGAAGTACCTAGGAGAAGTTGCTTTCATATTAGGCATTAAGACCTATAGAGATAGATCGAGACGCTTAATAGCACTTTCACAGAGCACATACCTTGATAAAGTTTTGAAGAAGTTCAAAATGGATCAGTCCAAGAAGGGGTTCTTGCCTGTGTTACAAGGTGTGAAGTTGAGTAAGACTCAATGCCTAGTGACCGCAGAAGATAGAGAGAAGATGAGTGTTATCCCCTATGCTTCAGCCATAGGATCTATCATGTATGCAATGTTGTGCACAAGACCCGATGCCACCTTGCCATAAGTATGGTCGGAAGGTTTCGAAATGATTCTGGAATGGAACACTGGGCAGCGGTCAAGAATATCCTTAAGTACCTGAAAAGGACTAAGGAAATGTTTCTCGTTTATGGAGGTGATGAAGATCTCATCGTAAAGGGTTACGTCGATGCAAGCTTTGACACTGATCCGGATGACTCTAAGTTGCAAACCGGATACATATTTATTCTCAACGGGGGAGCGGTAAGCTGGTGCAGTTCCAAGCAAAGCGTGGTAGCCGATTCTACGTGCGAAGCGGAGTACATCGCAGCCTCGAAGGCGGTGAAGGAAGGTGTCTGGATGAAGCAATTCATGACAGATCTTGGAGTAGTGCCCAGTGCACTGAATCCAATGAACCTATTCTGTGACAACACTAGTGCCATTGCTCTGGCCAAGGAACCAAGGTTTCACAAGAGGACCAGACACATAAAGCAACACTTCAACTCCATCCGCGATTACATCGAGGAAAAGGACATAAATATTTGCAAAGTGCACACGGATCTGAATGTTGCAGACCCATTGACTAAACCTCTTCCAAGGGCTAAACATGATCAACACCAGAACTGCATGGGTGTTCGAATCATTACAATGTAAATCACATAGTGATGTGAACTAGATTATTGACTCTAGTGCAAGTGGGAGACTGTTGGAAATATGCCCTAGAGGCAATAAATAAAGTATTTATTATTATATTTCCTTGTTCATGATAATCGTTTATTATCCATGCTATAATTGTATTAATTGGAAACACATTACATGTGTGGGTAAATAGACAACACTTTGTCCCTAGTATGCCTCTAATAGACTAGCTCGTTGATCAAAGATGGTTAAGGTTTCCTAGCCATGGACATGAGATGTCATTTGATAAATGGAATCACATCATTAGGAGAATGGTGTGATGGACAAGACCCAAACTACAAACGTAGCATATGATCGTGTCAGTTTATTGCTACTGTTTTTTGCATGTCAAGTATATGTTCCTATGACCATGAGATCATGCAACTCACGGACATCGAAGTAGTGCCTTGTGTGTATCAAACGTCGCAACGTAACTGGATGACTATAAAGGTGCTCTATAGGTATCTCCGAGGGTGTCTGTTGAGTTGGCATGGATCAAGACTGGGATTTGTTACTCCGTGTGACGGAGAGGTATCTCAGGGCCCACTCGGTAATACAACATCATAATAAGCCTTGCAAGCAATGTGACTAAGTGTTAGTCACGGGATCTTGTATTACGGAACGAGTAAAGAGACTTGCTGGTAACGAGGTAACTAGCTACGGAGATACCGACGATCGAATCTCGGGCAAGTAACATACCGAAGAACAAAGGGAACATTATACGGGATTAACTGAATCCTTGACATAGAGGTTGGACCGATAAAGATCTTCGTAGAATATGTAAGAACCAATATGGGCATCCAGGTCCCGCTATTGGTTATTGGCCGTAGAGGTGTCTCGGTCATGTCTACATAGTTCTCGAACCCGTAGGGTCTGCACACTTAAGGTTCGGTGACGTTTCGGTAGTATAGAGTTATGTATGGTGGTGACCGAAGGTTTTTCAGGGTCCCGGATGAGATCCCGGACGTCACGGGGAGCTCCGGAATGGTCTGGAGGTAAAGATTGATATATAGGAAGTCCTGTTTTGGTCGCCGAAAACGTTTCGGCCTAATCGGTAATGTACCGGGAGTGCCGGTAGTGTATCGGGAGACCACCGGAAGGGGTATTTCGACCCAAGAGGCTTCATGGACTGTGGGAGAATAATTACCAACCTTTTGTGGGCTGGTGGAAGTCCCACACAAAGCCGATGCGGCTAGGGAAAGAAAGCCCAAAGAGAAAAGGTGGAAAAAGGCAAAAATAGGATGAATCCTAGTCCTACTAGGATTGGAGGTGGATTCCACCTCTCCCACCTGGTTCGGCCTCCTCCTTGGAGGCTTGGGCCAAGCCTCCTCCTCTCTTCCTTCTATATATACTGGTGGTTTTAGGGTTACAAATTTTAGCCACGTGTTGCCCGTTCCTCCAGTGCATAGTTTCTCCTCTAGATCGGATTTCTGCAGTGCTTAGGCGAAGCCCTGCCAGAATAGCTCCACCACCATCGCCGGAGCACCGTCATGCTGCCGGAAAACTTTTCTTCCTCTCCGCTCCCTCTTGCTAGATCAAGACGGCGGAGATCGTCATCAAGCCGTACGTGTGCAGAACGCGGAGGTGTCGTCCGTTCGGCGCTAGATCGGAAGGACCGTGATCAAGTTCGCGGGACGGATCGTGATCAAGTTCGCGGGACGGATCGTGATTGGATCACGGGACGCTCGGCGATTTGGATCGCGAAGACGTTCGACTACACCAACTGTGTTTCTTAACGCTTCCCGCTTAGCGATCTACAAGGGTACGTAGGTCCACTCTCCCTCTCGTAGATGCTCATCACCATGGATAGATCTGCGTATGCGTAGGAATTTTTTTGTTTTCCATGCGACGTTTCCCAACACCTACTAGAGTAAAGCCATTACGTGGGTTTGGGTGAAATCATTGGTTAAGGGGTATACCTTGCAAAGGTCATCTCAGCTTCTCACACGCCGTTAAGTGGCACACTGCGTATTATTTAGTTGTCCTAATATGGATGTTTTAAAAGAATGTAGATTTATTTATTCAAAACATTTTATCACTGGAACGGTGCATCAATATCTGAACCATTTTCATCGCTAGATTTCTCACGTCGAGATCTTCGAACTAGATCATATGCTAATAGATTGACGATTTTTTTTCACGAGAAATATAGAAATCAAAAAATACAAAAAAAACTGTAAAAATATCTGATAAAAAGCCGTAAACCAAAAAAACCAGCAACTGAAAAAGTAAATAACGAAATAAAAGGAAGAAAAATTGTACCACAGAAGCACGGTTATGCTTCTCCCAAAAATAAATTTGTGCTTCCATGAGAAGCAAAATTATGTTTCTTGTAAAAGCATGGATTCTTTTCCTTTTCAAGAAGTACATATATACCTCTCACTTTTCAAGAAGTATATATATACCTCTCGCAGAAGAAAATCACGAGAAGCAAATATGTGGTTCTTGTGGAGGCACATTTTTTTGAGAAGCACAACTATGCATCTTGAAGAAGGAAATCTATGCTTCTTGTCGAAGCACATATTTATTTCCGAGAAGCAAAACCATGCTTCTCACGTATGTGAAATTGTGTTACCTGATTCTTGTGGATGCACATATTTTTTTTCATTTTTGAAAGTCACACTAACGAAGCAAATACGTGGTTCCAAGAAAAGTATATATGTACTTCTCGTAGAAGCATAAAACTTTTTCCCTTTTTAAGAAGCATAGTTATGCTTCGTATAAAAAAATTGTTACAAAACATAGGAAAATCCAGACAAAAAATAAACAGGAAAAATATAAAACCCAAAAATGCAAAAAAAAAAAATCAGAGGAAACGCCCAACAGGCAACACATGACAACGGCTAGATGTATCATTTGGCGCGCTCACATACCAAGAAAGCGACCCCTCCGGGAGCACCGTAAAGGGTAACCCTTGGATAGTTACTCCCGGATTGGGAGGACACCTCCTAGCATCCCCGTGTGCATCAGCTAGCTTCGCTGATGCCAAGGCAATAAGTCGGCCCACTTTATCCGAGAGATGTTTTGTTCTTTTTCAATATTTAGTTGTTTTTTCACCAAAAGATGGTTGTTGTATTTTAGGAGCTAGATAATATCAAAACATGTTAAAATAGAAAAATGTGTTTCAGCAAATCTTTCAATATATTGTTTTAAATTAAAAAATCACTGCATATTTTAAAAAATTATAATATATATGAAAAATATGTGTATATTAAGAAATTAATCATATAATAAAAATAGTGACTATATTACAAAATATTCAATGCATATCAAAATGTTGTGTGTGTATTTACAAAATATTCACTGTACACGAAAACAAATTACTCTGTGTTTGCAAAACTGTATACATTATATTGGAAAAAATCTCTGTATATTACACCGCCTGTAAAAACAAAAAAACAAAAAACCCAAGATGTGAAAGGGCGAAGAAACAAAACAGATCAGCCATTACGTGGGCTGCCCGTTTGGAGGAGTCTTTCAAGCCTCAACTATATGACGCATGAGGGCGTCAAATAGGAAAGGTCCTTTTCAACACATATAGCGCTTGATGTGAGCATTTGGGAGCAATTATCCGAGGAACGCTTCTTTGGGACCATTTTAAGGGTCACTCTCATGCATCGTTACTTCGTGCGTTTTTAGCCATCCTCATTTGTCATGCTCTGGGCGTTTTTTTAGAATTTTATTTTATATTTATTTTGCCACACATGTTTTTGACTTCTTAAATGTTTTTTTTGGCTTTTTGTTTTTTCATCGGTATTTCTTAACATTTTGATGAAAAAACTTTATTTTTTTGTGTGAAAATATGCGTTTTTTTCCTTCCACGAGAGGCATGGTTTTGCTACCGCGAGAAGTACAAATTACCTTTTGTTGTTGTTTTTTCTTTCTTCAGAGTCACGATTTTGCTTCCGCGAGAGACATGGATTTGTTTCCGCGAGAGGCACGGTCATGCTTCTAGGAAATGAAAAAACGTGTTTTTTCCTTTCTCGCGAGGTACGGTTCTGCTTTCCCGAGAGGCACGGTGCCTCTCGAAAAAAAAATGTGTTTCCTTTTTTTTCTCTAGAGGCACGGTTTGCTTTTGCGAGGGGCACACATTTACTTCTACGAGAGACACGGTCGTACCTATCAAAAACGAAAAACATTTTTTTTCTTCTACACGAGGCATGTTTTTTTCATCTTGTTTGTTCGTGAAAAAAAAGTTTGTCAAAACTGATTAACATGAGATCTAGTTTTGAAGATCTCTACACAAGGAAACCAACGGTAAAAATGCTTTGAGATTTGGGCACACTATTATTAAGAGATAAAATTATTTTGAATGAACGGATATAGAAAAAAGGAAAAAGTCACAAGTTGCAACAAGTGTCACACATGTAGTGCACTACATGTCACATCCTGAGAAGGTAGGAATGACCTTTGGAGGAAGTGCTTATTAATTAGTGATTTCGACTCTGTCGCAAGAGCCCATGCCGAGACGTCCTCTCGCGCGTGGGGCCCCATTACCTTCAGCCAATGACTTTTGTAGTGTATCCTAGTAGGCAGGATTGTTTTTTCTCAAAACAAAAACGTAGCATTTTTATTATTGCAGTACAAAAATGTATGCAACTTTTTTTAAATAATAGTTTGAAAATTTATTTCCGGATTTAATATTTTCTCAAGAATTAAAAAATTGTTGCAATTCAGGAAAAGATCGTGAATTCAAAACATTGTTGTGAATTTCAGAAAAAATCATGAAACAGAAAACTGTTCTTGTTCACGATTTTCACAAAAAGGTTTTGAATTCAAAAAAAATTCTATAATATTCGAAAAAACGTGAACTCGTTTTTTTGTGTGAATTGAACAAAGTTCATGAGTTTCAAAAAATATCCTCCGACTACGTAGCCGACAAACCCCAAAGCAGAACAAGCCCCCCCCCCCAAGCTCACCCAAAACGACACTTGAAGGATGCGGCCCCCAAGGCGTTGGAACCGCTCGATCCTAAAGGATTTGGGTTTTCACCCGGTACACGAGCAACACGGGAGGAAGAGACTGGGAAAGAGACTACCTTGTGAGCGCCTACATGTAGGGGACGACGCCCATGGGTGTCGCCGCGAGTGCGTCGACACAGCCGACCACGGATTTCCGGTCTCTGATCCCACCCCCACCTCCAGACCATACACGACTATGACACTTCGAGACAACCGAAGAATAGATCAGAGACGAGTGGGGCAAGAGGTTGAAGTGTCACGGGCCATCACATTTGGTGCAGCTACCCCCAAGGCCACCGCGAAACACAACAATCGCCCATCGTCACCATGTCACCTGTACGACACAGGTGTATGACCAGCACCTGCTAGCGGCGCTTGCGAAGGACGATGCACAACACCACCACCCGAGGTCCCCACCTTGGCCCCGAGGTCCTTCACGAGGGACGAAGCGACCAGATCCTCACCACCGCCACCCCCGTGGGCCACACGATGTTACGACGCCACCCACCAATGAAGATGAGGCAAAGGAGAAGGAGAAGGGAGCCATCATGGCGGGCTAGGTTTTGCGCCACCCGAGTCACTCATGCGGGAGCGATGCGAGCCCCAAGGGGATGGGGTGTCTCTCTCGGGGAGAGTTGCTCGGTAGCCCACAAATACTTGCTGGATAAATGAATCATGACATGTCCCTCATTAGGCTACTGCTTCTCATATTGTTGCGGTGATAGCCCGTTTGAAGAAACTTCCGGTGATACTCACGTCCTCAATTTTCAACTAGTCAGTTCACTTTCCATTTAATGGAAGGATACAGTCATGCACGTTGCTCGAAAATAAATCATTTGCCTCCTCCTTTGATAAGACTAGATAAATCCGCAAAAGCATCAGATTAGTCAAGTTGATGTATCGTTTTGCATCTTCTCGCTCCGTCGACTAGCATTTTCCAACTTTCACTTTCAACTTTCTTGAAGAACAAGAATAAGGTATGTGATATTAAAAATGCAATGTTGAATGGCTATTTAGCAATACCTTTTGCAAGGGTAAGAACATGTAAAATAATCCTAGTTGACGAGGGTATGGCATCCAAGCCTCACCAACCAGGCAAGGGGCGGGCACACCACCTCTGGATGGGACGAGTCAACCACTTGGGCCAGGGCTCCAGCCGGTCGCCCCACTATCCAACATGCCATGACATTAGATGTCCATCGGCAAAATAAAACCCGACAATCAAATAGATAGGGTTAATGACGGAATGCACAACGAAACTTTACAACCTTCATTGAGTTCCATTTTATGCCACGGGAATAAGAGATTCCTTTCGGTTAGAAAGCTCACGTAGAAGTTTTCTATCAAATCCCTCGGTGTTCTTTTCATCCTTGGTTTCCCACTTCTCTGTCTCTAGGTGAATGCCTCTATAGAGGTTATGCACTTTCCCGGTCTAATCCGGTGACTCAAGCTCACCTTAGGAGTCTGGCCTGAGCCATGTAACTTATCTCGACCAAGTATATAAAGCGATTAGGACATTTCGACAAAGGGGGGGGTCTAACACATTCGAGAGCCATCAAGTGATAGGATGTTGCACTTTCCCCTTCTTCCTTAGCCACTTGCGCGGTTAGGAACTTGTAATCCAAGAAACACTTCTCTTCGGCGATCTTTCTGATTTATGGCGAGCACTCAAGCAATACAACTATCATAGGCGAAATTAGGGTGTTACCTCCTCGGGGAGGGCCTAGACTTGGGGAAACTACCGTTGGGAGACATAGTAGTAAATCAAAAAAATTCCTACGTGTCACCAAGATCAATCTATAGAGAAACTAGCAACAAGCAAAGGGGGAGTGCATCTTCATACCTTTGAAGATCGCAAAGCGGAAGCGTTACAAGAACACGGTTGGTGGAGTCGTACTCGCAGCGATTCAGATCACGATGGAATCTGATCTAAGCGCCGAACAACGGCGCCTCCACGTTCAACACACGTGCAGCCCGGTGACGTCTCCTACTCCTTGATCCAGTAAGGAGGAAGGAGAGGTTGAGGGAGAGCTCCGGCAGCACGACGGCGTGGTGACGGTGAAGCCACGTGTGTTGGAAATATGCCCTAGAGGCAATAATAAAATGGTTATTATTATATTTCCTTGTTCATGATAATTGTCTATTGTTCATGCTATAATTGTATTAACCGGAAACCGTAATGCATGTGTGAATACATAGACCACAACAAGTCCCTAGTGAGCCTCTAGTTGGCCAGCTCGTTGATCAATAGATGGTCACGGTTTCATGACCATGGACATTGGATGTCTTTGATAACGGGATCACATCATTAGGAGAATGATGTGATGGACAAGACCCAATCCTAAGCATAGCACAAGATCGTGTAGTTCATCTGCTAAAGCTTTTCTAATGTCAAGTATCGTTTCCTTAGACCATGAGATTGTGCAACTCCCGGATACCGTAGGAATACTTTGGGTGTGCCAAACGTCACAACGTAACTGGGTGGCTATAAAGGTATGCTACGGGTATCCCTGAAAGTATCTATTGGGTTGGCACGAATCGAGATTAGGATTTGTCCCTCTGTGTGACGGAGAAGTATCTCTGGGCTCACTCAATAAGACATCATCATAATGAGCTCAATGTGACTAAGGAGTTAGCCACGGGATGATGTGTTATGGAACGAGTAAAGAGACTTGCCGGTAAGGAGATTGAACAAGGTATAGGGATACCGACGATCGAATCTTGAGGAAGTGTCGTACCGGTAGACAAAGGGAATTGTATACGGGATTGATTGAATCCCCAACATCGTGGTTCATCTGATGAGATCATCGTGGAGCATGTGGGAGCCAACATGGGTATCCAGATCCTGCTGTTGGTAATTGACCAGAGAGGTGTCTCGGTCATGTCTACATGCCTCCCGAACCCGTAGGGTCTACACACTTAAGGTTCGATGACGCTAGGGTTATAGGGAAATAGTGTACGTGGTTACTGAAGGTTGTTCCGAGTCCTAGATGAGATCCCGGACATCACAAGGAGTTTCGGAATGGTCCATAGGTAAAGATTCATATATAGGAAGTGAGGTTTTGGTCACCGGAAGTGTTTCGGGCATCACCGGTAACGTACCAGGACCATCGGAAGGGTTCCGGGGGTCCATCGTGTGGGGCCACCGGCACCAAAGGGCTGCGTGGGACGAGAGTGGGAAGAGACCAGCCCCAGAGTGGGTTGGTGCGCCCCCACCCTGGCCTAAGGCGCAGCAAAGGAGAGGGGGGGGGGGCAAACCCTAGGGTAGATGGGCCCTAGGCCCACCCTAGGGCTGTCGCACCCCTCTCCTCTCTCTTGGCCGCCACCCCAAGGGCCATCTAGGGCCGGCCGCCGGCCTAGGGTGGGACCCTAGGGATGCGCCCCTCCTCCTCCCCCCTATATATATGTGGGGTTTTGGGGCTGCCAACTACATAATTCTCTCTCTCTCTCTCTCTCTCTCTCTCTCGGTGCAGCCCTATCCCTCCTCGTCCTCGTCCTCCATAGCACTTGGCGAAGTCCTGCCGGAGTACCACACAGCTCCACCGTCACCACGCCATCGTGCTGCCAGAGCTCTCCCTCAACCACTCCTTCCTCCTTGCTGGATCAAGGCATAGGAGACGTCACTGGGCTGCATGTGTGTTAAACGCGGAGGTGCCATTGTTCGGCGCTTAGATCGGAATCCACCTCGAACTGAATCGCTGCGAGTACGACTCCACCAACCGCATTCTAGTAACGCTTCCGCTTTGCGATCTTCAAAGGTATGAAGATGCACTCCCCTTGCTCATTGCCGGTTTCTCCATAGATTTATCTTGGTGACACGTAGGAATTTTTTTGATTTACTACTACGTCTCCCAACAGTGGCATCATGAGCTAGGTCTATGCGTAGAATCTATGCACAAGTAGAACACAAGTTGTTGTGGGTGTCGATTTTGTCAATTTGCTTGCCGTTACTAGTCTTATCTTGATTCGGCGGTATTGTGGGATGAAGCGGCCCGGACCGAATTTACACATACACTTACGTGAGACTGGTTCCACCGCCTGACATGCACTTGTTGCATAAGGTGGCTAGCGGGTGTCTGTCTCTCCCACTCTAATCAGATCGGATTCGATGAAGAGGGTCCTTATGAAGGGTAAATAGAAATTGGCATATCACATTGTGGTTTTGCGTAGGTAAGAAACGTTCTTGCTAGAAACCTATACCAGCCACGTAAAAACTTGGAACAACAAATTAGAGGACGTCTAACTTGTTTTTGCAGCATATGCCGTGTGATGTGATATGGCCAAAGGATGTGATATGATATATGTGATGTATGAGATTGATCATGTTCTTTTAATAGGATTCACGACTTGCATGTCGATGAGTATGTAAACCGGCAAGAGCCATAGGAGTTGTCTTAATTTATTGTATGACCTGCGTGTCAATCATAAACGCCATGTAATTACTTTACTTTATTGCTAACCGTTAGCCATAGTAGTAGAAGTAATAGTTGGCAAGACAACTTCATGAAGACACGATGATGGAGATCATGATGATGGAGATCATGGTGTCGTGCCGGTGACAATGATGATCATGGTGCCTCGAAGATGGAGATCAAAGGAGCAAGATGATATTGGCCATATCATGTCATTATTTGATTGCATGTGATGTTTATCTTGTTTTACATCTTATTTTCTTAGAACGATGGTAGCTTAGATAAGATGATCTCTCACTAAAATTTCAAGAAATGTGTTTCCCCTAACTGTGCACCGTTGCTAAGGTTCGTTGTTCCGAAGCACCACGTGATGATCGGGTGTGATAGGTTCTAACATTCGCATACAACGGGTGTAAGCCAGATTTACACACGCAATACACTTAGGTTGACTTGACGAGCCTAGCATGTACAAACATGGCCTCGGAACACAGGAGACCGAAAGGTTGAACATGAGTCGTATAGAAGATATGATCAACATGGAGATGTTCACCATTGATGACTAGTCCGTCTCACGTGATGATCGAACACGGGCTAGTTGACATGGATCATGTGTCACTTGGATGACTAGAGAGATGTCTATCTAAGTGGGAGTTCATTAAATAATTTGATTATGTGAACTTAATTATCATGAGCTTAGTCTAAAATTGTCTTTACAATCTATATTGTAGATCCAATGGCCCACGCAAATGTTGCCCTCAACTTCAACGCGTTCCTAGAGAAAACCAAGCTAAAAGACGATGGAAGCAACTATACGGACTGGGTTCGTAGCTTGAGGATCATCCACATAGGTACCAAGAAATTATATGTCCTTGATGCACCGCTAGGTGACGCACCCATTTTTCCAGCAACTCAAGACGTCATGAACGCCTGGCAGTCGCGTTGTGATGATTACTCCCTGGTTCAGTGCGACATGCTTTACAGTTTAGAACCGGGGCTCCAAAAGCATTTTGAGCAACACGGAGCATATGAGATGTTCCAAGATCTAAGAATGGTTTTCCAAGCTCATGCCCGGGTCGAGAGATATGATGTCTCCGACAAGTTCTTCAGTTGTAAGATGGAGGAAAATAGTTATGTCAGTGAGCACATACTCAAAATGTCTGGGTTGCACAACCGCTTGTCTCAGCTGAGAGTTAATCTTTCGGGTGACTCGGTTATTGACAAAATCCTCCAGTCGCCCCCACCTAGCTACAAGAGATTTGTAATGAACTACAACATGCAGGGGATGGAGAAGTCCATTCTTGAGTTGTACTCAATGCTGAAATCAGTGGAGGTCGAGATCAAAAAGGAGCATCAAGTGTTGATGGTCAATAAGACCACTCGTTTCAAGAAAGGCAAGGGTAAGAAGAACTTCAAGAAGGACGGCAAAGCAGTTGCGGCACCCGGTAAACAAGTTTCCAGGAAGAAGAACAAGAATGGACCCAAGCCTGAGACTGAGTGCTTTTATTGCAAGGGTACCGGTCACTGGAAGCGGAACTGCCCCAAGTACTTAGCGGATAAGAAGGCTGGCAACATTAAAGGTATATGTGATATACTTGCTATTGATGTGTACCTTACCAGTGCTCGTAGTTGCTCACATTTGTAACTACAAGCAGGAGGTGCGGAATAAGCGGAGACTGGCGAAGGACGAGGTGACGATGCGTGTCCGGAATGGTTCCAAGGTCGATGTGATCGTCGTCGGCACGCTACCTCTACATCTACCTTCGGGATTAGTTTTAAACCTTAATAATTGTTATTTAGTACCAGCTTTGATCATGAACATTGTATCTGGATCTCGCTTGATGCGAGATGGCTACTCATTTAAATCTGAGAATAATGGTTGTTCTATTTATATGAGAGAAATGTTTTATGGTCATGCCTTGCTGGTCAATGGTTTATTTTTGATGAATCTCGAACGTGATGTTACACATGTTCATAGTGTGAGTACCAAAAGATGTAAGGTTGATAGCGATAGTCCCACTTATATGTGGCATTATCGCCTTGGTCATATTGGTGTCAAACGTATGAAGAAACTCCATGCTGATGGACTTTTGGAGTCTCTTGATTTTGAATCATTTGACACGTGCGAACCATGCCTCATGGGAAAGATGACCAAGACTCCGTTCTCCGGAACAATGGAGCGACCAACCGACTTGTTGGAGATAATACATACTGATGTATGCGGTCCAATGAGCATTGAGGCTCGCCATGGCTACCGTTATGTTCTCACCCTCACTGATGACTTAAGCAGATATGGGTATGTCTACTTAATGAAACACAAGTCTGAAACCTTTGAAAATTTCAAGGAATTTTAGAGTGAGGTAGAGAATCAACATGACAAGAAAATAAAGTGCCTACGATCTGATCGTGGCGGAGAATATTTGAGTCACGAGTTTGGCATGCACCTAAGGAAATGTTTGTTTCACAACTCACGCTGCCTGGCACACCTCAGGGAAATGGTGCGATCTATGATGTCTCTTACCGACTTACCGCTATCATTTTGGGGATATGCATTAGAGACTACCGCATTCACTTTAAATAGGGCACCGTCTAAGTCCGTTGAGATGACACCATATGAATTATGGTTTGGAAAGAAACCTAAGCTGTCGTTTCGGAAAGTTTGGCGATGTGATGCTTATGTGAAGAAAATTCAACCTGAGAAGCTCGAACCCAAAGAGGAAAAGTGCGTCTTCATAGGATACCCCAAAGAAACTATTGGGTATACCTTCTACCTCAGATCCGAAGGCAAAGTCTTTGTTGCCAAGAATGGATCCTTTCTAGAGAAAGAGTTTCTCTCAAAAGAAATAAGTGGGAGGAAAATAGAACTTGATGAGGTAATTGTATCTCCACTCGAACCAGAGAGTAGCACAACACAAGAAGTTGTTTCTGTGGAACTTGCACCGGCTGGAGAGGAAGTTAATGATGATGATCATGAAACTTCAGATCAAGTTGCTATTCGAAGGTCCACAAGGACACGTTCCGCACTAGAGTGGTACGGTAACCCTGTCCTGGAGATCATGTTGTTGGACAAGGTGAACCTTCGAACTATGAAGAAGCGATGGCGGGCCCAGATTCCAACAAATGGCTTGAAGCCATGAAATCAGAGATAGGATCCATGTATGAGAACAAAGTATGGACTTTGATGGACTTGCCTGATTATCGACGAGCCATAGAAAATACATGGATCTTTAAGAAGAAGACTGATGCGGATGGTAATGTGACCGTCCATAAGGCTCGACTTGTTGCTAAGGGTTATCGACAAGTTCAAGGAGTTGACTACAATGAGACTTACTCACCCATAGCGATGCTGAAATCCTTCCGAATCATGTTAGCAATTGCCGCATTTTATGATTATGAGATCTGGAAAATGGACGTCAAAACGGCATTCCTTAACGGTTTCCTTAAGGAAGAATTGTATATGATGCAGCTGGAAGGTTTTGTCGATCCTAAGAATGCTAACAAGGTATGCAAGCTCCAGCGCTCCATCTATGGGCTGGTGCAAGCATCTCAGAGTTGGAACATTCAATTTAATGAGGTGATTAAAGCGTTTGGATTTATACAGGTTTATGGAGAACCCTGTATTTACAAGAAAGTGAGTGGGAGATCTGTAGCATTTCTCATATTATATGTGGATGACATATTGTTAATGGGAAATGATATAGAACTTTTGGAAAGCATACCTACTTGAATAAGTGTTTTTCAATGAAGGACCTTGGAGAAGCTGCTTACATATTAGGCATCAAGATCTATAACGATAGATCGAAACGCCTCGTAGGTCTTTCACAAAGCACATACCTTGACAAGATATTGAAGAAGTTCAATATGGATTAGTCCAGGAAGGGGTTCTGGCCTGTGTTACAGGGTGTGAGATTGAGTACGACTCAATGCCCGACCACGACAGAGGATAGAGAAAATATGAGTGTCATCCCCTATGATTCGGCCATAGGCTCTATTATGTATGCCATGCTGTGTACCAGACCTGATGTGAACCTTGCCATAAGTTTGGTAGGGAGGTACCAAAGTGATCCCGGAGCGAAACACTGGATAGCGGTCAAGAATATCCTGAAGTACCTCAAAAGGACCAAGGACACATTTCTTGTATATCGAGGTGCCGAAGAGCTCGTCATAAAGGGTTACATCAATGCTAGCTTCGACACAGATCCGGATGACTCCAAGTCACAAAACGGATACCTGTATATTTTGAACGGCGGGGCAGTCAGCTGGTGCAGCAGCAAGAAAAGTGTCGTGGCGGCATCTACATGTGAAGCGGAGTACATAGCTGCTTCGGAAGCAGCAAAGGAAGAAGTCTGGAAGAAGGAGTTCATCACCGACCTAGGAGTGATTCCCAGCGCATCAGGCCCGATGACTCTATTCTGTGACAACACTGGAGCTATTGCCTTGCCAAGAAGCCTAGGTTTCACAAGAAGACAAGACACATCAAGCACTGCTTCAACTCCATTCGTGATTACATTCAGGAAGGAGATATAGATATTTGTAAAGTGCATACGGATCTGAATTTCGTTGATCCGTTGACTAAACCTCTCTCACGAGCAAAACATGATCAACACCAGAACTCTATGGGTGTTCAATACATCACAATGTAACTAGATTATTGACTCTAGTGCAAGTGGGAGACTGTTGGAAATATGCCCTAGAGGCAATAATAAAATGGTTATTATTATTTTTCCTTGTTCATGATAATTGTCTATTGTTCATGCTATAATTGTATTAACCGGAAACCATAATGCATGTGTGAATACATAGACCACAACAAGTCCCTAGTGAGCCTTTAGTTGTCTAGCTCGTTGATCAATAGATGGTCACGGTTTCATGACCATGGACATTGGATGTCGTTGATAACGGGATCACATCATTAGGAGAATGATGTGATGGACAAGACCCAATCCTAAGCATAGCACAAGATCGTGTAGTTCGTCTGCTAAAGCTTTTAATGTCAAGTATCATTTCCTTAGACCATGAGATTGTGCAACTCCCGAATACTGTCGGAATATTTTGGGTGTGCCAAACGTCACAACGTAACTGGGTGGCTATAAAGGTATACTACGGGTGTCCCCGAAAGTAACTGTTAGGTTGGCACGAATCGAGATCGAGATTTGTCACTACGTGTGACGGAGAGGTATCTCTGGGCCCACTCGGTAAGACATCATCATAATGAGCTCAATGTGACTAAGGAGTTAGCCACGGGATGATGTGTTACGGAACGAGTAAAGAGACTTGCCGGTAACGAGATTGAACAAGGTATAGGGATATCGACGATCGAATCTCGGGCAAGTGTCATACCGGTAGACAAAGGGAATTGTATACGGGATTGATTGAATCCCCGAAATCGTGGTTCATTCAATGAGATCATCGTGGAGCATGTGGGAGCCAACATGGGTATCCAGATCCCGCTATTGGTTATTGACCGGAGAGGTGTCTCGGTCATGTCTACATGCCTCCCGAACCCGTAGGGTCTACACACTTAAGGTTCGATGACACTAGGGTTATAGGGAAATAGTGTACGTGGTTACCGAAGGTTGTTTGAAGTCTTGGATGAGATCCCAGACATCACAAGGAGTTTCGTAATGGTTCGGAGGTAAAGATTCATATATAGGAAGTGAGGTTTTGGTCAGCGGAAGTGTTTCGGGTGTCACTGGTAACGTACCGGGACCACCGGAAGGGTTCCGGGGGTCCATCGTGTGGGGTCACTGGCACCAGAGGGATGCATGGGCCGAGAGTGGGAAGGGACCATCCCTAGAGTGGGCTGGTGCGCCCCCACCCTGGACCAAGGCGCAACAAAGGATAGAGGGGGGGAAACCCTAGGGCAGATGGGCCCTAGGCCCGTCCTAGGGCTGTCGCACCCCTCTCCCCTCTCTTGGCCGCCGCCCTAGGCTGGGAATCCTAGGGGGTGCGCCCCTCCTCCTCCTCCCCCTATATATGTGGGGTTTTGGGGCTGCCAACTACATAATTCTCTCTCTCTCTCTCTCGGCGCAGCCCTACTGACGGGGATATACCGCATGGTATGACCCGGCGTGGCGACTCACAGGAGACCCGGCCGAAGACATGACATCTTATTAATGACCCGGCCAGGCAACTCACAGGAGACCCGTTAAAGACATGACATCTTATTTATGACCCGGCAAGCGGGTCACAGGATGACCAAGCCCAAGACCTAGCGGGTGATCCGGCGCCAGGCGACTCACAAGAGAAGGCCCACAAGAGAAGGCCCACAAGAGAGAGATTCCCTCAAAGGAAATAAGACCAGGAGTAGGATTCATGAGAGAATAGTCCTAATCCTACTCCTAGTAGGACTCTATTTGTAAACCTACCCTCTCCACTTATATAAGGAGGGGTAGAGCACTCCTAGAGGGAGAAGTTCTCAAGAGACACAAGTCTACAAGTTTAGACAACACAAGAGATTAGAGGCACAAGAGATTAGAGGTAGCAATTAGCACCCTTGTAACCGAGAGATCTTCGTCATCATCAATACCAGACAAGCAGGACGTAGGCTTTTACCTCCATCGGAGGGGCCGAACCTGGGTAAAACTCCGTGTCTTCTCGATTCCGATCAACCCCTTCAAACCGCTACGCAGTTGCGTCTCGCCCCGAACCTAAGTCCGTTCACCCGAACATTTGCCGTGACAAATCCACGACAGTTGGCGCCCACCGTGGGGCAATGCGCATGGTGGTGTTATGTTTTTAAGGGACCTTTTCCATGGTCGAGAAGTTCGCGACTGATTGGATGAAAAAGCGCCATGAAATAAATAAATTTGAGACAAGAGAGCTAGGTTTACACCCGCCTCCGGGTGTTGCATCTAAATTGACCATGGATCGATTTCGCCGAGATCGACAGGAAGTTCTGCTGCAATCGTCACACCTGCCGCAATTTGATCAAAAGCCCGTCCGAGATCGATCGTTACTGCTTCTCTTCAAGCCTACCGAGGGTGCTCGCTGCTTTTGCTCCTTACGTCAGATCACAAGTCGGATGTTTCCCACATGGGTCCTAGGGAACCGGTGTATGCATCAAACTTTTCTTGGCGTTTTGGGCAGCATCTAGCCAACCATTAATGAGTTCCGCTACGTCCTCGCCTGGCCAAATCATGAAGACGATCAGTCAAAGTTAGAGGAGCGCACACATAGCAGAGGAGTATTAGTATAATAAGATCTGGTTGAGTCATTATGTGAAGAAGCACCACCAACTGGAATAAAAAGAAGGGAAAGAAGGCACCGACCCGGAATCATACACGGAATCAGACTCCACGCAAGCATCTCCACCGTCGCATTTTGCCTGGCCGGACCGCCTCTACAGCCGCGATGAGCCGGCATCGCTTCACCCCCTGGCCTACTGCCATGAGCCGCTTCACCCCTGCGCTGCCTCTCCGCCGTTTCGCATTGCTCCAACCCAAGTGACATGCTGACGCGCGATGAGCCGGCCTCCGCCACAGCCATGCTTCGCCTCCGCGCGTTGCCGCGGTTTCGGGCGTTTTCTGCTCCAGTGTGCCCCGCTCAGCATCGGTTTCTTCGCGCATACAGATGACTCGCCGCCTTGCGTCGGCCCGCTGGCTCCAACATCGCTCGCCTGCGCACCCGCCATGCGCACGGAGCCACCACTGCGCCGCTGCTTTGCGTCAGCAGCCGCCTCGCCTCCAGTCGCACCACTTCACCTCGCCGTTGAGCCACCAAGATCCGCCGACGCCGTGGTTCGCCCCCACGCACCCGCCAGCCGCTATCAACGCCCCTACGACCGGCTTCGCTCGCCGCGAGCCGGCCTCGCCCCAGCTTCCTTCAGTCGACCACCAAGCCGCCGGTGCATCCATGCGGCCATCGCGGATTCATCTCGCCGGAGTAGGCCGGGAACCGTCGCCTCTGCCTCCTCTACTTCGCCACGTTGAGCCGCCTTCATTGTGACCGGACTCCGCCGTGGCCGAGCCGCGCCAGCCGCTTCTCCGCTCCATGCTGCTAGTGACCCGCTTCATGGCCTCACTCCGCCTCTCCATGCTTTGCCTCCCCCGAGCCATGCGGTTGGTGGGGATAAGGAAAAGGAGAGACGTCAGTGCCGGTTAAAAAAAAGGGGTTTGACTTAACAGAATAAAAAAATATGGGAGTTCAGTCAAAATTAGACATGCATCCGTTCGTTTGATTACTTCCACTATTATTTAATGACGGTGTATGTAGTCATCCGACAAGAAAGAAACCAGGTGCTATGTATTCCATCCATTATGTTGGTATATATAATCTTTTTCAAGAATAATTACTCTATTTTTGTCACATGTATTATACAGGACAATTATTCAAGTGGTGCCATACCATGAAGATGGAGGCGTACAAACATCAGCCTGGAGCGGCGTTTGTCTGTGTTGCACTACATTCTCGATCTGGTCTTCATCAACAAACACCGTGGCCAACCCGTCGTCCTTGCCATCTTACAGCACCACCGGCGACTCGCCACCCGTGCAGGCTGACAACACGTGGCCGACTCTCGCCACTCGCGCCGGCTTACAATGCCATCGCCGTCTCTCATCATCTGCGCCGGCTTACAACGTCGTGGCGTCTTTCACAACATCACCGGTTTACAATGTCGCGACCGTTTTTTACATCTACATCAACATATTGGTGCAGTGCTCGCCTGTATGAGCCGCCCAACGGATGCGCGCAAGACGTCACCCACAGTTTGATCTACATCAATATATCGGTGCAGTGCTCATCGATATGAGCCGCCCGACGGACAGGCGCACAAGTTGCCACCACTACAATTTGGTTCACTTCAAACAAACAGCCGGAACGAACCATCGACCGGATCATTGAAACAATTCATACGGGATCATCTATAACCCGCCACGGTCAACCTCAACTTTCAGATGAAGATTCTCAAGCCGCCTCTTCGAGTCAACTTGAGACTCGGGGGCTACAGACATGGCGAGACACATTTGGTAGTTTTTAATGAGAACCCCAGGTCTTTGCAAGAGAAAACTCAATCCTGGGGGCTACTACATTATTGGCGGATGATTAAAAGTTGCCCAAGAGGACGGACCGCCGTGATGCACCATTCAAACATGGGTGCCCAGATCATTGGATCATCATAAAGACACTTGGAGCTTCTGTCGTTTCTTCATACAAGATGGCGGCTTACAAGATTGATGCTGCTCCGCTATGTGACCCGCCTGCCTTACCGGTTAATCTCGCCTAGAGACCCTGAGCCGGTTCAAAGAATTGACGGCCAATCTCGATAGAGACCCTGTACCGGCTAAGATTGAGGTGACCCGCTGAACTCTTACCAGTCAATCTCGCCTAGAGACCCTGAGCCGGTTCAAGAAATTGACGGCCAATCTCGCCTAGAGACCCTGAGCCGGTTCAAGAAATTGACGGCCAATCTCGCCTAGAGACCCTGAGCCGGTTCAAGAAATTGACGGCCAATCTCGCCTAGAGACCCTGAGCCGGTTCAAGAAATTGATGGCCAATCTCGCCTAAAGACCCTGAGCCGGTTCAAGAAATTGACGACCAATCTCGCCTAGAGAACCTGAGCCGGTTCAAGAAATTGACGGCCAATCTCGCCTAGAGACCCTGAGCCGGTTCAAGAAATTGACGGCCAATCTCGATAGAGACCCTGAACCAGTGTGAGTTCAAGCATTGAGTCCACCCAGAAGAACTGTCATATGATATTTGAGGAAAAGCAAGATCATCATGCATTACATCACATATTGCATCATACATTGCATCATATTCACATGTCATGCCGGCTTATCAAGCCGGGTCAGAGCAAGGTTATGAAAGAAGGAGCAATGTTATAACATCTTCGGGTTGTGCTTTGTCAAAGCTGCCCTTACAACAATACAGAATATATTCTGTATTGTTCATTTTTGCAGGTTTTATCTCTTAATATGAGCCGCCGTTAAAGTATTCTGCAAAAGCAAATGGATTTTTAAATAGCCAACATGGCTGGATCTTCATGGTTTATCATAACCAGTAATAAATGATTGGGATTTTTTCGAACCAGCTCGGAGAAATTATTATCTTTCAAGAGCCGCCCTATCAGATATAATGCCATGTCATCTAATCGGCCGGTTCTCGGATTTCTTTAATTGTGCTGTGTAGTAATCTACAACACTCATGGATTTCTCAAACTTATATTTGCCAGGTTGCATCGCAACCACGAGCAGGAATTTCATGTCAAAGACAAAGGAATTATTCCAGGATATTCATTCCGGGTTATATTACGACCACGGTCAAAGATTCATTCAACAAATTATGGTGAGACGTGTTATTCTCACATAGTCCCGACACTTGGGGGCTACATTATCCTAGTCCAAGTTTATATCAATTATGCAAGTCCCATGTCGCTGCAAGCATGCACCACGACACTTGGGGGATAATGCAAGCCGGTTTTCAAACCATTACATTGTCAGCAAGACCTTATTATCTCAAGGAGATGAGCTGGCCCTTCTATATTTTTCTAAAGTCCCAGCCCATTAATTCTTACTGACCCGACACTTGGGGGCTATAGTATTCAGTTGTTCCAATAGATTAAGAGATTCAAATTGAAGATATGGCGCATCACATTCTGATGAGCCGACCCTTGAGGGCTACACCCGCCGAAGCTTTCTGATGAGCCGACCCTTGGGGGCTACACCCGCCGAAGCATTATAAGACATAAGGCAATTATAAGTCCTAGGTTGCTGTAGGCAGGACAACCCGGCACTTGGGGGCTACACAGTCCAAAATGTTATTTGCAAATCACCAAGTTATCATGGATAATCTCGGAGCTTGGGGGCTATAGGTAATATGGACATATCAAAAACTTTGAGGAGAATTTTCAAGATATTAAATATGGAGTTCAGTTGTTAGACTCGGCGTCACCAACACTTATGACCCGGTGTTATCAAAAGATCATAACCCGCCAGAGTTTATATAAGCCGCCCTGCTTCACAACAATGGAAGTCCGGTTGTACATGAGATGGATTTTCATCCCAATATTTATCAAGTCAGCAGGATTCTAGTTATTTAACCCGGAGTCACCAAAGATAATGACCCGACATCATCAATGATTATGACCCAGTGGAGATGACCCGCAAAGAGTATTGGAAGCCGACTCAATGGCATATGGGTGTTCTATTCTCAATATTTTTCAAAAGACATTGACAAGCAAGATGATTATCAAGACGACTCATTCATATGGAGAAAAGACCCGGATTTCTGAGAAGCCATTTTATAAGCCGGCCAAAGGAGCAAGCCGGCCACTTAACATATTTGTTACTCTTATTTCAGGAGCTTACCATGAATAAATTCAAGCTAACCTGGGGACTAATGATGGGGATATACTGCATGGTATGACCCGGCCTGGCAACTCACAGGAGACCCGGCCGAAGACATGACATCTTATTAATGACCCGGCCAGGCAACTCACAGGAGACCCGTTAAAGACATGACATCTTATTTATGACCCGGCAAGCGGGTCACAGGATGACCAAGCCCAAGACCCGGCGGGTGAGCCAGCGCTAGGCGGCTCACAAGAGAAGGCCCACAGGAGAAGGCCCACAAGAGAAGGCCCATTTGACCCCGGGTTTACCCCCTCCCACCTTGTTGTGCCTTGGGCCCTTGTGGGAGGTGCACCAGCCCACCTAGGGGCTGGTTCCATCCCACCTTCAGCCCATGCAGCCCTTTGGTGCCGGTGGCCCCACACGATGGACCCCCGGAACCCTTCCGGTGGTCCCGGTACGTTACCGGTGACGCTTGGAACACTTCCGGTGACCAAATCCTCACTTCCTATATATTGTTCTTCACCTTCGGACCATTCTAGAACTCCTCGTGACATCTGGGATCTCATCCGGGACTCCGAACAACCTTTGGTAACCACGTACACAATTTCCCTATAACCCTAGCGTCATCGAACCTTAAGTGTGTAGACCCTGCGGGTTCGGGAGGCATGTAGACAGGACCAAGACACCTCTCCGTCCAATAACCAACAGCGGGATCTGGATACCCATGTTGGTTTCCACATGCTCCACGATGATCTCATCGGATGAACCACGATGTCGGGGATTCAATCAATCCCGTATACAATTCCCTTTGTCTACCGGTATGACACTTGACCGAGATTCGATCGTTGGTATCCCTATACCTTGTTCAATCTTGTTACCGGCAAGTCTCTTTACTCGTTCCGTAACACATCATCCCATGGCTAACACCTTAGTCACATTGAGCTCATTATGATGATGTCTTATCGAGTGGGCCCAGAGATACCTCTCCGTCACACGGAGTGACAAATCCCAGTCTCGATTCGTGCCAACCCAGCAGATACTTTTGGGGATACCCGTAGTGCACCTTTATAGCCACCCAGTTATGTTGTGAAGTTTGGCACACCCAAAGTATTCCTACTATATCCGGGAGTTGCACAATCTCATGTTCTAAGGAAACGATACTTGACATTAGAAAAGCTTTAGCAGACAAACTACACGATCTTGTGCTATGCTTAGGATTGGGTCTTGTCCATCACATCATTCCCCTAATGTGTGATCCCGTTATCAATGACATCCAATGTCCATGGTCATGAAACCGTGACCATCTATTAATCAACGAGCTAGCCAACTAGAGGCTCACTAGGGACTTGTTGTGGTCTATGTATTCACACATGTATTACGGTTTCCGGTTAAAACAATTATAGCATGAACAATAGACAATTATCATGAACAAGGAAAGATAATAATCACTTTATTATTGCCTCTAGGGCATATTTCCAACAATCTCCCACTTGTACTAGAGTAAATAATCTAGTTACATCGTGATGTATCGAACACCCATAGAGTTCTGGTGTTGATCATGTTTTGCTCGTGAGAGAGGTTTAGTCAACGGATCTGCGACATTCAGATCCGTATGTACTTTACAAATATCTATATCTCCTTCCTGAATGTAATCATGGATGGAGTTGAAGCGGCGCTTGATGTGTCTTGTCTTCTTGTGAAACCTGGGCTCCTTGGCAAGGGTAATAGCTCCAGTGTTGTCACGGAATAGAGTCATCGGGCCCGACGCATTGGGAATCACTCCTAGGTCGGTGATGAACTCCTTCATCCAGACTCCTTCCTTTGCTGCTTCCGATGCAGATATGTACTCTGCTTCACATGTAGATGCCGCCACGACACTTTGCTTGCTGCTGCACCAGCTGATTGCCCCTCTGTTCAAAATATACACGTATCCGGTTTGTGACTTGGAGTCATCCGGATGTGTGTCAAAGCTAGCGTCGACGTAACCCTTTACGACGAGCTCTTTTTTGGAAATATGCCCTAGAGGTAATAATAAATTAGTTATTATCATATTTTCTTGTTCATGATAATCGTTTATTATCCATGCTATAATTGTATTGATCGGAGACTTAGATGCATGTGTGGATACATAGACAAAACCATGTCCCTAATATGCCTCTAATAGACTAGCTCGTTGATAAAAGATGGTTAAGGTTTCCTAGCCATGGACATGAGATGCCATTTGATAAATGGGATCACATCATTAGGAGAATGGTGTGATGGACAATACCCAAACTACAAACGTAGCATATGATCGTGTCAGTTTATTGCTACTATTTTCTGCATGTCAAGTATATGTTCCTATGACCATGAGATCATGCAACTCACGGATACCATAGGAGTGCCTTGTGTGTATCAAACATCACAACGTAACTGGGTGACCATAAAGGTGCTCTACAGGTATCTCCGAGGGTGTCTGTTGAGTTGGCATGGATCAAGACTGGAATTTGTTACTCCGTGTGACGGAGAGGTATCTCAGGGCCCACTCAGTAATATAACATCACAATGAGACTTGCAAGCAATGTGACTAAGTGTTAGTCACGGGATCTTGTATTATAGAACGAGTAAAGAGACTTGCCGGTAACAAGGTTGAACTAGGTATGGAGATACAGACAATCGAATCTCGGGCAAGTAACATACCGAAGAACAAAGGGAACATCATACGAGATTAACTGAATCCTTGACATAGAGGTTCGACCGATAAAGATCTTCGTAGATATGTAGGAACTAATATGGGCATCTAGGTCCCGCTATTGGTTATTGACTGTAGAGGTGTCTCGGTCACGGCTACATAGTTCTCGAACCCGCAGGGTCTGCACACTTAAGGTTCGGTGACGTTTCGGTAGTATAGAGGTATGCATGGTGGTGACCGAAGGTTGTTCGGAGTCCCAGATGAGATCCCGGATGCCACGAGGAGCTCCAGAATGGTTCGGAGGTAAAGATTGATATATAGGAAGTCCTATTTTGGTCGCCGGAAAAAATTCGGGCTCATCGGTAGTGTACCGGGAGTGCTGGTAGTGTACCGGGAGACGATCGGGAGGGGTATTTCGACCCAAGAGGATACATGGGCTGTGAGAGGATGAATACCAGCCCTTAGTGGGCTGGTCGAAGTCCCACACAAGGCCCATGCGGTCGGGAAGAAAATCCCGAAATGAAAAAGGTGGAAAAAGGCAAAAAGGGCTAAATTACGAAGGAGTCCTAATCCTACTAGGAGTGGAGGAGGAGGACTCCTCCCTCCTGGTTCGCCTGACCCAAGGGCTGCCTCCTTGGGAGGCAAGCCTCCTCCTCCTTTCCTCCTATATATACTTTGGCACAAGATTTTCAGCCACGTGCTACCCGTTCCTCTAGTGCATAGTTTCTCCTCTAGATCGGATTTCTGTAGTGGTTAGGTGAAGCCCTGCCGGAATAGCTCCACCACCATCGCCGGAGCGCCGTTGCGCTGCCGGAGAACTCTTCTACCTCTCCGCTCCCTCTTGCGGATCAAGAAGGCGGAGATCGTCATCGAGCTGTACGTGTGCTGAACGCGGAGGTGCCGTTCGTTCGACGCTAGATCGGAAGGATCGTGATCAAGATCGCGGGACGGGTCGTGATGAGTTCGCGAGACGGATCGTGATGAGATCGCAGGACGGATCGTGATGAGTTCACGGGATGGATCGTGATTGGATCACAGGACGGATCGTGATGAGATCGTGGGACACTCAGCGATTTGGATCGCGAAGATGTTCGACTACACCAACCGTGTTTCTTAACGCTTCCTGCTTAGCGATCTACAAGGGTACATAGATCCACTCTCCCTCTCGTAGATGCTCATCACCATGGATAGATCTGCGTGTGCGTAGGAAATTTTTTGTTTCCCATGCGACGTTCCCCAACAGTGGCATCATGAGCTAGGTCTATGTGTAGATGAGATCTCGAGTAGAACAGAAAAGGTTTGTGGGCGTTGATGCTTAGATTGCTTCCTCCTTTGGTTAGATTTTGGTTCAGCGGTATTGTGAGATCAAGTGGCCCGGACCAACATTACTCGTACGCTTAGGAGATACCGGTTCCCTTGACCGCAACTTGGTGCATAGATGGCTTGCGGGTGCCAGTTTCTCTCACTTTAGTTGGATCGGATTCGACAAAGGCAGTCCTTGAGAAGGTTGAAAAGCAACTAGTGTATCACCGTTGTGGTTTTTGCGTAGATGATAAATGTTCTTACTAGATACCCGTAGTAGCCATGTATGATGTGATATGTTGTGATCAACGTTGTGGTTTTTGTAGGGTATGTTGTGATGTGATATGGCCAATTACATGATGTGATATATGTGATGTATGAGATGATCATTTGATGTATAGATTATCACGACTTGCATGTCGATGAGTATGACAACCGACAGGAGCCATAGGGTTGTCTTTAATTATTGTATGACCTGCGTGTCAATCATTAAGTGCTATGTAATGCTTTACTTTATCGCTAAACGGTAGCAATAGCAGTACAAGCATGATGGGCGTGACAACCTCAATGGCGACACGTTGATGGAGATCAAGATGATGGAGATCATGGTGTCGTGTCGGTGACGATGGAGATCATGCCGGTGCTTTCAAGATGGAGATCAAAAGCACAAGTTCATGGCCATATCATGTCACTTATGATTTGCATGTGATGTTAATCCTTTTATGCACCTTGTTTTTCTTAGGACGCCGGTAGCATTATAAGGTGATCTCTCACTTAAATTTCAAGATGAATTGTGTTCTCCCCGAGTGTGCACAGTTGCGAAAGTTCGTCGTGTTGAGAAACCACATGATGATCGGGTGTGATAGACTCTATGTTCACATCCAACGGGTGCAAGCCAGTGTTGCACATGCAGAACACTCGGGTTAAACTTGACGAGCCTAGCATGTACAGACATGGCCTCGGAACACAAGAGACAGAAAGGTCGAACATGAGTCATATAGCATATATGATCAACATGATGATGTTCACCATTGAAACCACCTCAACTCACGTGATGATCGGACTTGAGTTGGTGAATTTGGATCATGTATCACTCGAATGACTGGAGGGATGTCAATTTGAGTGGGAGTTCTTAAGTAATATGATTAACTGAACTCATTATCATGAACATAGTCAGTAGTGTCTTTGCAAACTGTGTTGTAGATTACTAGCTCACGCTGTAGCTCCCTTGAATTTTTATATGTCCCTAGAGAAATAGAGTTGAAAGATGACGGTAGCAATATTGCGGACTGGCTCCATGATCTTAGGATTGTCCTCATTGCTGCATAGAAGGCTTATGTCCTTAATGTACCGCTCGATGCGCCAACCCCTCTAGCATTGTTTGTAGATGTTGTGAACATTTGACAGACACGTTCTGATAACTACTTGATAGTTTAGTGCGTCATGCATTACAACTTAGAATTGAGGCTCCAAAACATTTTGAACGTCATGGAACATCTGAGATGTTCTAAGAGCTGAAATTAGGATCTCAGGCTCGTGCCCGTGTTGCGAGACATGAGATCTCCAACAAGATTCTTTGCCTGTAAGATGAAGGAGAATAGCTCAATCGTTGAGCATGTGCTCAGATTGTCTGGGTGCTACAATCGATTGAATTGAGTGGGAGTTGATCTTCCAGATAAGATAGTTATTGATATTGTTCTCCAAGTCACTATCACTAAGCTACTAGAACTTGGTGATGAACTATAAACGCCAGGGATAGAAATAATGATCCCTGAGCTGTTCGCGATGTTTGACACCGCGAAGGTATAAATCAAGAAGGAGCATCAAGTGTTGATGGTTAGTAAAACCACTAGTTTCGAGAAGGGCAAGGGCAAAGAGGGAAACTTCATGGATAGCAAGTCAATTGCTGCTCTGGTGAAGCAACCCAAAGTTCAATCCAAACCCGAGACTAAGTGCTTCGATTATGAGGAGAGCAGTAGCTGAAGCAGAACAACCCTAGATACTTGGTAGATAAGAAGGCTGGCAACGTCGACAAAAGTATATTTGATATACATGTTATTGATGTGTACCTTGCTAGTACTCCTAGTAGCACCTGGGTATTGGATACCGGTTCGGTTGCTAAATGTTAGTAACTCGAAATAAAAGCTACGGAATAAACGGAGAACTAGCTAAGGGTGAGGTGACGATGTGCGTTGGAAATGTTTCCAAGGTTGATGTGATCAACATCGCACGCTCTCTCTACCTTCAGGATTAGTGACAAACCTAAATAAATGTTATTTGGTGTTTTGCGTTGAGCATGAACGTGATTGGATCGTGTTTATTGCAACACGGTTATTCATTTAAGTTAGAGAATAATGGTTAATCTATTTACATGAATAATACCTTCAATGGTCAAGCACCCAGTGAGAATGGTTTGTTGAATCTTGATCGTAGTAATACACATGTTCATAACATTGATGCCAAAAGATACAAAGTTAATAATAATAGTACCACATACTTGTGGCACTGTCGCTAAATGTCATATTGGTATAAAACGCATGAAGAAACTCCATGCTGATGGATCTTTGGACTCATTCAATTTCAAATCGGTTGAGACATGCGAACCATGCCTCTTGGTCAAGATGACTAAGGACCCCGTTTTCTAGTTTGATGGAGCGGGCAAGTGACTTATTGGAAATGATACATGTTGATGTATGCAATCCAATGAGTCTTATAGCGTGCGGTGGATATCGTTATTTTCTTACCTTCACTGATGATTTGAGTAGATATAGTGTATATTTGCTTAATGAAACACAAGTCTGAATCGTTTGAAAGGTTCAAACAAATTCAGAGTGAAGTTTAAGATCATCGTGACAAGATAAAAATGTCTATGATATGATCATCGAGATGAATATCTGAGTTGTGAGTTTGGTATACAACTTTAGACAATGTGAAAATTGTTTCACAACTCACGCCACTTGGAACACCATAGTGTGATGGTGTGTCCGAACGTCATAGTCGTGCTCTATTGGATATGGTGCATGCTATGGTGTATCTTATCGTTTTGTTACTATAATTTTGGGGTTATGCATTAGATACAACTACATTCACTTTAAATAGGGCACCATCTAAATCCGTTGAGATGACACCATGTGAATTATGGTTTGATAGAAACCTAAGCTATCATTTCTTAATGTTTCGGGCTGCGACGCTTGTGTGGAAAATGTTTTCACCTAATGAGCTCGAACCCAAAGCGGACAAAGGCATCTTCATAGAATACCCTAAGAACAGTTGGGTGAACCTTCTATCTCAGATCCAAGCATAAAATGTTTGTTGCTAAAACTGGGTCCTTTCTCGAGAAAAAGCTTCTCTTGAAAGAATTAGTGGGAGGAGGATAGATCTTGATGAGGTTATTGAACCTCTGTTTCAACTAGAGAGTAGCGCAACGCAGGAAGTTGTTTCTGTGAAGCCTATGTTAGTTGAAGAGGAAGTTAATGATGATGATCATGAAGCTTCGGATCAAGTTACTATCAAACTTCGTAGGTCGACAAGGACGTGTACTGCTCCTGAGTGGTGCGGCAACCCTGTCTTAGAGGTCAAGATTTTGGACAACGATGAACCTACGAACTATGGAGAAGCGATGATGGGCCCGGAAACCAACAAATGGTTAGAGGCCATGAAATCCGAGAAAGGATCCATGTATGGAAACCAAGTATAGACTTTGGTGGACTTGCTCGTTGGACGGCAGGTCGTTAAGTACAAATGGATCTTTGAAATGAAGACAGACGCTGATGGTAAATGTCACCATTTGTAAAGCTCGACTTGTTGCAAAGTAGTTTACGACAAGTTCAAGGAGTTGACTGCGATGAGACTTTCTCACTCGTAGCGATGCTAAAGTTTGTTGAAATTATGTTAGCAGTTGCTGCACTTTCAATTATGAAATCTGGCAGATGGATGTCAAAACATCGTTTCCTTAACGGTTTACTTGAGGAAATGTTATATGTGATACAACCAGAAGGTTTTGTCAGTCCTAAGGATGCTAAAAGGTGTGCAAGCTTCAGTGATCCTTTTATAGACTAAAGCAAGCATCTCGGAGTTGGAATGTACACTTTTGATGAGGTGATCAAAGTTTTTGAGTCTATACAAAGTTTATGAGAAACTTGTATTTGCAATAAAGTGAGTGGAAGCACCATAGAGTTTCTGATAAGTATATGTGAATGACATATTGCTATTCGGAAATAATGTGGAATTTCTAGAAAGCATAAACGGTTGTTTGAAAGGTGATTTTCAAAGGAAGACCTGAATAAAGCTACCTAATTGTTGAGCATCAAGATCTATAAAGATAGATCAAAATGTTTGATAAGACTTTCAATGAGTACATACCTTGACAAGATTTTGAAAGAGTTCAAAATGGATTAGTCAGAGAGAAGTGTTCTTGCCTGCTTTGTAAGGTGTGAAGTTGAGTGAGACTCAAAGCTCGACCACGGCAGAAGAAAGAGAAATGACGAATGTCGTCCCTTATGCCTTAGCCATAGGCTCTCTATATTATGCCATGTTGTGTATCGCACCTGTGTGTGCCTTGCCATGAGTCCGTCAAGGGGTACAAGACTGATCCAGGAGTGGATCACTGGACAGCGGTCAAGATTATCCTTAGTAACTAAAAGACTAAGGAGATGTTTCTCGATTATGGAGGTGATAAAGAGTTCGTCATAAAGAGTTACATCGATGCAAGCTTTAACACCAATCCGGATGACCCGTAGTAGCAATCTGGATACATATAGTGGAGCAGCCATTTGGAATAGTACCAAGTGGAGTGTGGTAGCAGTGTTTACGGTTTGACATAGAGATTTGCAAAGTACACACGGATGTGAATGTCACAGACCCGTTGACTATAAGACCTCTCTCACATGCAAAGCATGATCGAGCCCCAGAACTCATTGGGTGTTAGATTCATAACAATGCGAATCACATGGTGATGTGAACTAGATTATTGACTCTAGTGCAAGTGGGAGACTGTTGGAAATATGCCCTAGAGGCAATAATAAATTAGTTATTATCATATTTCCTTGTTCATGATAATCGTTTATTATCCATGCTATAATTGTATTGATCGGAGACTTAGATGCATGTGTGGATACATAGACAAAACCATGTCCCTAGTATGCCTCTAATAGACTAGCTCGTTGATCAAAGATGGTTAAGGTTTCCTTGCCATGGACATGAGATGTCATTTGATAAACGGGATCACATCATTAGGAGAATGGTGTGATGGACAAGACCCAAACTACAAACGTAGCATATGATCGTGTCAGTTTATTGCTACTGTTTTCTGCATGCCAAGTATATGTTCCTATGACCATGAGATCATGCAACTCACGGATACTGGAGGAGTGCCTTGTGTGTATCAAACGTCGCAACGTAACTGGGTGACTATAAAGGTGCTCTACAGGTATCTCCGAGGGTGTCTGTTGAGTTGGCATGGATCAAGACTGGAATTTGTTACTCCGTGTGACGCAGAGGTATCTCAGGGCCCACTCGGTAATACAACATCACAATGAGCCTTGCAAGCAATGTGACTAAGTGTTAGTCACGGGATCTTGTATTACGGAACGAGTAAAGAGACTTGTCGGTAACGAGGTTGAACTAGGTATGGAGATACAGACGATCGAATCTCGGGGAAGTAACATACCGAAGAACAAAGGGAACATCATATGGGATTAACTGAATCCTTGACATAGAGGTTCGACCGATAAAGATCTTCCTAGAATATGTAGGAACCAATATGGGCATCTAGTTCCCTCTATTGGTTATTGACCATAGAGGTGTCTCGGTCATGTTTACATAGTTCTCGAACCCGCAGGGTCTGCACACTTAAGGTTCGGTGACGTTTCGGTAGTATAGAGTTATGCATGGTGGTGACCGAAGGTTGTTTGGACTCCCGAATGAGATCCCGGACATCACAAGGAGATCCATAATGGTCCGGAGGTAAAGATTGATATATAGGAAGTCCTATTTTGGTCGCCGAAAAAGTTTTGGGCTCATCGGTAGTGAACCGGGAGTGCCAGTAGTGTACCGGGAGACCATCGGGAGGGGTATTTCGACCCAAGAGGCTACATGGTCTGTGAGAGGATGAATACCAGCCCTTAGTGGGCTGGTGGAATTCCCACACAAGGCCCATGCGGCTGGGAAGAAAAGCCCAAAAGGAAAAAGGTGGAAAAAGGCAAAAAGGGCTAAATTAGGAAGGAGTCCTAATCCTACTAGGAGTGGAGGAGGAGGACTCCTCCCTTCTGGTTCGGCCTACCCAAGGGCTGCCTCCTTGGGAGGCAAGCCTCCTCCTCCTCTCCTCCTATATATAATAGAGGGTTTTAGGGTTTTGGCACAAGATTTTCAGCCACGTGCTACCCGTTCCTCCAGTGCATAGTTTCTCCTCTAGATCGGATTTCTGCAGTGCTTAGGCGAAGCCCTACCAGAATAGCTCCACCACCATCGCCGGAGCGCCGTCGTGCTGTCGGAGAACTCTTCTACCTCTCCGCTCCCTCTTGCTGGATCAAGAAGGTGGAGATCGTCATCGAGCTGTACGTGTGCTGAATGCGGAGGTGCCGTTCGTTCGGCGCTAGGTCGGAAGGATCATGATCAAGATCGCAGGACGGATCGTGATGAGTTTGTGGGATGGATCATGATGAGATCGCGGGACGGATCGTGATGAGTTCACGGGACGGATCGTGATGATTTCGCGGGATGGATCGTGATTGGATCGCGGGACGGATCGTGATGAGATCGCGGGACACTCAGCGATTTGGATCGCGAAGATGTTCGACTACACCAACCGCGTTTCTTAACACTTCCCGCTTAGCGATCTACAAGGGTACGTAGATCCACTCTCCCTCTCATAGATGCTCATCACCATGGATAGATCTGCATGTGCATAGGAATTTTTTTTCCCATGCGATGTTCCCCAACACTCTTCGGCACCTCCATATACGAGAAACATGTCCTTGGTCCTTTTCAGGTACTTTAGGATATTCTTAACCGCTGTCCAATGTTCCGCTCGGGATAACTTTGGTACCTCCCTATCAAACTTATGGCAAGGTTCACATCAGGTCTGGTACACAACATGGCATACATAATAGAGCCTATGGCTTTAGCATATGGGATGACACTCATCTTTTCTCTATCCTCTGTCGTGGTCGAGCATTGAGTCGTACTCAATCTCACACCCTGTAACATAGGCAAGAACCCCTTTTTGGACTGATCCATATTGAACTTCTTCAATATCTTGTCAAGGCATATGCTTCGTGAAAGACCTATGACGCGTCTCGATCTATCTCTATAGATCTTGATGCCTAATATGTAAGCAGCTTCTCCAAGGTCCTTCATTGAAAAACACTTATTCAAGTAGGACTTTATGCTTTCCAAAAATTCTATATCATTTCCCATCAACAATATGTCATCCACATATAATATGAGAAATGCTACAGAGCTCCCACTCACTTTCTTGTAAATACAGGGTTCTCCATAAACCTGTATGAACCCAAACGCTTTAATCACCTCATTAAAGCGAATGTTCCAACTCTGAGATGCTTGCACCAGCCCATAGATTAAGCGCTGAAGCTTGCATATTTTGTTAGCATCTTTAGGATCGACAAAACCTCCCGGCTGCATCATATACAGTTCTTCCTTAAGGAAACCATTAAGGAATGTCGTTTTGACGTCCATTTGCCAGATCTCATAATCATAAAATGCGGCAATTGCTAACATGATTTAGACGGACTTCAACATCACTACGGGTGAGAAAGTCTCATCGTAGTCAACTCCTTGAACTTGTCGATAACCCTTAGCAACAAGCCAAGCCTTATAGACTGTCACATTACCATCCGTGTCAGTCTTCTTCTTAAAGATCCATTTATTTTCTATGGCTCGCTTATCATCGGGCAAGTCCACCAAAGTCCATACTTTGTTCTCATACACGGATCCTATCTCGGATTTCATCGCTTCAAGCCATTTGTTGGAATCTGGGCCCACCATCGCTTCTTCATAGTTTGAAGGTTCACCGTTGTCCAACAACATGATCTCCAGGACAGGGTTGTCGTACCGCTTTAGTGCGGAACGTGTCCTTGTGGACCTTCGAATAGCAACTTGATCTGAAGTTTCATGATCATCATCATTAACTTCCTCTCCGGCCGGTGCAGGCTCCACAGAAACAACTTCTCGTGCTGCGCTACTCTCCGGTTAGAGTGGAGGTACAATTACCTCATCAAGTTCTATTTTCCTCCCACTTACTTCTTTCGAGAGAAGCTCTTTCTCTAGAAAGGATCCATTCTTGGCAACAAAGACTTTGCCTTCGGATATGAGGTAGAATGTATACCCAACAGTTTCTTTGGGGTATCCTATGAAGACGCACTTTTCGCTTTGGGTTCGGGCTTCTCAGGTTGAAGTTTCTTCACATAAGCATTGCATCCCCAAACTTTCAGAAACGACGGCTTAGGTTTCTTCCCAAACCATAATTCATATGGTGTCATCTCAACGGATTTAGACGGTTCCCTATTTAAAGTGAATGTGGCAGCCTCTAATGCATATCCTCAAAATGATAGCGGTAAGTCGGTAAGAAATATCATAGATCACACCATATCCAATAGAGTGCGATTACGATGTTCAGACACACCATTTCACTGAGGTGTGCCAGGCGGCGTGAGTTGTGAAACAATTCCACATTTCCTTAGGTGCGTGCCAAACTCGTGACTCAAATATTCTCCACCATGATCAGATCGTAGGCACTTTATTTTTCTGTCACATTGATTCTCTACCTCACTCTAAAATTCCTTGAACTTTTCAAAGGTTTCAGACTTGTGTTTCATTAAGTAGACATACCCATATCTGCTTAAGTCATCAGTGAGGGTGAGAACATAACGGTAGCCATCGCGAGCCTCAATGCTCATTGGACCGCATACATTGGTATGTATTATCTCCAACAAGTCAGTTGCTCGCTCCATTGTTCCGAAGAACGGAGTCTTGGTCATCTTGCCCATGAGGCATGGTTCGCACGTGTCAAATGATTCAAAATCTAGAGACTCCAAAAGTCCATCATCATGGAGTTTCTTCATGCGTTTGATACCAATATGACCAAGGCGGCAGTGCCACGTGTAAGTGGGACTATCGTTATCAATCTTACATCTTTTGGCACTCACACTATGAACATGTGTAACATCACGTTCGAGATTCATCAAAAATAAAACATTGACGAGCGGGGCATGACCATAAAACATTTCTCTCATATAAATAGAACAACCATTATTCTCATATTTAAATGAGTAGCCATCTCACATCAAACGAGATCCAGATACAACGTTCATGCTCAAAGCTGGTACTAAATAACAATTATTAAGGTTTAAAACTAATCCCGAAGGTAGATGTAGAGGTAGCATGCCGACGGCGATCACATCGACCTTGGAACCATTCCCGACACGCATCGTCACCTCATTCTTCGCCAGTCTCCGCTTATTCCACAGCTCCTGCTTGGATTTACAAATGTGAGCAACTGCACCGGTATCAAATACCTAGGAGCTACTACGAGCGCTGGTAAGGTACACATCAATTACAAGTATATCACATATACCTTTAACGTTGTCGGCCTTCTTATTTGCTAAGTACTTGGGGCAGTTCCGCTTCCAGTGACCGGTACCCTTGCAATAAAAGCACTCAGTCTCAGGCTTGGGTCCATTCTTGTTCTTCTTCTCGGCAACTTGCTTACCGGGTGTGGCAACTGCTTTGCCGTCCTTCTTGAAGTTCTTCTTACCCTTGCCTTTCTTGAAACTAGTGGTCTTATTCACCATCAACACTTGATGTTCCTTTTTGATCTCGACCTCCGCTGATTTCAGCATCGAGTACAACTCAGGAATGGACTTCTCCATCACCTGCATGTTGTAGTTCATCACAAAGCTCTTGTAGCTAGGTGGGAGCGACTGGAGGATTCTGTCAATAACCGAGTCATCCAGAAGATTAACTCCCAGCTGAGACAAGCGGTTTGTGCAACCCAGACATTTTGAGTATGTGCTCACTGACAGAACTATTTTCCTCCATCTTACAACTGAAGAACTTGTTGGAGACATCATATATCTCGACCCGGGCATGAGCTTGGAAAACCATTCTCATCTCTTGGAACATCTCATATGCTCCGTGTTGCTCAAAACACTTTTGGAGCCTGGTTTCTAAAATGTAAATCATGTCGCACTAAACCAGGGAGTAATCATCACAACGCGACTGCCAGGCATTCATAACGTCTTGAGTTGCTAGAAAAATGGGTGCGTCACCTAGCGGTGCATCAAGGACATATAATTTCTTGGAAGCTATGAGGATGATCCTCAAGCTACGGTCCCAGTCCGTATAGTTGCTTCCATCTTTCAGCTTGGTTTTCTCTAGGAACACGTTGAAGTTGAGGGCAACATTAGTGTGGGCCATTGGATCTACAATATAGATTGTAAAGACAAATTTATACTAAGTTCATGATAATTAAGTTCACATAATCAAATTATTTAATGAAATCCCACTTACATAGACATCTCTCTAGTCATCCAAGTGACACATGATGCACGTCAACTAGCCCGTGTCCGATCATCACGTGAGACAGACTAGTCATCAATAGTGAACATCTCCATGTTGATCGTATCTTCTATATGACTCATGTTCGACCTTTCGGTCTCCCGTGTTCCGAGGCCATGTCTGTACATGCTAGGCTCGTCAAGTCAACCTAAGTGTATTGTGTCATGCCCAAGATGCGCGCCTATCCATTTAAGGCACGAGGGCCTCGCAAGGGATAGATGCGCATCTTGCCGTTAGCAAGAATAGTATCATCACAACATACAATACTGAATGAGAAGAGTATACAAGTTGGCTTACACTCGCCACATGCTAACTTACAATGTCACTCAAATCATAACATCAAGTTGAACACAGGGTCCGACTACGGACGAAATCAAATGATAAAAGAAATTGCAAATGACACTATCAAGCTATCCTAAAGATCACGACCAGGTCCTCTAGTCATCCGGATATGTCACGTACATCCTGCCTCTTTCCTCGTCATACTCCCACTGGAGCTGGGTAAGATCATCCTGCACGAACTCATGTGAACCTGTACCTGGATTGTGGTAGGAACTGTGAGCCACAGAGGACTCAGCTATCATGTGCCCGGGTACCAAGACTATTTAAGCTTTAGGATGGAAGGGGTGATGTTTAGTGTGCAGCAGCACTAAGCATATATGATGGCTATCTTACGCAACATGAAACAAATATGAGTGGCCTACGAAGAACGATCGAATCTAGTATAATCTCTATGAGATCCTGAACACTTACTTACGTCAATCATAACCCCACCGTGTTCTCTCTCGGATCATGTTCACGAGCAGAGTCGATCACGGTTACCCACACAGTTGGTGTATTTTAATTAGAGTTTACTTCAAGTTTACTATAACCGGGTGTTAAACAAATATCCAAGTTGCCACATAACCGTGGGCACGGCTTTCCGAAAGATTTAACCCTGCAGGGGTGCTCTAACTAGTCCATTACAAAATTAACCACACTCCGTGGGAATGCCTCAATCACGGATCTCGCGATCATCATGGGTAATTCCAAAGGAATTCCAACACCTCAAGTAAACCCAAAGAAAGTCAGACTCCACACGCAAGACACTCGATAAAGGTAAAACAAATCCAGCAAGACCACCCGACGTGTCGACGAACCCGGAAAGAGCCGCGTATCTCAGTCTCAGGACACGACGGATGAGCGATGGTTACCATGCCAATCACCGAGTTGCCCCGGGCGTCATTAATAAGCTGCTCTGGGTTGAACCAACACTCATGCGGAGCACTGGCCTGGGGGTTGATTAAATTATCCACGGGTTTGCAAGACCCTATGCAATTTTATTAAGTTGTTAAGCAAATGTAGTACCAATATTGGGTCTTGCCAGACAAGTTTTAATCTCAACCGAATAAACAAGGGGGTCCCCATAACAACCCCGAGCATGTTAGGAGCGCAAAGTATGGAAAACATAACACCGGTAACAAGGAACTAATGGCAGTAATAGCGGATCAAGCCACTTAGCAAAAGGCCAAGCCTTCCACCAATACCAAGATATATATGTGCATTAAATTAAATAACATAATTTATTATGATATCCAAATCCATGTTATCACATGGAACAACCTGCACCTGCAACTAAAAATGCTATAAGAGGGACTGAGCAGCGGTAACTTAGCCAATCAAAGGTTTGCTAGGATGTGGAGGTTAGAGGCTGTCATGGCAACATGGGGGATGATATTATGTGATAGGTAGCGCAATTTTAACGATAAGAGCAAGAAACTAGCAAGCAAAAATAGTATCGGGATCCGGGTACGGTCATCTTGCCTGTTGGTTCTTCAGCGGAACAAGTAGCGGGATCCTCATAGTGGTACTCTCCTGGGTCCTCGTACTCAGTATCAACACTCGCGTCTACCCAAGAGAAACAACAATAATAAACATCCAACCAAGGTGCAATGCACAATCAAAATGATGCATGATCATTTATGAAGAATTATAACATGGCAACCACAAACTAGCAAGTTTCACATGCAAAGTTTGTATATTACTGAATCTGAACAGAACCTCATGTTAAGTTATTTAGGCATGCATGTAAATGGAAAATATGGACGCATCGTGCAAAATCGATAGAAATTCATATAAAGATCGCAAGAAACGAAGTTACGGTTCTCACGATACGCTCACGACAAGGTACGGATGCAATATCACAAGATCACCAAGCCATGGGCTGATTCTTGGCATTCCAAGGCAGCCAATGGATAGGTGATGAAAAATCAATCACAATAGACTCAAGAATCAATTAATTACAGTGAGTATAGCTCCCACAATCTGCAAAACAATAAAACACCAAATCTGCCACAAAACAGCAACATAGCAACTTCTACAGCTCACCTCTGAAGCTACAGGAAGCCTATAGCCACAAACAAGACATGGACAGAATCTACTCAACACACACAACAATTCATCCAATTACACCACCAGCAAAGGAGCCACACATCAATAAGCAAGAAGCAATCAAGTTGGCATGATGAAACAGTTTTCTGGGACTTAGTGAAAATTCCAGTTTTCCGAAATCTGAGTTAATAAAGTAGCTAGTTGATAGCAATGGCTAAATATGCTAGAAAGCTCCCATTGACATGAAAATTAATAGGAATGTAGATGACAATATATACTAAAAATAACTAGTACTGAGCATGCTCAAACTCCAAACATATCATTAGCCACAACCAACTCTACATGGCAAAACAATAACAGCAGTTCTCCCAGACTTGGTCATTTTTAAGCAAGCTGGACAGAAAGATAAAGTTGCTCTCTAAACAACATGGTTCCCACTTATCTGGTGACTTAGCACAAATAACAAAAATACTAGGACATTCCCAACAACTTTAACTAGCAATCTCATGTTGGCAAGAACTTAAAATCATGTCTAGATTAAATCATATAAAATGGACAAAAGGGCATCACAGCATAAAAAATGCACTTTTTGATGTTGCCCCAAGTCAAATCTGACTTCACAGATGCATTCATGGGTTGATTCTAACCCAAAATCAATACTCATACTCATATACTTGCTTGGAGCAAGAGGGAGAAAAGCTAGGTCAAAATTTGACCCTTTAAGTCATGGGTGACTTAAGTCACTTATGCATATGAATGGAAATGGCACAAAATGGCATGAACTCAATTGACACATGTTGGAAATGGTTAAATGGCATCCTAGTGCCATGATATCATGTCATAACATCAATAGCAAGGATGAAACTAACTAGAAGGGAAATTATGCTCATATGCACAAAAGAGAGAAACCTACACATGGAGCTACTCCTACACATACACATCACTCCAAAGTGAGTGGATGTGGAGCACACACACACAACCACTAGCACAGCACTCCCAATCATGAGTGCATCTAGGCACACATGCATTTCATACATGTATGCCCACATACACACACACCTACACACTACACTCACTCACACACAAGAACACACACATGTACACCCATGCATATGTGCAACACACACATTCTCATGACAAGAAACACACACACAACATACATACCCCTCTCATGTAGGGGTATGCATCACCAAGACACATACACACACAAGCATGCTCACACACACCAACGTGTATATGTAAGCACAAAACACACACAGACCACTCACATGTATGCATACATGTGCATATGTACCATTTGGTACATACACCACCACCATACACATGCTGGAATGCACACACACATATATAATTAATTCAAGAGAAAAGAAAACAAGAAGAAAATAAAATAAAGCAAAATAAAAAAGGGGGAGGTTCAGGGTTCGAACCCCTAACCTCTGGGTCGAACGCACGCGCACCACACCACTACACTATCGAGCCGGCTCGTAACAGAGAGGGGGATACACAACTCTAATACATGCACGCGCACATACAGACTGACGAAACTGAACCAACACATGCATGGATGCAGAGCAACAGCGGCAGCGACAGCGGCGGGGCGACGGTGATGCAAGGGGTCTCCAGCGACGGGGAGCGGCGGAATCGAACGAGGAAGCAACGGGGGCTCCATCCCTCACCTCATCTCACGACGAGGGGGACCGGAGGCGAGCCCAAGCTCGGAGCTTTCGAGCAGCGGCGACGACACTACGGCGACGAATCCTACGAATTACGGCGAGGATAAGGGGCGGCGAGGACGGGCTGCTCACCGAGGGGCTCACGAAGACACGGGGACGCGATCGACGGCGACGAAGGGGAAGGAGAGGCGGAGACGACACGCACGGAGAGGAAGAAGGTCCGGCGATGCTCCGGCGACGAGGAGGAGGAAGAAGAAGGCCTCCAGAGGCCTCCTAGCGCCGGGAACGAGACGCGGACGGCAGTGGCGAGCGCCACGCCATCACCAGCGGGGACGAGGCCGTCGGAGGCGACGACGACGACGAGCACCACTCCTCTGCACTTCTCTGAAGCTTACCTGCGCCTCGACAGAGAAGGGGAGGAAGGAGGAAGAAGAAGAGGAGGAGAGGAGCTGCGGCGGCGGAGGGAGGAAGAAGAAACCCTAGCGGAGCGACACGGACGCCGAGGGGAGGCTATATAGCCCTAGGCTGACGGCAACGGCGACCGAAAAGCATCGGCGACGCACGCGCTCTCTCTGAAGCTCACTGACGGAGAAGGAGACGGGAGCAGGTGGCCGTTGTGCCAGCTGGGCTGGGCCGCGGCCCACTAGCCTCCCTCTCACACACTCTCAATAAAACAGAGAAATAAAAAAGGTTTTTTTCCCATTTAATAAAACCAGTCACAAACAAGATAATCCCAGAGCAATTTGAAAGGGTTTTGAGCAAAACAAAAATAATTCTGAGGAGGAAATAATGTGCACCCATTATTAAAAATATTAAGCTGAATTATAAAACAAGTATTTTATTTAATATTTAAAATGACAGCTCCTGTTAATTTATAAACACAATTCAAACAAACCCCAAACAGTAAATCCAACATACTCACATTTCATAAAACATTTCTGGCCACCTCATGAACATTTTTAAACAATTTTTAAAACAACTTGAATCTGAAGATGAAAATAATAGGAGAAAAGGGGTTTTGGAGGGAATGTTGCAAAGGAAAAAGAGAGGGGAAGGGAATAAGTTGCGCCCATGGATCCAACCACTCACAAACATCTCACACATCACAAAACCACACCTCACCACCATACATCATAGCAAGCACAAGAAAACCAACATGCACATAGAATTGAAATGATAATGATGCATGATGATGCATGAATGCAAACACATTGAATGGCAAGGAGCAACCATACACCTCATAGTTCATGACACAAGGTTCATACATGGGGTTACATGCCAAATAAGGTAGGGACAACACTTGGGCTGTCACATATTATGTGTGTAAATCTAGCTTACACCCGTTCTATGCGAACGTTAGAACCTATCACACCCGATTATCACGTGGTGCTTCGGAACAACGAACCTTAGCAAGGGTGCATAGTTAGGGGGAACACATTTCTTGAAATTTTAGTGAGGGATCATCTTATTAAGCTACCATCGTTCTAAGCAAATAAGATGTAAAACATGATAAACATCACATGCAATCAAATAGTGACATGATATGGCCAATATCATCTTGCTCCTTTGATATCCATCTTCGGGGCACCATGATCATCATTGTCACCGACACGACACCATGATCTCCATCATCGTGTCTTCATGAAGTTGTCTCACCAACTATTACTTCTACTACTATGGCTAACGGTTAGCAATAAAGTAAAGTAATTACATGGCGTTTATGATTGACACGCGGGTCATACAATAAATTAAGACAACTCCTATGGCTCCTGCCGGTTGTCATACTCATCGACATGCAAGTCGTGAATCCTATTACAAGAACATGATCAATCTCATACATCACATATATCATATCACATCCTTTGGCCATATCACATCACATGGCATATGCTGCAAAAACAAGTTAGACGTCCTCTAATTTGTTGTTGCAAGTTTTTACGTGGCTGCTATAGGTTTCTAGCAAGAATGTTTCTTACCTACGCAAAAACCACAACGTGATATGCCAATTGCTATTTACACTTCATAAGGACCCTCTTCATCGAATCCGATCCGACTAGAGTGGGAGAGACAGACACCCGCTAGCCACCTTATGCAACAAGTGCATGTCAGGCGGTGGAACCAGTCTCATGTAAGTGTACGTGTAAAGTCTGTCCGGGCCGCTTCATCCCACAATGCCTCCGGATCAAGATAAGACTAGTAACGGCAAGCAAATTAACAAAATCGACGCCCACAGCAACTTGTGTTCTACTCGTGTATAGATTCTACACATAGACCTAACTCATGATGCCACTGTTGGGAGACGTAGTAGTAAATCAAAAAAATTCCTACATGTCACCAGTATCAATCTATGGAGAAACCAGCAACGAGCAAAGGGGGAGTGCATCTTCATACCTTTGAAGATCGCAAAGCGTAAGCGTTACAAGAACGCGGTTGGTGGAGTCATACTCGCAGCGATTTAGATCGTGGTGGAATCCGATCTAAGCGCCGAACAACGGCGCCTCCGCGTTCAACACACGTGCAGCCCGGTGACGTCTCCTACGCCTTGATCCAGCAAGGAGGAAGGAGAGGTTGAGGGAGAGCTCCGAAAGCACGACGACATGGTGACAGTGGAGCTGCGTGGTACTCCAGCAGGGCTTCACCAAGCACTACAGAGGACGAGGAGGTGGAGAGGTAGGGCTGCGCCGAGAGAGAGAGATACGTGTCTTTGGCAGCCCCAAACCCTCCACTATATATAGGAGGAGGAGGAGCGAGGGTGCAGCCCCTAGGGTTTCCACCCTAGGGCTGCGGCCGGCCCTAGATGGCCCTTGGGGCGGCGGCCAGGAGAGGGGAGAGGAGGGGCGACGCCCTAGGTGGGCCTAGGGCCCATCTGACCCTAGGGTTTACTCCCCTCCCGCCTTGCTGCGCCTTGGGCCCTTGTGGGAGGCGCACCAGCCCACCTAGGGGCTGGTTCCCTCCCACCTTCGGCCCATGCAGCCCTCTGGTGCCGGTGGCCCCACACGATGGACCCCCGGAACCCTTGTGGTGGTCCCGGTACGTTATCGGTGATGCCCGGAACACTTCCGGTGACCAAAACCTCACTTCCTATATATCATTCTTCACCTCCGGGACATTCCGGAACTCTTCGTGACATCCGGGATCTCATCCGGGACTCCGAACAACCTTCGGTAACCACGTACTCAATTTCCCTATAACCCTAGCATCATCAAACCTTAAGTGTGTAGACCCTACGGGTTCAGGAGGCATGTAGACATGACCGAGACACCTCTCCGGCCAATAACCAACAGCAGGATCTGGATACCCATGTTGGTTCCCACATGCTCCATGATGATCTCATCGGATGAACCACGATATCGGGGATTCAATCAATCCCGTATACAATTCCCTTTGTCTACCGATATGACACTTGCCCGAGATTCGATCGTCGGTATCCCTATACCTTGTTCAATCTCGTTACCGGCAAGTCACTTTACTCGTTCCGTAACACATCATCCCATGGCTAACTCCTTAGTCACATTGAGCTCATTATGATGATGTCTTATCGAGTGGGCCTAGAGATACCTCTCCATCACACGGAGTGACAAATCTCAGTCTCGATTCGTGCCAACCCAACAGATACTTTTGGGGATACCCGTAGTGTACCTTTATAGCCATCCAGTTACGTTGTGACGTTTGGCACACCCAAAGTATTCCTACGGTATCCAGGAGTTGCACAATCTCATGGTCTAAGGAAACGATACTTGACATTAGAAAAGCTTTAGCAAACGAACTACACGATCTTTTGCTATGCTTAGGATTGGGTCTTGTCCATCACATCATTCTCCTAATGATGTGATACCATTATCAACGACATACAATGTCCATGGTTATGAAACCGTGACCATCTATTGATCAACGAGCTAGCCAACTAGAGGCTCACTAGGGACTTGTTGTGGTCTATGTATTCACACATGCATTACGGTTTCCAGTTAATACAATTATAGCATGAACAATAGACAATTATCATGAACAAGGAAATATAATAATCACTTTATTATTGCCTCTAGGGCATATTTCCAACAACTGCTTGTCTCATGTGCCAAAGTCTCGATCTGCTCTCACCCCCTCCGAACAAATATGTTGTCACTCGACAGTACTGCCGGTCTCAAAACACCGACATCAGCCCCTGACACCCATCTCCTCATCCTCTCCCTTCTCTCCTCCCCGTCGCCGAGAGGCGCCTCTAGGCAAAGCCGACACGACATTGGCAGTGGCCGGCCTTTTTCCTCAGAAGACGTAGGCCCGGTAGGTGTTGTCAAAGGTGAGGGTTCAAGCCCAAAAACTAATTGGTGTAGACATGCCACCAAAGCATGGTGCCAGCTATCATGAAGGTGCATGTGTGTCGCAGGGTGCCAATTATCACGGAGGTGCGGGTGCATCGCATGATGTCAATTACCATGGAGGCATGGACACAAGCTTTATCGACTGCACACTAGCATCGAATGGATACTGTGGTCAGTTGCACGTGGAACCATAAACCTGCATGTTGATGAGTATCGAGTGTGGCGGTTGGCCAGATGTGACTCCATGGCGGTGATAGGTCTAAACTCGAGCGGGTGATGGCATCCGGGCAACAATATAGTGGCGTAGGCTGCAGTTTTGTGTGTGTGTGTGCGGTGTGTATGTGGGGGGCGGGGGGGGGGGGGGTTGGGAGGCTTGAGGCTGCAAGGCGTTACTATGGTACTCATGGGTACCACTGATTTGATACTCCCTCCGTCTCGGTGTATAAGTCATCTTACGTTATGCATTGCAACTAAGGCGAAGGGAAAACGAAAAAGCTTAATATTTATTAGCTAATTAATATCATTGCATGCAATAAACTGACCAATGTATGCGGTGATAGGTAGTCTCAAGTCATTGAAAACATACACGTTCCACATTTTCTATTGGTTGATTGTTTAGAAACAAGAAACGAGATGAGAATTAATGCACCGCGTCTAAATGTTTTGGAAAAATCTGATTTTTATAAGATGACTTATACACCGAGACGATGAGAGTACGGTTTGTGCATTTATCGACACATAGGCTTTTATTTGGTTTAAAGATACAGCTTCATATTTTTAATTTGTAAACCACAAAGGCTGAAGACGAAGATACAGCTTCATATTTTTAATTTGTAAACCACAAAGGCTGAAGACGAAGATACAGCTTCATATTTTTAATTTGTAAACCACAAAGGCTGAAGACGAAGATACAGCTTCATATTTTTAATTTGTACTGTAAACCATAAGGGCTGAAGACGAGCGTGAGACAAACATGTCGTCCAGGAAGGTTTGTGCGAACAAACGTATGTTGTCATGTTTTCATTTAGCGTATCGATGTATGTGCACCCGCTAGCACATATAATTAGCACCTCCGTCGCGTGAAAACACCTCGATCATCGGAGACGACCCGGTGGTGGGAGCACGATCAAGCATTCCCTCACGCCCGCTGGCGCAAAGACCTACACCGCTGTTTGGTTTGGTCGAGTCCACCACGAAATCTGGTCAAGCGCTCGCTAGCCAACTCACCAACCTTCCTTCACACCGGTCGCCGTATACCACCCCCCAGGCCCCAGCCAGCTCCCTGCGTCCAGTCCACCACCGTACATATATCTATCGAAATCAAATCGAAATGAAAATTCAGTCGCAAAAAGAAAATCGACCAGGACGAACCCGACAACGGAGAGTGCAGCAGACGAGCGGCTGCACCTGAGACGAAACGAAAGCGACGTGTCACTAATACAGGAGCGAGGCTGCGTGGAATTCCAACGCCAACTCCAACCCCAACCGAGAAAGAAAGACGGTCTGGTCGCCGGTGCGCCGTGACGACGTCAACCCGCCCATGTTTCCACGCCGCGAAGCTCCCTCGAAACAACCCCACGCGCGCGCGCACGACAACTCCATCACTTTCACAAGGCACGAACCGGCGACCGCCCGGTCGGCCTGGTCCGGCGTTTCCACCACGCCTCCCTGCTTCCGGGAACCTTCTTCGCTCCCGGCTTTCTTCCCAAGTCGCACCGAATCCGATCCCGCTTCCAACTTCTTTCTTTCGCGCCTTCTCCCGAGGCTGCCAGAGACCGGCTATATATGCGGAGCCCTCGGGCTCGGCAAATAGCATCCAGCACGCGGCGACCAGCGAGAATTCTCTCATCTCAGAGGCAAGCACGAAGCACGCAGCAAGAGCAGAGGAAGCAGAGGAAGAAAGACTCAGACAGAGGACATGGACATGGAGATGACAGCGTCTTCCTCGGCGCCGGGCGCGTCCTACTTCAACTACAACTTCTCCGTGGCGCAGGCCGTGGTGAAAATCTCCGTCAACGTTGTCCTCGTCGGGCTCTCCGCCCTCGTCAAGTCCTCCTCCTCCTCCTCTTCGTCCCCCGCCAGCCGCCGCTCGCCCGCCACCGCGCCGGAGCCAGCGCAGCCTGTCGCGGCAAGTGGCGCCTCTGAGGTAGACCTTGACGCGGTTCTCGAGGTGATGGGCGCGGACGGCGCCGCCTCGGTCGGGTTCGAGGAGGCGGCGGCGCTGTTCGAGGAGGAGGAGGCCACCGTGGAGGAGGCGGCGGCGGCGTTCCGCGTCTTCGACCGCAACGGCGACGGGTTCGTCGACGCCGGAGAGCTCGGGAGCGTGCTCAGGTCGCTCGGGTTCAACGCTGGCGTCGCGGCCGCGGAATGCCAGCGCATGATCGACGCCTATGACGAGAACAAGGACGGCCGGATCGACTTCCAGGAGTTCCTCAGCTTCATGGAGAGGAGCAGCTCGTGAAGTGGCAGCGTCCGATGACCGATGGATGATTTGCTCAATTCATTTGTTCGTTCGTTCGTTCGTTATGCTTACATGCCCTTTTTTTTCCCCGGCCCGAATGGAGCCGAGTGGTGCACCGTGCACACAATATCTGTCTTATATCCGATTCTTTATACAATATATACATGCTTTTTAGCATTTCGCCAAGGAGTCATTTCGCACTATATGATGGGATTATGTATTAGCCATGGAGCAAATATGTAGAATCTTTTCACCAAATCATTTTTCTTTGACGGGTCATATCTTAGCCATTGATAAACGGACGGGAACGTTTGATTCCCAGGTGTAGTAACTCAACAAATAGCCAAACATTTCTAAAAATATTTTTGAAATAAACTTACCTTTCATTGTACTTGTGAGAAAATTCTACAAAAAGAATATTCCACTTTGACTTTTTTTCAAGAAAGATAAATGTTTGGTCAAAATAGTGTGAATAGTGATCTATAATAGTAAATAAATTTTGTCTTTTTTTGCCCTGAAATCAATGTTGGTTTTTAGTTTGTGAAAATTTATATACTATACATACTAGTGCAAAAGAAAATCAAGTTTATTCTAAAAATACTTTCAAATATTTTGACTCTTTATTTAATTATTAAAAAATCTTATATAAGGTGTATCTTCAATCAAGAATCAAAGTGTATTTCCTTTGATAAACACCTAAAAACGAAGTAGGAGCCATCCCACCGACAAGGGCTGGAATCCACCACGCCTTCATGCCTCTAAGTCCAGAGGAGCTAAAGCATTGATAGTATGTATCTACGAGGCTAGAAGCCTAGAGCCGTCTTGTCTAATTCTATTTGTACTTGTTTCCGTCCTATCACATGTCAATGTTCCTATTGAATAACTCTCGTGTTGGAAAAGAAGATAAACATGAAAGAAAATTTATGTGGAATAAGAAGTATCACATGGTCGGATGGACTTGTGCATGTAGATCTAAAAAAAGGGAGGCTTGGGTGTGAAGAATATTAGAGAATATATGTGTTGGAAATATGCCCTAGAGGCAATAATAAATTAGTTATTATCATATTTCCCTGATAATCGTTTATTATCCATGCTATAATTGTATTGATCGGAGACTTAGATGCATGTGTGGATACATAGACAAAACCATGTCCCTAGTATGCCTCTAATGGACTAGCTCGTTGATCAAAGATGGTTAAGGTTTTCCTAGCCATGGACATGAGATGTCATTTGATAACGGGATCACATCATTGGGAGAATGATGTGATGGACAAGACCCAAACTACAAACGTAGCATATGATCGTGTCAGTTTATTGCTACTGTTTTCTGCATGTCAAGTATATGTTCCTATGACCATGAGATCATGCAACTCACGGACATCGGAGGAGTGCCTTGTGTGCATCAAACGTCGCAACGTAACTGGATGACTATAAAGGTGCACTAAAGGTATCTCCGAGGGTGTCTGTTAAGTTGGCATGGATCAAGACTGGGATTTGTTACTCTGTGTGACGGAGAGGTATCTCAGGGCCCACTCGGTAATACAACATCACAACAAGCCTTGCAAGCAATGTGACTAAGTGTTAGTCACGGGATCTTGTATTACAGAACGAGTAAAGAGACTTGTCGGTAACGAGGTTGAACTAGGTATGGAGATACCGACGATCGAATCTCGGGCAAGTAACATACCGAAGAACAAAGGGAACATCATACGGGATTAACTGAATCCTTGACATAGAGGTTCGACCGATAAAGACCTTCATAGAATATGTAGGAACCAATGTGGACATCCAGGTCCCGCCATTGATTATTGACCGTAGAGGTGTCTCGGTCATGTCTACATAGTTCTCGAACCCGCAGGGTCTACACACTTAAGGTTTGGTGACGTTTCGGTAGTATAGAGTTATGTATGGTGGTTACCGAAGTTTGTTCGGAGTCCCGGATGAGATCCCGGACGTCACGAGGTGCTCCGGAATGGTCCGGAGGTAAAGATTCATATATAGGAAGTCCTGTTTTGGTCGCTGGAAAAGTTTCGGGCTCATCGGTAGTGTACCGGGAGTGCCGGTAGTGTACAGGGAGACCTCCGGGAGGGGTATTTCGACCCAAGAGGCTACATGGGTTGTGGCAGAGTGGAAACCAGCCCTTAGTGGGCTGGTGGAACAACCACAAGAGGCCCATGCGGTTGGAGGAAAAAAAGGCCAAAGAGAAAAAGTGGAAAAGGGCAAATTAGGGAAGGAGTCCTAATCCTACTAGGAGTGGAGGAGGTGGACTCCTCCCTAGTTGGTTCAGCCGACTCCTATAGGAGACTTTGCCCTTGCGCCAGCCTCCTCTCCTCTCCTCCTATATATACTGGTGGTATTGAGGGTTTTTGCACAAGATTTGACGGCCACGTGCTGCCCGTTCCACCGGTGCTCCTCTAGATCGGATTTCCGCAGTGCTTAGGCGAAGCCCTGTCGGAATTGCTCCACCACCATCTTCGGAGCACCGTCATGCTGCCGGTGAACTCTTCTTCCTCTCCACTTCCTCTTGCTGGATCAAGACGGTGGAGATCATCATCAAGCTGCACGTGTGCTGAACGCGGAGGTGCCGTCCGTTCGGCGCTAGATCGGAAGGACCGTGATCAAGATCGCGAAACGGTTCGTGACGAGTTCGCGGGAAGGATCGTGATGACTTCGCGGGACGGATGGTGATCAAGATCGCGAAACAGATCGTGATGAGTTCGCGGGACGGATCGTGATGAGTTCACGGGACCGATCGTGATGAGATCGCGGGACGATCGGCGATTTGGATCGCGAAGACGTTCGACTACACCAACCGCGTTTCTTCCCGCTTCCCGCTTAGCGATCTACAAGGGTATGTAGATCCACCCTCCCTCTCGTAGATGCTCATCACCATGGATAGATCTGCGTGTGCGTAGGAAATTTTTTGTTTCCCATGCGACGTTCCCCAACTATATGTTAGTTGCCTTATGCAATGAAGGTGGAAGCTAGAGGCTGAAGAGGCGCTCTCGCTGCAAATTATTAAAGCCAAATATTTTAGACTTAAATTGTCACGTCGATAAAAAACTAGGATTGTTGATTCCATTTGTTGGGAATCCATCATGAAAGTTAAAGATCTTTATATGATTGGATGCAAAGTTCGCCTGCAGAGAGGTAATATTGATGTATTATGGAAATATGTTATCATTGACAATAAAACTTCTGGTTATAAAACTTTCGGTTAACATTATGGTCATCTTTATAACATTTATCACAACTAGGAACATATAGTTTGTGATATGGAAAATATAAACCTTACTCTAGCTTTTCGTCGCATATTGTCACCTGGTTTACTTAGGTAGTGGGGTAGATGACACATAAGGTCACATCTTTACCCAGAGATGATGATCATGATAAGATTTTTATGGTTCATAGGCAAGAAAGGTGTGTTCACCACCAAAAAAAGAAGAAGGTGATTTCACCACCAAGTGATGTAGCACTGCTTGAAAATCATATTTCTAGGGCTAACTATAAATGCATATGGGAAGCCGAAATCCTTTTAAAAATTCTGACTTCCTTATGGCAGCTTTTCCAGAATGCCGTGCTAACTCGAGAAGGTTTGTGAAAGATAAAATGGCCTGGTAAAATCCAATTTGTTTGTTTTGTGACTAGACTGAAACTGTACAACACTTGTTATTTATTTGTTCTGTTGCTAGACTTGTCTGGCAAACAATAAGTTTGATATTTGGCATTAAAGGTTGTCCCAATAGTATTAGGCAATTCTTGTTAGAGATACGATACGCAATTGATACGATGAAGAACGAAATCAAGCAAAGGGATACAAGATTTTAATGTGGAAAACGCCTCCAACACGAAGGGAAAAAAACCGTGGGCACCAGCCAGCCAAACTTCACTATGATCGGGAGAGGTTACAAACGCCAGGGATTTACAATTGATCGACTTATCCCGTGCGGCGTCTTACAAGAGGTATATATAACACAGGTGTCCAAGGTCAACCATGATCCGTATCGCTGGGGCCTTCGGCCCCCACACCCCCAGGCTTCCCTGGCAGGGGCGGGAGACGGGCCTCGCTCCGCTCACTCGTCAAAAGTTGACCTTCCTCTTTATATTAGAATTTGGAGCATAACATAACAAAGGCCCATGGTGTTATTCGCTTTCCTGTTTGTGGGAGCTTTTATATTGTTTGTTTGGCTGCTATTTGTTAGGCCATCCGGCTGTCGTGCAAGAATGCAATCTATGAAAATAAACTAATCTAGTCTCCATTTGAAATTTTCTTTGTCGCATGCTCTCTTTTATTCTACTGGGAAAGTTTCTAGAAAGCTGATAGAGCGAAAAAAACTAGAGGCGGACACACAGATGTTCAAGATCAATGCCACCAACATGTTATGGCTCTAGCAAGCATCTATTCAAGGTGCATCCGTCCATGGGGCCGCTGACCGATCGAAGCTGAAGTTGCCAAGATGGATGCAACCTTGTTTTATTGATGATTCTATTTTGTTGCTTGATAATCCTCATTGTGTCTGGGGGTCTTCGGGAAGACCATATGTTGTCTTTTGTTGTCCTACTTGATTCTTAGTCTAGGTTTTGTGCTATCCGTTTTTCCCTCATAGTGCATGAGCCGATTGCGGATGTGCACAATGGAGGTTTCTTGACAGTGCCTCTAACTCACTTCTTTCCCTTTCCCTCCAGATGTATCCCTTGATGTATGAAATGCTTTTATTTTCATTATGGCAAAACAATGGAAAGGGGAATCCCAATTCAAAAACAAAATGAAGATAAACCGAGCGAAGAGGTCAAACACGAGTTCTCAAATTGAGTTATATACAAGAACTCGTTCCCGTAAAGAAAGATATCGTCCGCCACAAAACATCTCATTTTTTGTTTATAATATTATGATCTCATTTTTTGTTGGCTTATGCGGAAATTATATGTACTAGTTTTTGTTAATGGAGAAAATTCCAACAACTCGACGTATTTTATTCAACAACATCCCACTCAACAAGTGAATTGTCTTTGTCGTGATCCCAAACGTCCTGGCCCGACTCTATTTACATTGCACACAAATGAAATGATATTAGACTCAAACATTATCCGACAATAACTCGAAGCATGCTACTGATGGATATGCTATACCGTACACGTGTACATTGTCCCTCAATCCCAGTCCATAGACACAAGGCTAACGTTCAAGATAAAATCAAGCCGCCGAGTAAAACCTTCTCTTAGAGGAATGAACATCGTTCTATCCAAGCAGGAAACTTAGGATTAGTAGTGAAGTAAGTTGCAAAAATTCCTTGCAGAAAAAGTACCTTCTCATATAAGTTTCATCTATACTGATAACCATATTATGCAAGTTTCATCCGTACCAAACCATATTACAATAGTTTCATCCATACATACATAGTTTCATATCCATATGTAGCAAGCGTCACATTGTTCATTGATACAAAATAAAAAAATACAAGTAATCCAAGCACTTCATCAGTGCAAAATTTCGTGAAGTGAATGTAATCTGCAAAATGGGAAGCTTCAAAGTTAGAAGAACAAGACTATATGAAGAAGGGAACTAAGTAAGCTTATTATGTCATTTGTGAGAGAACTTAGCTAAGTATAGGTCATTTTTGATAAAATATGCTATTTTGGAGCTAATATACCTTACTACGTCATCTAGGAAGAAACTAAGCTAACTATATGTCATTTTAGAGCAAACTTCGCTAAAAAAATAGGTCATTTTGGAGTTAACTATGCTTATTATGCCATTTTGGAGCTAACTAAGCTAATTATAGGTCATTTAATATCTAACTTGGGTAAAATAGGTCATTTTGGAGCTAGGTAAGCTTATTATGTCATATAGGAGTGAACTAAGCTAAGTATATGACTTTTTTTTGATAAAATAGGCCATTTTGGAGCTAATTTAGCTTACTATGTCATTTTGGAGGAAACTAAGCTAAATATATGTCATTTTGGAGCTAACTTAGGTAAAAATAGGTCATTTAGGATCTAACTATGCTTATTATGCCATTTTGAAGCTAACTAAACTAATTATAGGTCATTTAATAGCTAACTTTGGTAAAATAGGTCATTTTGGAGCTAGCTAAGCTTATTATGCCATTTTGGAGCTAACTAAGCAAAGTATAGGTCATTTTTGATAAAATGGGCCATTTTGGAGCTAATTTAGCTTACTACGTCATTTAGGAGGAAACTAAGCTAACTATATGTCATTTTAGAGCCAACTTAGGTAAAAATAGGTCATTTAGGAGTTAACTATGCTTATTATGCCATTTTGGAGCTAACTAAGCTAAGTATAGGTCATTTAATATCTAAGCTAGGTACAATAGGTCATTTTGCAGCTAGGTAAGCTTATTATGTCACTTAGGAGAGAACTAAGCTAAGTATAGGTCATTTTTGATAACATAGGCCATTTTGGAGCTAATTTAGCTTACTATGTCATTTAGTAGGAAACTAAGCTAAGTATAGGACATTTTTGATAAAATAGGCCATTTTGGAGCTAATTTAGCTTACTATGTCATTTAGGAGGAAACTAAGCTAAATATATGTCATTTTGGAGCTAACTTAGGTCAAAATAGGTCATTTAGGAGCTAACTATGCTTATTATGCCATTTTGAAGCTAACTAAGATAATTATAGGTCATTTAATAGCTAACTTGTGTAAAATAGGTCAGTTTCGAGCTAGCTAAGCTTATTATGCCATTTTGGAGCTAACTAAGCGAAGTATAGGTCATTTTTGATAAAATAGGCCATTTTGGAGCTAATTTAGCTTACTACGTCATTTAGGAGGAAACTAAGCTAACTATATGTCATTTTAGAGCTAACTTAGTTAAAAATAGGTCATTTAGGAGCTAACTATGCTTATTATGCCATTTGGAGCTAACTAAGCTAAGTATAGGTCATTTTGAAGCCAGGTAAGCTTATTATGTCGTTTAGGAGAGAACTAAGCTATGTATAGGTCATTTTTGATAAAATAGGCCATTTTGGAGCTAATTTAGCTTACTATGTCATTTAGGAGGAAACTAAGCTAAGTATAGGACATTTTCGATAAAATAGACCATTTTGGAGCTAATTTAGCTTACTATGTCATTTAGGAGGAAACTAAGCTAAATATATGTCATTTAGGAGGAAACTAAGCTAAATATATGTCATTTTGGAGCTAACATAGGTAAAAATAGGTCATTTACACTAGTAGAAAACAGACGTTTCGTCCGCCTCATTAGTCACGGTTGGCTTTTAAATCGGCACTAATGTGATCATTAGTGCCGGTTCGTGACGGGGATCATTAGTGTCGGTTCGTTACGGACCTTTAGTCCCGGTTCGTGCCACGAACCGGCACTAAAGGTGTGCTGGCAGGCTAGCCTCAACCTAGGAACCTTTAGTCCCGGTTGGTGGCTCCAACCGAGACTAAAGGATTGGTCCTGGCTATGGTGGGAGTTTAGTCCCACCTCGCCAAGCGAGGGGCGCTCGCACCGGTTTATAAGCCCACCCCTCTCTGCCTTGTTGAGTTCCTCTCAAATTGAAAATAGATGCCCTTATATGGAAAATTTGAACTAAAATGAAACTGAATTTCAGTCTGATTTCAGGTCGAATTTTCCCTATATAAGTGCATCTATGTTCATTTTTGCTATTTTTATGTTATTTCAATTTTTTAAACATAATTTAACTCAAGACTTTTTCTGCATTCAATATGCACCATTCAAAGCCACATCATCACTTTTCAACCCTTTTCTGACCTCATTTACTATTTTTCATGCATTTCATGATTTGTTTTGAGCTAAAATGACCCTCAATTGAAAAGCATTGCAAATGAACTCTGAAATGGTTGAAAGTTGGCATGGTATCATCATTTCACCCACATAGCATGTGCTAAAAAGTTGAGAGGGTTACGGCAAAAACTGGATGCACTTCATGTACAAAATGAACAATCTCTTTCGAAGTGTGAGGGTTTTGGACAAAAACTCATCAGTTACAAAAGGATTTCAAAATTTTAAACATTTTTTAGCTAAAAAAACCTGAAATTGAAAAGCACTTCAAATGAACTCTGAAAAGGTTGAAAGTTGGCATTGTATCATCATTTCACCCACATAGCATGTGCTAAAAAGTTGAGAGGGTTACGACAAAAACTGGATGCACTTCGTGTACAAAATGGACAATCTCTTTCGAAGTATCAGGGTTTCGGACGAAGACTCGCCTGTTACAAAAGCGTTTCATTTTTTTAACTTATTTGAACTCCATACTTTTTGTGTGTTCAAAATGCACCATTCAAAGCCATATGATAAATTTTCAACCCTTTCTGACTTCATTTGCTATTTTTCATGCACTTACTATTTTTTCAGCTAAATAACCCTAAAATTGAAAAACACTTCAAATAAACTCTGAAAAGGTTGAAAGTTGGCATGGTATCATCATTTCACCCACATAGAATGTGCTAAAAAGTTGATAGGGTTACGGCAAAAACTGGATGCACTTCGTGTACAAAATGGACAATCTCTTTCGAAGTATCAAGGTTTCAGACAAAAACTCGCCTGTTAGAAAGGCATTTCATTTTTTTGACTTATTTGAACTCCATACTTTTTGTGTGTTCAAAATCCACCATTCAAAGCCACATCATCAATTTTCAACCCTTCTTGACTTCATTTGCTATTTTCATGCACTTACTGATTTTTCCAGCTAAATAACCCTAAAATTGAAAAACACTTCAAATAAACTCTGAAAAGGTTGAAAGTTGGCATGGTATCATAATTTCACCCACATAGCATGTGCTAAAAATTTGAGAGGGTTACGGCAAAAACTGAATGCACTTCGTGTACAAAATGGACAATCTCTTTCGAAGTATCAGGGTTTCGGACGAAAACTTGCCTGTTACAAAGACATTTCATTTTTTAAATAACCTAAGATTTACCAAATTGGATATAATGATAAAACACGATAATATTAAACAGTAAAAAAAGAATCACTAGAAAAACTATTTTTAAAGTAAAGTTATTCACAAACTAGTGATTCACACAAATTTCAAATAATTCAAATTCAAACTATTCGAATTTGAAAACTACTGCCACTAACAGAAAGTTTATAATTTTTTTGACCTAACGCAAAAATATTCACTCATTAACTCTCAATAAAGCACAAAAAAACTCAGAAACAAAAGAAAATAAATAAAGCAAAAAAATAAAAAAATAGGCCGCCTACTGGGCCGTCACGGCCTCCATACGACTAGAAATCCAACCTCTAGTTGGGCCAGGATGTAGGCCCGTAAGGCCTAGTAGGCCCAACAAGGCCACTGAGATTCAATCGGCCCACACAGGCCTTCTTAGAGAGGAGCTCGAGAGAGCTGCCGTGACAAGGCTTCTAAGCTGGTGCGGGCGCCCCTCGCTTGGCGAGGTGGGACTAAACTTGCCCCGCACCGCGCCTGCGCGAGCACTAGCCTTTAGTCGCGGTTGGTGGCTCCAACCGTGACTAAAGACCCCCTTTAGTCGCGGTTGGAGCCACCAACCGTGACTAAAGGTGTGTGCTTTCCGCCGCCCGCGCCCGCTGAAATTCACCAGTAGTCGCGGTTGGGGCCATCAACCGCGACTAAAGGTCCTCCTATATAAGTAGCACTTGAACTTTTTTCATTTTCCCTCTGCTTTCTTCGTCTCTTCGATGACAGAGAAGATCGCCGCACGCGCACCCCCGATGCACTGCATGCCCCGACGCCGTCACCGCCCATGCCGTCGCCGCCCCGACACCATCGCCGCCCACATCGTCGCCGCCCCATACGCGACGCCCCCTATCACACGCCGCCCAGCCCCGCCTCCTCGAGCTCGTGCGCCGTCGCCGTCGCCTCGCCGACCGTCGCCCCGCTGTGAGCCCCTGACTCGCCTCTGGATTTTTTTCTTAATAATTAGATGTTAATTAGACGTATATTAGTTGTTAATTAGATGTATATTAGATGAATTTTGAATGTAAATTAGATGTTAGATGTATATTAGATGTTAATTAGATTTATATTAGTTGATTTTTGAATGTTAATTAGATGTTAATTAATTAGATGTTAGAGGAATTAGATTTATATTAGATGTTAGATGTATATTAGATGTTAATTAGATGTATATTAGATGAATTTTGAATGTTAATTAGATGTTAGATGAATTTTAATTAGATGCTAGTTAGATGAATTTTGAATGTTAATTAAATGTTAGAGGAATTTTTTCATAAGAATTTTTTTCTCGGAGTTAACGATGCCTGGCCCCCATCCTCGTCGTCGACTCGTTGCGACGATGTCCTGCTTTAGAGGGGCAACGTTCGGGACTGGGCCCCGCCGGACTGGCACTGGGAGGTGCTACCTTTAGGGCGCGCAACTTGGTGAGGAACCTGGGTCCCGTCGTTGACCCGGAGCTTCTTTGGTGGCGTTCGCGTGGGCCACTTTCGGTGCGGAGGCAGCCGGCCCCGTCGAAGGTGGTACGTCGCCGTGTCAGGGAGGAGGACGAGCACATCCGTCGGTACATGGATGCGTTGGACGTCAGGTTCTCCAATACCTGGCAGGTTCTTCAGGGATCTCACCCGAGCTATGATCCTTTCATAGTTCCTTCTCTTTGGGTGTCCACCGCCTGTTGCGCGAGATGTCAACTGGATCTGTAGTAGTGATATTGTATAATCAATAATATTCGAGATGTATTAGTAATAATATTCGAGATGTATTCGAGATAATATTCGAGACGATTTATTCGAGATTATATTCGATGATGCATATTATGTACTATGATTCAGTTTTCCTTATTGATTGCATGCATTCTAATTTGAATACTAAATTGTTTTATCTTTCTTTTGGGTTAGTTAAATAGAAGCTATGGACAATACCGATAGAGAAGGAGAAGAGGCTCTGTTCGACATCATACGCTCCACGAGCATGAAGATGATGATGGCTCGCAATATATGAACAATTCCGGTGAGGGTTGTATGTTTGATGAAGACGAAAGAATAGATGAATTCGACAATGATGTTGATGAAGAAAATGTTCTTCAAATAACAAAGCCAGCGAGGTATATTTATTATATAAGCCATCCGGTGATCATTACATGTCTTAATTGAGTTGTATATGTATTAATGAATCGATCTTTCTTCTTTTAGGCCTCCGGATCGAGCAAATCTTCTACAAGTGACAGGGTAAAGCGAGGCCCGGCCAAAAAGTTGGACCCTGGCATAAAGTTCAGCATCCATTCCATCAATACATCAACTGGCGAGCCGCTTGAACCTAAGAAAAATGCGACCAAGTTCAAGAATTAATGCAGAGTTATTGTCAGGGATCAAATCCCGATCTCCACACAAGAATGGAAAAAGCCAGCAAAGGGAGATCGACAAGGGTTACTTTTGTCGATGAAAGAGCAAAAGATGTGCTTTGGACCAAGTTGATGTCACATTTCATACTACCAGATAACTTGACAGATGCAGATCTGAATAAAGTCAGAAACTATGCTCTTAAAAAGATGGCGATCCCATTCAAAACATTCAAGAAAAATGCATGGGCTACGTACATCAAAGCAAACAAGACGACTCCAAAATTCGAGGGAGCACTGGTGAAGGCAAAAGATCACCGGGACAATTTCGTGAAGTTTAAGGAATCAGAAGTAGCTAAGGAATGGTCGAGAAAGAACAAGATTAATGCTGCGAAAAAGGAGTGGCACCATACTCTGGGGCCAGGTGGCTACCAGACGGCCCTGCCTAAGTGGGACCAATCCGAAAAAGATATGATTAGTGCAGGGGTCACTCCAGTTACAGTGACCTAGCCCCCGAGGTGCAGGACATGGTTTTACGCGCATGGGGGAAGTTGGACCCAAAGATAGGGGCTATTATGATGAAGGCAAGTCTTAAAAAAGTGACAGATGAAATTCTGATGAAAATAGGAGAAGCTCGAACGGGGGTGTTCATGCCCAATAGAGAGGACGACGAGCTTACGCGCGCCCTGAAGAATCCAGAACACCCGGGAAGAACATGAGGGAAAAGCGTTGTTCCGTGGTTTGAGGGGTTTGCTAGTTGGAACGACGACTACAGAAGCCGTGCGAGAAAGAAGATGCAGGAGGAGCGGAAGAAGAAGGAGGAAGCACTCCACCTTGAAGACCTCGAATCAAAGCACCTGGAGTTGGAATCTAGATTCAGGCGGCAGCAGGAGCAGATCGACTCACTCATCCAGGAAAGGGCGTCTTAGCGGCAGCATGAGCAGATCGATCCATTATTGGATCCCACCGTCCCATCTATGCCGACAAGCAGCGTGGGTTCTGCCCCGGTCGATATCGATGACGATGCAATGCTAGCTAGGTATCCTGTGGATGATATCAAAGACAGGACTAACTGTGAGCTACACATGAAAGTGAAGAACTTATCCATGAAGGTGGCGGACGGCTATGCTTTAGCAAATCCCCCAGAAGCAACCTTCCATTGCAATCCCATTCCAGCTAGCTATGCTCATGTCGGGGTTGATGAAGTGATGTCAGCATATCACAAGCTACAACTTGACATTCCTGGAGGTGATGAGGAGAGAACACTGGGAGAGGCCATACATCGTATCATTCTATGGAAAAAGGATTGCATCAGCTTTCCAAGGCCATCGACTCCTCCTCCTCCAAGTCCGCCGCCGCGTCAGTCGACTCCTCCTCCTCCAAGTCTGGCACCGCGTCAGCCGACTCCTCCTCCAAGTCTGGCACGATGTCAGCCAACTCCTCCTCCTCCAAGTTCGGCATCGCGTCAGTCGACTCCTCCTCCAAGTCTGGCACGACGTCAGCGTGCTCCGTCGACTAAGCAACAACGAAAGAGAGAGGCCATAGCTACGATGACTAGCGGTACAACAGGCAAGAAATTCAGATATGGTCCAAGCCTCAAGCCTCTTCTGAAGTTGCCTTACCACCTGAATGATGAGGAACTTGACAGCATAGTGGATGCCGATTTCAAGGCCCATTTTGGACCGAAACCGCCCTAGCCGGCAAAGGAGAAAGTACCTGAGCATGTCTCACAACACTTCATTGATATGGCTCGACCAGCTCAGAAGGACACCGACTATGTGCGGTCTATCAAGAAGTCATATCTTGCAGGACAAAAGGAGTCAAGCTAGAGCTCTAGCCAAGGAGTTGGCAAAAAAAGCGGGAAAACTATCCCCCAGCTGGGAGAACAGGCAGTGCAATCGACCCCCCGCTCATTGTACAAACACCTGTGAGTATCGCCGGTTGGCCAGAAGTAACCGAAGAACATATTAGGATGGCTAAAGAGGTCGGTGTCACTGTTGAACAACTCCTAGGCCTTGAGGACATGCCCGTGCTTAAAGAGTCAGAAGTAAAATATCAATATGCCCATGGCAAACCTCCGGTCAATCATGAAGATTTCAAGCTTCTACCAACCATAATGTATGAATTGCATACGTGGTACATGCAAATAACATCAAATACCAATGAAGAGTCCCTCATGGTGAGAGTCCAAGAGACGCATTACTTCCATAAAAACGATGTGTGGATTCAATATGCAGAGTTTTTTCAGTTAATCAATCAAGACGCACTCGACAAATGTTTAGTCAGTTGCTATTGTCTGTAACTGATTTCTTTCTATAATTTAAGTCTCTAGCTAGTTGTGCTCTCGTTCATTACCTTGAATTATCCTCACTATATTCGTTTCTGCGGTATTGTGCAGAATGAAGATGCATGAAATGAAACAAGCTGGACGCTATGGCATGGGGTTCATTGACCCAAATACGATTAACCAAAAGATATGGGAAACTTCATATTTGAGAAAAGACACACAGAAAAAATGCTAGAATTTTTGATCCATCTAAACACCCAACCAGAAATACTACTTCCTTACAACTTCGGGTGAGTGTTACTATATATATATATCTTGTACTTCAAATTCTATTTTTTGCTTACTAGATGTTAATAAGTATTGTTGATGAGTTATGGAGTTACCACTGGATCTTGTTAATCATTGAAGTTGACAAGGGAAAAGTTGAAGTACTCGACGCGCTATTAAAGGATCCATCCGATTAAGCAATCGTGAGGGGGCTGCTTGACAGGTAATTTCAATCATTATTGCACTATGTCGGCCTCTTTAATTACTTCATTTCCTGATATCAACTAGTTAATAACGCATTTATTCATTTTCTTTGTCGGCGGGCAGGGCTTAGGCCAAGTTCATCAAACAGGTCCCAGGTGACTGGGCACAACAACTGAAATGGGTGCGACCCAAGGTAATTAAGCACTACTATCTAGCTAGCTACGTCCGTGCATCTCTTTAATTCTAGTTTCAATACCATTATCATGCTTGATTAATTATTACCTAATTGAATTTTATTCTTGTAAAGTGCATGGTGCAGGGGCAGGGGAATAATTTATGCGGATACTACGTTTCCGAGAACATTCGCATGATCACGTCTAAAAGGAGCAGAAACGAAAGAAATCTTTGGGTACGTTTGTCAGAACACTATCCATAATTTTTTTCCTCATGCTCTAGCTAATATATATACACACAACTAATATATTCATCTTGATCTTTATCTTGTAGCTGACGGAGATGCGGGGCCAGCTCATAACAGAGGCTCAGGTATGAGCAATTCAAGAGGAATTAGCTGGATTTCTGCTCGACCAGGTCATAGATCCCAAAGGAGAATACAATTACAAGATCAACATGAATTAGCTGGATTTCTACGGAGCCTGCATATATATATATATATATATATATATATATATATATATGTAATGATCCTCAAATTGTATGAGAAACTGTGTGTGTATATATATATTTATATATATATCATCAAATTGCTAGTATGACGATCATTCACATACATACATATATATATATGATCGCGGTTCTATGAGAAATTCTATTTATATTTATATATATGCGCATGTACAACGTGTGTATAGTATGTACGTAGTAGCGTAATATTTGTTTGAAATAAAAAATAATTAAATGAAAAACACAAAATTAAAAGGAAAATTAAACCATAATTAATTCATAAACCCCTAAAGAATTAAAAGAAAAAGTAAAACAAAACTAAAAAACTAAATACTTTTACTCCTGGTTGGTGTTACCAACCGGGACTAAAGGTCCCCCAGCCCACGGTGCTGTCGCATGCCACGTGGATGGCCTTTGGTGTCGGGCCATGTTGAACCGGCACTAAAGGCCCTTACGACCCACGACTATAGGCCGGTTCTACACTAGTTTAGGAGCTAACTATGCTTATTATGCCATTTTGAAGCTAACTAAGCTAATTATAGGTCATTTAATGGCTAACTTGGGTAAAATAGGTCATTTTGGAGCTAGCTAAACTTATTATGGCATTTTGGAACTAACTAAACGAAGTATAGGTCATTTTTGATAAAATATGCCATTTTGGAGCTAATTTAGCTTACTACGTCATTTAGGAGGAAACTAAGCTAACTATATGTCATTTTAGAGCTAACTTGGGTAAAAATAGGTCATTTAGGAGCTAACTATGCTTATTATGCAATTTTCAAGCTAACTAAGCTAAGTATAGGTCATTTAATAGCTAAGCTAGGTACAATCGGTCATTTTGAAGCTAGATAAGCTTATTATGTTATTTAGGAGAGAACTAAGCTAAGTATAGGTTATTTTTGATAAAATAAGCCACTTTGGAGCTAATTTAGCTTACTATGTCATTTAGGAGGAAACTAAGCTAAGTATAGGACATTTTTGATAAAATAGGCCATTTTGGAGCTAATTTAGCTTACTATGTCATTTAGGAGGAAACTAAGCTAAGTATAGGTCATTCTAGAGCTAACTTGGGTAAAATATGTCATTTTGGAGGTAAGGTAAGGTAAGTAACCATCATTATGCAGTTGTTAAGCAAAACACTAGAAAAACATACCATTCTCGTCAGCACGAAGGTGAAGCACAGTGGCTCTGTCTTGTTTCACCTAGAGAAGGCTGCCCTGTAGAAGGGTCGTGCGATGTGTTTCGGGAGATATTCTGCACCAAACATCACTTGCAATGTGTCGTTAGTATGCTGACACTCCAAAGATCACTACATTGAAATGAAACTCACCGTCCCCGCCATGTTACTGACTGCCATCGCCGGAGGGACGTGGCCGTTCTTCTCGCACATAGACTGTATATTTGGTTTTAACAAGTCAAACTTTTTAGTTATTAATGAAACGAACATTAAAATGCAAGATTTGACAAATATGAAGATGAAACTTACCACGAAGAGCTCGTACATGGCCCTGTTAGATGCATCGTTCCGTGCCCTCTCCGCCTCCATCAACACAACCATCCTCTCCTCCATCTCCTTTGTCTCCTTATCCTTCGCTGCCAAAAGTGCCTGCTTTACCTCTCTCTCCTTCAGAATAGCAGCCTGCAACACAACTCATTGTTAGCATTGTAATCATATTGGTTCGCACACACAACCTAATGCGGAAAGATAGTTGAGTCCATTAAACTAACCTCGATGGCGAGCTCGACTGGCCGTGGACGAGGTGTTATCTCAGGATAGGAGCTCGTTTGGCATGCTTTTATCCGTCGGAGAGTGCTAGGACAATGTATAAGGCCGTATCCAATGGCAATCGAGCCATGGGGCCTCCCATTGCCAGCTATCATCACCAGCTCTGGATCAATAGGCCCCTGGCTCGGGTTAAAGTCCTCCCCTTTCCTCAGCTTCCCGTGATCTCTGTACTTCATGAGCTTGTGGTGGGAGGAGATGTTGGTGAAGTTTTCATGATGATCGAGGTCAGACTCAAAGAATGCCTTGACCTTCTTGTACGAGGCAGTATGGGCCATCGCATAGAGGTCGCACATCTCTAGCACCTCCGTCTTATTATGACGTGCCTAAAAGAGAGAGAGAGAGGAGAAAAGTTTTAGTAAAGGGCTCAAGCTAGCATTAAGAATGAATTGCATGAGTCCTGAAGCAAACCACATACCCAGTTCTCACCAAGCTGATTTAAGTTGATGCTCCCTTGATGGTGTGGCAGACCAACCATTTTGCCATGCCTCTCCTTGGCATTTTTGTGGCTGGCCTCCCACTTTTCGGAGCACCACTAATCCACCAAGGCCTCCAAACAATCCATCTTATCCACACACCATCTTGGGGGCACCTAAGTTAATAAAGAGAAATTTGAGCGCTATGTGTAAGATTCAAATCAAGGAAACTAACTACAAGGCCTTAATAATATGTAATTACCTTCATGTAATGCTCCTTCTCCATCTTAGAATCGCGACACTTCGCCTTTTCCTTCCTAATACGCCGCGAGGCGTAGTAGTCTTGAACAGCCTACACCCGAGCCTCGTGCTGCCAATTTTGAAGTAGGTGGCGGCATTCGGTTTCGATAACCTGTGCCGCGGCCTCCTCGTATTCCCCCTCACACCTGTAGAAGGTCTGCAAACAAGACAACACTGATTAGTACAGTAACTACCTATTGTTGATTTTGAATTGCGTAAAGGAGAAATTACCTAGAACTGTCTAATCACCATGTCGGCCCTCGTGTGGCACAAAACACCATCGATCTCCACCGGGAAATGGTCCATTAATGGTAATTAATTACCCTTTGTTTGAACCAAGAGATGAAACCAGGATAGTCGCCTTCATGCTTTGCCAGAAGCTCATACTCTTCCACGTAATCCTTTTTGATGACCGCTCCATCTGAGAGTTCGGCGACGTATCGACTATATCAAATATCCGGGAATAAGAGCAGTTCAAAGGAATTAGAAGTTGTGAAACAATAATTTACCGAGAACTTACTCGATGTACGGCCGCACTTCTGTTAGGTTGTTGAAGATATACAATGAAATGGTCCGCCATTCTTCGACATCCAACGATTTCCCTTTCGAAGCACCGGCTGGTGCGAGCTTCCCTTTGAATAGGCTGAGGTTGGATCAACCTTTTTTAGGCTCGCCATCATTGCATCAAGGCTTCGGGTTATGCAAATGATGATTTTTGGCTTCGTAGTGTGTTGTCATGAAGTTTGCCGCCTCCTCACTAATGAATGCCTCGGCCATCAATGCTTCTACTCTATGTTTATTTTTACATTTAGCTCGAAGCGTCTTTGCATCCTCTCAGTTGAGAGGCACCATCTATTTTGAATGCCTCCCCAATCTTGCCTCGGTCGGGAGATGCAAAATCAAATGCTGCATTGGATTAAAGAAGCCCGGTGGAAAGATCCTTTCTAATTTGCAGATCAACTCCGGCGCCAACTCTTCCATTTCATCTAGCACACCAGGCGATAGTTCTTTCGCACAAAGAGAATGGAAGAAATAGCTCAGCTCAGCCAGTACTAGCCATTCATCCTCGGGGATAAAGCCACACAACATCACCGGCATTACCCGCTCAAGCCATATGTTCTAATCATGACTCTTGAGACCAAATGTTTTCAATTTTTCAAGACTCGCTCCCCTCTTTAGATTTGCAGCATACCCATCGGGGAACATCAACCGCATTTTCACCCACAATAGCATTTCCCTTATAGCTAGCCTTCCAAGATCGAACCATGCCTTTGGCTTCGCTACGCTTTCCTTTCCTTTCCGTTGTCGCAAGTTTTGTAACGGTCCATCACATAGCGGCTCCTGGTCGATTCTAGCCTTAGGATTATCCTTTAACTTCCCCTCTATGCCGAACGATGTACAAAAATGGCCTCCGCCATATTCTTTTCAATGTGCATCATGTCAATGTTGTGTGGGCAAATGAGGTCTTTGAAGTAAGGAAGATCCCATAAGCATGACTTGTGAGTCCAGGCGTGTTCCGTATTATACCCTTTGAAATACCCTAGACACAAAGGATCAGGCTCGAGAGCGTTTAACTGATCAAGGGTCTGTTGGCCTATCTACGCAGGTGGTGCAGTGTTTTTGACAACTCTACCATTGATGAAATTCTTCTTGTCTTTTCTGAACTTATGGTTAGGATCCAGTAACTGTCTATGCATGTCGAAGCAAGAAAACTTGCGACCCGTGTGCAGCCAACGGAACTGAAGAGCTTCCTTTCATGCGGGGCATGGGAACCTTCCATGCACACACTAGACAACGAATAGCACATACGCCGGATAGTCATGCATCGAGTACATGTACCACACATGCATTTTGAAGTTTTTTTGGTAGCGGCGTCGTATGTCTTGATCCCATTATCCCAAGCTTCTTGCAATTCATCCTTAAGCGGCTGCATGTACACATTCATATTCTTCCCCAGATATTTGGGCCCTGGAATTATCAACGTTAGGAAAATGTTCTTTCTTTTCACAATCTCTCCAGGGGAGATTGAGTGGAATGACAAATGCGGGGCAACAACTGTATTGTGTTGCCATCACACCATACACATTGAACCCATTCGTGCTGATGGCAACTCGAGGATGCCTTGGATTTGCCGATTTATCCTTATGTAATGCATCGAAGTGCTTCCACGCAAAAGCATCTGAAGTGTGTACCAACATCTTGTTCCCATCTGCATCTAGTTCGGTTCTTTTGCCCAATGTGTGCCATGTCATCTGTCTAGCCGTCTCTTCGACCATGAAAAGACGTTGAAGTCTTGGTACGATTGGCAGATACCAAAGAAAATTAATGGGGATTTTGGTCTGAATCTTCTCACCCATACCGTTGTCTACCACAATATACCTGGAAGAATTGAAAATGGGGCAATAGTTCAAGGCCGCATACTCAAGCCTAAATAAGGCACATCCATTCTTACATGCATGTATCTTCTCATAAGGCATCTTAAGTACACTAAGGATTTTGTCTGACTGGTACATGTTTGCAGGCGGTACATGTCCTTTGGGTAGAAAGCGTCCAAATATCGTCATCATCGCGTTGTAACATTCTCTGCCTAGGTTGATTGAGCCTTCAGAGCCATTACTTGCGCGATGGCATCCAACTAACAAAGCTCAGTGTGCTCGTGGAGAGGACGTTTTGAAGACTCCAACATTTCATAGAAGGCCTTTGCAGATTCCTCCATCTCATCGTCCGAATCTCGAGCATCATCAAAGTCTTGCACCATGTCTTCGATCCCGGTACCATGCTCGTTGGTGCGGCGACGAACCACCTCAGCTCTGGCACGTTGGTCACACTCACCATGAAAAGTCCACACCGTATAATTAGGCGTAAAACCCCACTTCTGCAGGTGTTTACCCATTTCAAATTGTGTCCGCTTTTTAAAGTTGTCACATTTGGGACAGGGGCACCATGTTTTTTGCTGGCCATTTGCAAATGCGGCTCTCACAAACCCCCTAGTTTTTGTTAACCATTCATTGGTCATGTCTTTCTGACTAGGGTGACCAGTGTACATCCAAGCACGTTCACTCATCTTGCCTACCTACTAAACACACAAGATATATATATATAATTCATCATCTATATTCATCCGTTAATCAAGTTTGTCAATTTTATTACGTCCATGCAACCTACAAACTAATAGGTTGAGATAGGTCCTAATCCCACCCGAGTATGTGTAGATTGGGTGTGTTTTCCTATGCTCTGCTCTGGATCCGACGCAGAATGTCGGCAGCACCTCCCTGCTGTTCTCCTGATACATGTCTCGGCAATAAGCAAAGAGGTTGTGTACCCAAGGAACAACAGGGAGGCACTGACGAAATTCCGCATTGGATCCGAAGCAGAGCATACGGGACGACGAACCCAATCTACACATACTCGGGCTGTCCATGGATAACGTTGGACAATTCGAAAGGATGGCGGTTATAAATATGCAAAGACATGCATATTTATAGATGCCACCCTTTCGAACGAGAGACGCATACTGATGATTAAAGACACATATAGCTAGCAAGTTTCATCGACACGAAGAACTGAACCAAGCAAATTAAGGGGCTCGGGGGAGGAGATGTCATTTGTGCTCACCAACGAACGCAGAAGGGGTGCTCGCTAAACATACGGGGAGGTCGTCGAACAACTGCACATTGAATTTCACCCGATCAACACAAATATGATGTTTTTATAACAAAATCAGAAAATATGTGACCTAACTCATAATTGACAAAACTATGACCTCCTCGGCCTCTAGAAGGCCGAAGAGCACCTTTTCGGTCAACAGGAGGCAGAATAGGTGTCGGGGGTCGGGGGTCAGTGGCATCAGTAGTCAATGCCGTCGAGGGTCTGTGGCATCGGGGGTCGGGGGTCAGTGGCATCGGGGGTTAGTGGCATCGGTGGTCGGGGGTCAGTGGCATCAGGGTTCGGGGATCAGTGACGTCGGTGTTCAGTGGCATCATGTCGGGGTGTCATGTCTGGGCATCGTGTCGGGGTGTCGTGTCGGGGCGTCGTGTCGGGGTGTCGGGGCATCGCGTCAGGTTTTTTTCTTCTAGGTTTTTTCTTTACTAATAAATAAACCAACTAACCTAAACCTAAACTAACCTAATAAACCAACCTAAACCTAAACCTAAACTAACCTAAAACTATAACTAAACTAACCTAAAATAACCTAAAACTAAAACTAAACTAACCTAAAACTAAAACTAACCTAAAACTAAAACTAAACTAACCTAAAACTAAAACTAAACTAACCTAAAACTAAAACTTAACTAACCTGAAAACAGAAACAAAAAAACTCACCTTGGAGGGGCTAGTGGAGGACGGTCGCCATAGGGAGGACGCCGGTGCGGCGGCGCTGGAGAAGGTCCACGGGGGCGGGGACGGCTGGGGGAGGGCCGGCCGGGGGAGGGCCGGCCGGGGGCGGGGCCGGACGTGGGAGGGGTGGCCGGGGGAGGGGCCGACTGGGGAAGGTGCGGCATGGGGGAGGGGCGGCTGGGGGTGGGGCCGGCCGAGGGCAGGGCCGGCTGGGGGAGGGGCGGCGCGGGGGTGGGGCGGCCGAGGGCGGGGCCGACCGGGGGAGGGGCGGCCAGGGGAGGGGCAGGCCGGGGGAGATGGATGGCAGCGGCGAGGGGGCTGGCGGCGGCGGTCGCAGGGGGAAGCGGGAGAGAGTGAGGGAGGGAGAGAGTGAGAGACAGAGGAGTGCGGGGACGACCGTTAGTAGGGCATCCCCTTTGCCATCTGCCCCTAGATGGCAAAGAGAGACAGGGCCGGCGACAAAGGTGCACCAGATGGCAAAGACCCTATCTGTTTGGACCTGGCCAGGCCCAAGGTCCAGTGGGACCCACCTTAGCTCTTTGCCGTCTGCCCTGGCTCTCTTTTTCGTCTAGGGGCAAACGGCAAAGAACTGGCACATGGCAAGCAGTGCATTTGCCATGTGCCAGTTCTTTGTCGTCTGCTTTGTGACAGCAGACGGTAAAGAGCATCTTTGCCATGTGTCAGCAGACGGCAAAGGCCTGGCACATGGCAAATAACTGAATTCCAATAGTGCACCTCCCACGGATTGATAGACCTTAGGTCATCCACTTGAGGGAAAATTGCCACTGTCCTACAAAACTCTGCACTTGGAGGCCCAACACGAGTCTACAAGAAGAAGGTTGCATAGTAGACATCAATAATCTAGTTCACATCACCATGTGATTTACATTGTTATGAATCTAACACCCAATGAGTTCTGGGGTTCGATCATGATTTGCATGTGACAGAGGTCTTTAGTCAACGGGTCTGCGACATTCGGATCCGTGTGTACTTTGCAAATCTCTATGTCATACTGTAGACACTGCTACCACACTCCACTTGGAGCTATTCCAAATGGCTGCTCACTATATGTATCTGGATTGCTACTCAGAGCCATCTGGATTGGTGTTAAAGCTTGCACCGATGCAACCCTTTACGACGAACCCTTTATCACCTCCATAATCGAGAAATATTTCCTTAGTCCTCTAGTTACTAAGGATAATCTTGACCGTCGTCTAGTGATCCACTCCTAGATCACTCTTGTACCCCTAGACAGACTCATGGCAAGGCACACACAGGTGTGATACACAACATGCCATACTATATAGAGCCTATGCATAGGGGACGACTTTCGTCCTTTCTCTTTCTTCTGCCATGGTCAAGCTTTGAGTCTCACTCAACTCCACACCTTACAAATCAGGCAAGAACTCTTTCATTGACTGGTCCATTTTAAACTCTTTCAAAATCTTTTCAAGGTATGTACTCATTGAAAGTTTTATCACACCTTTTGTGTTGGGGAACATTGCATGGGAAACAAAAAATTTCCTACACACACGCAGATCTATCCATGGTGATGAGCATCTAAGAGAGGGAGAGTGGATCTATGTACCCTTGTAGATTGCTAAGCGGGAAGCATTAAGAAACACGGTTGGTGTAGTCGAACGTCTTCGCGATCCAAATCGCCATGCGTCCCGCGATCCAATCACGATCCGTCCCGTGATCCAATCACGATCCGTCCCGCGAACTTGATCACGATCCGTCCCACGAACTTGTGTTCCGAGGCCATGTCTGTACATGCTAGGCTCATCAAGTTTAACCCGAGTGTTCTGCACGTGCAGCACTGGCTTGCACCCATTGTATGTGAACGTAGAGTCTATCACACCCGATCATCAAGTGGTGTCTCAACACGACAAACTTTCGCAACGGTGCACACTTGGGGAGAACACAATTTATCTTGAAATTAAGTGAGGGATCACCTTATAATGCTACCGTCGTCCTAAGCAAAACAAGGTGCATAAAAGGATTAACATCACATGCAAATCATAAGTGACATGATATGGCCATGAAATTTGTGCTTTTGATCTCCATCTTGAAAGCACCAGCATGATCTCCATCGTCACCGGCAAGACACCACGATCTCCATCACCAGCATGATCTACATAGCGCTTAATGATTGACACGCAGGTCATACAATAATTAAAGACAACCCTATGGCTCCTGCCAGTTGCCATACTCATCGACATGCAAGTCATGATAATCTATACATCACATGATCATCTCATACATCACATATATCACATCATGTAATTGGCCATATCACATCACAACATACCCTACACAAACAAGTTAGACGTCCTCTAATTGTTGTTGCATGTTTTACGTGGATGCTACGGGTTTCTAGCAAGAACGATTCTCACCTAGGCACAAACCACAACGGTGATACATAATTTGCTTTTCAACCTTCTCAAGGACCGCCTTTGTCGAATCCGATCCAACTAAAGTGAGAGAAACTGTCACCCGCAAGCCATCTAGGTAACATGTTGCGTCGAGGGAACCGGTCTCTCGTAAGCGTCCGAGTAATGTTGGTCCGGGCCGCTTCATCTCACAATACCGCTGAACCAAAATATGACCAAGGAAGGAAGCAATCTAAGCATCAACGCCCACAAACCTTTTGTGTTCTACTCGAGATCTCATCAACACATAGACCTAGCTCTGATACCACTGTTGGGGAACGTTGCATGGGAAACAAATTTTTTCCTACACACACATAGATCTATCCATGGTGATGAGCATCTACGAGAGGGAGAGTGGATCTACGTACCCTTGTAGATCGCTAAGCGGGAAGCGTTAAGAAACGCGGTTGGTGTAGTCAAACGTCTTCGCGATCCAAATCGCCGTGCCTCCCACGATCCAATCACGATCCGTCCCGTGATCCAATCACGATCCGTCCCGCGATCCAATCATGATCCGTCCCGCGATCCAATCACGATCCATCCTGTGAACTTGATCATGATCCGTCCCATGAACTTGATCACGTTCCTTCCGATCTAGCGCCGAACGGACGGCACCTCCGCGTTCAGCACACGTGCAGCTTGATGATGATCTCCACCATCTTGATCCAGCAAGAGGAAGTGGAGAGGAGGAAGAGTTCACCGGCAGTGTGACGGCGCTCCGGCGATGGTGGTGGAGCAATTACGGCAGGGCTTCGCCTAAGCACTACACAAATCCGATCTAGAGGAGAAACTATGCACTGGAGGAACGAGTAGCACGTGGCTGTAAAAACTAGTGAAAAACCCTAAAACCCACAAGTATATATAGGAGGAGAGGAGGAGAGGCTGGCACAAGGGCCAAGGCTCCTATAGGTGTCGGTCGAACCAACTAGGATTGGAGGACTCTCCTCCAATCCTAGTAGGACTAGGATTCGACCTTTTTCCCCCTTTTTCCCTCCTTTTCCTATTGGGTTTTCTTCTCCAGCTACATGGGCCTTGTGTGGGAGTTTCCACCAGCCCACTAAGGGCTGATATTCACTCTCCCACAGCCCATGAAGCCTCTTGGGTCGAAATACCCCTCCCGGAGGTCTCTGGGTACACTACCGGTACTCCCGGTACACTACCGATGAGCCCGAAACTTTTGCAGTGACCAAAACAGGACTTCCTATATATGAATATTTACCTCCGGACCATTCCAGAGCTCCTTGTGATGTATGGGATCTCATCCGGGACTCCGAACAACCTTCGGTCACCACCATACATAACTCTATACTACCGAAACGTCACCAAACCTTAAGTGTGCAGACCCTGCGGGTTCGAGAACTATGTAGACATGACCGAGACACCTCTACGGTCAATAACCAATAGCGGGACCTGGATGCCCATATTGGTTCCTACATATTCTACGAAGATCTTTATCGGTCGAACCTTTATGTCAAGGATTCAGTTAATCCCGTATGATGTTCCATTTGTTCTTCAGTATGTTACTTGCCCGAGATTCGATCGTCGATATCTCCATACCTAGTTCAACCTCGTTACCGGCAAGTCTCTTTACTCGTTCTTTAATACAAGATCCCGCAACTAACACTTAGTTACATTGCTTGCAAGGCTTATTGTGATGTTGTATTACCGAGTGGGCCTTGAGATACCTCTCCGTCACACGGAGTAACAAATCCCAGTCTTGATCCATGCCAACTCAACAGACACCTTCGGAGATACCTGTAGAGCACCTTTATGTCACCCAGTTACATTGCGATGTTTGATACACACATGGCACTCTTTCGATGTTCGTGAGTTGCATGATCTCATGGTCATAGGAACACATACTTGACATGCAGAAAACAGTAGCAATAAACTGACACGATCATATGCTACTTATGTAGTTTGGGTCTTGTCCATCACATCATTCTCCTAATGACGTGATCCCGTTATCAAATGACATCACATGTCAATGGCTAGGAAACCTTGACCATCTTTGACCAACGAGCTAGTTCACTAGAGGCATACTAGGGACACAGTGTTGTCTATTTACCCACACATGTAATGTGTTTCCAATCAATACAATTATAGCATGGATAATAAATGATTATCATGAACAAGGAAATATAATAATAAACACTTTATTTATTTCCTCTAGGGCATATTTCCAACATCTTGATCTACCTCTATAGATCAAGATGCCCAATATTTAAGTAGCTTCATTCCAAGTTTTCCTTTGAAAAACTCCTTTTCAAACGACCCTTTAGTCTTTCGAGAAATTGTACATCATTTCCGAACAACAATATGGCATCCACATATACTCATCAGAAATTCTATAGTGCTCCCACTCACTTTATTGTAAATACAAGTTTCTCATAAACTTTGTATAGACTCAAAAACTTTGATCACCTCACCAAAGCGTATATTCCAACTCCGAGATGCTTGCTCCAGTCCATAGGAGGATCGCTGGAGTTTGCATATATTTCAGCATCCTTAGAACTGACAAAACCTTTCGGTTGTATCACATACAACCTTTCCTCACGGACACCATTAAGGAAACGATGTTTTGACATCCATCTGTCAGGTTTCATAATCGAAAAATGCAGCAATTGCTAACATAATTCCAACAAACTTTAGCATCACTACGGGTGAGAAAGTCTCATTGTAGTCAACTCCTTGAACTTGTGAAAAGCCCTTTGCCACAAGTTGAGCTTTATATACGGTGACATTACCGTCTGCGTCCGTCTTCCTTTTAAAAATCCATTTGTTCTTAATGGCCTTTCGCCCTTCAGGTAATACTTCCAAAGCCCATACTTTGTTTTCTTACATGGATCCCATCTCGGATTGCATGGCCTCTAACCATTTCTTGGAATCCGGGCCCATCATCGCTTCTCCATAGCTTGTAGGTTCATCATTGTCCAACAACATGACCTCTAAGACAGGGTTGCCATACCACTCAGGAGTAGTACACGTCCTTGTCGACCTACGAGGTTTGATGGTAACTTGATCTGAAGCTTCATGATCATCATCATTAACTTCCTTTTCAACTAACGTAGGCTCCAAAGAAACAACTTTCTGTGATGCGCTACTCTCTGGTTGAAACAAAGGTTCAACAACCTCATCAAGTTGTGTCTTCCTCCCACTTAATTCTTTCGAGAGAAACTCTTTCTCGAGAAAGGACCCATTTTATCAACAAACACTTTGTGCTTGGATCTAAGATAGAGGGTTTACCCAACTGTTATGTTAGGGTATTATATGAAGATGCATTTTTCCACTTTGGGTTCGAGCTCATTAGGTGAAAACCCTTTTTCACATAAGTGTCGCAACCCCACACATTAAGAAATGACAGCTTAGGTTTCTGTCAAACCAAAATTCATACGGTGTCACCTCAATGGAGAGATGGTGCCCCTTTTAAAGTGAATGTAGTTGTATCTAATGCGTAACCCCAAAACAATAGTGGCAAATTGATAACAGACATCATAGTTCACACCATATCCAATACAACATGACTACAACGTTCAGACACACCATCATACTATGATGTACCAGGTGGCGTGAGCTGTGAAACAAATTCCACATTGTCTTAAGTTGTATACCAATACTCGTAACTCAGGTATTTACCTCCCTGATCATATCGTAGACATTTTATCTCCTTGTCATGATGATCTCAAACTTCACTCTGCTTTTGTTGAGCTTTTCAAACGTTTCAGACTTGTGTTTCATTAAGTAAATATCCCCATACCTACTCAAATCATCAGTGAAGGTAGGAAAATAACGATATCCATCGCACGCTACAACACTCATTGGACCGAATACATCAACATGTATCATTTCCAATAAGTTACTTGCCCGCTCTACCATACCGGAAAACGGGGTCTTAATCGTCTTGCCCATGAGGCATGGTACGCATGTCTCAACCCATTCGCAATTGAATGAGTCCATAGATCCATCAGCATGGAGTTTCTTCATGCGTTTTACACCAATGTGACATTTAGAGGCAGCACCACAAGTATGTGGTACTATCATTATTAACTTTGTATCTTTTGGCACCAATATTATGAACATGTGTATCACTACGATCAAGATTCAATAAACCATTCTCATTGCGTGCATGACCATTGAAGGTATTATTCATGTAAACAGAATAACCATTATTCTCTAACTTAAAGGAATTATTGTATTGCAATAAACATGATCTAATCACGTTCATGCTCAACGCAAACACCAAATACCATTTATTTAGGTTCATCACTAATCCCAAAGGTAGAGAGAGCATGAGATGGTGATCACATCAACCTTGGAAACACTTCCAACACTCATCATCACCTCACCCTTAGCTAGCCTCCATTTATTCCGTAGCTTTTATTTCGAGTTACTAACATTTAGCAACCGAACCGGTTTCCAATACCCAGGTGCTACTAGGAGTACTAGCAAGGTACACATCAATAACACATATATCAAATATACTTCTGTCGACGTTGCCAGCCTTCTTATCTACCGAGTATCTAGAGTTGTTCCACTTCAGCGACCGTTCTCCTCATAATAGAAGCACTTAGTCTCGGGTTTGGGTTCAACCTTGGGTTTCTTCACTGGAGCAGCAACTGACTTGCCATCCATGAAGTTTCCCTCCTAGCTCTTGCCCTTCTCGAAACTAGTGGTTTCACTAACCATCAACACTTGATGCTCCTTCTTGATTTCTACCTTTGCGGTGTCAAACATCACGAATAGCTCAGGGATCATTATTTCCATCTCTGACATTTTATCGTTCATCACGAAGCTCTAGTAGCTTAGTAACAGTGACTTGGAGAACTATATCAATAACTATCTTATCAGGAAGATCCACTCCCACTCGATTCAAGCGATTGTAGTACCCAGACAATCTGAGCATATGCTCACCAGTTGAGCTATTCTCCTTCATCTTGTAGGCAAAGAATCTTGTTGGAGGTCTCATACCTCTCAACACGGGCATGAGCCCGAGATCCCAATTTCAGCTCTTAGAACATCTCATATGCTCCGTGATGTTCTAAACATTTTGGAGCCTCAATTCTAAGCCGTAATGCATGACGCACTGAACTATCAAGTAGTCATCAGAACGTGCTTGTCAGATGTTCACAACATCAACAGACGACGCTTGAGGGGGTGGCGCACCAAGCGGTGCATTAAATACATAAGACTTATGTGCAGCAATGAGGACAATCCTCAGATCACATACCGAGTCTACATTATTGCTACCATCATCTTTCAACTCTATTTCTCTAGGAACATATAAAAACTTCAAGGGAGCTACAACGCGAGCTAGTAATCTACAACATAATTTGCAAAGACATTTTGACTATGTTCATGATAATGAGTTTAGTTAATCATATTACTTAAAAAACTCCCACTCAAATTGACATCCCTCTCGTCATTCGAGTGTCACATGACCCAAATCCACCAACTCAAGTGCGATCATCACGTGAGTTGAGGTGGTTTCAATGGTGAACATATTCATGTTGATCATATCTACTATATGACTCTTGTTGGAACTTTTGGTCGCTTGTGTTCCAAGGCCATGTATGTACATGCTAGGCTCGTCAAGTTTAATCCGAGTATTTCGCATAGGCAACACTGGCTTGCACCCGTTGTATGCGAATGTAGAGTCTATCACACCCGATCATCACGTGGTGTCTCGAAACGACGAACTTTCGCAACGTTGCACACTCGAGGAGAACACAATTTTATCATGAAATTTAAGTGAGGGGTCACCTTATAATGCTACCGTCGTCCTAAGCAAAATAAGATGCATAAAGGGATTGACATCACATGCAAAGCATAAGTGACATGATATGGCCATGAACTTGTGCTTTTGATCTCCATCTCCAAAGCATCAGTATGATCTCCATCCTCACCGGCATGACACCATGATCTCCACCATCTTGATCTCCATCAATGTGTCACCATGAGGTTGTCGCGCTGACTGTTGCTTCCATGACTATTGCTAACTCATAGCGATAAAGTAAAGCAAAATGGCGAAAATAATTAAAGACAACCCTATGGCTCCTGCAGGTTGCCATACTCATCGACATGCAAGTCGTGATATTCTATACAATACATGACCGTCTCATACATCACATATATCTCATCATGTAATTGGACATATCGCATCATAACATACCCTGCAAAAACAAGTTAGATGTCCTCTAGTTGTTCTTGCAAGTTTTACGTGGCTCCTACGAGTATCTAGCAAGAACAATTCTTACATACGCAAAAACCACAACGGTGATACAAAAATTCCTATTCAACCTTCTCAAGGACCGCCTTTGTCAAATCTGATCCGACTAAAGTGGGAGAAACAGACACCCGCCATCCATATTTATGTAACGAAGTTAAATGACAGTTGATGGAACCGGTCTCTCGTAAGCGTACGAGTAATGTTGGTCCGGGCCTCTTCATCCCACAATGTCGCCGAAACAAGAAAATACCAAGGGAGGAAGCAATCCGAATATCAACGCCCGCAAACTCCTTTGTGTTCTACTCGAGATCTCATCCACACATAGACCTAGCTCTGATACCACTATTGGGGAACGTTGCATGGGAACAAAAAAATTCCTACGCAGACGCAAGATCTATCGATGGTGATGAGCATCTACAAGAGGAAGAGGGGATCTACATACCCTTGTAGATCGCTAAGCAAGAAGCGTTAAGAAACGCGGCTGATGTAGTCGAACGTCTTCGCGATCCAAATCATCGATCATCTCGTGATCCCATTACGATCCTTCTCATGATATAGTCATGATCCGTCCTGCAATCAAATAACGAATGGTTTCGCAATCCTGATCATGGTCCTTCTGATCTAGCGCCGAACGGACGGCGACTCCGCGTTCAGCACACGTATAGCTCGATGACGATCTCTGTCTTCTTGATCTAGCAAGAGGGAGCAGAGAGGTAGATTAGTTCTCCGGTAGTGCGATGACGTGGCGGCGATGGTGGTGGAACTATTCTGGCAGGGCTTTGCCTAAGCACCGCCGAACTAGACTAAAGGAGAAAACGATCTAGAGGAAGTAGAGGGAGCACATGTCGATTAGGGTTAGCTCTCCCCTCTAAATCCTCTAGTATATATAGGAGGGAGGGAGGGGAGGAGGCAGCCTCAAACCCTCAAGGTTTGGCCGAAATTGGAGGTGGAGGAGTCCTACTCCAATCCTACTAGGAGTAGGATTCCTCCTCTCCACTTGGAAACCCTTTCCACCTTTCCCACCTTTGGGTTTTTCTCACCCCTAGCCGCATGGGACTTAGTGGGGGGTTCGGCCAGACCACTAGGGGCTGGTTTGACTCCTCCCACAGCCCATGAGGTCCTTTGCGTTGAGACACCCCTCCCGATGGCTATGGTACCCTCCCGACACTCCCGATACACTACCGAAGTACTCGAAACTTTTCCGGTGACCAAAACAGGACTTCCTATATATCAATCTTTACCTCCGGACCATTTCGGAGATCCTAGAGATGTCCAAGATCTCATCCGGGCTCCGAACAACCTTCGGTCACCACCATACATAACTCTACTATACCGAAATGTCACCAAACCTTAAGTGTGCAGACCCTACGGGTTCGATAACAATGTAGACATGACTGAGACACCTCCACGGTCAATAACCAATAGAGGGACTTAGATGCCCATACTGGTTCCTACATATTATATGAAGATCTTTATAGGTTGAACCTCTATGTCAAGGATTCAGTTAATCCCGTATGATGTTCCCTTTATTCTTCGATATGTTAGTTGCCTGAGATTCGATCGTCGGTATCTCTATACCTAGTTCAACCTCATTACCGACAAGTCTCTTTACTCGTTTCGTAATACAAGATCCCATGGCTAACACTTAGTCACATTGCTTGCAAGGCTTATTGTGATGTTGTATTACCGAGTGGGCCCTGAGATACCTCTCCGTCACACGGAGTAACAAATCCCAGTCTTGATCCATGCCCACTCAACAAACACCCTCGGAGATACCTGTAGAGCATCTTTATAGTCATCCAGTTACGTTGTGACGTTTGATACACACAAGGTATTCCTCCGGTGTTAGTGAGTTGCATCATCTCACGGTCATAGGAACAGATACTTGACATGCAGAAAACTATAGAAATAAACCGACATGATCATATGCTATGTTTATAGTTTGGGTCTTGTCCATCACATCATTCTCCTAATGATGTAATCCCGTTATCAAATGACATGTCATGTCTATGGCCAGGAAACCTTGACCATCTTTGATCAACGAACTAGTTAACTAGAGGCATACTAGGGACACGGTGTTGTCTATGTACTCACACATGTATTTGAGTTTCCAATCAATACAATTATAACATGGATAATAAACGATTATCACAAACAAGGAAATATAATAATAACCAATTTATTATTGCCTCTAGGGCATATTCCAACAACATCTTGAGATTGACGAAGTCACTGCAAGTGTCTCCATAGTCGACGTTGATGCCCACACTCACCCCTATGAACGCACGCACGTATGCACACCGTACCTATATCAGCACTTCTGAGATATTGAGCCGACACAACGTCTTGAGATTGAGGAAGTCAATGCAGGCGTGTTGATAGTCAATGTTGATGCCCACATACACACATACATCACCCCTATGTGTTGGAAATATGCCCTAGAGGCAATAATAAATTAGTTATTATCATATTTCCTTGTTCATGATAATCGTTTATTATCCATGCTATAATTGTATTGATCGGAGACTTAAATGCATGTGTGGATACATAGACAAAACCATGTCCCTAGTATGCCTCTAATGGACTAGCTCGTTGATCAAAGGATGGTTAAGGTTTCCTAGCCATGGACATGAGATGTCATTTGATAACGGGATCACATCATTAGGAGAATGATGTGATGGACAAGACCCAAACTGCAAACGTAGCATATGATCGTGTCAGTTTATTGCTACTGTTTTCTGCATGTCAAGTATATGTTCCTATGACCATGAGATCATGCAACTCACGGATATAGGAGGAGTGCCTTGTGTGTATCAAACGTTGCAACGTAACTGGGTGACTATAAAGGTGCTCTACAGGTATCTCCGATGGTGTCTGTTGAGTTGGCATGGATCGAGACTGGGATTTGTTACTCCGTGTAACGGAGAGGTATCTCGGGGCCCACTCGGTAATGCAACATCACAATAAGCCTTGCAAGCAATGTGACTAATTGTTAGTTGCGGGATCTTGTATTACGGAACGAGTAAAGAGACTTGCCAGTAACGAGGTTGAATTAGGTATGGAGATACTGACGATCGAATCTCGGGCAAGTAACATAGCGAAGAACAAAGGGAACGTTATACGGGATTAACTGAATCCTTGACATAGAGGTTCGACCGATAAAGATCTTCGTAGAATATGTAGGAACCAATGTGGACGTCTAGGTCCCGCCATTGGTTATTGACCGTAGAGGTGTCTCGGTCATGTCTACATAGTTCTCGAACCCGCAGGGTCTGCACACTTAAGGTTCGGTGACGTTTCGGTAGTGTAGAGTTATGTATGGTGGTGACCGAAGGTTGTTCGGAGTCCCGGATGAGATCCCGGACGTCACGAGTAGCTCCGGAATGGTCCGGAGGTAAATATTCATATATAGGATGTCCCAGTTTGGTCGCCGGAAAAGTTTCGGGCTCATCGGTAGTGTATCGGGAGTATCGGTAGCGTACCGGGAGTGCCGGTAGTGTACCGGGGGACCTCCGGGAGGGGTATTTCGACCCCAATAGGTCCATGGGCTGTGGGAGAATAAAAACCAGCCCTTAGTGGGCTGAGAAAACAGCCACAAAGGCCCATGGCGCAGGAGAGAAAGTCCTAAAGCAAAAAGTGGAAAATCAGCCAATAGGAGGCAATCCTACTCCAACTAGGATTGGAGGTGAAGTAGGATTGCTCCCACCTCCTATTTCGGCCGACCCAAAGGCCTTAGCTGCCTCTCCTCTCCTCTCCTCCTATATATACTAGTGGATTGGGTGGTTTTTGGACAGAATTTCCGGCCACGTGCTACCCATTTCACCGGTGCACAATTTCTCCTCTAGATCGGTTTTCCGCAGCGCTTAGGCGAAGCCCTGCCGGAATCACTCCACCACCATCACCGGAGCGCCGTCACGCTTCCGGTGAACTCTCTCTCCTCTCCACCTCCTCTCACTGGATCGAGACGGTGGAGATCGTCATCAAGCTGCACGTGTGCTGAACGCGGAGGTGTCGTCCGTTCGGCGCTAGATCGGAAGGACCGTGATCGAGATCGCGAGACGGTTCGTGATGAGATCGCGGAACGGATCGTGATGAGTTCGTGGGATCGATCGTGATCAAGATCATGAGACGGGTCGTGATGAGATCACGGGACGGATCGTGATGAGTTCACGGGACGGATCGTGATTGGATCGCGGGACGGATCGTGATGAGATCGCGGGACGCTCGGCGATTTGGATCGCGAAGATGTTCGACTACACCAACCGCGTTTCTTAACGCTTCCCGCTTAGCGATCTACAAGGGTACGTAGATCCACTCTCCCTCTCGTAGATGCTCATCACCATGGATAGGTTTGCGTGTGCGTAGGAAAATTTTTGTTTCCCATGCGACGTTCCCCAACAGTGGCATCATGAGCTAGGTTGATGGTTCGATGAGATCTCGAGTAGAACACAAAAGGTTTGTGGGCGTTGATGCTTAGATTGCTTCCTCCCTTGGTCGTATTTTGGTTCAGCGGGATTGTGAGATGAAGCGGCCCGGACCAACATTACCCGTACGCTTACGAGAGACCGGTTCCCTCGACGCAACTTGTTGCCTAGATGGCTTGCGGGTGACAGTTTCTCTCACTTTAGTTGGATCGGATCCAACAAAGGCGGTCCTTGAGAAGGTTGAAAAGCAATCTATGTATCACCGTTGTGGTTTATGCGTAGGTGAGAATCGTTCTTGCTAGATACCCGTAACAGCCACGTAAAACATGCAACAACAATTAGAGGACGTCTAACTTGTTTTTGCAGGGTATGTTTGTTGGAAATATGCCCTAGAGGAAATAATAAATTAGTTATTATCATATTTCCTTGTTCATGATAATCGTTTATTATCCATGCTATAATTGTACTGATCGGAGACTTAAATGCATGTGTGGATACATAGACAAAACCATGTCCCTAGTATGCCTCTAATGGACTAGCTCGTTGATCAAAGGATGGTTAAGGTTTCCTAGCCATGGACATGAGATGTCATTTGATAACGGGATCACATCATTAGGAGAATGATGTGATGGATAAGACCCAAACTACAAACATAGCAAATGATCGTGTTAGTTTATTGCTACTGTTTTCTGCATGTCAAGTATATGTTCCTATGACCATGAGATCATGCAACTCACGGATATCGGAGGAGTGCCTTGTGTGTATCAAATGTCACAACATAACTGGGTGACTATAAAGGTGCTCTACAGGTATCTCCGATGGTGTCTGTTGAGTTGGCATGGATCGAGACTGGGATTTGTTACTCCGTGTGACGGAGAGGTATCTCAGGGCCCACTCGGTAATACAACATCACAATGAGCCTTGCAAGCAATGTGACTAATTGTTAGTTGCGGGATCTTGTATTATGGAACGAGTAAAGAGACTTGCCGGTAACGAGGTTGAACTAGGTATGGAGATACCGACGATCGAATCTCGGGCAAGTAACATACCGAAGAACAAAGGGAACGTTATACGGGATTAACTGAATCCTTGACATAGAGGTTCGACCGGTAAAGATCTTCGTAGAATATGTGGGAACCAATGTGGACGTCCAGGTCCCGCCATTGGTTATTGACTGTAGAGGTGTCTTGGTCATGTCTACATAGTTCTCGAACCCGCAGGGTCTGCACACTTAAGGTTCGGTGACGTTTCGGTAGTGTAGAGTTATGTATGGTGGTGACCGAAGGTTGTTCGAAGTCCCGGATGATATCCCGGACGTCACGAGGAGCTCCGGAATGGTCCGTAGGTAAAGATTCATATATAGGAAGTCCCAGTTTGGTTTCCGGAAAAGTTTCGGGCTCATCGGTAGTGTACCGGGAGTATCGGTAGTGTACCGGGAGTGCCGGTAGTGTACCGGGGGACCTCCGGGAGGGGTATTTCGACCCCAAGAGGTCCATGGGCTGTGGGAGAATAATAACCAGCCCTTAGTGGGCTGGGAAAACAGCCACAAAGGCCCATGGCGCAGGAGAGAAAGTCCTAAAGCAAAAAGTGGAAAATCAGCCAATAGGAGGCAATCCTACTCCAACTAGGATTGGAGGTGAAGTAGGATTGCTCCCACCTCCTATTTCGGCCGACCCAAAGGCCTTAGCTGCCTCTCCTCTCCTCTCCTCCTATATATACTAGTGGATTGGGTGGTTTTTGGACAGAATTTCCGGCCACGTGCTACCCGTTTCACCGGTGCACAGTTTCTCCTCTAGATCGGTTTTCCGCAGCGCTTAGGCGAAGCCCTGCCGGAATCACTCCACCACCATCACCGGAGCGCCGTCACGCTGCCGGTGAACTCTCTCTCCTCTCCACCTCCTCTCGCTGGATCGAGACGGTGGAGATCATCATCAAGCTGCACGTGTGCTGAACGCGGAGGTGCCGTCCGTTCGGCGCTAGATCGGAAGGACCGTGATCGAGATCGCGAGACAGTTCGTGATGAGATCGCGGAACGGATCGTGATGAGTTCGCGGGACACATCGTGATCAAGATCGTGAGACAGATCGTGATGAGATCGCGGGACGGATCGTATTGAGTTCACGGGACGGATCGTGATTGGATCGCGGGACGGATCGTGATGAGATCGCGGGACGCTCGGCGATTTGGATCGCGAAGATGTTCGACTACACCAACCGCGTTTCTTAACGCTTCCCGCTTAGCGATCTACAAGGGTATGTAGATCCACTCTCCCTCTCGTAGATGCTCATCACCATGGATAGGTTTGCGTGTGCGTAGGAAAATTTCTGTTTCCCATGCGACGTTCCCCAACAGTGGCATCATGAGCTAGGTTGATGGTTCGATGAGATCTCGAGTAGAACACAAAAGGTTTGTGGGCGTTGATGCTTATATTGCTTCCTCCCTTGGTCGTATTTTGGTTCAGCGGGATTGTGAGATGAAGCGGCCCGGACCAACATTACTCGTACGCTTACGAGAGACCGGTTCCCTCGACGCAACTTGTTGCCTAGATGGCTTGCGGGTGACAGTTTCTCTCACTTTAGTTGGATCGGATTCGACAAAGGAGGTCCTTGAGAAGGTTGAAAAGCAAACTAGTGTATCACCGTTGTGGTTTATGCGTAGGTGAGAATCGTTCTTGCTAGATACCCGTAGCAGCCACGTAAAACATGCAACAACAATTAGAGGACGTCTAACTTGTTTTTGCAGGGTATGTTGTGATGTGATATGGCCAATTACATGATGAGATATATGTGATGTATGAGATGATCATGTGATGTATAGAATTTCACGACTTGCATGTCATTGAATACGGCAACCGGCAGGAGCCATAGGGTTGTCTTTAATTATTGTATGACCTGCGTGTCAATCATTAAGCGCTATGTAATGCTTTACTTTATCGCTACGGTAGCAATAGTAGTAGAAGCATGTAGGGCGTGACAACCCCGATGGCGACACGTTGATGGAGATCAAGATGATGGAGATCATGGTGTCGTGCCGGTGACGCTGGAGATCATGCCGGTGCTTTCTAGATGGAGATCTTAAACACAAGTTCATGGCCATATCATGTCACTTATGAATTGCATGAGATGTTAATCCTTTTATGCACCTTGTTTTGCTTAGTACGGCGGTGGAATTATAAGGTGATCCCTCACTTGAATTTCAAGATGAACTGTGTTCTCCCCGAGTGTGCACCGTTGCGAAAGTTCGTCGTGTTGAGACACCACGTGATGATCGGGTGTGATAGACTCTACGTTCACATACAACGGGTGCAAGCCAGATTTGCACGCGCAGAACACTCGGGTTAAACTTGACGAGCCTAGCATGTACAGACATGGCCTCGGAACACGAGATACCGAAAGGTCGAACATGAGTCATATAGTAGATATGATCAACATAATGATGTTCACCATTGCAGCCACCTCAACTCACGTGATGATCGGACTTGAGTTGGTGAATTTGGATCATGTATCACTCGAATGATCGGAGGGATGTCAATTTGAGTGGGAGTTCTTAAGTAATATGATTAATTGAACTCATTATCATGAACATTGTCAAAGTGTCTTTGCAAATTATGTTGTAGATTACTAGCTCGCGCTGTAGCTCCCTTGTATTTTTATATGTTCCTAGAGAAATAGAATTGAAAGATGTTGGTAGCAAAATTGCGGACTGGGTCCGTGATCTGAGGATTGTCCTCATTGCTGCACAGAAGGCTTATGTCCTTAATGCACCGCTCGGTGCGCCACCCCCTCTAGCGTCGTCTATAGATGTTGTGAACATCTAACATGCACGTTTCGATGACTACTTGATAGTTTAGTGTGTCATGCATTACGGCTTAGAATTGAGGCTCCAAAACATTTTGAACGTCACGGAACATATGAGATGTTCTAGGAGCAGAGATTGTGATCTCAGGCTCGTGCCTTTGTTGCGAGATATGAGATCTCCAACAAGATTCTTTGCTTGTAAGATGAAGGAGAATAGCTCAATCGTTGAGCATGTACTCAGATTGTCTGGGTACTACAATCACTTGAATCAAGTGGGAGTTGATCTTCCAGATAAGATAGTGATTGATATAGTTCTCCAAGTCACTGTCACTAAAGCTACTAGAACTTAGTGATGAACTATAATACACCAGGGATAGAAGTAATGATCCCTGAGCTGTTCGCGATGTTTGACACCGCGAAGGTAGAAATCAAGAAGGAGCGTCAAGTGTTGATGGTTAATCAAACCACTAGTTTCGAAAAGGGCAAGAGCAAGGAGGGAAACTTCATGGATAGCAAGTCAGTTGCTGCTCCAGTAAAGCAACCCAAAGTTGAACTCAAACCCGAGACTAAGTGCTTCTATTATGAGGTGAGAGGTCGCTGAAGCGGAACAACCCTAGATACTTGGTAGATAAGAAGGCTGGCAACATCGACAGAAGTATATTTGATATACGAGTTATTGATGTGTACCTTGCTAGTACTCCTAGTAGCACCTGGGTATTGGATACCGGTTCGGTTGCTAAATGTTAGTAACTCGAAATAAAAGCTACGAAATAAACAGAGAACTAGCTAAGGGTGAGGTGACGATGTGTGTTGGAAATGTTTCCAAGGTTGATGTGATCAACATCGCACGCTCTCTCTACCTTCAGGATTAGTGACGAACCTAAATAAATGTTATTTGGTGTTTTGCATTGAGCATGAACATGATTAGATCATGTTTGTTGCAATACGATTATTCATTTAAGTCAGAGAATAATGGTTATTCTGTTTACATGAATAATACCTTCAATGGTCATGCACCCAGTGAGAATGGTTTGTTGAAATCTTGATCGTAGTAATACACATGTTCATAACATTGATGTCAAAAGATACAAAGTTAAATAATGATAGTACCACATACTTGTGGCACTGCCGCAAAATGTCATATTGGTATAAAGCGCATGAAGAAACTCCATGGTGATGGATATTTGGACTCATTCGATTTTGAATCGGTTGAGACATGCGAACCATGCCTCTTGGGCAAGATGACTAAAGGACCCCGTTGGATGGAGCGGGCAAGTGATTCATTGGAAATGATACATGTTGATGTATGAAATCTAGTGAGTCTTGTAGCGTGCAGTGGATATCGTTATTTTCTTACCTTCACTGATGATTTGAGTTGATATAGTGTATATTTACTTAATGAAACACAAGTCTGAATCGTTTGAAAGGTTCAAGCAAATTCAGAGTGAAGTTTAAAGATCATCGTGACAAGAAGATAAAAATGACCGCGATATGATCGTGGAGGTGAATATCTGAGTCACGAGTTTGGCATACAACTTAAGACAATGTGAAAGTTGTTTCACAACTAAACGCCACCTGGAACACCATAGTTTGATGGTGTGTCCGAACATCATAGTTATACTCTACTGGACATGGTGCGTGCTATGATGTCTCTTATCGTTTTACTACTATAATTTTGGGGTTATGCATTAGACAACTACATTCACTTTAAATAGGGCACCATCTAAATCCGTTGAGATGACACCATGTGAATTATGGTTTGATAGAAACCTAAGCTGTCATTTCTTAATACTTGGGGCTGCGACACTTGTGTGGAAAATGTTTTCACCTAATGAGGTCGAACCCAAGGCGCACAAATTGCATCTTCATAGAATACCCTAAGATCAGTTGGGTGAACCTTCAATCTCAGATCCTAGTGCAAAGTGTTTGTTGCTTAAACGGATCCTTTCTCGAGGAAATGTTTCTCTCGAAAGAATTGAGTGGGAGGAAGATAGAACTTGATGAGGTTGTTAAACCTTTGTTCAACCAGAGAGTAGCGCAGCGCAGAAAGATGTTTCTGTGAAGCCTACGTTAGTTGAAGAGGAAGTTAAATGATGATCATGAAGCTTCAGGATCAAGTTCCTATCAAACTTCGTAGGTCGACAAGGATGTGTACTGCTCCTAAGTGGTACGACAACTCTGTCTTGGAGATCATGTTGTTGGACAACCATGAACCTACGAGCTATGGAGAAGCGATGATGGGCCCGGATTCCGACAAATGGTTAGAGGCCATGAAATCCGAGATAGGATCCATGTATGAAAACCAAGTGTAGACTTTGGTAGACTTGCTCGTTGGACGGAAGGTCGTTGAGTACAAATGGATCTTTAAAATGAAGACAGACACTGATGGTGAATGTCACTATTTGTAAAGCTCGACTTGTTGCAAAGATGTTTGTGACAAGTTCAAGGAGTTCACTACGATGAGACTTTCTCACTCGTAGTGGTGCTAAAGTCTGTTGGAATTATGTTAGCAGTTGCTGTGTTTTCAATTATGAAATCTGGTAGATGGATGTCAAAACATCGTTTCCTTAACGGTTTACTTGAGGAAAGGTTGTATGTGATACAACCAGAAGGTTTTGTCAGGCCTAAGGATGCTAAAAGGTGTGCAAGCTTCGGTGATCCTTCCATGGACTAAAGCAAGCATCTCGGAGTTGGAATATACGCTTTGAAGAGGTGATCAAAGTTTTGATGTTTATACAAAGTTTATGAGAAACTTGTATTTGCAATAAAGTGAGTGGGAGCACTATAGAATTTCTGATAAGTATATGTGGATGACATATTGTTGATCAGAAATAATGTAGAGTTTCTGGAAAGCATAAAACTGTCATTTGGAAAGTGATTTTCAAAGGAAGACCAGGATGAAGCTACCTAATTGTTGAGCATCAAAATCTATGGAGATAGATCAAGATGCTCGATGAGACTTTCAATGAGTGCATACCTTGACAAGATTTTGAAAGAGTTCAAAATGGATCAGTCAGAGAAAGAGTTCTCGCCTGATTTGTAAGGTGTGAAAGTTGAGTGAGACTCAAAGCTCGACAACGGCAGAAGAAAGAGAAAGGACGAACGTCGTCCCCTATGCCTTAGCCATAGGCTCTATATTATGCCATGCTGTGTACCGCACCTATGTGTGCCTTGCCATGAGTCCGTCAGGGGGTACAAGAGTGAACCAGGATTGGATCACTGGACAGCGGTCAAGATTATCCTCAGTAACTAAGAGACTGGGGAGATGTTTCTCGATTATGGAGGTGATAAAGAGTTCGTCGTAAGGAGTTACGTCGATACAAGCTTTAACACTAATCCGGATGACTCGTAGTAGCAATCTGGATACGTATAGTGGAGCAGCCATTTGGAAATAGTACCAAGTGGAGTGTGGTAGCAGAGTTTACGGTTTGACATAGAGATTTGCAAAGTACACACGGATCTGAATATCGCAGACACGTTGACTATAAGACCTCTCTCACATGCAAAGCATGATCGAGCCCCAGAACTCATTGGGTGTTAGATTCATAACAATGCGAATCACATGGTGATGTGAACTAGATTATTGACTCTAGTGCAAGTGGGAGACTGTTGGAAATATGCCCTAGAGGCAATAATAAATTAGTTATTATCATATTTCCTTGTTCATGATAATCGTTTATTATCCATGCTATAATTGTATTGATCGGAGACTTAAATGCATGTGTGGATACATAGACAAAACCATGTCCCTAGTATGCCTCTAATGGACTAGCTCGTTGATCAAATGATGGTTAAGGTTTCCTAGCCATGGACATGAGATGTCATTTGATAACGGGATCACATCATTAGGAGAATGATGTGATGGACAAGACCCAAACTGCAAACGTAGCATATGATCGTGTCAGTTTATTGCTACTGTTTTCTGCATGTCAAGTATATGTTCCTATGACCATGAGATCATGCAACTCACGGATATCGGAGGAGTGCCTTGTGTGTATCAAACGTCGCAACGTAACCGGGTGACTATAAAGGTGCTCTACAGGTATCTCCGATGGTGTCTGTTGAGTTGGCATGGATCGAGACTGGGATTTGTTACTCCGTGTAACGGAGAGGTATCTCGGGGCCCACTCGGTAATGCAACATCACAATAAGCCTTGCAAGCAATGTGACTAATTGTTAGTTGCGGGATCTTGTATTACGGAACGAGTAAAGAGACTTGCCAGTAACGAGGTTGAATTAGGTATGGAGATACTGACGATCGAATCTCGGGCAAGTAACATACCGAAGAACAAAGGGAATGTTATACGGGATTAACTGAATCCTTGACATAGAGGTTCGACCGATAAAGATCTTCGTAGAATATGTAGGAACCAATGTGGACGTCCAGGTCCCGCCATTGGTTATTGACCGTAGAGGTGTCTCGGTCATGTCTACATAGTTCTCGAACCCGCAGGGTCTGCACACTTAAGGTTCGGTGACGTTTCGGTAGTGTAGAGTTATGTATGGTGGTGACCGAAGGTTGTTCGGAGTCCCGGATGAGATCCCGGACGTCACGAGGAGCTCCGGAATGGTCCGGAGGTAAAGATTCATATATAGGATGTCCCAGTTTGGTCGCCGGAAAAGTTTCGGGCTCATCGGTAGTGTACCGGGAGTATCGGTAGTGTACCGGGAGTGCCGGTAGTGTACCGGGGGACCTCCGGGAGGGGTATTTCGACCCCAAGAGGTCCATGGGCTGTGGGATAATAATAACCAGCCCTTAGTGGGCTGGGAAAACAGCCACAAAGGCCCATGGCGCAGGAGAGAAAGTCCTAAAGCAAAAAGTGGAAAATCAGCCAATAGGAGGCAATCCTACTCCAACTAGGATTGGAGGTGAAGTAGGATTGCTCCCACCTCCTATTTCGGCCGACCCAAAGGCCTTGGATGCCTCTCCTCTCCTCTCCTCCTATATATACTAGTGGATTGGGTGGTTTTTGGACAGAATTTCCGGCCACGTGCTACCCGTTTCACCGGTGCACAGTTTCTCCTCTAGATCGGTTTTCCGCAGCGCTTAGGCGAAGCCCTGCCGGAATCACTCCACCACCATCACCGGAGCGCCGTCACGCTGCCGGTGAACTCTCTCTCCTCTCCACCTCCTCTCACTGGATCGAGACGGTGGAGATCGTCATCAAGCTGCACGTGTGCTGAACGCGGAGGTGCCGTCCGTTCGGCGCTAGATCGGAAGGACCGTGATCGAGATCGCGAGACGGTTCATGATGAGATCGCGGAACGGGTCGTGATGAGTTCGCAGGATAGATCGTGATCAAGATCGTGAGACGGATCGTGATGAGATCACGGGACGGATCGTGATGAGTTCACGGGACGGATCGTGATTGGATCGTGGGACGGATCGTGATGAGATCGCGGGACGCTCGGCGATTTGGATCGCAAAGATGTTCGACTACACCAACCGCGTTTCTTAACGCTTCCCGCTTAGCGATCTACAAGGGTACGTAGATCCACTCTCCCTCTCGTAGATGCTCATCACCATGGATAGGTTTGCGTGTGCGTAGGAAATTTTTTGTTTCCCATGCGATGTTCCCCAACACTATGAACTCACACACGCATACCCTACCTCTTTGAGCACTTATGAGATATTAATCTGGCACAACATCTCAGATTGATGGAGTCACTACAGACATCTTTGTAGTCAACATTGATGCCGACACACGCACACATACTCAAACCTATGATTCACATTTCATCTTTAGCTACTCTCTCGCTCTCCTAAAAATTGATTTATAATTTTTCATTTGAAGTGTATCTACCCTTATATATTCCTTCATAGGTATTTTTGAATTAATTAAGATTTTTGGGTCGATTGGTGGTTAATCTTAGATACACAATGTCTTGCTTGCTTGGAATTCTTCCTCCAAATCTGTAATTCTTATTTCCCAATGTGTTATGTGCGGGACTATGGCAAGGAGAAGGAGTCGTCTAGGACACCTCTGTTGCTTTGTTGATCAATCTTTCTATGATGCCCTTTATCTGTCCATCTCGAGAACCCGCAGATTTTTTCATTGAACCCCAGGTCATCATCTCTGAAGTCAAGGATCAACTGATGATAATAATGCCAGGCACTTCAGATAATTCATGTGGACAAGTCATATAGCCGTGCTTTTGAGATTTCGATGGTATTTTGTAGTGTAAAGTACACTTCTCTATTGTGGAGATACTTAGGGCCAGTTCTTTTGGTAGCTTTTTAGGCTTCCAGAATATGCTACCCCCTACCCAACTTATTCTACAAGCCCAACTAAAAATATATTTTTAAAAGCCTACTAGTCAAGTCTTAATTAGTAGGCTTATAAATAAATAAATTTGGTTGGGCTTCTAGAATAAGCTGGGCAGAGGGTAGCTTATTTAAGCTTATTCTAAAAGCTACCAAAAGAACTAGCCCTTAGCCAGTAAGCAAGCCGGTTTAAATTTAATGGTTATTTAGTTTACATTTTTTTACATTGTATGCAGTTGCAAGTAGCTAAGTAACAAAGTTGTTGGCTTTTAGTTCACCTATTTTTTCCACATGGTTTACAACTACATTTTAAAAAATACTTATCTTTAGGTCAACTTTATACTTTTTACATATTATATTTGTTTCTCCTAGTCCATATTATACAATTATTTCTTAAACATCAACTTCACTGTATATAAAGAAAATCCCATTCTCTCATTGGAAATAATTACTCTTAATTATCAATTTTCTAACTTTAATTCTTGATGTTTCCTCCATGCAAAAGAACAAGCTATGCAATGTTGTATCTCATGTAATACTACAAATAACACAATTTATTTTCCCATATTTCCAATGTATAGATGAATTGATCATCAAGTGATTGGTCATCCAATAGCAATTCCAAATCAACACATTGTTTTGATGCTCCCTGTAAGTTACTCCATCTCTCCTTCCACATGTTGTCAATAAGCATTTTCACTTCAAAGACAAATCTTCTTGGATTGATCAAGCACACATATGCTTTAGTTCAGAAGTTCTTTCTAGCATTGTCCTATAGTTAGCTAGGCATGCATGTTTGACACTTTTCAACTTTTTTCATATGATGTCTTTGTCATGCGTGTCTATTGGAAAGAGTTGAGTATATTGTTTATCATCTACCGTGGAAAAGATAAATCTTGCATGTTTGTCATGTGAGCATTGTTGTGGCATTTTTTGCGTGTGCCCCCTTTTATTACATAAAATCACAACATTTAGGTACTAGCCTTAATTCATTTGCTATTAAATAACATTGCTAGCAACTAAATCAATAAGTATCAGAGGGGAATTTCTTTATTTGGGACAAAGAAAAAAATGAATTAACATAGGGTCGGTTCTTTGGCAGCTATTTAATTTGGTGATCAAGCAATTTAATTTTTTTGCACTATAATCGAACCAGTAATCAAATCTTTTCGGTGTTAGATTGCCTTGGATAATGAGTTGGTACATGTTTGGTGATTTTATTAGTTTCTCTTCTCTCAGTGGTTAGAAGTGACCACTAATATTTTGAGATGTCATAAGCTTGCTTTATCGTGGCACTATAATTGGACTTAACTCCCCTATTTATTTCAGACTTGTGGTTGTTAAATTGGATGTTTTGGTTCAATAAATTATAAGAAAACCAAAGCTTAATATATTTTGGCTCAAATATTTAGAGCCATAGAGAATGTTTGAACAATAATCCGAAACATTGTTTTTGTATGGCATAAGATTATATAAGGTTGTATTGTAAGCCCCTATTCATGATGTCATTTGCATGGAAATTTTTTAATGCTTACCCATTAGAGCTCTAGAAAATGCCACGTGAAGACAACGTAAAGCTGATTTTTAACGTCGTTGCATAGGGTACCTCGAACACTTATAAACATCAGAGTAGTTTCTCCATGATCGGCTTCCTACTTGGGAGTAGCTATTTGAATATTGCATAGTAAATGAAAAAATAATGTTCTATCTTAACCGGAGAGTCAAACCGCTTGCGTTACAAAATGATCTCATTCTTTTAGCATGTCAATCTTCTATTTCACATTTGCTTATGATAGCTTAGCCTATATAGAAACTATTGCGCTTCATCAGATTTTCTTTTTTTCATTAGCAATTTTGTATCATCTAGTCAATGCAATGTCCCCCGTAATGTTTAAACAGATGTACTTATCCACTCATTCGGCGTGTCTACTCTGTTGTTTTTAAGAAGTAACGACAATTGTGTTAAAAAGACAATAACAATATTGTACAAATCAAAAGCTCTTGCCATAGCGTCTTTGCCCGCTAGTGTATTTTTATTTGCGGTAATGTACATTATGTATTTCTATCCACGTTTCTCCACGTGTTACTATTGACAATCTATTGTGTCATCTACCCATGTTATCTCTATTTAGGTGGCACAAAAACCTCCTGGACAATGGTAAGTGACCCCGCCAAAGGAGAAAGAGTCGTGCCGAAGGTCGAGGAGAAGAGCAGAGAAGTTATCTCTTGCTTCCACCCCACATGATGCTTTTTTTTGACAAATCATCTCCTCCTTTATTCAATCACAATTGTATCATTTACAAGAAAAGGTATAATCTCATCCGGAGGCGAATCCATCCAGATACTAGGAGGAGAGAACTTGGCCAACTTGGCCAATTCATGGGCTACCTGATTATTATCTCTAATACATGAATCAAACAAAACGTGATTAAAGTCTAGCGACATGTAATAACAGTCATCGAATATAGCACTTGCCACTAAGCTGGAGAAGCCTTCCTTCAAAGCATTAACAACTTCTTCATTGTCGGAGACAACCTCAGTCTTGCTACATCCCACTGTTTGTGCTAAGTTTAACCCAAATCTCACAACAATTGCTTCAGCAGAAAATGAGTCATAGCAAAAATTCAGTCTTTCGTTTGCTGTAGCTATAAATTTGCCATTATCATCTCGGAGAATTGCACCCACCGTACCATTCAGATTGTCATGATCAAACCCAGCATCTACATTAAGTTTCATATATCCCGACCGGGGCTTAGACCAAGCCATCACTCTCCTCTTTGCTTTGGGCTTACATGCGATAACAAAGTTCGCTGCTAGCCCCCTTACTGCCAATTGAATTTGGGCTGCAGTTTGTGTTTTCTCACCATGTGTTAGTTTCCTCCGCTCGAACCACAAATACCAGGCAGTAGTTGCTATTGTCTCCCTCAGATTAGGCAGCCCCATTACATGGATGTCCGAGTCCTGAAGACACAAAAGATGCTCAATCACTACTTCACCAAACCAACTCACACAACAAGCTTTTTTGATGATGTCATATAGTCCCAACAATTGCGAAACTTCGACAACTTTCTTGCATTGGAAGAGTAGATGCATAATACTCTCAGGACCTCTGTTGCAAGCTGGGCAACCTGTTTTAACCTTCATATGTTTTGCTGCGAGTATGGCGTGACATGGGATTGCGCTTTGCAATGCTCTCCAAATAAAGATCTTGATTTTTGCTGGGCATTGTAGATTCCATAGCGATTCCCAGTTATTTTTAGGGGTAGATGACGTGCTACTTGGCTGGATTTTCTGCCCATATTGGAATTCCCGCTTAGCGCAATAGCCCGACCTTACTGAAAAAATCCGTTTCTAGACATATTCCATGCCACAAAGTCCTCCATCTCATGTAGCGGGAGTGGGATAGACAAGATCCTGCGGGCATCTAGAGGCCAGAAGGTCTGGTGCACCAGCTGCTCATCCCAATCCCCCGTGGAAGGATAAATAAGATCACTCACCCTTGAGATGATATTACTTCCATGAACTGTCAAAAATTTCCTAGACGGTGATTGGGGTATCCACGGATCATCCCAAATATTCACTTTGGTTCCATCACCTATTCTCCATATGTAGCCTCTCTTCAAGGTTTCCACTCCTGCCATTATGCTTTGCCAGGTGTACGAAGCTTTTTTCTTCAAAGTAGCCTTGAACAAATCTCCATGAGGGAAGTACTTTGCTTGAAGAGTAACAACGCATAGTGACTTAGGATCATCAATCAAGCGCCATGCTTGCTTAGCTAGCAAAGCTAGATTAAAGCAATGGATATCTCTAAATCCCATGCCCCCTCTGTTCTTAGGTATACATATTTTCGACCATGTGAACCAATGCATCTTTTTCTGCAAAGCATCATCACCCCACCAAAAACTTGACATCGCATCAGTGATTCCTTTGCAATTTTTTTTAGGAATTTTAAAGACCGACATCGCATAAGTTGGTATGGCTTGTGCAACAGATTTTAGTAGCACTTCTTTACCACCTGACGATAGACATTTTTCTTTCCACCCCATTAGCCTCTGAATCAGGCGATCGATCAAGTACTGGAAACTATCAGACTTGTCTAAACCGAGCGTAGCAGGAAGTCCCAAGTACTTATCGTTTAACGCTTCCGTCATTATATTTAAAGCGGAACAAACTTCAGCCTTCATGTTCACTTCTGTGCTTGGGCTAAAGAATATGCTCGATTTCTCAACACTAACTTGCTGGCCAGATGCTTTACAATACAAATCCAAGATAGACTTTAAGCAAACAACATTAGTTACATTGGCCTTCATTAAAATCAGTGAATCATCAGCAAATAACAGATTTGTAACAGCAGGTGCATCACGACAAACCTTTACTCCTATTAGCTCACCACTAGCTTCTGTATGCGATAATAGAGCCATGAGCCCTTCAGTACACAGGAGAAATAGATATGATGATAAGGGATCCCCTTGACGCAGGCCCCTGGAAGGTTTAATAGTATCAGTCTCGAAGGAGTTGAACGCTCACCTTGTACTCCACCGAGGAGACACATGCCATGATCAGATTTACCCACTGAGTGTCGAACCCCAACTTTAGTAATATTGCTTCCAGAAAAACCCATTCTACTCTGTCGTACGCTTTATGCATATCAAGTTTCACCGCGCACCATCCATCTCTCCCAACTTTCTTCTGCTTAATTGCGTGCAAACTTTCATATGCAATTAGGACATTGTCTGTGATCAGTCTCCCCAGTACAAACGCGCTCTATGTCGGACTAATGATCTCTGGAAGGAGCACAAACTGGTAGCAATCATTTTGGATATAACCTTATAAACTACATTACACAAGTTGATAGGTCTAAACTGTGTGACCCTTTCCAGAGTTTGTACCTTTGGGATCATGACAATGGTTGTATTGTTCTAGCCTTGTGGTATGACTCGAGAATTAACTGCTTGTAATACTTCCATGATCAAGTCATGCCCTAACATGGGCCAGAACCTCTTATAAAAAATAGCATGTAAACCATCTGGACCCGGGGCCTTTAGATCACCAATTGAAAATAGGGCCTTTCTCACCTCCTCTGCTGTATATGGGCTCATCAAGGTTGCATTCATCTCAGGTGTAACCCTGCTATGTACTCGGTCCAGAACATTCAAATTAGGCACCTGAACTTGTGAAGTAAATAGGTCTGAAAAATACCTGGTTATAATCGCAGCAAGGTCTTTTGTATCTTCCTTCCACACACCCATATCATCTAACAATCCCTTGATACAATTTCTTTTCTTTCGAGCCGAGGCCGCTTTGTGGAAAAAAGAAGTGTTTCTATCACCATGGAGTAGCCAGTTGGTTCTCCCTCGCTGCAACCAGTACAATTCCTCCTGATCCAGGATGTTTTCGATAAGAATCTAAAGCTCTTTCACTCACGTCTAGTTTCACTGTTTAGCTGTCCATGCCTCAACTTTTCTATTTTTTTCTTAAGTTTGTCCACCCCACATGATGCTTGTGGTATCTATATTTCAAACAACAAGAAGAAGATTGCCAACAATATCAGATTATTTTTACAGTACTTTAAACTAACTTTTTCGTGACAGTATTGGCACAAGATGGAGAGCGGCTATTTGGCTCCCGGGCTCATCTGCACCCGCCCGACGAAAAAAATTCAAAATAAATAGTAAAAAAGTTTAAAAAATTCCATTTTTTTGGGTGATAGATATTTTTGTGCGTGAGGTTCGCTCCAAATTTGAACGTATTTGGACATCTGAGCAGCTCTCGGCAAAAAAAACAAATCGGGGTCTGTAAAAAAGGTCTCGGCAAAAGATACTTTTTTTTTTGATTTTTTTCGTCAACGAAAGCATCTGAGCTCGAGCTCCGAAATGAATTTTCGCACAAGATGCCTTTATCATTGCCTCAAAATTTCACTAAAAAATCGGATCTGGTTGCAAATTTTCTGGCAGAAGAAGTCGTCCGAGGAGCCGAAATGGACGGGCCAATTCCAAACACAGTAGGCCCACTTCCACGTCGTAGCCGGGCTCAGTCAGGTCAGTCCATTGCTGTGGCCTTGTAGGATTCCCTTCCACCTGGTCTTCGCACCTGAGACGGGGGAGATGCGGAGGCCGTCGGCTTCGTCGCCTCCGGCGAGGGGGCCGGCGTTGGCTGCAGCAGCCGCTGTCCTCCTCCTCCCGGCTATTTTCCCCGCGCTGTTCTCCCCGCTCGGCCGCGCCTTCCCTTCCCTATTCTCGGTGCGTCCCCTACAGTCGCCATCCTCCTCTCCAGGCGGTTAGATTTGAGCCGGTGTAGCGTCATATTGGCGATCTTCTGCTTTTCTAGCTGCTTCCTACGCTTATCCATCTAGTTTGCCACTTTGCCGAGTCTGATTGTTTGGGGTGCGCGAAAATAGGATATAATCTAGACGGATTGGTACTGTTGGGGGTGGAATGTATGTGGACGGTGAAATGATGTGGTGAATTCATGACTTTCTTTCATGTTGAATTGGAAGTACGAAATTACATCTGTTTAATTCGTGTATGTATGTCGATGCAGAGTTACCTGTAAATAAGCAAAGTGTGCAAGATCTGGACTCTTTTGATGGATAGCATCATGCCAGTTGCATCGACTATTTTGGTTTGGACAGTGGTCTACAATGTGTGATTACTAGATTTTATATGCATTTTGCGGCAGTGTGGGACTGTACTCAGCTACCAGGAGTCCATGACAGTATTGGGAATAGCATATGTACTGGATTACGTACTATGGCTATGAAGATAGATTGGCAACTCAAGTGGACCTTAGTAAATATTTCTGCAAACTGCAATGTTATATTTTTAAGATTAATCATGTGGGCAATGCGTATAACTGTATACTGCAGGAGTGGAATGCCCCTAAGCCAATGTACGAGTCTCTTTTGAATGAGTCTTTGCGATGGACAATAGTGAGTATTCACAACTCAGATGAAAACTGGAAATAGTGATGTTGAAGTCTATCTGTAACTTTGTCTCTGTACAGCCAGATGAACAAAAGAGAGATCTCTGGACACCCTTGCCTGATCAGGGGTGGAAACCATGCTTATGGTCATCAATCAGTCATGGTAACATTCTGAGATTACTTCGTTTAGGTAATTATATGCCTCCTGCTGCGATAGATCACTAACATTTGGTTATATGAAGTGTAGGGTTACCTTCGGAACCCAGTGGATACATACAAGTATTTCTTGATGGTGGCCTGAACCAGCAGAGAATGGGGGTAACACACTTCTTATGTACCAAACTCATGGTGTTAGATTTAAGATAACTTGCTTGGCTGAGACTTCAGATCATCTGGCTCTTTCCTTTTTGTTTTCTAGATATGTGATGCAGTTGCGGTTGCTAAAATTTTGAACGCTACTCTTGTGATCCCACATCTTGAAGTAAACCCTGTTTGGAAAGACTCAAGGTGCTTTCGCAGTTTCAAAGTACCTCTGCATTTTGTTAATTTTACTTCTCCTGTTGAATTGGAATTGAAATGTTTAGTTGTGCTGCAGCTCATTTGGAGATATTTTTAATGTGGATCACTTTATCAACACCCTAAAACGTGACGTTTCAATAGTGAGAATTCTACCAAAAGAATTTTCGTGGAGCACAAGAGAATTCTATGGCACAGGAATACGTGCTACAAGGATAAAAACTGCACCTCTTCATGCCTCGGCTAATTGGTATATAGAGAATGTCAGTCCTATCCTGCAAAGGTTTGTGAGTTTCTGGTCATATAATCACTTGTTCAGACCCCTTTGAGTAAGTGAAGATCTGTAATGCCCTTTGTACTGACATTTATTGCCAAAATAAACTGCTATTTGACATGACATAATAATGCTAAGAAACTGCAGTTCGTGTTTAGTGCAGGTTGATGGCCACTGAACAGGCTTTATAGTATTAATTAACATGACAACTTCTTGTCTAACTTCGTTAGTTGGTTACTTTGTGAGGGAAATCCTTCACTGAGAATCTCATGTACGTTTTGTTTCCCTTGTCAGCTATGGGATTGTAGCCATTGCCCCCTTTTCTCACCGCCTTGCATTTGATGATTTGCCTGTGGACATTCAACGCTTGCGCTGCAAAGTTAACTTTGAAGCCCTGATTTTTGTGCCTTACATTATCTCACTGGGGAGGACTCTTGAGAAGCGCCTGAGATCTCCAGTCCAGGGGCATTCCACTAAATTTTCCCAACAAGTTGTAGAAGAAAACACAGATGAGCCTGGAAAGTACGCAGTTTTACATCTCCGTTTTGATAAGGTAAATGGAAGGGCCTCTTCAATATTTGGAAGTCGTATGTGTAATTTTGTGTTCTCTTCAGGGAATTGCCACTCTGAAACATCTCAAGCTGATCTACATTTTTCAGGATATGGCTGCACATTCTGCCTGTGACTTTGGTGGTGGTAGAGCTGAAAAATTAGCTCTGGCTAAGTACAGGCAAGTTATCTGGCAAGGGAGAGTATTAAATTCACAGCTAAGTGACGAGGAGCTTCGAAACACAGGACGCTGCCCGTTGACTCCAGAAGAGATTGGGTTGATACTAGTAGCGCTTGGCTTTGACAGCAGAACTCGGTTTTATCTTGCCTCTCACAAGGTTTGACTCTCTGCCTGTGCGCTTACTTATTCTCCGTAGTGGAAGCAGAAAGTTCTAACATACATCACCTATTAAGGTATATGGAGGGGAAGCTAGGATCTCTAGCTTGCGCAAGCTTTTCCCGCTGATGGAAGACAAGAGGAGCCTTGCATCGGTAGATGAATTTGCTAACGTTGAAGGGAAGGCTTCTGTGCTAGCAGCTCTTGACTACCATATCAGCATGCACAGCGATGTTTTCATCTCCGCTTCTCCTGGCAATATGCATAATGCACTGGTAAATCCTGTTTGGCTTCTGCTGTATTCGCTAGATTTCTCCTCTTTCTTTATTGGTCCTGACTAGATGATGGTTGATTCAGCTGGCCCACCGGACCTATAGGAATCTGAAGACGATAAGGCCAAACATGACATTGCTTGGCCACATATTTGTGAACAAGAGCATGGAGTGGTCAGAGTTTCAGCAGGCTGTACAGGCAGGCCACAAAGGTAGATATGGGCAGATCCGGCTGAGGAAGCCGAAGCAGTCTATCTATACTTATCCTGCCCCAGATTGTATGTGCCAAGGGTAGATTGCCGAGTTCTCTGCGGTTTCTCTGTGGTTTCTCTGCGACAAAAGAAATGTGCTGAGTTACTCGCAGTTTCTAATTTGGATAAGCTCATGTGGATACATATGTTAGGTCTTAATTTTCGGTTGAATCAGTTTGCTGCCTCTTCCGATAGGATCTTAAAATTTCAAACCAAATTTTGCGCACTGTACTTGAGCCTTGAAGGACTCTAATCTTGTGGGGGTGCACATTCCATACGACAAAGTTGTAGTTCTGTGACTCATGTTGTATACTGGATCTTTTTTTCTTCTTCTTTGATTCTGCTGTTCTACATCTGCGAGTTCGGTGTTGTATGAAGCTCTGATTTCATTTACTATTACTATCATCACAGCGAATTTGAGGCCATTGCTTCAAACTATATTTTGCCATGTTTAAATAACACGCATGGGTGATATTACAAGTACAGCCTCCGTTGGAAGCCATGGGCGAATCCACAAGAAGAAAGTTTCACCACCGGGAACTTTAAGATTACACAATTTTTGCGCTGTCCGCCTACTCCTCCACACTTTGTACATCCTCAGCACCCCAAGATAACAGTCCAGGCCACCTGAGACCTCCTCGGTCGGCGAAATCGACGAGACGAAACGCGCAGATTTATTGGCCGGAGATGGTCTGGATGATGGTGTTGTGCCATGGGTCGGCCAGGTGCTGCTGCAGGTTCTCGAACGGCCCCTTGCCGGTCACGTTGTGCTGCACCAGGAACCCCAGGAACGCCAGCATCGCCAGTCTCCCTGAAAGCGCGCGGACACGAATTAACGAGAGCCGTCGGATTATAAATCCGAGGGTTCAGATGAGAAGAGAGGATGATGGAGGTACCGTTGGCGAGCTCCTTCTCCTTGTTCTCGAGGGTGGGGGCGAAGTTGAGGGGGTTGAAGACGCTGCCGGGGTAGCCGCACTCGTGGGGCGGAAGGCTGTAGCTCTTGAAGATGGGGTCCTGGTTGACGGAGCCCGGGTTCTTGATGTCCTGCCACCGCCGGATCTCCACGTAGTGGAAGAGGATGAACTCGATGACGAAGAGCGTGGAGGAGGAGGCGAAGTAGGTCTCCTTGCCGGCGTCGTACCACTCGGGCGCGTTCAGCAGCCCCGCCTTGGTCAGCACCTCCGGGATCAGCATCCCCGCCACCCCCAGCATCGCCCACCGCCCGTTCACAAGCTCCGCCTGCACGAACCACCGCAGGTCCTCCGGGTCCTCCGCCAGCGCCAGCGGGTCGAACCCGTTGTCACCCGCCAGGCTGATGAAACCACACGCACAATCGATCAGTACGGTCGTAAATGAAAATATGCGACGGTTGCATGCGCGCGACGGAGGTCGTGTGGTCTGTGTGCTCACCTGCCGTCGAGGTAGGCGGGGGATTGGAGGCCGGGGAGCCACGACCCCTTGGCCTGGACGGCGACGTCGCGGCGGGTGGACTTGGCGAGGCCGACGCGGCCGGAGTCGCCCAGGAACCGCGGGCTCGACGCTGACGCCGCCGGCCGGAGAGCGGCCACGGGAGCGCGGGCACTGACCGACGACATCTTCTGAGTAGAGAGCACGTACGGCGCACTGCGGCGGGAGAGTGAGAGCGCGCGTGTGTGGTGGTTCTGTTCTGCCTCTCCGCACCTGCGCTTGGCCCTTTGTATTGAGCTGCGCTTCCGTGATGGGTGGGTGTGGTGAGCTGGGGCCCGGAGGTCCAGATGGACGGCGTATGTTGGCGCCACTGCGTCATCCGACGGCTGCGATTCGCTTGCGTCTGGAGACTGGATAGATGGACCAGTGGGAGACCGGGAGGCGTATGTGCGTTATCTGGATGATGGATAATGCGGAATCAAAAGGAGCATCGCTATTGGACCGGGAAACGCACGTTCGGTTTACCTGGCTGCCACGTCGACCGGTCGATCCGTCATGATGTACAACTGTGCATGGTGCCATGGCGGGTTGGTCTGTTTGCTTCAACTTTCAACCTCTTCCACACGAAACAGGCTTTGGCACGCAAAATGAAAAACTAACGGTCTTGATTTGTACCGGGTATGAGGATGTCACGCGATATGGTAAAAAAGATTGGTGTAGTATCGACGGTCGACATGTATAAGATAGGTTGTGTATCGAACATGTATCCATGTGTACGCGAGTACAAGTGGTGAAAAAAAGGCATCTTTCCTAAATAATGTTGCTTCTATTATGGTTGTGCCTTATGTAAATGAATCATAGACTATTGTGGAAGATGATTTTGGTTAAATATACTTATAATCATGAAAAAAATTGGCACCAACTTAAAAAAGGATGATAATCATGATTCACATACTATTGGTGCTATTCACACTTTTAACAATGAGAGTGGTTATTTATAAGAATTTATTAATGATATGAAAAGCTATAATCTTGGAGATGAGGGGTGTGAAAATCATTTCGCTAGTGAGAATGAAGATGATATGTTTGAATTTTTTTTGCCACAAAATATGCTTATCCTCTTGCTTACAATGATGACACAATGAATGAATATGAATATTTTAGGCCTCCTAATCCTAGTATGGAAAAAAATTTACTATCATTAAAATGTTCTTCCTAATTATGATGATTACAATGATGATGAAAGTGGGTTTGGAAGAGTGTCAACTTTAGGTAGCAATGATCCCACCCTTTTGAAGGGTGTCGAATCTTATTGGAATACTGATAAAGTGGATTTAGAGAGGTTGTAACTTTATTTAGTGTTTATTTCACTATTATGGAAGATGTTTTAATTGATTATCATGAAAAACAAAGTTGCTACTTCTGATGATTATTGTTATGATATTTGTGCTATAAATAATAGTTATAATAATCCTTGTAAAACTTCTCATAATTATGGATATTAGAGCATCTACAACCGGACCTCTCAAACCCGCCTCAAACGCCCGGGCAGGCCGCCCGGTCAGTGTCCGGTCACTTTTTTTTTGACCCAGACGGGCCTCTCAAACGGCCCTCAAACGCGCGGGCTGACCGGCACCCCCCATATCCAGCCCAAATATGAGGCGGGTATGGGGGCGCCCAGACGCGCCCGGGCACGCCCGTCACGTCAGACAAGACAGCCCGTCCCCACCCCAAATTGCACGAAATTCCCCAAACCCTTCCTCCTTCTCCTGCCGCTCTAGAACAATTCCCGCGCCCAGACCCTCGCCTGCCTCCACCCTTGCTCCCAATCCTCACCTCGGGTCCCGATGCACCGCCGGAGATGTCGTCCAGCCCAACCCAGACCGACGCGACGGAGCCACAGTCCGCCTCATTCGTCGGCGGCATGAATTCGCCTGCGGCAACTTGCAAGGCGAAGAACGTCGCCCGCAAGTTGCAGCGATGCCGGCAGCAAGAGAGGGAGGCAGCGACTATGGCATCGCAGGGAGGTTCGGACACGCAGGAGTAGATGTCTCCTTCGTCGCGGCCAGATCTCCGCACCCCTTCTCTCCGAGCACCAGCGGGGATTACGGTTACTAACCCCAACGACGATCCGAGCGGCGTCTAGGCCATTGCAGATAGCTTTCCGCCCAGCAGATGTCGGCGGTGGACGTGTGTGACTCGCCAGAGCTCGTTCGGGCGCGGATGAGCACGAGCTCCGGCACTGCCCGAACTGACCTCAACCTGTTCGACGGAATGGTCGAACAGAATTCAGTGCGTTTTCTTTGCTCTTGCCCTCTAGTTTCTTTCGCTCGTGATGAATACTTGCAAATCTTAATCATATAGGGAGCGTTCATGTCGACGATGATCAATGAGAATGAAGAACCGACCCAAGTGGATTATGAATTGGAGGCCCCCACCACTTTTGAACTTGGGAACACATTCGACCCCAATCCGAGGAAGAAGAAGAAGGAGAAGATGACGAAGGCAAGAGTTTCGACATTCTCAAGACACGAGGACATCTTGTTAGTCAGAGCTTGGTTGGCCACAATGATGGATCCAATATGCGGCACAGAGCAAAAGGGGGGCACCTATTGGACGAAGATTTGGAAAGAGTTTCACGAGCAAAAGGAGTATGTGCAGCCGCATCGTATTGTGAGCAATCGCAATGTGACATCTATCCAACATCATTGGGGGATCATTCAAGGGGAAGTGAGCAAGTACGTCGGCTACTATGCACAAGTGACCAAACGCCCTCAAAGTGTTGGGGGAACGTTGCATGGGAAACAAAAATTTTCCTACGCACACGCAAGATCTATCCATGGTGATGAGCATCTACGAGAGGGAGAGTGGATCTACATACCCTTGTAGATCGCTAAGCGGGAAGCGTTAAGAAACGCGGTTGGTGTAGTCGAACATCTTCGCGATCCAAATCGTCGAGCGTCTCGCGATCACATCACGATCCGTCCCGCGATCCAATCACGATCCGTCCCGCGAACTCATCATGATCCGTCCCGCGATCTCATCACGATCCGTCCCGCGATCTCATCACGATCCGTCCCGTGAACTCATCACGAACTGTCTCGCGATCTTGTTCACGGTCCTTCCGATCTAGCGCCGAACGGACGGCACCTCCGCGTTCAGCACACGTTCAGCTTGATGATGATCTCCACCGTCTTGATCTAGCAAGAGGAAGTGGAGAGGGAGAAGAGTTCACCGGCAGCATGACGGTGCTCCGGTGATGGTGGTGGAGCAATTCCAGCAGGGCTTCGCCTAAGCAGTGCGGAAATCCGATCTAGAGGAGCACCGGTGGAATGGGTAGCACGTGGCCGTAAATTCTGTGTGAAACCCTTCTATTCCACCAGTCTATATAGGAGGAGAGGAGGAGGAGGGCTGGCGCAGGGCTGAGCCCCTCTTGGAGTCGGCCGAAGCCAAGGGGGAGGAGTCCTACTCCTCCTCCACTCCTAGTAGGAGTAGGACTCTCCCTTTTTGCCTTTTTTCCCACTCTTTTTCCTTTGGGACTCTTCCCCCAGCCGCATGGCCCTGTTGTGGCTATTCCACCAGCCCACTAAGGGATGGTTAATACTCTCCCACAGCCCATGAAGCCTCTTGGGTCGAAATACCCCTCCCAGAGGTCTCCCGGTACACTACCGGTACTCCCGGTACACTACCGATGAGCCCGAAACTTTTCCGGCGACCAAATTGGGACTTCCTATATATGAATCTTTACCTCCGGACCATTCCGGAACTCCTCGTGATGTCCGGGATCTCATCCGGGACTCCAAACAACCTTTGGTCACCACCATATATAACTCTACACTACCGAAACGTCACCAAACCTTAAGTGTGCAGACCCTGCGGGTTCGAGAACTATGTAGACATGACCGAGACACCTCTACGGTCAATAACCAATGGCGGGACCTGGATGTCCACATTGGTTCCTACATATTCTATGAAGATCTTTATCGGTCGAACCTCTATGTCAAGGATTCAGTTAATCCCGTATGATGTTCCCTTTGTTCTTCGGTATGTTACTTGCTCGAGATTCGATCGTCGGTATCTCCATACCTAGTTCAACCTCGTTACCGGCAAGTCTCTTTCTCGTTGCGTAATACAAGATCCCGTGACTAACACTTAGTCACATTGCTTGCAAGGCTTATTGTGATGTTGTATTACCGAGTGGGCCCTGAGATACCTCTCCGTTACATGGAGTAACAAATCCTAGTCTTGATCCATGCCAACTCAACAGACACCCTCGGAGACACCTGTAGAGCACCTTTATAGTCACCCAGTTACGTTACGACGTTTGATACACACAAGGTACTCCTCCGATATCTGTGAGCTGCATGATCTCATGGTCATAGGTACATATACTTGACATGCAGAAAGCAGTAGCAATAAACTGACGCGATCATATGCTACATTTGTACTTTGGGTCTTGTCCATCACATCATTCTCCTAATGATGTGATCCCGTTATCAAATAACATCTCATGTCCATGGCTAGGAAACCTTAACCATCTTTGATCAACGAGCTAGTCCATTAGAGGCATACTAGGGACATGGTTTTGTTTATGTATCCACACATGCATCTAAGTCTTCGATCAATATAATTTATAGCATGGATAATAAACGATTATCATGAACAAGAAAATATGATAATAACTAATTTATTATTGCCTCTAGGGCATATTTCCAACAGTCTCCCACTTGCACTAGAGTCAATAATCTAGTTCACATCACCATGTGATTCGCATTGTTATGAATCTAACACCCAATGAGTTCTGGGTCTCGATCATGCTTTGCATGTGAGAGAGGTCTTATAGTCAACGGGTCTGTGACATTCAGATCCGTGTGTACTTTGCAAATTTCTATGTGAAACCGTAAACACTGCTACCACACTCCACTTGGTACTATTCCAAATGGCTGCTCCACTATACGTATCCAGATTGCTACTACGAGTCATCCGGATTGGTGTTAAAATCTTGCATCGACGTAACTCTTTACGACAAACTCTTTATCACCTTCATAATCGAGAAACATCTCCTTAGTCTTTTAGTTACTAAGGATAATCTTGACCGCTGTCCAGTGCTCCATTCTAGGATCAGTTTGAAACCTTCTGGCCATATATATGGCAAGGCTGACATCGGGTCTTGTGCATAGCATTGCATACAAGATAGAGCCTATGGCTGAAGCATAGGGGATGACACTCATCTTTTCTCTATCTTTTGCAGTCACTGGGCATTGAGTCTTACTCAACTTTATACCTTACAAATCAGGTGAGAACTCCTTCTCTGACTGATCCATTTTGAGCTCTTTCAAAATCTTGTCAAGGTATGTACTCATTGAAAGTCCCATCAAGTATCTTGATCTATCTCTATAGATCTTGATGCTCAACAATTAGGTAGCTTTATCCAGTTCTTCCTTTGAAAAACTCTTTTCAAACACCCGTTTATGCTCTCCAGAAATTCTACATCATTTTCGAATAGCAATATGTCATCCACATATACTTATCAGAAACTCCATAGTGCTCCCACTCACTTTATTGCAAATACAAGTTTCTCGTAAACTTTGTATAGACTCAAAAACTTTGATCACCTCATCAAAGTGTATATTCCAACTCCGAGATGTTTGCTTCAGTTCATAGCAGAATCACTAAAGCTCGCACATCTTTTAGCACCCTTGGGACTGACAAAACCTTCTGGTTGTATCTCATTCAACCTTTCCTTAAGGAAGGAAACGATGTTTCGGCATCCATCTGCCAGATTTCATAATTGAAAAATGCAGCAACTGCTAACATAATTCCAACAGACTTTTAGCATCGCTACGAGTGAGAAAGTCTCATCGCAGTCAATTCTTTGAACTTGTCGTAAACTACTTTGCAACAAGTCGAGCTTTACAAATGGTAACATTTACCATCAGCGTCTGTCTTCATTTTAAAGATCCATTTGTACTTAACGACCTGCCGTCCAACGAGCAAGTCCACCATAGTCTATACTTGGTTTTCATACATGGATCCTTTCTCAGATTTCATGGCCTCTAACCATTTGTTGGTTTCCGGGCCCATCATCGCTTCTCCATAGTTCGTAGGTTCATCGTTGTCCAACAACATGACCTCCAAGATAGGGTTGTCGTACCGCTTAGTAGCAGTACACATCCTTGTCGACCTATGAAGTTCGATAGTAACTTGATCCGAAGCCTCATGATCATCATCATTGACTTCCTGTTCAACTGACATATGCTTCACAGAAACATCTTTCTGCGCTGCGCCACTTTCTGGTTGAAGTGAAGGTTCAATAACCTCATCAAGTTCTATTTTCCTCGTAGGTCGATAGTAACTTGATCCGAAGCTTCATGATCATCATCATTAACTTCCTTTTCAACTGATGTAGGCTTCCCAGAAACATCTTTCTGCGCGGCGCTACTTTCTGGTTGAAGCAGAGGTTCAATAACCTCATCAAGTTCTATCCTCCTCCCACTCAATTCTTTCAAGAGAAACCTTTTCTCGAGAAAGGACCCAGTTTTACCAATAAACATTTTATGCTTGGATCTGAGATAGAAGGTTCACCCAACTGTTCTTTAGGGTATTCTATGAAGATGCATTTGTCCGCTTTGGGTTCGAGCTCATTAGGTGAAAACATTTTCCACACAAGCGTCGCAGCCCCAAACATTAAGAAATGACAGCTTAGGTTTCTATCAAACCATAGTTCACACGGTGTCATCTCAACGGATTTAGATGGTGCCCTATTTAAAGTGAATGTAGTTGTCTCTAATGCATAACCCCAAAATTATAGTAACAAAACGATAATAGACATCATAGCATGCACCATATCCAATAGAGCACGACTATGACGTTTGGACACACCATCACACTATGGTGTTCCAGGTGGCGTGAGTTGTGAAACAACTTTCACATTGTCTAAAGTTGTATGCCAAATTCGTAACTTAGATATTCACCTCCATGGTCATATCGCAAACATATTTATCTTCTTGTCACGATGATCTTAAACTTCACTCTGAATTTGCTTGAACCTTTCAAACGATTCAGACTTGTGTTTCATTAAGTAAATATACACTATATCTACTCAAATTATCAGTGAAGGTAAGAAAATAATGATATCTACCGCACGCTATAAGACTTATTGGATTGCATACATCAACATGTATCATTTCCAATAAATCACTTGCTCGCTTCATCAAAACAGAAAACGGGGTCCTTAGTTATCTTGACCAAGAGGCATGGTTCGCATGTCTCAATCGAATGAGTCCAAAGGTCCATCAGCATGGAGTTTCTTCATGCGTTTTATACCAATATGACATTTAGCGGCAGTGCCACAAGTATGTGGTACTATCATTATTAACTTTGCATCTTTTTGGCATCAGTGTTATGAACATGTGTATTACTACGATCAAGTTTGAACAAACCATTCTTACTAGGTGCATGACCATTGAAGGTATTATTCATGTAAATAGAATAACCATTATTCTCTAACTTAAATGAATAACCGTGTTGCAATGAACATGATCTAATCACGTTCATGCTCAACGCAGAAAAACACCAAATAACATTTATTTTAGGTCCGTCACTAATCTCGAAGGTAGAGAGAGCATGCGATGTTGATCACATCAACCTTGGAAACATTTCCAACACACATCATCACCTCACACTTAGCTAGTTCTCCGTTTATTTCGAGTTACTAACATTTAGCAACCGAACCGGTATCCAATACCCAGGTGCTACTAGGAGTACTAGCAAGGTACACATCAATAACATGTATATCAAATATACTTCTGTTAACGTTTGCCAGCCTTCTTATCTACCAAGTATCTAGGGTTGTTCCGCTTTAGCAACCGCTCTCCTCATAATCGAAGCCCTTAGTCTCAGGTTTGAGTTCAACTTTGGGTTGCTTCACTGGAGCAGCAACTGACTTGCTATCCATGAAGTTTCCCTCCTTGCTCTTGCCCTTCTAGAAACTAGTGGTTTTAACTAACCATCAACACTTTGACGCTCCTTCTCGATTTCTACCTTCACGGTGTCAAACATTGCGAATAGCTCAGGGATCATTATTTCTATCCCTGGCATTTTATAGTTCATCACCAAGTTCTAGTAGCTTTAGTGACAGTGACTTGGAAAACTATATCAATCACTATCTTATCTAGAAGATCAACTCCCACTCGATTCAAGCGATTGTAGCACCCAGACAATCTGAGCACATGCTCAATGATTGAGCTATTCTCTTTCATCTTACAGGCAAAGAATCTTGTTGGAGATCTCATATCTCGCAACACGGGCACGAGCCTGAGATCCTAATTTCAGCTGTTAGAACATCTCATATGTTCCATGACGTTCAAAACGTTTTCGGAGCCTCAATTCTAAGCTGTAATGCATGACACACTAAACTATCAAGTAGTTATCAAAACGTGCCTGTCAGATGTTCACAACATCTACAAACAACGCTAGAGGGGTTGGTGCACCGAGCGGTGCATTAAGGACATAAGCCTTCTGTGCAGCAATGAGGAAAATCCTCAGATCACGGAGCCAGTCCGCAATATTGCTACCATCATCTTTCAACTCTATTTCTCTAGGAACATATAAAATTCAAGGGAGCTACAATGTGAGCTAGTAATCTACAACATAATTTTGCAAAGACACTACTGACTATGTTCATGATAATGAGTTCAATTAATCATATTACTTAAGAACTCCCACTCAAATTGACATCCCTCCGGTCATCTGAGTGATACATGATCCAAATTCACCAACTCAAGTCCGATCATCACGTGAGTTGAGGTGGTTACAATGGTGAACATCACCATGTTGATCATATCTACTATATGACTCATGTTCGACCTTTCGGTCTCTTGTGTTCCGAGGCCATGTCTGTACATGCTAGGCTCGTCAAGTTTAACCCGAGTGTTCTGCGCGTGCAACACTGGCTTGCACCCGTTGTATGTGAACGTAGAGTCTATCACACCCGATCATCATGTGGTGTCTCAACACGACGAACTTTCGCAACGGTGCACACTCGGGGAGAACACAATTTATCTTGAAATTTAAGTGAGGGATCACCTTATAATGCTACCATCGTACTAAGAAAAACAAGGTGCATAAAAGGATTAACATCACATGCAATTCATAAGTGACATGATATGGCCATGAACTTGTGCTTTAGATCTCCATCTTGAAAGCACCTACATGATCTCCATCGTCACTGGCACAACACCATGATCTCCATCATCTTGATCTCCATCAATGTGTCGCCATCGGGGTTGTAACGCCCTGCATGCTTCTACTACTATTGCTACCGTTTTGCGATTAAGTAAAGCATTACATAGCGCTTAATGATTGACATGCAGGTCATACAATAATTAAAGACAACCCTATGGCTCCTGCCGGTTGCCGTACTCATCAACATGCAAGTCGTGAAATTCTATACATCACATGATCATCTCATACATCACATATATCACATCATGTAATTGGCCATATCACATCACAACATACCCTGCAAAAACAAGTTAGACGTCCTCTAATTGTTGTTGCATGTTTTACGTGGCTGCTACGGGTTTCTAGCAAGAACGATTCTCACCTACGCACAAACCACAACAGTGATACATAATTTGCTTTTCAACCTTCTCAAGGACCGCCTTTGTCGAATCCGATCCAACTAAAGTGAGAGAAACTGCCACCCACAAGCCATCTAGGCAACAAGTTGCGTCGAGGGAACCGGTCTCTCGTAAGCGTACGAGTAATGTTGGTACGGGTCGCTTCATCTCACAATACCGCTGAACCAAAATCCGACCATGGGAGGAAGCAATCTAAGCATCAACGCCCACAAACCTTTTGTGTTCTACTCGAGATCTCATCTACACATAGAGCTAGCTCATGATGCCACTGTTGGGGGAACGTTGCATGGGAAACAAAATTTTTCCTACGCACACGCAAGATCTATCCATGGTGATGAGCATCTACGAGAGGGAGAGTGGATCTACATACCCTTGTAGATCGCTAAGCGGGAAGCGTTAAGAAACACGGTTGGTGTAGTCGAACATCTTCGCGATCCAAATCACCGAGCGTCCCGCGAGCACATCACGATCCGTCCCACGATCCAATCATGATCCGTCCCACGAACTCATCACGATCCGTCCTGCGATCTCATCACAATCCGTCCCGCGATCTCATCACGATCCGTCCCGTGAACTCATCACGAACCGTCTCGTGATCTTGTTCACGGTCCTTCCGATTTAGCGCCGAACGGACGACACCTCCGCGTTCAGCACACGTGCAACTTGATGACGATCTCCACCATCTTGATACAGCAAGAGGAAGTGGAGAGGGAGAAGAGTTCACCGGCAGCTTGACGGCGCTCCGGTGATGGTGGTGGAGCAATTCCGGCAGGGCTTCGCCTAAGCACTGCGGAAATCCGATCTAGAGGAGCACCGGTGGAACGGGTAGCATGTGGCCATAAATTCTGTGTAAATCCCTTCTATTCCACCAGTATATATAGGAGGAGAGGAGGAGGAGGGCTGGCACAGGGTTGAGCCTCGCTTGGAGTCGGCCAAAGCCAAGGGGGAGGAGTCCTACTCCTCCTCCACTCCTAGTAGGAGTAGGACTCTCCCTTTTTGCCTTTTTTTCCCACTCTTTTTCCTTTGGGACTCTTCCCCCAGACGCATGGGCCTGTTGTGGCTATTAAACCAGCCCACTAAGGGCTGGTTAATACTCTCCCACAGCCCATGAAGCCTCTTGGGTCGAAATACCCCTCCCGGAGGTCTCCCGGTACACTACCGGCACTCCCGGTACACTGCCGATGAGCCCGAGACTTTTCCGGCGACCAAACTGGGACTTCCTATATATGAATCTTTACCTCTGGACCATTACGGAACTCCTCGTGACGTCCGGGATCTCATCCGGGACTCCGAATAACCTTCGGTCACCACCATATATAACTCTACACTACCTAAACGTCACCAAACCTTAAGTGTGCAGACCCTGCGGGTTCGAGAACTATGTAGACATGACCGAGACACCTCTACGGTCAATAACCAATGGCGGGACCTGGATGTCCACATTGGTTCCTACATATTCTATGAAGATCTTTATCGGTCGAACCTCTATGTCAAGGATTCAGTTAATCCCGTATACCGTTCCCTTTGTTCTTCGGTATGTTACTTGCCCGAGATTCGATCGTCGGTATCTCCATTCCTAGTTCAACCTCGTTACCGGCAAGTCTCTTTACTCGTTCTGTAATACAAGATCCCGTGAGTAACACTTAGACACATTGCATGCAAGGCTTATTGTGATGTTGTATTACCGAGTGGGCCCTGAGATACCTCTCCGTTACACGGAGTAACAAATCCCAGTCTTGATCCATGCCAACTCAACAGACACCCTCGGAGACACCTGTAGAGCACGTTTATAGTCACCCAGTTACGTTGCGATGTTTGATACACACAAGGTACTCCTCCGATATCTGTGAGTTGCATGATCTCATGGTCATAAGAATATATACTTGACATGCAGAAAACAGTAGCAATAAACTGACACGATCATATGCTACGTTTGTAGTTTGGGTCTTGTCCATCACATCATTCTCCTAATGATGTGATCCCGTTATCAAATAACATCTCATGTCCATGGCTAGGAAACCTTAATCATCTTTGATCAACGAGCTAGTCCATTAGAGGCATACTAGGGACATGGTTTTGTCTATGTATGCACACATGCATCTAAGTCTCCGATCAATATAATTTATAGCATGGATAATAAACGATTATCATGAACAAGAAAATATGATAATAACTAATTTATTATTGCCTCTAGGGCATATTTCCAACACAAAGTGGCTTAGGAATTACAACTCAAGTAAGCTCGATTGCCTCATCTTCTCGTCCATTGCATATGCTTCTTGTGTTTGCATTCTCTTGCTCATACAAATGTTGTTCCCTAGACGGCGGTGGCGGTAACTTTGTATCACGAGGAGGAGAAGAAGCCATTTGATTTTAGCCATTATTGGCTCCTGTTGAATGGCAAGCCGAAGTGGACCCTAGTTGTGGACGAGCTCAAGGCCGCTAAGAAGAGGAATGATGGCTCAAGCTCCAACCAATCAATTGGGTTGGACAATGAAGAGGACGATGTTGTCATGGACGAGAACGAAAAGGCACCATGCCAAAGGACAACCGCCAAGCCATGGGAAACAAGTGGAGAAGGCACGTCTTGCCCGTGATTCCACGGCTACCAAAATTTTGTCAACATGGACGGGCATTTTTCGGCTAGGTAGAGCAATAAGGAGGATAGGTACAAGCTCGTCATGGAAGCACAAAAGGAAAGGATGCAGTGGGACAGAACTAGGGTGGAGAAGAAGCTTACAATTAAGAGGGAGAAGATCGAGTTGGAGAAGCACGAAGCGGTGATCAAATGGGAGCTCGAGAAGGCCAAGACATTTGTCGACATAGATTTCGAGAAGGAGAAGTTGCAACTCGCACGAGACGCGGAAGATGCGAAGATCATGTTGGCGGATGAGACCGACTTGGATGAGCATGCAAAGAAGTGGCTTGCGGACAAGAAGAAGGAGATCAACGCCCAGAGGGTGACGGAGGAGGCAGCCCAGATGCAGGCGGAGGAGGAAGCAAGGATTCATACGGAGCAGCATGCCTGGATGTAGGTGGAGCTGGTGGCAAGGATTCAGGAGGAGCAGGACACAGTCCTCTTCTCGCAGCAGCCGCACAAGGAGTGATCGGAGGCCATCGGTCACGCTCGGACATTGATTTCATCTTGCCATGTCCTGTTTGTTAAACTATGATTTACTTTGCTTTGCTTTCTTTTGAACTTTGGCATTCAGGCAGTTTGTTTCGTATGATCGACGTGCATGGATTCCATGGATTTGAGGTTCCGATTTTGCTATATGTGGATGTGCAGCACAAAATTTGAGGGGTGTCCGGTGAGTGCCCGCGGACGCGTCCGTGGGCGTTTGAGGGGCCGGATTTGCCAAGTCCGGCTATAGATGCTCTTATTCTACTAAACACTACCCTTTTGATGTGCTATTAGTTTATAGGGTTCATTTTTTATATGATATGTGTAATAGTTTTACTCCCACTATTATGAAAGAGAAAAAAATGCTCATGTGAAGAGTGAAAGGATCAATATGGTTGACTAGAGGGGGGTGAATAGACAACTACCAATTTTTAGCTTTTCTTAACAAATTAGTATTACCAAGAAATAGGTTGTCTAGATATGCCACTAGGTGAGCAACATATATGATGCTGACAACAACAACAATACAAGCAAGCAAATGATACAACACTAATATAGCTTGCACAAAGTAAGGTAAGAAGTAACCACAAGTGGATCTGGTGGAGACGAGGATGTGTTACCGAAGTTCCTTCCCTTTGAGGGGAAGTACGTCCCCGTTGAGCAATGTGGAGGCACGATGCTCCCCAAGAAGCCACTAGGTCTACCCCTATTCTCCTCACGCCCTCACACAATGCGAGATGTCGTGATTCCACTAGTGGTGCCCTTGAAGGCGGCGACCGAACCTTTAGAAACACCACAACCTAATTGGAGGCGCCCAACACCACCACGAAGCTTCGCCGCAATGGATTATGGCTCCAAGGTGACCTCAACTGTCTAGGATGCTCAAACACCCAATAGTAACAAGATTCGCAAGGGATTAGTGGGCGAATTAAATTTCTCTTGGTGGAAGTGTAGAGAATCAACAAGTTTTGTTGGTTAGGGAGAGAGATCGGGTGAAAATGAAGCTTGGAGCAACAATGGAGCTTAGGGAAGGAAGAGGTAAGTATTCTTGGAGAATAAGAGACACTATTTATAGTGGGGAAGAATCCAGCTGTTATGCTGCCCTCAGCCTGCACACAAAGCGGTATTAACGCTCTGGGAGCGGTAATACCGCTTGGGAGGCAGTGCTTGCTGTGTAGTGCAATGGCATGGAGCCACGAGGTGGTAGTGCCGCCAGAGCGGTACTACCGCTCGCCCCAACGATACTACCGTTGGGGTTGCGGCACAAGAACCCCACAAAGGCAGGGCAGATCAAAGGGATGGAGGCAATACCGCTACAACGATACTACCTCTCAAGAGAGTTGTACTACCTCTTACAAGCAGTAGTGTCACGCCCCATTGTCACCGTACCTCCACTAAGGGTCCAAAAGGGAGCGGAAGTGGAGCGGTAGTTGATACTTGTAACTTGCGTTGGCATTTTTCCCGAAGAGGAGGGGATGATGCAGCATAGTAGAGGTAGGAATTTCCCTCTATGAGAATTAAGGTTATTGAACCAATAGGAGAACTACGCAACTTCTCGTCTTCAGCGCATACACACAAAAGAGCACGCACTTCCACCCAACGCGGACAAGAGGGTTGCCAATCCCCTTGAACTCGTTACTTGCAAGCGATAAGTAGTGATAGATAGATAGTTTGATAAATATCAATAGAAAATAAAAAGAAAATAAATAATGACAACGCATAGTTTCCGCTAGAGCTTCTCTCTCATAGAAAAAAGCATGTGGTGGGTAAACAAATTACTGTTGGACAATTGATAAAAAAGCGCATATTTATGCAATATTTATTCATGGCAATGATCACACATGTAAGAATTACGTACGTAAGCAAGTAGACTGACTCCTGTCTGCATTACATCTGTATATTTTGTGGAGCCCACAAATATGATGGCGGAATTCTTAAATGTAGAACGCCATTAGTAGTTGCATCTCTATATATGGCTGACCCGGCCGACCTGGTTTATCATAGGCAACCTCTCGACGACACTCTCACATATATGTTTGTATAGAGATACATGGCCGGTGGACTCTGCCTTCGATCCATTGAGAGAACTAGGCGACTGTTTTTTGTGTGTGTATCATTTAGGTATGTAATGCCCGCATATGTGTGTGTATATATAGTACATAATATGCTGAAATTGTTTTTGACCTTTTTGTAGGCACTGTGGAAGTGAATGATTTATGCTGGAATATATATATATGGATCAAACTATAAACGGGTCCTTCAAGGCCGCATTGGAAGATATGAATCGGAAAGGTGTAGTTGATTTTTATCTATCTTTTATTTATTATTAATTCGGCAGCCCCCGCACAAACAAGAGAAAAATATCGGTTCAGAGCCCCTGCACAAACAAGGGAAACCGAGAAATAGCGTTGTAGTTGATTTTTATCTATCTTTTATTTATTATTAATTCGGCAGTTCGATCATATTTTAATATTGATGCATGTAATAATCTTCTTCCGAATGTGACCTTATCCAACCCTTTTTAATATTTTTATCTTTATCGTATTTTATTATTCTAAATTTGTATTGACCATGGGAAGTTGAATTAATTAAGTTGATGTAATTTTGGAAGAAAAATAGCTATGGCGTTGGTGACGTCACCAATGACATAACTAATATATATGGCTTTGTATACGTCAGCAATGCCATAGCTATTTTTCCCGTTGTCTTTGCCCGTTTGGGGGGAGGGGGATGTTCACCGCAAACTTTCGTTTCGCGCGCTCGTACACCCTCCGCTCCATGCGCCCCTGCCGCCACCTTCATCGTCATCGTCGCCACCCCCCTTGCCGCTGCCACCACCTTTGTTGTCATTGCCGCCACCCCCTCCCCCACCATCGTCGCCCACCTTCCCCTCCGGTCGCTGCTCGTCAACTCGCCGTTGACCCCAATCGCCTCGACCTCACCGTCCGCCCCCAACCACGTCGACCTCGAGCCGCCTTAATCCCCTCCCGCCGCCGTCGAGCTGCCAGCCCGAACGACCTCAACCTCCCCTGCCATTGACCTCAACCTCCCGTATCGTCAATCGGTGCCAACACATCGATTCCTCCGGTAAGTGATCGAAATGTGTTTGAAGAAATGTGGTTCAAATTTTGTTTCGATGGAAATGTGGTTGCTTGTGTATTGTTTATAGGGAATGCATAGGGTTGCCAATGTTTTGGCAAAACGTTGATTAATTTCCATTTCGTCTAATTTCTGGAAACCAATATGTCATGTTTTTAGCAAAGGTCATGCCGAAATTTTTATTTTATATATGAATTAATAAGGTTGCCAATGTTTTGTTTCTGTAGATTGCCAATGCTTGTCATTTCCTTCTGCTCCTCGTTGGGTTAGACACTCTTACTTATCTAAAGGACTACGATAGATCCCTATACTTGTGGGTCATCAAGACTCTTTTCTGGCACCGTTGCCGGGGAGTGAAGCGCCTTTGGTAAGTGGAATCTCGTAAGGAAAAATTTATATTGTGTGCTGAAATTTACTGTCACTTGTAACTATGGAAAGTAATTCTTTGAGGGGCTTGTTCGGGGTATATTCACCTTGACCGGAAACACAAAGAGTTGTCCCTCAACCTACTGAACCTACTAAAAATGTTTATTATGAAATTCCTTTGGGTATGATAGAGAAACTGCTGGCTAATCCTTATGCAGGAGATGGAACACTACATCCTGATTTGTATCTAATCTATATGGATGAAGTTTGTGGATTATTTAAGCTTGCAGGTCTACCCGAGGATCACGTCAATAAGAAGGTCTTTCATTTATCTTTGAAGGAGAAGGCATTGACATGGTATAGGCTATGTGATGATATTAGATCATGGAGCTACAACCGATTGAAGATGGAATTTCATCAGAAGTTCTATCCTATGCATCCAGTTCATCGTCATCAAAATTATATTTATAACTTTTGGACTCGTGAAGGAGAAAGAATCGCTCAAGCTTGGGGAGGCTTAAGTCAATGTTATATTCATGCCCAATCATGAGCTCTTTCGATAAATTATTATTCCGAACTTTTATGCTCGGCTTTCTCGTAATGATCAATCCATGCTTGATACTTCTTGTGCTAGTTCGTATATGAAGAAAGATATTGATTTCAAATGGGATTTATTGGAAAGAATTAAGCGCAACTCTGAAGAATGGGAACTCGATGAAGGTAAGGAGTCAGGTATGAACCTTAAGTTTGATTATGTTAAATCTTTCGTAGACACCAATGCTTTTCGTGAATTTAGCACTAAATATGGACTTGATCTGAGATAGTAGCTTCTTTTTGTGAATCTTTACTACACATGCTGATCTCTCCAAGGAGAAGTGGTTTAAATATCATCCTACCATTGAAGTGAAAGTAGTTGAACCTATTAAAGTTGAAGAGAAAACTATTACTTATAATGTTGATCCTGTTATTCCCACTCCTTGAGAAACCACCTTTCCCAGTTAGAATAAAGGAACATGCTAAAGCTTCAACTGTGGTTCGTAAGAGCTGCGCTAGAACACCTACACCTCCTGAGCAAATTAAAGTTGAGCCTAGTATTGATATGGTTAAGGATCTCTTGGTTGATAATATTGATGGGCATGTTATTCAATTTTGTGATGAAGCTGCTAGAATTGCTAAACCTAATGCTAAAGATAAACATAGACCCATTGTTAGCACGCCTGTTGTTTCTGTTAAAATAGGAGATCATTGTTACCATGGCTTATGTGATATGGGTGCTAGTTGATATGTCTCCTTTGTATCTATCTATAATTTTGGATTGTTTCATGCCAATATTCTACAACTTTCATATACTTTTGGCAACTTTTTATACTATTTTCGGGACAAACATATTGATCTAATGCCCAGTGCCAGTTCCTGTTTGTTGCTTATTTTTTGTTTTGCAGAAAATCCATATTAAACGAAGTCCAAACAATATAAAAACTTACAGAGGTTTTTTTTGGAATATATGTGAATTTTGTGAAGTGGAATCAATAGAAGGCGATGCCTGAGGGGCCCACAAGCCTGCCAGGCGCGCCCTTGGGGGTAGGGCGCGCCCTGAGGGCTTGTGGCTACCCTTTAGGTCGGTTGGAGCTGTCCTTCATCTGCAAGAAAGATTTTTTTATAAGGAAAATCCCCTCCAAATTTCAGCCTGATCGGAGTTAGGGATCTCTGGATATTTAAGAAACGGTGAAAGGCCAGAATCTGGGAACGCAGAAACAGAAGGAAACATAGAGAGAGAGAGAGATCCAATCTCGGAGGGGTTGTCGCCCCTCCACCACCATGGAGGCCAAGTACCATAGGGGAAACCCTCCTCCCATCTAGGGAGGATATCAAGGAAGAAGAAGGAGGAGGGGGCTCTCTCCCCCTCTCTCCCGGTGGCACCGGAACGCCGCCGGGGCCATCATCGTGACGACGATCTACTCCAACAACTCCGTCATCTTCACCAACACATCCATCACCTTCCCCCATCTATCTATAGCGGTCCACTCTCCCGCAACCCGCTGTACCCTCTACTTGAGCATGGTGCTTTATGCTTCATATTATTATCCAATTATGTGTTGCCATCCTATGATGTCTGAGTAGATCTAGTTTGTCCTATTGGTTGATTGATGATCATGATTGGTTTGAGTTGCATGTTTTATTATTGGTGCTGTCCGATGGTGCTCTCCGTGTCGCGCAAGCATGAGGGTTCCTCTCTATAGGGTGTTGCAATGTGTTCATGATTTGCCTATGGTGGGTTGCTTGAGTGACAGAAGCATAAACCCGAGTAGGTGGGTTGTTGCATATGGGAGTAAAGAGGACTTGATACCTTATAATGCTATGGTTGGGTTTTACCTTAATGATCTTTAGTAGTTGTGGATGCTTGTTATAGTTCCAATCATAAGTGCATATGATCCAAGTAGAGAAAGTATGTTAGCTTATGCGTCTCCCTCATATAAAATTGCAATAATGATTATCGGCCTAGTTATCGATTGCCTAGGGACAATTCCGCAACTCCTACCACCACTTTTCCAAACTCGTTAAACTAACTTAGTTGTTTATTTATCTTAGCAGACCCTAGTTTTTATTTACGTGCTCTTTATTATCTTGCAAACCTATCCTATCACACCTACAAAGTACTTCTAGTTTCATACTTGTTCTAGGTAAAGCGAATGTTAAGCGTGCATAGAGTTGTATCGGTGGTCGATAGAACTTGAGGGAATATTTGTTCTACCTTTAGCTCCTTGTTGGGTTCGACACTCTTACTTATCAAGAAAGGCTAAAATTGATCTCCTATACTTTTGGGTTATCAAGACCTTTTTCTGGTGCCGTTGCTGGAGAGCAATAGCGTGGGTTGAATATTCTCGTGTGTGCTTGTTTGCTTTATCACTAAGTAGATTTTATTTCCTGTTCTCGGTTGTTTTCTATGTTTAGATATGGTTAGGAAATGCAAAATACCAAAAAAATAGATGTACCTGCTGCTCCAAAAGTTGAGGAACCACTAGTGTTCCATACTACCGAAGAATATCATTTGGATCATCTTCGATCCATTTGTGCTCGTGCTGAAACCCCAACTAGCTTAGTTGAGGGAAAATCATAAAATGAGCATGCTTATTATGTGCGACACCGCTTATCTCAAAAAGGAAAACTTTTATGGCATGGTATTAATAATTTGCAATGCTATGCTTGGAATTTATGCGAAATTTGTGATTTTACTTGTCGTTCTCAAGACCCTAAAAACACCTTCCCTATGAATGTGAGTTTAAGGATAATGGAATCATATCTTCTTATGCCAAGGGTGTTTATAATTACTATGGTATTGAGCAAATTGAAGAATTTGTTGCTTTTAAGGGTGCCTATGAAATTGCTTCTTTGATTGAAAAGTATGATGCTACTCTTTACAAATCTAAAAGTTTTGCCATACTTAAATATTGCTATGAAAACTATGCTTCTAATGCTTATGTTAAGACATATATTGAGGACTCCTCCGCTGCTTTGGAAGAGACTAATATCCTGCAGGAAACTATGGAAGAAGAAATTGCTGAAACAGTGAGCTCATTAGATGAAAAAGATGAGGAGGAGAGTGAAGAACAAAAGGAGGAAGAGCGGCTTAGCTACCCGTGCCCACCTTCTAATCAGAGTAACTATTCAACTCATACATTGTTTAATTCCCTTCGTTCTTATCGAAGGATGAATGCTATGATAATTGCTATGATCCCTTGAATTTGTTTGAAATATCCCTTTTTGATGAACTTGATGCTTGCTATGCTTGTGGCCATGATGCCAATATGAATGATGCTTATGGAGATGAATTTTCTATAGTTCCTTATGTTAAGAATGAAATTGTTGCTATTGCACCCACACATGATAGTCCTATTATCTTTTTGAATTCTCCCAACAACACTATATCGGAGAAGTTTGCACTTATTAAGGATTATATAAATGGGTCGCCTTTTAGTATTACACATGATGATTTTGATAGAGATAATATGCATGTGCTTGCTGCTACTACTTGTAATTATTATGAGAGAGGAACTACATCTCCACCTCTCTATGTTTCCAATATGATAAAATTGCAAGAAACTGCTTACGGTATGTATTGGCCTTTACTTTGTGTGGATGAATTGTTCTTTTATGACATGCCGATGCATAGGAAGAGAGTTAAACTTCGTTGTTGCATGATATATGTTACTTTGTGCTCAATACTAAATTACAAATCATTGTTAATTAAAATTGGCTTTGATATACCTTGGGATCCGGGTGGATCCAGTACATGAGCACTTTATGCCTAGCTTAATGGCTTTAAACAAAGCGCTGCCAGGGAGGCAACCCAAAAGTTTTAGAGAGTCATTTTATTCTTTTGTGTGCTTTTATATAGTTTAAAAACAAAAAAATAAAGAGGGGAACCTAAAACTTTTTCAAAAAGAAAAGTGAAAGTGAGAGAGACGAGCATTGTGAAAGTGGGAGCTACCCTTGAACTTTGTTCATGCCAATGGAAACTTTGCAAATCTTGATTACAAAAACTTTTCAACAAAAATAATTACCCCCTTGTATAAATCCATTATATCATAAAAATAATGTGCCAAGATTTACCTTTAGGATGATTAGATTGCTTGTTTGGTGTGTGCAGTGCAAAAATAGAAACTTTGGCTGTAGTGCGTGATTTTTTTACTAGAATGTCAAAAGTTTCTGAATTTTTTACACAGTACTGCTATGATTTTTTTTTATTTTTACAATTTTTTCTGAGTTTTTAGAGTTACATAAGTATGGTGAATGTTCAGATTGCTACATACTATCATGTTTAAGACATATTCTGTTTTTGATGCATTGTTTTGCTCGTTTTGATGAAACTATCGATTGTATCGGTGGTATAAGCCATGGAAAATTATAATACAGTAGCTACAATGAAAAAAAAGATGAATTGTTTGGCAACAGTACATAAAGTTGTGATTTGCTTTATTATACTAACGGATCTCACAAGGGTTTTGTTAAGTTTTGTGTGAGTGAAGTTTTCAACTTTTGGGTGAGATCACGATGGATGAAGGAATAAGGAGTGGAAAGAGACTAAGCTTGGGGATGCTCGAGGCACCCCAAGGTAATACTCAAGGACTCCCAAGAAACTAAGCGTGGGGATGCCCCGGAAGGCATCCCCTCTTTCTTCTAACAACCATCGATAATTTTACTTGGATCTATATTTTTATTCGTCACATGATATGCGTAAATCTTGGAGTGTCGTGTGCTTTTTTTTTTAGTAATGCACCATGCCGGTACGAGATAGTCCTTGGTCGATTTATAGAATACTTCATGCACTTCACTTATATCTTTTGAGTATGGCTTTATAGAATGCTTCATGTGCTTCACTTATATCATTTGAAGTTTGGATTGCCTGTTTCTCTACACATAGAAAACCGCCATTTGTAGAATGCTCTTTTGCTTCACTCATATTTTTTAGAGCGTGGGCATATGTTTTTTAGAAAGAATTAAACTCTCATGCTTCACTTATATCTATTTAGAGAGTTAGGTGGAGTTGTTCATTCACATGGTTAGTCATAAAATCCTACATAAAACTTGTAAATCACTCAATATGATATGTTTGATTCCTTGCAATAGTTTTACGATATGAAGATGGTAATATAAGAGTCATGCTAGTGAGTAGTTGTGAATTGGAGAAATACATCTGTTGAAGTTTGTGATTCCCGTAGCATGCACGTATGGTGAACCGTTATGTAACGAAGTGGGAGCATGATTCGTTTAATGAATGTCAACCTTTGTGTGAGGGTCGGAAGCGTGCGATAGTTAACTCCTACCAACCTCTCCCCTAGAAGCATGCTTCTAATACTTTGTTTGATAACTAATTGACTTTTGCAATAAGTATGTGAGTTCTTTATGACTAATTTTGAGTCCATGGATTATACGGACTCTCACCCTTCCACCTTTGCTAGCCACTATAGTACCGCGCAACTTTTGCCGGTGCAACAAACCCACCTTCCCCAAAACATCCACCATACACCTTCCTCAAAGCAGCCACCATACCTACCTATTATGGCATTTCCATAGCCATTCCGAGATATATTTCCATGCAACTTCCACCGTTCCATTTAGTATGACATGCAACATCATTTTCATATTGCTTTGCATGATTGTAAGAGAGCTTGCATGATGTTTTCATGGCTTATCCTTTTTTTGATGTCATTTGCTAGGCTAGATTGTTGCAAATCCCGGTATCCTACCGGAAGCATTGATATAGAGTCATATTTGTTTTCTAGGTGTCGAGTTGTAAGTAAATAAAAGTGTGATGATTTTCATTATTAGAGCATTGTCCCGTGTGAGAAAAGGATTATAGAAGCTATGATTCCCTCACAAGTTGGGAGGAGTATCCGGACTTCACAAAGAAATAAATGAGGCCAGTGAAGCCCAAATAAATAAATAAAAAGAGGCCAAAGATGCCCACCAAAATAAGAAAATTAGAGAAAGAGAGAAGGGACAATTGTTACTATCTTTTTCCACACTTGTGCTTCAAAGTAGCACCATGATTTTCATGATAGAGAGTCTCCTATTTTGTCACTTTCATATAACTAGTGGAATTTTTTGCACGAACACTTAATTTTCTTTTTGAGCTTTCATACACTTATAGCTCTAAGTGCATTCTTTGCATGGCAATCACTACTCACTCACATTGATATCTATTGATGTGCATCTTCATAGCCCGTTGATACGCCTAGTTGATGTGAGACTATCTTCTCCTTTTTCCTCATCACCTCCACCATATTCTATTCCACCTATAATGCTATATCCATGGCTCACGCTCATGTATTGCGTGAGAGTTGAAAAGGTTTGAGAACATAAAAAGTGTGAAATAATTGCTTGACTTGTCATCGGGGTTGTGCATGATTTAGATACTTTGTGTGGGGGAAGATGGAGCATAGCCAGACCATATGATTTTGTAGGGATAACTTTCTAAGGCCATGCTATTTTGAAAGGACACGATTGCATTGTTGGTGTGCTTGAAGTATTACTGTTTTTATGCCAATATAGACTATTGCTTTGAATCACTCGTATCTTAATATTCATGCCATGATTAGATTATATGATCAAGATGTTGGGGAACGTCGCATGGGAAACAAAAATTTTCCTACGCACACGCAAACCTATCCATGGTGATGAGCATCTACGAGAGGGAGAGTGGATCTACGTACCCTTGTAGATCGCTAAGCGGGAAGCGTTAAGAAACGCGGTTGGTGTAGTCGAACATCTTTGCGATCCAAATCGCCGAGCGTCCCGCGATCTCATCACGATCCGTCCCACGATCCAATCACGATCCGTCCCGTGAACTCATCACGATCCGTCTCACGATCTTGATCACGATCTGTCCTGCGAACTCATCACGATCCGTTCCGTGATCACATCACGAACCGTCTCGCGATCTCGATCACGGTCCTTCCGATCTAGCGCCGAACGGACGGCACCTCCGCGTTCAGCACACGTGTAGCTTGATGACGATCTCCACCGTCTCGATCCAGCGAGAGGAGGTGGAGAGGAGAGAGAGTTCACCGGCAGCATGACGGCGCTCCGGTGATGGTGGTGGAGCAATTCCGGCAGGGCTTCGCCTAAGCGCCGCGGAACTACGATCTAGAGGAGAAACTATGCACCGGTGGAACGGGTAGCACGTGGCCGTAAATTCTGTCCAAAAACCACCCAATCCACTAGTATATATAGGAGGAGAGGAGAGGAGAGGCAGCCAAGGCCTTTGGGTCGGCCGAAATAGGAGGTGGGAGCAATCCTACTTCACCTCCAATCCTAGTTGGAGTAGGATTGCCTCCTATTGGCTGATTTTCCACTTTTTGCTTTAGGACTTTCTCTCCTGCGCCATGGGCCTTTGTGGCTGTTTTCCCAGCCCACTAAGGGCTGGTTATTATTCTCCCACAGACCATGGACCTCTTGGGGTCGAAATACCCCTCCCGGAGGTCCCCCGGTACTCTACCGGCACTCCCGGTACACTACCGACACTCCCGGTACACTACCGATGAGCCCGAAACTTTTCCGGCGACCAAACTGGGACATCCTATATATGAATCTTTACCTCCGGACCATTACGGAGCTCCTCGTGACGTCCGGGATCTCATTCGGGACTCCGAACAACCTTCGGTCACCACCATACATAACTCTACACTACCGAAACGTCACCGAACCTTAAGTGTGCAGACCCTGCGGGTTCGAGAACTATGTAGACATGACCGAGACACCTCTACGGTCAATAACCAATGGAGGGACCTAGACGTCCACATTGGTTCCTACATATTCTGCGAAGATCTTTATCGGTCGAACCTCTATGTCAAGGATTCAGTTAATCCCGTATAACGTTCCCTTTGTTCTTCGGTATGTTACTTGCCCGAGATTCGATCGTCAGTATCTCCATACCTAATTCAACCTCGTTACTGGCAAGTCTCTTTACTCGTTCCGTAATACAAGATCCCATGACTAACACTTAGCCACATTGCTTGCAAGGCTTGTTGTGATGTTGTATTACCGAGTGGGCCCTGAGATACCTCTCCGTCACACGGAGTAACAAATCCCAGTCTCGATCCATGCCAACTCAACAAACACCATCGGAGATACCTGTAGAGCACCTTTATAGTCACCCAGTTACGTTGCGACGTTTGATACACACAAGGCACTCCTCCGATATCCGTGAGTTGCATGATCTCATGGTCATAGGAACATATACTTGACATGCAGAAAACAGTAGCAATAAACTGACACGATCATATGCTATGTTTGTAGTTTGGGTCTTATCCATCACATCATTCTCCTAATGATGTGATCCCGTTATCAAATGACATCTCATGTCCATGTCTAGGAAACCTTAACCATCCTTTGATCAACGAGCTAGTCCATTAGAGGCATACTAGGGACATGGTTTTGTCTATGTATCCACACATGCATTTAAGTCTCCGATTAATACAATTATAGCATGGATAATAAAAGATTATCATGAACAAGGAAATATGATAATAACTAATTTATTATTGCCTCTAGGGCATATTTCCAATAGTCTCCCACTTGCACTAGAGTCAATAATCTAGTTCACATCACCATGTGATTCGCATTGTTATGAATCTAACACCCAATGAGTTTTGGGGCTCGATCATGCTTTGCATGTCGGAGAGGTCTTATAGTCAACGGGTCTGCGATATTCAGATCCGTGTGTACTTTGCAAATCTCTATGTCAAACCGTAAACACTGCTACCACACTCCACTTGGTACTATTTCCAAATGGCTGCTCCACTATACGTATCCAGATTGCTACTACTAGTCATCCGGATAGGTGTTAAAGCTTGCATCGACGTAACTCTTTACGACGAACTCTTTATCACCTCCATAATCAAGAAACATTTCCTTAGTCCTCTGGTTACTAAGGATAATTCCGACCGCTGTCCAGTGATCCACTCCTGGACCACTCTTGTACCCCTTGACAGACTCATGGCAAGGCACACATAGGTGCGGTACACAGCATGGCATAATATAGAGCCTATAGCTAAGGCATAGGGGACGACATTCGTCCTTTCTCTTTCTTCTGCCGTTGTCGAGCTTTGAGTCTCACTCAACTTCACACCTTACAAATCAGATGAGAACTATTTCTCTGGCTGATCCATTTTGAACTCTTTCAAAATCTTGTCAAGGTATGCACTCATTGAAAGTCTCATCAAGCATCTTGAGCTATCTCTATAGATTTTGATGCTCAACAATTAGGTAGCTTTATCCAGGCCTTCCTTTGAAAAACACTTTTCAAACAACCTTTTATGCCTTCTAGAAATTCTACATTATTTCCGATCAACAATATGTCAACCACATATACTTATCAGAAACTCTACAGTGCTCCCACTCACTTTATTGCAAATACAAGTTTCTCGTAAACTTTGTATAAACTACAGAAACTTTGATCACCTCATCAAAGTGTATATTCCAACTCTGAGATGCTTGCTTCAGTCCATAGAAGGATCACTGAAGCTTGCTCATCTTTTAGCATCCTTAGGACTGACAAAACCTTCTGGTTGTATCACATACAACCTTTCCTTAAGTAAACCGTTAAGGAAACGATGTTTTGACATCCATCTACCAGATTTCCTAATTGAAAATGCAGCAACTGCTGACATAATTCCAACAGACTTTTAGCATCGCTACGAGTGAGAAAGCCTCATCGCAGTCAACTCCTTGAACTTGTCACAAACAACTTTGCAACAAGTCGAGCTTTACAAATGGTGACATTCACCATCAGTGTCTGTCTTCATTCTACAGGTCCATTTGTACTCAACGACCTGCCGTCTAACGAGCAAGTCTACCAAAGTCTATACTTGGTTTTCATACATGGATCCTATCTCGGATTTCATGGCCTCTAACCATTCGTCGGAATCCGGGCCCATCATCGCTTCTCCATAGCTCGTAGGTTCATCGTTGTCCAACAACATGATCTCCAAGACAGAGTTGTCGTACCACTTAGGTGCAGTACACATCCTTGTCGACCCACGAAGTTCGATAGTAACTTGATCCTGAAGCTTCATGATCATCATCATTAACTTACTCTTCAACTAATGTAGGCTTCACAGAAACATCTTTCCGCGCTGCGCTACTCTCTGGTTGAACAAAGGTTTAACAACCTCATCAAGTTCTATCTTCCTCCCACTCAATTCTTTCGAGAGAAACATTTCCTCGAGAAAGGATCCGTTTAAGCAACAAACACTTTGCACTAGGATCTGAGATTGAAGGTTCACCCAACTGATCTTAGGGTATTCTATGAAGATGCATTTGTCCGCCTTGGGTTCGACCTGATTAGGTGAAAACATTTTCCACACAAGTGTCACAGCCCCAAATATTAAGAAATGACAGCTTAGGTTTCTATCAAACCATAATTCACACGGTGTCATCTCAACGGATTTAGATGATGCCCTATTTAAAGTGAATGTAGTTGTCTCTAATGCATAACCCCAAAATTATAGTAGCAAAACGATAAGAGACATCACAGTATGCACTATATCAATAGAGCATGACTATGATGTTCGGACACACCATCACACCATGGTGTTCCAGGTAGCGTTAGTTGTGAAACAAATTTCACATTGTCTTAAGTTTTATGCCAAACTCGTAACTCAGATATTCACCTCCACGATCATATCGTGGTCATTTCTATCTTCTTGTCACGATGATCTTTAAACTTCACTCTGAATTTGCTTGAACCTTTCAAACGATTCAGACTTGTGTTTCATTAAGTAAATATACACTATATCTACTCAAATCATCAGTGAAGGTAAGAAAATAATGATATCCACTGCACGCTACAAGACTCACTAGATTGCATACATCAATATGTATCATTTCCAATGAATCACTTGCCCGCTCCATCCAACGGGGTCTTTTAGTCATCTTGCCCAAGAGGCATGGTTCGCATGTCTCAACCGATTCGAAATCGGATGAGTCCAAATATCCATCAGCATGGAGTTTCTACATGCGCTTTCTACCAATATGACATTTAGCGGCAGTGCCACAAGTATGTGGTACTATCATTATTAACTTTGTATCTTTTGACATCAATGTTATGAACATGTGTACCACTACGATCAAGATTTCAACAAACCATTCTCACTGGGTGCATGACCATTGAAGGTATTATTCATGTAAACAGAATAACCATTATTCTCTAACTTAAATGAATAACCGTATTGCAATAAACATGATCTAATCATGTTCAAGCTCAACGCAAAAAGACCAAATAACATTTAGGTTCGTCACTAATCCTGAAGGTAGAGAGAGCGTGCGATGTTGATCACATCAACCTTGGAAACATTTCCAACACATATCGTCACCTCACCCTTAGCTAGTTCTCCGTTTATTCCGTAGCTTTTATTTCGAGTTACTAACATTTAGCAACCGAACCGGTATCCAATACCCAGGTGCTACTAAGAGTACTAGCAAGGTACACATTAATAACTCGTATATCGAATATACTTCTATCAATGTTGCCAGCCTTCTTATCTACCAAGTATCTAGGGTTGTTCCGCTTCAGCGACCGTTCACCTCATAACAGAAGCACTTAGTCTCGGGTTTGAGTTCAACTTTGGGTTGCTTCACTGGAGCAGCAACTGACTTGCTATCCATGAAGTTTCCCTCCTTGCTCTTGCCCTTCTCGAAACTAGTGGTTTGATTAACCATCAACACTTGACGCTCCTTCTTGATTTCTACCTTCGCGGTGTCAAACATCGCGAACAGCTCAGGGATCAACATCTCTTTCCCTAGCATTTTATAGTTCATCACCAAGTTCTAGTAGCTCAGTGACAGTGACTTGGAGAACTACATCAATCACTATCTTATCTGGAAGATCAACTCCCACTCAATTCAAGCGATTGTAGTACGCAGACAGTCTGAGCACATGCTCAACGATTGAGCTATTCTCTTTTATCTTGCAGGCAAAGAATCTCGTTGGAGATCTTATATCTCACAACTCGGGCACGAGCCTGAGATCACAATCTTAGCTCTTAGAACATCTCATATGTTCCGTGACGTTCAAAACGTTTTGGAGCCTCAATTCTAAGCCGTAATGCATGACGCACTAAACTATCAAGTAGTCATCGAAACGTGTCTGTCAGATGTTCACAACATCTACAGTCGACGCTAGATGGGGTGGCGCACCGAGCGGTGCATTAAGGACATATGCCTTCTGTGTAGCAATGAGGACAATCCTCAGATCACGGACCCAGTCCGCAATTTTGCTACCAACATCTTTTAATTCTATTTCTCTAGGAACATATAAAAATACAAGGGAGCCACAACGCGAGCTAGTAAACTACAACATAATTTGCAAAGACACTTTGACTATGTTCATGATAATGAGTTCAATTAATCATATTACTTAAGAACTCCCACTCAAATTGACATCCCTCCGATCATTCGAGTGATACATGATCCAAATTCACCAACTCAAGTCCGATCATCACGTGAGTTGAGGTGGCTGCAATGGTGAACATCATCATGTTGATCATATCTACTATATGACTCATGTTCGACCTTTCGGTCTCTTGTGTTCCGAGGCCATGTCTGTACATGCTAGGCTCATCAAGTTTAACCCGAGTGTTCTGCATGTGCAACACTGGCTTGCACCCGTTGTATGTGAACGTAGAGTCTATCACACCCGATCATCACGTGGTGTCTCAACACGATGAACTTTCGCAACGGTGCACACTCGGGGAGAACACAATTTATCTTGAAATTAAGTGAGGGATCACCTTATAATGCTACCGCCGTCCTAAGCAAAACAAGGTGCATAAAAAGGATTAACATCACATGCAAATCATAAGTGACATGATATGGCCATGAACTTGTGCTTTTGATCTCCATCTAGAAAGCACCGGCATGATCTCCATCGTCACCGGCACGACACCATGATCTCCATCATCTTGATCTCCATCAACGTGTCGCCATCGGGGTTGTCACGCCCTACATGCTTCTACTACTATTGCTACCGTAGCGATAAAGTAAAGCATTACATAGCGCTTAATGATTGACACGCAGGTCATACAATAATTAAAGACAACCCTATGGCTCCTGCCGGTTGCCGTATTCAACGACATGCAAGTCGTGAAATTCTATACATCACATGATCATCTCATACATCACATATATCTCATCATGTAATTGGCCATATCACATCACAACATACCCTGCAAAAACAAGTTAGACGTCCTCTAATTGTTGTTGCATGTTTTACGTGGCTGCTACGGGTATCTAGCAAGAACGATTCTCACCTACGCATAAACCACAACGGTGATACATACATTGCTTTTCAACCTTCTCAAGGACCTCCTTTGTCGAATCCGATCCAACTAAAGTGAGAGAAACTGTCACCCGCAAGCCATCTAGGCAACAAGTTGCGTCGAGGGAATCGATCTCTCGTAAGCGTACGAGTAATGTTGGTCCGGGCCGCTTCATCTCACAATCCCGCTGAACCAAAATACGACCAAGGGAGGAAGCAATCTAAGCATCAACGCCCACAAACCTTTTGTGTTCTACTCGAGATCTCATCGAACCATCAACCTAGCTCATGATGCCACTGTTGGGGAACGTCGCATGGGAAACAAAAATTTTCCTACGCACATGCAAACCTATCCATGGTGATGAGCATCTACGAGAGGGAGAGTGGATCTACGTACCCTTGTAGATTGCTAAGCGGGAAGCGTTAAGAAACGCGGTTGGTGTAGTCGAACTTCTTCGCGATCCAAATCGCCGAGCGTCCCGCGATCCAATCACGAACCGTCCCGCGAACACATCATGATCCGTCCCGTGAACTCATCACGATCCGTCTCACGATCTTGATCACGATCTGTCCCGTGAACTCATCACGATCTGTTCCGTGATCACATCATGAACCGTCTCGCGATCTCGATCACGGTCCTTCCGATCTAGCGCCGAACGGACGGCACCTCCGCGTTCAGCACACGTGCAGCTTGATGACGATCTCCACCGTCTCGATCCAGCGAGAGGAGGTGGAGAGGAGAGAGAGTTCACCGGCAGCATGACGGCACTCCGGTGATGGTGGTGGAGCAATTCCGGCAGGGCTTCGCCTAAGCGGTGCGGAACTACGATCTAGAGGAGAAACTATGCACCGGTGGAACGGGTAGCACGTGGCCGGAAATTCTGTCCAAAAACCACCCAATCCACTAGTATATATAGGAGGAGAGGAGAGGATAGGCAGCCAAGGCCTTTGGGTCGGCCGAAATAGGAGGTGGGAGCAATCCTACTTCACCTCCAATCCTAGTTGGAGTAGGATTGCCTCCTATTGGCTGATTTTCCACTTTTTGCTTTAGGACTTTCTCTCCTGCGCCATGGGCCTTTGTGGCTGTTTTCCCAGCCCAGTAAGGGCTGGTTATTATTCCCCCACAGCCCATGGACCTCTTGGGGTCGAAATACCCCTCCCGGAGGTCCCCCGGTACACTACCGGCACTCCCGGTACACTACCGACACTCCCGGTACACTATCGATGAGCCCGAAACTTTTCCGGCGACCAAACTGGGACATCCTATATATGAATCTTTACCTCCGGACCATTACGGAGCTCCTCGTGACATCCGGGATCTCATCCGGGACTCTGAACAACCTTCGGTCACCACCATACATAACTCTACACTACCGAAACGTCACCGAACCTTAAGTGTGCAGACCCTGCGGGTTCGAGAACTATGTAGACATGACCGAGACACCTCTACGGTCAATAACCAATGGCGGGACCTAGACGTCCACATTGGTTCCTACATATTCTACAAAGATCTTTATCGGTCGAACCTCTATGTCAAGGATTCAGTTAATCCCGTATAACGTTCCCTTTGTTCTTCGATATGTTACTTGCCCGAGATTCGATCGTCAGTATCTCCATACCTAATTCAACCTCGTTACTGGCAAGTCTCTTTACTCGTTCCGTAATACAAGATCCCATGACTAACACTTAGCCACATTGCTTGCAAGGCTTGTTGTGATGTTGTATTACCGAGTGGGCCCTGAGATACCTCTCCGTCACACGGAGTAACAAATCCCAGTCTCGATCCATGCCAACTCAACAAACACCATCGGAGATACCTGTAGAGCACCTTTATAGTCACCCAGTTACGTTGCGACGTTTGATACACACAAGGCACTCCTCCGATATCCATGAGTTGCATGATCTCATGGTCATAGGAACATATACTTGACATGCAGAAAACAGTAGCAATAAACTGACACGATCATATGCTATGTTTGTAGTTTGGGTCTTATCCATCACATCATTCTCCTAATGATGTGATCCCGTTATCAAATGACATCTCATGTCCATGGCTAGGAAACCTTAACCATCCTTTGATCAACGAGCTAGTCCATTAGAGGCATACTAGGGACATGGTTTTGTCTATGTATCCACACATGCATTTAAGTCTCCGATTAATACAATTATAGCATGGATAATAAACGATTATCATGAACAAGGAAATATGATAATAACTAATTTATTATTGCCTCTAGGGCATATTTCCAACACAAGATTATGCTAGGTAGCATTCCATATCAAAAATTCTTTTTTATCATTTACCTACTCGAGGACGAGCAGGAATTAAGCTTGGGGATGCTAATACGCCTCCGTCACATCTATAATTCTTGATTGTTTCATGCCAATATTCTACAACTTTCATATACTTTTGGCACCTTTTTATACTATTTTCGGGACTAACATATTGATCCAGTGCCCAGTGCCAGTTCCTGTTTGTTGCTTATTTTTTGTTTTGCAGAAAATCCATATTAAACGAAGTCCAAATGGGATCAAAACTTATGGAGATTTTTTTGGAATATATGTGAATTTTGGGAAGTGGAATCAACAGAAGGCGGTGCCCGAGGGGCCCACAAGCCTGCAAGGCACGCCCTGGGGGTAGGGAACGCCCTGAGGGCTTGTGGCTACCCCTTAGGTCGGTTGGAGCTTTCCTTCGGCCGCAAGAAATATATTTTTATAAGGAAAATCCCCTCCAAATGTCAGCCCAATTGGAGTTACGGATCTCCGGATATTTAAGAAACGGTGAAAGGCCAGAATCTGGGAATGCAGAAACAGAAGGAAACAGAGAGAGATTCAATCTCGGAGGGGCTCTCGCCCCTCCGCCGCCATGGAGGCCAAGGACCATAGGGGAAACCTTCCTCCCATCCAGGGAGGAGGTCAAGGAAGAATAATAAGGAGGGGGGCTCTCTCCCCCTCTCTCCCGGTGGCATCAGAACGCCACCGGGGCCATCATCGTGACGGTAATCTACTCCAACAACTCCGTCATCTTCACCAATACCTCCATCACCTCTCCCCATCTATCTACAACGGTCCACTCTCCCGCAACCTGCTGTACCCTCTACTTGCACATGGTGCTTTATGCTTCATATTATTATCCAATGATGTGTTGCCATTCTGTGATGTCTCAGTAGATCTAGTTTGTCCCATTGGTTGATTGATGATCATGATTGGTTTGAGTTGCATGTTTTATTATTGGTACTGTCCGATGGTGCTCTCCGTGTCGCGCAAGCATGAGGGTTCCTCTCTATAGGGTGTTGCAATGTGTTCATGATTTGCCTATGGTGGGTTGCTTGAGTGACAGAAGCATAAACCCGAGTAGGTGGGTTGTTGCATATGGGAGTAAAGAGGACTTGATACCTTATAATGCTATGCTTGGGTTTTACCTTAATGATCTTTAGTAGTTGCAGATGCTTGATAGAGTTCCAATCATAAGTGCATATGATCCAAGTAGAGAAAGTATGTTAGCTTATGCCTCTCCCTCATATAAAATTGCAATAATGATTACGGGTCTAGTTATCGATTGCCTAGGGACAATTCCGCAACTCCTACCACCACTTTTCAACACTTGTTAAACTAACTTAATTGTTTCTTTATCTTAGCAGCCCCTACTGCTTATTTATGTGCTCTTTATTATCTTGCAAACCTATCCTATCACACCTATAAAGTACTTCTAGTTTCATACTTGTTCTAGGTAAAGCGAACGTTAAGCATGCGTAGAGTTGTATCGGTGGTCGATAGAACTTGAGGGAATATTTGTTCTACCTTTAGCTCCTTGCTGGGTTCGACACTCTTACTTATCGAGAAAGGCTACAATTGATCCCCTATACTTGTGGGTTATCACTAGTGTGAGTGCAGTTCCCTTTTCCTTATATAAAGAGATTATGAATGATATTGCACCAGCTGAGTTAGAGGAAATTGATGTTACAATTAAACTTGCTAATAGAGATACTATATCACCAGTTGGGATTATTTGAGATGTTGAAGTCCTATGTGGGAAAATAGAATATCTTACTGATTTTCTTGTTCTTGGTTCCCCACAAGATGATTTTTGTCCCATTATATTTGGTAGACCCTTCTTGAATACCTTTAATGCCAGGATAGATTGTGAGAAGGAAACGGTTACCATAAGTTTTGGGGATACGTCTCATGAGTTTAATTTCTCTAAATTTCGTAGACAACCCCATGATAAAGAATTGTCTAGTAAGGATGAAATTATTGGTATTGCTTCTATTGATGTTCCTCCTACTGATCCTTTAGAGCAATATTTGCTAGACCATGAAAATGATATGCATATGAATGAAAGGAATGAAATAGATAGGATTTTCTTTGATCAGTATCCTATTCTGAAACACAACTTACCTGTTGAAATACATGGGGATCCACCTCCACCCAAGGGTGATCCCGTGTTTGAGCTGAAACAATTACCAGATACTCTGAAATATGCCTATCTTGATGAAAAGAAGATATATCATGTTACTATTAGTGCTAACCTTTCAGAGCATGAAGAACAAAGATTATTGCAAACTATTAGGAAGCACCGTGCTGCTATTGGATATACTCTTGATGATCTTAAGGGCATTAGTCCCACTCTATGTCAGTGCAAAATTAAAACGGAGCATGATGCTAAACCAGTTGTTGATCACCAACGACGGTTGAATCCTAAAATGAAGGAAGTGGTAAGAAATGAAATATTAGAGCTTCTGGAGGAAGGTATCATTTACCCTATTGCTTATAGTAGATGGGTTAGTACTGTTCATTGTGTCCCTAAGAAAGGAGGTATTACCGTAGTTCCTAATGATAAAGCAGAATTAACCCCGTAGAGAATTGTTACAGGTTATAGAATGGTAATTGATTTTAGGAAATTGAATAAAGCTACTAGAAAAGATCATTACCCTCTACCTTTCATTGATCAAATGCTAGAAAGATTATCCAAACACACACATTTCTGCTTTCTAGATGGTTATTCTGGTTTCTCTCAAATACCTGTGTCAAAAGAGGACCAAGAGAAAACTACCTTTACCTTCCCTTTTGGTACCTTTGCTTATAGACGTATGCCTTGTGGTTTATGCAATGCACCTTCTACCTTTCAAAGATGCATGACTGCTATATTCTTTGATTTTTGTGAAAGGATTGTTGAGGTCTTCATGGATGATTTTTCCATTTACGGAACTTCTTTTGATGATTGTTTGAGCAACCTTGATTGAGTTTTACAGAGATGTGAAGAAACTAATCTTGTCTTGAATTGGGAGAAGTGACACTTTAAGGTGAATGAAGGCATTGTCTTGGGACATAAAATTTCCGAAAGAGGTATTGAAGTTGATAAGGCTAAAGTTGATGCTATTGAAAAAATGTCGTGCCCTATGGATATGAGTGGTATAAGAAGTTTCCTTGGTCATGTTGGTTTCTATAGAAGATTTATTAAAGATTTCTCTAAGATTTCTAGGTATCTCACTAATCTCTTGCAAAAAGATGTTCCATTTTTTTGATGATGATTGTGTAGAAGCTTTTGAAATTCTTAAGAATGCCTTGATTTCTAGACCTGTTGTTCAACCACCTGATTGGAACCTACCCTTTGAAATTATGTGTGATGCTAGTGATTATGCCGTTGGTGCTGTCCTAGGACAAAGAGTTGATAAGAAATTAAATGTTATTCATTATGCTAGCAAAACTCTAGACAGTGCTCAAAGAAACTATGCTACCATTGAAAAAGAACTTTTAGCAGTTGTGTTTGCTTGTGATAAGTTTAGACCCTATATTATTGATTCTCGAGTAACTTTTCACACTGATCATGCTGCTATTAAATATCTCATGGAAAAGAAAGATGCTAAACCTAGACTTATCAGGTGGGTTCTTCTGCTACAAGAATTTGATTTGCATATTGTTGATAGAAAGGGTGCTCATAACCCCGTAGCAGATAACTTGTCTAGGTTAGAGAATGTTCTTGATGACCCACTACCTATTGATGATAGCTTCCGTGATGAACAATTAGTTGTCATAAATGCTTTGCACAATACTCCTTGGTATGTTGATTATGCTAATTACATCATCGCTAAATTCATACCTCCTAGTTTCACATACCATCAAATGAAAAAGTTTTTCTATGATTTAAGACATTACTTCTGGGATGACCCACACCTTTATAACGAAGGAGTAGATGGTGTTATTAGACGTTGTGTACTTGAGCATGAACAGGAATAGATCCTACGGAAGTGTCATTCCGAGGCCTACGGAGGACACCATGCTGGAGATAGAACCGCACATAAGGTATTACAATCTGGTATTTATTGTCCTACTCTCTTCAAGGATGCTCATAAGTTTGTCTTGTCATGTGACGAATTTCAAAGAATTGGCAATATTAGTAGATGTCAGGAAATGCCTATGAATTACACTCTTGTTATCGAACCATTTGATGTTTGGGGTTTTGATTATATGGGACCTTCTCCAACGTCCAACGGGTATACTCATATTTTAGTTGTTGTTGATTATGTTACTAAGAGGGTAGACGCTATTCCAACTAGTAGTGATGATCATAACACCTCTACTAAGATGCTTAAAGAAGTTATTTTCCCTAGATTTGGAGTCCCTGGATATTTAATGACTGATGGTGGTTCACATTTTATTCATGGCTCTTTCCGTAAATTGCTTGCTAAATATGATGTTAATCATAGAATTACATCTCCTTATCATCCTCAGTCTAGTGGTCAAGTAGAATTAAGCAATAGAGAAATTAAATTGATCTTGCAAAATACGGTTAATAGATCTAGGAAGAATTGGTCTAAGAAACTTGACGATGCATTATGGGCTTATAGAATTGCTTACAAGAATCCTATGGGTATGTCTCCGTATAAAATGGTTTATGGTAAAGCATGTCACTTACCTCTAGAGCTAGAGCATAAAGCTTATTGGGCAATCAAAGAGCTCAACTATGATTTCAAACTTCCTGGTGAGAAGAAGTTATTTGAAATTAGCTCACTTGATGAATGGAGAACTCAGGCCTATGAGAAGGCCAAGTTGTTTAAAGAGAAAGTTAAGATCCATAAAAGGATACAAAAGCGTGAATTCAATGTAGGTGATCATGTCTTGCTATAAAATTCTCATTTAAGATTTTTTGCAGGAAAGCTTCTCTCCAAATGGGAAGGGCCTTATATCGTCGAGGAAGTATATTGTTTCGGTGCCATCAAGATCAACAACGCTGAAGGTGGTAAACAGGCAAAGAATCAAACATTATATCTTAAGTACTCCCATTAATGTTGAAACCAATGTTATCAATACCATAACTCCCGAAGAGCATATTAGGGAGATTTACCGGAATGTTTAGACTCCAAAAAGGAATAGGTACGTGGTACGGTAAGTAAACCGACTCCAAAAGTTTCCCAATAGAAATTTTATTTAGTTTTGGAATATTTAAAAAATTAGGAAAATAAAAAGTAGTCCGAAGGACACATGGGGAGGCGACAAGCCTGTTAGGCGTGACCACCCCCCTGGCCGCGCCTAGGGGGCTTGTCACCACCCCGTGCGCCCCCCAGACTCTGTTTTCTTGTGGAACACACCTCAGGGCTGGCAAAAATTCATTATATAATCTCCCAAGGGTTTCGACTCTCGTATCATGACAATACCTCTTGTTTTTGTTTTGAGCTATTTCTGCAGCAGATTTAGAGCTAGATGTCGTCCCAAGAGTCTGATGGGGAGATCTAATATCGTAGTATCTTGCCAACCCCAAGATCTATGGGGACCTAGATCCATATGGATTATTCTCGGAGGAGGAATAAGAAGACAAGTACCGATAAGAAAGCTCCGATGAAGAGGAGACTCCTATGCCTCAACTGGGAGACATGCACGTGGAATTCAGGAAATCAAGCCTCCCAAATGCAAGAAGAAAACCCAAAGTTCTATTTATCCCTTCTTGTTTTTGGCAGGAGAGTAAAGAAGAATTATGTGAAAGGATATTGAAGCTTGAGCAGGAAGTAGATGACCCGAGGGAACAAAATTTCATGCTTAAGAGGAAATTGAACAAGCCTCCAGCCTCATCAACAACTCCACCACCGTCACCTCCGAAGAGGGACACTTGAGCACATGGGTATGGACACTCCCCTTGGCTTGTGCAAAGCTTGGGGGAGGTGCATGCCTCGGTATCGTATCACATCACACCTTTTTCCTTTTTCGTTTTATATTATGTTTCCTAGTTTGATCCTTTTTTATTTTGTTTTGATCTAGTAGAATAAAAGTTTTTAGTATGATCCACCTTTTAGTTTTTAAGCAAGTCCGGGAGTTATATAATAAAAATTTGTTTTAATGAGAGGGCTTTGCTAGATTACCATGTTCTTGAAAGTAATGAATAAAGGATAATAGAACAAAAGCAAAGAGAATACATAGTGATCTTATGGGGAGTGATGACTTCACATATAAAAAGTATGGTGATTGGAATTTGTTGGGAGTTAACAAACATAGTAATTGGTCATTGGTGCAATTGAAAGGAAGTGATAAAGAAAGAGAGATTCACACATAAATATATTATGTTGGACATATTTTATGATTGTGACCACTCATTAAAATATTACATGCCAAGACGTTGATGTTGGACAAGGAAGACAACATAATAGGTTATGTTTGCTTGCCTCCGGAAGTTATATGATTTTAGATCCTCCAACATGTCATGCTTGCTTCCACCTCATATTAGCCAAAACTTCCGCACTAAGTAGAGATACTACTTGTGCATCGAAACACCTCAACCCACTTTTGCCATGAGAGTCCACCATACCTACCTATGGATTGAATAAGATCCTTCAAGTAAGTTGTCATTGATGCAAAAGGCAATAAAAATTGCTCCTAAATATGTGTAATCTTTTATTGTAAGGGAAATAAGCGTTGTACTAACTTGTGATAGCAAAGAAATAAAAGCGACATACTGCATAATAAAGGTTGCTATCACAAAGGGAAATACAACACGGCGTTCCTCTGCACTAAGAGTTTGCGCATCGAAAAACAAAAAGCGCATGACAACCTGTGCTTCCCTCTATGAAGGGCCTATCTGTTACTTCTACTTTTTAAGTACTTACCTTTATGCAAGAGTCATGGTGATCCTCACCACTTCCTATATTTTGCCTCTCTATCGACAAGCATTATGTGTTGGGGAACGATCTAGACTTATATATCCACTCGGATGTGGGTGATCATGAGTTATTATTGTTGACATCACCCTTGAGGTGAATAGTTGGGAGGCAATACTATAAGTCCCTATCTTTCTCTGTCTTCGATTGAAGCTTTGATCTCGCGGGTACCGCGTGAGTGCTAGCAATTGTGACAGACTAAAAGATGATTGAGTATGTGGATTTTCTTTACAGGCTCTTATATTGACTCTTTCCGATGTTATGATAAATTGTCAATTGCTTTAATGACTCAGATCATAGTTTGTTGGTTGTCAATAGAGTTCTTGGTTCATACTTTATCTTGTGAATGAATTGTTACTCTAGCATAAAGAATCTCATACAATGAGTATTTATGTTCTAAAGTTTATCATGATGCTCTCATGTCCGTATTTTATTTTATCGACTCCTCTATCTCTAAACATGTGGACATATTCATCGATCTCGGCTTTCTCTTGAGGGCAAGCGAGGTCTAAGCTTGGGGGAGTTGATACGTCCATTTTGCACCATGATTTTATATTGATATTTATTGCATTATGGGTTGTTATTACACGTTATGTTACAATACTTATGCCTTTTCTCTCTTGTTTTATAAGGTTTACATGAAGAGGGAGGATGCCGGCAGCTGGAATTCTGGACTGGAAAAGATGCAAATCTGAGATACCTCTTCTGCACAACTCCAAAAGACCTGAAAATTTACCGAGAATATTTTTGGATTTAATAAAAAATACTGGTGCAAGAATCAACCAGAGGGGGCCACCTGTAGGCCACAAGCCTGCTAGGCACGACCACCCCCCTAGCCATGCCTAATAGGCTTGTGGGGCCCCTATGGCTTCTCTGACGCCCATATTCTCCTATATGAAGCGTTTTGACCTGGAAAAAAAATTCAGAAGAGAGATTTTGGGACGAAGCGCCACCGTCTCGAGGCGGAACTTGGACAGAACCAATCTAGAGCTCCGGTAGGGCTGTTCTGCCGGGCAAACTTCCCTCCTGGAGGGGGAATAGAAGCCATCGTCATCACCAACGATCCTCTCATCAAGAGGAGGTCAATATCCATCAACATCTTCACCAGCACCATCTCCTCTCCAAACCCTAGTTCATCTCTTGTATCCGATCTTTGTCGCAACACCTCAGATTGGTACCTGTGGGTTGCTAGTAGTGTTCATTACTCCTTGTAGTTGATCCTAGTTGGTTTACTTGGTGGAAGATCAGATGTTTAGATCTATAGCGACCCGACTCAAAACGAGTCAAGCCTCTGTGTGTTCTGTGCCATCCCTGGATCAGTATGCTGGCACACACAGTACATCAATGTATATATCAAAGTGCAATCACATGTAATAACATAAAACTGATATATACCTTAAAATAGCAGCGGATACAGTCAACGGGAGTGGAGTCCCAATAACACCAATGGCAGGTTGAGTGCGGACCGTAACCCTAAATCGTACTCTTACCCGTCGTAGAAGAGTACCTGCAACATAAGACGTTGCAGCCGTGTAGGTCAGTACATTGAATGTACTGGCAAGATCACCATAGTAGAACAGAAGAATAAAGGCTATTCTATATGCAAAGGCTTTGTGGCTCTGTGTCTAAGTTTTTGCGTAAAAGCTGAATTTATTTTCCCTACAACAAAGGAATATCAGGAATTTCACTATGGAGTTACCTATCATGACATGGTTCCGCCAACCAATGTCTCAATGCCCATAAGTATCATAAGTTGCCCACAATTAGTTATCAGTCCAGTGTTGAGAGTTCAGAGATAGATCCAAGTCTAGAAGCTCAAATTGTCCGTAACTGGGGACACAGCTAATCGATTAGGTTTTAACTCTGCAGAGTGTTGTGTACTTTACCCACAAGATTCGTTCCCTCCTGGTAAGTCCTCGCACTGCCTGGTGTTTGAGAACCGGATGAACGAAACATGGCCTTTCAAAGTGTTTCCCTGACTGTCCGACAGTGCCCATCCAATCCTAACGTCGACTACATCTCGTAGCACTGCCCAGCAGAGTCACAACAAAGATCAACCAAGCCAGAGCCCATAATGACTTGTGGCTACACAGGTAAGCTTCCGGGCATGAAGTATTCATCCTTCCCTTTGAGTCTGGGTGAGGCTTTCCGCGTGAATACTGGCCATCTCCAACAACACCTAGGCAAATCCACTGGTTTCTCCAGGGTACCGTTTCAACCATCCCTCACCCAGTAGTGTGTATTGAAAAACTTGTTTCTCGAGTCTCGAAGTCTTGAGGTCTTGAATATGCAGGTCTTGAAGAAGCCTTCATGAAGTCGTCGTTTTGACGTGGAGTCCTCCTTCTCACCACTCACGAACACTCATACCAGACCCCGTCTACTTTAGCATAGCATTGCACTAACTAGCGTTCCCGGGGCTTTAGTAACAAGTGGTGGGTTCCTACCTCATGCATTCTACTCAACTACAAGAATTTGAATAACACTACGGGAGGGATTTGTTGAAATGATGTCACTATATGCAATAAAACATAGGTATGAAAAGATGGTCAAAGTGAACTTGCCTGTAGTGTTGATGAAGATAAGTATCGCTCTCAAAAAATACTTGATAGAACTATACGTCACTCTCCGATGAAATCTATCGTAAGCAAATAACATTCAATAAACATTCATGCCAAAACAAAGAACCAAAAGAACGCAAGAACAAAACATGTCTTGGAGCGAATATAACAACATACTAAGGTTAAATAAGAAAAGATAGGTTCTAACTGTGTTGTAAAGTGAAAGTGGAGGAATCAACTCAAAAGAGTTAATGGATGATGAACTATTGCTATATAAGCTTAGGTTGGAGAGACTACGAAAGACGATCCAAAGTATGGAAGAACAACATGAATGTTGTTTGACAAATAGTATAAGACATAAGAATTTATTTGCAGAAAGAATTTAATTGGAAAGGTCAAAAGAAGTTGAACTGTAAATTCAAGTATGAATTAAATCTGAATTCACAAAGTTCAAAAGAAGTTGAACCAACTACGATGGTTATGAATAGAAATATATGACACGAGTATTTAGGGGCAAAAGGAATCAATTGAAAAGGTGTTACAGTTTGCAAGATATGATCAAATGAAGGTTCGGATTCAAATTGAATCACTCCAAATTGAGAGGTTCAAAGATTGAAACTAATGATGTTACTATATATGGGAAGTCAATATGAACGTGTAGAAAAAATAATTACTAGGTTCAAAATGATGGATCAAAAGTTATAAGCAATTCAATATGACATTGAATTAGCTTAGTACAGTGTGTGAACACATTTTGGGGACTAATAGAGATGTATGAGCAAGATCAAAATTATATGTTGATATGATAACACTAAGGATGTGAACGGAAAGATTACTTTGATACAGATCCGACGCAATTGGATTCATCGGAAACGGAGCTACGGATAAAAAGATATGATCAAAAGAAGTTTGAATATAAATCTAAATAAATTTCAAAATTTGAAATTTTGAAAAAGTTGACGTGATAGGTTGATTGGATAGGTGAGGTCAAGACGAAAATCTAGAACTCGTTGGTTTCATCTAATTCTGATAAACGAGTAGAAAGTTATGGCTATTTGAAAATTTTGGGCCAAGCTGTTTTACGGAAGAAAATGCTATGTCTAAAAGAATTCTACGACTAATGAGTAAATACGGAGACTAATTAATAATCTAATTACTCTATCGTATACTACTATAGAAATAGTAGTCTAAGGATATTAAACTACAGGAGTATAAAAAATACGAAGAGAATACCTTTAGAATGCAGAGAAGATATAAATCCAAAGATGCGACGACTTCCAGAAATCCCACCGGAGAGAAGAAAATATTTTTTTATATAAAGCTAGTCAAACCGAAACGATTCGATTCAACCCGAAGTGGATGACTTTTGGGTTCACCTATGGGTCTATATTTATAGGTGGAAGAGAGGTGCAAAGGTCTAAAGCTAAGCGAGGTGGGACTAAAATCATAGACAAAGAGGAAAAGAGAGAAGAAGAGGGCCACATGGGCTGATTCAGCCGGCTGTGCACATGGGCGCAGCCCAGTTTTTTTCCTCTCGGATGAACAGTGTCCGCAATGAACAGTGTTTCCTGTTTTTTTTAAAAAAAACCAGTAAAGAAAAACAAATAAACAAAAATAGAAAAACATTTTATATAGGCATATTATATATCATAATTTTCAGAAAAATATTTACTAAAACATGAACATTTTTTTAAGGCCGAATAAAATACTTTTAAAAAATAGCATTTTTTTGCAATAACTCCAAAATGAAAAGAAACTAGAATTTCAAATAAATGACAAATAGTTTTTATTTTAAAATTTGAGTCAAAACATTGTATCTGATTTTTTAGTGTCATTTACCTCCTCTCATTTGATTTTATAAGAGGGTTTTGAAAATATTTGAACTCAAAATTGAATAGGGATTCGAAATAGAAAATTTTGGAAAAGTCATTTTATTCCCTCTCATTAAAATTTCAAAAGTTTCAAAATTCCACTCAATTTCACACAATCAATCACACAACATTCAAGCAAACAATCCTACTTATTTATTTAATATAACATTCCAAAATTTATAATTTTGGGATGTTACAAACTACCACACTTAAAATGAATCTCGTCCTCGAGATTCGAAAAGGCTAGAAAGAAAAGGTTAGGGTTTTGGGGGTCTTCTAGCAAAACCATTGACGTGGAAGGTGTGGGGTCTACCACACTTAAAATGAGAGTTACTAGTCCCACAAAATCATGATAGTCCTCTGGGTACATCTGTCTCTTCACATACTTCACGGTAGCTCCTTTGATGACGCTCTTCCGTTTTAAAATCAAAATCTCGTGTTCTCATAACAAAATGTATTACCACCAATACTGGGTCTTCTTAGCTAGCAGGTCTCGCATTCATTCTAAGTAACTTATCGATGATCTCATGGTGGTCTACCATTAGTGGTTATCCTACAGTGAAATGGGTCTTGGCTTCATTCCTCACCGTGAAAATTCCTACGTATGACAGCAACTGCCATGTACAAGGGGTTCTACATCGTACCATTCTAAGGCTTAAACAAAAGCTTCAAAGAACGTCGTCTCTTTACTATGGGTAAGTCACTCAGATTTACCATTCCGAATAGCAATAGAATGATAAGAGTAAGTCGTCATGGTGGCCAAGCCATGTCGCACTGAAATCATTACCTTGTATAAGGTTTAGTGAATCTCGTATTCTAACACTTGGGCTTCCTCACAAGCATTGCAGAAAATTTCTCTTGTCAATGAACGAAGTTCGGATAAATCCATTTATTTCTGCAAGCCGAACAAAAACATCTATCATTTCTTCACAACTCTCAGGTTTTCGTAATACTCCTAAGGAAAACGTTTGCTGATTAGTCATAGCTTCTTCCAAGTTTCTTCCTTCACCAAGGTGGGGCTTGATCCTTATTAATCCTGAGGTCAGTGACTTGTGGATTCACTTGAATACTTGAACAACTTCATCTCACCCGTGGGGTGACTATCGATCCATATTCCAGCATTACCTTCAGTTCACTCCATTATACCCTTGAGGTAACAATTTACAGACCTATTATTGTCTGGATTCCACTCCATGGAATTCATTTTCCTTTCCATTGATTTGTTTAACCTTGGGTATGGTTTCATCACAATCATTCCGTTTCTCAGCATTCCAGCTTCGAAAACTCTTTGTCTCAAAGGTTATTATTCGGATAGTTTGCGGTGGTTCCACATTCTCTTCATCCGTATTCACTTATCCAAATTCCTTAACCAGGAGGTACCTGTGGTCACTACCACACTTAAAATGAAATGCACTCAGGTCTTCTTAGACCAAAATTTTCTCTCGTATCCTCGAAAATTGGCCGGAGACTATTGCTCTTAGAATGGCAACTCATATAGTTCAACATAGGAGAGTCATGACATCATAAATTCCATTGATCTCATGAATTTTATTACAGACACTGAGACTTCCGTTACGTAACTTCAATCTCTTCTTAAAATTCCAAAATACTTTATTACAAGTGTTGCCATCCACATAGTTTGGTATGGTTCAGCTTCACTCCCAACTTTATTCCTTTATCCCCTCTTGGAGATATTTTAGTACCACTGGAACTTTGCGATGTGCTCCTTGAAATCACCCATCTTCTCCTTGATCAGGGTGGACTTGAGCTTCATCTCCATCATCTCCGTATGCACCTCATGCAGGTATTCCTGAGTATGACGGAGTCTTGCTTCAAGTATTTCTCCAATCTGCCGTATGGCTTCCATGGTAGCTTCACGAACAGCGTCAAAGAACGTTGCTCGTGGTACACGAGATATGAAAAAGTATTGTCCCATAGTCTTTGGGCATACTCCTTTCTCCCGGTGGAGGTGTACCTCCACATACCAGAGTTCCACTCCAGTTCCCATGAATGGGTAGTCTTTATAGACTGCATCTCCTTCCAGATTGATGTGCTTCATCATATCCTTCAGGATCTTTGGGTAATCATGGTCACTAGTCAGGGTCATGATCGTCTCCGGCCCTTGAGAAAAGACTCATTGAGGGTAGTCATCTGTAGGTATCAGAAAAAGTACTCAAAAATTAACATGTGTTTCTTCTTGGGTAAGCATCCTTATCATCCAAACCAAACTTATACTTCCGAACATGTTGCAGAGCACTGACACTCTCAAAAAAAGTCGGAGATCTTTGTTCATGGGGTAACAACTCATAGAAAAATCATGACACAACAAATTTCATTGATTTACGAAGTTGTTACAATCTCAGAGACTTCCGTTAGAAAATAATGTCATGAAACCAAGAGTGCTTCATGATACACTTATTTCCATCTTCAAAAATTTACTAACTCATTCTAGCTTTCTTCTCCTTTGGACATTTACTAGCGTAATGTCCTGCTTCCTTGCTACGAAAACAGATGATTTCTGACAAGTCTCGGGGCTTCTTGATGTTGGTGTTTGCTCCTTGGAGTTCTGGTTACTTTCTTGGGCACTTATTGGCGTAGTGGCCCATATCCTTACACTTGAAACATCTGATATGACCCAGGTCCTTCTGTTCAGGGGCTTGTTCCTTCCTGAGGTGCTTTGTTCCGATCAAAACTTCAATTTCCTGTGGATCAAACTCCACTTCTTCTGTCGGGAAGTTTCCCAGATACTCTTTTCTTTCCTTCGTACAGTCCTGTGAGAAGTGTCCTTCTTCTCCACATGAATAGCAGGCATTGGAGTAAAATCTGGTTAGGCCTTCTCCATTAGGGTCTTCAACATCTTCCTTCATCATAAGTTCTCCTAAGTTTTCTATGAAGGTTACCTCCATGGCTTCCTTCTGCTGCTTAATGACTTCTTGTACCTTGGGGTACATTTGGCAGTGAGCCGGGTAATGCGTAGTTCCTTCACACAAGACACATGTTACCTGCCCAGTTGGGCATTCCTCAGCTCGGTGATTTTCTTCACAATGAGGCCATCCATCCTTGTGTTCTTCCTGGGTGTGTCCTATCTCTCCACATATCCTGCATGCACAAATCTTCTTCACATCTTTGCCACGGGGCTTCTGGGTGTTGGTAACAACATGAGATCCTTGCAGAGTCATCTTAAATTCTTCCCAAGCGATTGATTCCTGCCTATCATGGATATCTACATGCATCTTCCACCAATGTGTAGCACCTTCTGTAAAGTACCGAAGAGCATATTGGACCATCTCGTTCCTTGCAACAAGGTTACTCCTTAGGTGATTCTCCATGTTCTGAATCCATTCTTCTGTCTCTAACCGAGTCATTGATCCAGAATACACAAGTCCAGCTTCAATCATCATCTATTGGGGTCAAGGTTTTGGGATGAGATACGAGAGAGAGAAAAGGGAGGGGGTACACACAATACAAACAATGGTTTTGAAAATAGATTTTAGTTGTGGCTATCGAAAATTACACACAAATGACAGCTCACAAAATCATCGTATCTAACGTAAGTATACAACAGGGGTTTGGTCTTTTAGGGCATAATATCTTGGAAATTCTTCATGGTCTTCAATTTCTTCGGGTCTTCAGAGTCTTCAACTCGTGTAGCTTCAACTCTTCTAATGCATGGTGAAATCTTCTTTACTTTGAAGTGACCATCAGTTGTTTCGTTATCTTGTCCTTGTCGAAGTGGTCTTAGTTGATCCTTAGTGTGGTCAAGGGGAAAGGGTATTGTCTAACTATTTGAGGTAAGAGAGATCATTTGATAAGACTCAAATAAGATGAGAAGTAAAGGGTCTTTTGAAAACAAAGTTTTTTCTTTGAGAAATCATTTCCTAAGGGATTTCCAGTTTCTAGGGTCATGTCCTACAGTCAACATGTGCTCTGATACCATTTCTGTAGCGACCCGACTCAAAACGAGTCAAGCCTCTGTGTGTTCTGTGCCATCCCTGGATCAGTATGCTGGCACACACAGTACATCAATGTATATATCAAAGTGCAATCACATGTAATAACATAAAACTGATATATACCTTAAAATAGCAGCGGATACAGTCAACGGGAGTGGAGTCCCAATAACACCAATGGCAGGTTGAGTGCGGACCGTAACCCTGAATCGTACTCTTACCCGTCGTAGAAGAGTATCTGCAACATAAGACATTGCAGCCGTGTAGGTCAGTACATTGAATGTACTGGCAAGATCACCATAGTAGAACAGAAGAATAAAGGCTATTCTATATGCAAAGGCTTTGTGGCTCTGTGTCTAAGTTTTTGCGTAAAAGCTGAATTTATTTTCCCTACAACAAAGGAATATCAGGAATTTCACTATGGAGTTACCTATCATGACATGGTTCCGCCAACCAATGTCTCAATGCCCATAAGTATCATAAGTTGCCCACAATTAGTTATCAGTCCAGTGTTGAGAGTTCAGAGATAGATCCAAGTCTAGAAGCTCAAATTGTTCGTAACCGGGGACACGGGTAATCGATTAGGTTTTAACTCTGCAGAGTGTTGTGTACTTTACCCACAAGATTCGTTCCCTCCTGGTAAGTCCTCGCACTGCCTGGTGTTTGAGAACCGGATGAACGAAACATGGCCTTTCAAAGTGTTTCCCTGACTGTCCGACAGTGCCCATCCAATCCTAACGTCGACTACATCTCGTAGCACTGCCCAGCAGAGTCACAACAAAGATCAACCAAGCCAGAGCCCATAATGACTTGTGGCTACACAGGTAAGCTTCCGGGCATGAAGTATTCATCCTTCCCTTTGAGTCTGGGTGAGGCTTTCCGCGTGAATACTGGCCATCTCCAGCAACACCTAGGCAAATCCACTCGTTTCTCCAGGGTACCGTTTCAACCATCCCTCACCCAGTAGTGTGTATTGAAAAACTTGTTTCTCGAGTCTCGAAGTCTTGAGGTCTTGAATATGCAGGTCTTGAAGAAGCCTTCATGAAGTCGTTGTTTTGACGTGGAGTCCTCCTTCTCACCACTCACGAACACTCATACCAGACCCCGTCTACTTTAGCATAGCATTGCACTAACTAGCATTCCCGGGGCTTTAGTAACAAGTGGTGGGTTCCTACCTCATGCATTCTACTCAACTACAAGAATTTGAATAACACTACGGGAGGGATTTGTTGAAATGATGTCACTATATGCAATAAAACATAGGTATGAAAAGATGGTCAAAGTGAACTTGCCTGTACTGTTGATGAAGATAAGTATCGCTCTCAAAAAATACTTGATAGAACTATACGTCACTCTCCGATGAAATCTATCGTAAGCAAATAACATTCAATAAACATTCATGCCAAAACAAAGAACGAAAAGAACGCAAGAACAAAACATGTCTTGGAGCGAATATAACAACATACTAAGGTTAAATAAGAAAAGATAGGTTCTAACTGTGTTGTAAAGTGAAAGTGGAGGAATCAACTCAAAAGAGTTAATGGATGATGAACTATTGCTATATAAGCTTAGGTTGGAGATACTACAAAAGACGATCCAAAGTATGGGAGAACAACATGAATGTTGTTTGACAAATAGTATAAGACATAAGAATTTATTTGCAGAAAGAATTTAATTGAAAAGGTCAAAAGAAGTTGAACTGTAAATTCAAGTATGAATTGAATCTGAATTTACAAAGTTCAAAAGAAGTTGAACCAACTACGATGGTTATTAATAGAAATATATGACACGAGTATTTAGGGGCAAAAGGAATCAATTGAAAAGGTGTTACAGTTTGCAAGATCTGATCAAATGAAGGTTCGGATTCAAATTGAATCACTCCAATTTGAAAGGTTCAAAGATTGAAACTAATGATGTTACTATATATGGGAAGTCAATATGAACGTGTAGAAAAAAGAATTACTAGGTTCAAAATGACGGATCAAAAGTTATAAGCAATTCAATATGGCATTGAATTACCTTAGTACAGTGTGTGAACACATTTTGGGGACTAATAGAGATGTATGAGCAAGATCAAAATTATATGTTGATATGATAACACTAAGGATGTGAACGGAAAGATTACTTTGATACGGATCCGACGCAATTGGATTCATCGGAAACGGAGCTACGGATAAAAAGATATGATCAAAAGAAGTTTGAATATAAATCTAAATAAATTTCGAAATTTGAAATTTTGAAAAAGTTGACGTGATAGTTTGATTGGATAGGTGAGGTCAATACGAAAATCTAGAACTCGTTGGTTTCATCTAATTCTGATAAACGAGTAGAAAGTTATGGCTATTTGTAAATTTTGGGCCAAGCTGTTTTACGGAAGAAAATGCTATGTCTAAAAGAATTCTACGACTAATGAGTAAATACGGAGACTAATTAATAATCTAATTACTCTATCGTATACTACTATAGAAATAGTAGTCTAAGGATATTAAACTACAGGAATATAAAAAAAATACGAAGAGAATACCTTTAGAATGCAGAGAAGATATAAATCCAAAGATGCGACGACTTCCAGAAATCCCACCGGAGAGAAGAAAATATTTTTTTATATAAAGCTAGTCAAACCGAAACGATTCGATTCAACCCGAAGTGGATGACTTTTGGGTTCACCTATGGGTCTATATTTATAGGTGGAAGAGAGATGCAAAGGTCTAAAGCTAAGCGAGGTGGGACTAAAATCACAGACAAAGAGGAAAAGAGAGAAGAAGAGGGCCACATGAGCTGATTCAGCCGGCTGTGCACATGGGCGCAGCCCAGTTTTTGAAAAAACCAGTAAAGAAAAAAAAAAAAAAATAGAAAAACATTTTATATAGGCATATTATATATCAAAAATTTCAGAAAAATATTTCCTAAAACATGAACAGTTTTTTAAGGCCGAATAAAATACTTTTAAAAAATAGCATTTTTTTGCAATAACTCCAAAATGAAAAGAAACTAGATTTTCAAATAAATGACAAATAGTTTTTATTTTAAAAATTGAGTCAAAACATTGTATCTGATTTTTGAGTGTCACCTCCTCTCATTTGATTTTATAAGAGGGTTTTGAAAATATTTGAACTCAAAATTGAATAGGGATTCAAAATAGAAATTTTTGGAAAAGTCATTTTATTCCCTCTCATTAAAATTTCAAAAGTTTCAAAATTCTACTCAATTTCACACAATCAATCACACAACATTCAAGCAAACAATCCTACTTATTTATTTAATATAACATTCCAAAATTTAGAATTTTGGGATGTTACAAGATCCTTAATGATAATTAGTACTCCTATGATCATTAACATGAATATGCTGCGTGAGTAGTTACGTTTGTTCCTGATGACATGGGATAAGTCTTGTTGTAAGTAATCATGTGAATTTGGTATTCATTCGATATTTTCATGAGATGTATGTTGTCTCTCCTCTAGTGGTGTTATGGGAACATCAACTACATAACACTTCACCATTATTTGGGCCTAGGGGAAGGAATTGGGAAGTAATAAGTAGATGATGGGTTGCTAGAGTGACAGAAGCTTAAATCCTAGTTTATGCGTTGCTTTGTAAGGGGCTGATTTGGATCCACATGTTTCATGCTATGGTTAGGTTTACCTTGATTCTTCTTTCATAGTTGCAGATGCTTGCGATAGGGGTTAATCATAAGTGGGAGGTTTGTCCAAGTAAGGGCAGCACCCAAGCACCGGTCCACCCACATATCAAATTATCAAAGTAACGATCGCGAATCAAATGAGCATGATGAAAACTAGCATTACAGAAATTCCCATGTGTCCTCGGGAGCACTTTGCTTTATATAAGAGTTTGTCCAGGCCTGTCCTTTGCTACAAAAAGGATTGGGCTACCTTGTTGCACCTTTGCTACACTTGTTACTTGTTACTCATTATGAATTATCTTATCACAAAACAATTTGTTACCGATAATTTCAGTGCTTGTAGAGAATACCTTACTGGAAATTGCTACTTCTCGAGCATGCGTTGGTTTCCCGTGAAGAGGAATGGTTTGATGCAGCAAAGTAGATAAGTATTTCCGTTAGTTTTTGAGAACCAAGGTATCGATCCAGTAGGAGATACAAGCGAGTCACCAATAGATGTACCTGCACAAAGAATCAAACTCTTGCACCCAACGCTATAAAGGGGTTGTCAATCCCTTCACGGTTACTTGCAAGGATGAGATCTAATAGAGATAGATATAATAGGATGCTTGAACGGAAAGTAAAACTAAAATTCAAAATAGGGCAGCAAGTATTTTTGGTATTTTTGGTTTTAGATCTGAAAGTATAATATGGAAAATAGATCCAGGGGCCATAGGTTTCACTAGATGGCTTCTCTCATGTTGGCAAGTATTACGGTGGGTGAACAAATTATTGTCGAGCAACTGATATAAAAGCGAATAATTATGAAGATATCCAAGGCAATGATTATGCACATAGGCATCACGTCCGTGACAAGTAGACCGAAATGATTCTACATCTACTACTATTACTCCACACATCGACCGACTCCTGCCTGCATCTAGAGTATTAAGTTCATGAGGAACAGAGTAACGCATTAAGTAAGATGACATGATGTAGAGGGATAAACTCAAGCAATATGATGAAAACCCCATCTTTTTACTCTTGCTGGCAACAATACAATACGTGACTCGCTACCCCTACTTTGTCACTGGGTGGGGACACCGCAAGATTGAACCCAAAACTAAGCACTTCTCCCATTGCAAGAATTACCAATCTAGTTGGCCAAACCAAACCAATAACTCGAAGAGACTTGCAAAGATATGAAATCATGCATAAAAGAATTCAGGAAAGACTCAAATAATATTCATGGATAATCTGAACATAAACTAACAATTCATCGGATCTCGACAAACACACCGCAAAAGAGTATTACATCGGATATATCTCCATGAAGATCATGAAGAACATGGTATTGAGAAGCAAAGAGAGAGAAGAAGCCATCTAGCTACTAGCTATGGACCCGTAGGTCTATGATGAACTACTCACGCATCATCAGAGGGGCAATGGAGTTGATGTAGATGCCCTCCGTGATCAAATCCCCCTCCGGCAGATTACTGGAAAAGGCTCCAAGATTGGATCTCTCGGGAATGGAGGCTTCTGGCGGCAGAAAAGTGCTTTCGTGGCTCGTTCTAATAATGATGGAATATTTGGGAATTTATAGGTTGAAGATTAGGGTTAGGGGATCTGCCGTGGGCCCATAAGCCTGCCCGGCACGGCCTACCCCACTGGTCGCGCCCCTAGGGCTTGTGGCCCCACGGTGGCTCCTATGCCTTGGTTCTCAAGTCTCGTAGATTACTTTTGTTCCAGAAAAATTCCTTCCGAAGGTTTTATTCCGTTTGGACTCCGCTTAATATTCCTTATCTACGAAACTCAAAAACAAGGAAAAACAAAAACTGGCACTAGGCTCTAGATTAATAGGTTAGTCCCAAAAATAATATAAAATAGCATATTAATGCATATAAAACATCCAAAACAGATAATATAATAGCATGGAACAATCAAAAAGTATAGATACGTTGGAGACCTATTAGAAACCGCTTGTCATTTCCTTTTGCTCCTCATTGGATTCGACACTCTTACTTATCGGAAGGACTATGATAGATCCCCTATACTTGTGGGTCATCAACAATCTACTTGTCAATCGATACTTCCTTATTGACGAATATCAGAAATCAGCTCCCAACATTGACATATGCAATCTTGATGGACCTATGTCTGTTGGTCCTGCTCTTGGATTCTCATCTATGCCTCCGCTTGCTTAACAGGAACGTGTTGCTCCTTGCCAGAAGAGTCTTTTCGATGAGGACTACACACCACCAGACACACAGGTGCCCCCACACATGGGAACATTGCTAAGTCCAAACACACTAAATGCGACAGTCACAAATGCATTGCCAGACAATATAGCCAGCCAACCTAACCCGATGCACAAGAAGATAAAGAGACCAGTTAGTAATAATACGAAGGCACATGCTGCCGGCCAACCGGTTTAGAAGAGTAAACAAGTTCAGCATGTCGTTCAATGCCAGGATTACCATTCGCCACGTGAGCACATCCTTCAGAAGGAGCTCAGCGATGTTCTGTGGGCAGAATTTAGGATTCTGCATGACATAGTTCTATCTAGGGAGAAGTATGCATTCTCTGCTGGAGGTGGGTTTCGCCCTGTTTTTTAGTGATGGTGCCACCAAATCTTGGTTTGTGCGACGATTTCCCCATGGAAATATTCTATGTGTCGTTCGAAGACATCTTCAACGTGTTCCGTCTAATGAAGCTCATTTCTTCCTTAGTATGCCTATGGGCAATCCATGTTGCCTACACTGCCAAATGTGAGCTCAACAAGGATGTGACGGTAGCGGACCCTTACCTCGTGCATGAGACCAACACCGATCAGCCTGAGCGCTGACAAGCTATGTGGAAGTATTTGATAGACTTCATGATTGCCAACATGGACAAAGACTGCCTTCTCGTGCCCTACTATCCGAAGTAAGTCATTCTGCCTAGCTAGATTACTATTTCATACAATCTAGTTATGTATGCTTCCATGTAACACCATTAATTAACTCGATCTACTTTGTATGCAGAGAATATTGTGTCCCCATCGTTATTACCCCAAAGTTCGCCGAACATATTTCTTGGATTCAACGAGGAAAGTGAAAAAGACTACAGAGGCATCAAGAAGGTCCTAGATGAAGCACTTTTCGAGTATAACAAATGGGAAGGAGTGATCAGAGAGGGATATCACAAGTTTGACAAGTTTAAAGCGGTATGCTTCGGCCACAAAACTGACTTTTGTGGCATGCAACAACCGGAAAACAGTGATATAGACAGCTACTACGTTGTCCAGCACATGGAGGAGTACATAAGGGAGGGAGAACACCTTCAAAAGAACTCAAACATCGTCGCATGGGGGAAGAAAATGGAGGAAATTAGCCTAGGAAATAACAAAGATGAATTCAAACGCATCCCGATGAAGTGTGCTACCATCCGCAACAAGGATATCATCGACCATGCTGGGGTTTTCAACAGCGGCGCACCTTCCGGCCTGGAGAAGGTAAAAGCTCGCCTTCGGAAGTAGGGGCTTGATGCTGATGGTCTTGTGTCTATCGTGGATCTGACGAAGAAATATGTTAATGATCCTTATGCTGATATGTAATAGGATAGTTTCAGCTACCTATGATGTTGGTTCTACAATACTGCTAGCTCAATCAACTGCATGTTCGTGTGGTTTTGTGTTATAGTACTTTAAAACTTGATCACTAGCTATATTAACTAATTATTTAAGCACTATGTACAAATCTAAAATGTCTTTCAATTGACTTTATTTGTTACCTTATTCTGCCATGCAAACGTTGCCCTTTCCGGCTGTCGTGGCAGCGATTTTGTGATGCTTACAAATTAAGTAATGGCGTGCTGAGAAGGTACAACGCCTGCAATGTTTTTCAATTATTTGTGACCTTGGAATAATGTGTACGTCATAGATACATATCATAATGTCGGTGTACAACATAATCTGATGCCATAGGTATTCTAAATACTGCTGGCATAGGCTCCAACGCCACCACTATTTTTTAACTGTGGCGCCATATTGCTCATGTCGAGTGTCTACGCCAGCAAGGCCCTTTTTGCCACACTACAACTAGGCTTTTATCCACTAGTGCAAGTTTCTCATCATAAGGCTTCCTCCATGTGATTAGTGAAAACCTTGTTTTGTTCATAAGCATTGGGTGAGCTAATAATGGTTTGCAACAAGGAAATACATTCTACTAAAGAGCAACTTTCATAATTAAAGTCCTTGTAATCCAAGATAGTGGGCACATCACTATTTAAAGCTTTGACATCTCCAAACCCACTTTTTTAGTTTTAGCATAAAAAATATCACCCTCCAAGAAAACATGACGCTCACTAACTAGAGTTGACTCATCTCCAGCCCCTTTATCATTTATGTCCACAGAGGTAAATAAAGCTTCAGTAGGATAAGTACCAATCATTTTAAGATACTTATCATGATTATTAATAGGAAAAGATTCCAGTTTAGCGGGCATCCTATTTACTAGAGTGGTTTGCTTATCAGAGATCTTTCCTAAGAACTCTCCTCTTTGAGAAAATTGAGATTGGAGATTAGACACTTCCTTATTGACTTCATCAAGTTGCTTACTAATAGCGTCTAGCAAAGTTGAATGTTCCTTAATTTCAGAAGCAAAGGATTTATTATGCTTAAATTGTGAAGTCATGAAAGTTTTCATAGAATCTTCTACTTCTGACATTCTTTGGTAGTAAGAGATATTGTGGAATTTATCTTGAGACATGGTGACTGAACAAGCAAAGTAACAAGCACGACAAGTAAACTAGCAAGCAAAAGACTAAAATAATAGCAAGCAAAGATAAATATTTTTGTATTTTTGATTTTTATGAGACAAACTAAATATGACAACAAATAAAAATAAGAACAAGTGAATAATATTTTTTGTGAATTTACTTGATAGTTGGTGATGATATTCCCCGGCAACGTCATTAGAAATGATTCCTAGTACTTGTGATGTGCGTTGGGTTTTCCGTGAAGAGGAATGGGTAATTGCAGCACAATACGGGTAAGTACTTCCCTTAGTTATGAAATCAAGGTTTATCAAACCAATAGGAATATGAATGCACAACCGTGTTCAGTGGCCGCACACAAAATAACATACAACTTGCACCCAACACGGGTAAGAGGGTTGTCAATCCCCTTGATCTCGTTATTTGCAAGCAAGTGAAGTGTGTAGATAATATAGATAATTAACAATTGAAAAATAAATTAAAAGGTAAATAAGAACATCAAGGTATTTATAAGTTTGTAAATATATAAGTGAATAGACTCGGGGGCCATAGTTTTCCCTAGCGTCATCTCTCATCGAAATAAGCATAATGTGGGTAAACAAATTACTGTTCAGAAATTGATAGAAAAGCTCATAGTTATGTGATATTCGTGACAATGATCATGTGTATATAGGCATCACGTCCAAAACAAATAGGCTGACTCCTACCTACACCTATTGCTATTACTACACTTCAACTGCACTTCTATGCTTGCCTCTCTACATATTAAGTTCATGACAAACAGAGTAATGCATGGAGAACAATGACATGATGTAGACAAAGTAAACTCATGCAATATGAATAAACCTGATCGTTTTATCCTTAGTGGTAACAACACAAAGATGTATCTTGTCCCCTTTTGTCATTGGGATATGTAAACTCGTCAGATTGAACCCACTACGATGCACCTCTCTCGTTGAAGAAAGATCAATCTACTTGGGCAAAGCAAATTAATAGATCAGAGTGAATTACGAAGCTATAATGATCACGCAATTAAGAATCATAATAATTTCATAGAGGACTCAAATACTTTTCATGAATAATCCGAGCATAAACCAACAATTCATCGGATCCCAACAAATGCACCGCACAAAAGAATTACATCGGATGGATCAAAGACAAGATGCGATGATCATTGTATTGAAGATCAAGGGAGAGAGAGATAGCCATCTAGGTACTAATGACAGACCCATAGGTCCGTGGTAAACTACTCACATCATCATGAGGTAATCAAGGTTGATGAAGAGGCCCTCCGTGATCGATTCCCCCTTCGGTAGGTGCCGGAACAGAGCTCCAGATGGGGTTGCGGTGGAACAAAGACTTGCGGTGGCAGAAAAAGTATTTCATGGTGTCCCCTAGGGTTTTCAGAATATATGAGAATTTATATGCCAGAGAACGAGGCGAGGAGGGGCGCCAGGGAGGCACATGCCATCAGGGCGCGACCACCTCCCTCGGCGCGCTCTATTGGCTTGTGGCCCCCTCGTGTGGCCTCTGGTCTTCTCCCGAAGCTTCCATGCCTTCTTTTGGTCCATAAAAAATCATAAAAAAGTTTTGGAGCAATTGAACTTCGTTTGGTACTGTAAACCTGAAAAGTAAAAAACACGCAGAAAACAGCAACTCGCACTAGGCACTGGGTCAATAGGTTAGTGCTCAAAAATAATATAAATTGGTAAATTATTACTCAAAAAGTATCCTAGAATGATAATATAATAGCATGTAACAATCAAAAATTATAGATACGTTGGAGATGTATCATGGTCATAAGGACATTCAGAGCAAATGGATATTTAAGAAAAAGAGAGACACAGACAGTAATGTCACCGTCTATAAAGCATGACTTGTCGCAAAAGGGTTTTTGCAAGTTCAAGGAGTTGACTATGATGAGACTTCCTCACCTGTAGTGATGCTTAAGTCCGTCAGGATTATGTTGGCAATAGATGCATTTTTCGATTATGAAATATGGCAGATGGATGTCAAAATGGTGTTCCTTGATGATTTCCTTAAGGAAGAGTTGTATATGATGCAATCGAAAGGTTTTGTTGATCCTAAAAATGCTTACAAAGTGTGCAAGCTCCAACGATCCATTTATGGACTGGTCCAAGCATCTCAGAGTAGGAATCTTCGACTTGATGACGTGCCCAGAGAGTTTGGGTTCATACAAGTTTATGGGAGAAGCTTTGTGTTTGCAAGAAAGTGAGTGGGAGATCTATAGAATTTCTAATATCATATGTAGATGACATATTGCTGATTGTAAACAATATAGAACTTTTGGAAAGCATGGAGATATACTTGAACAAGTGTTTTTCAATGAAAGACCTAGGAGAAGCTGCTTAGATATTATGCATTAAGATCTATAGAGATAGATTGGGACTCTTAATAGGACTTTCACAAAGCACATGCCTTGGTAAGGTTTTGAAGAAGTTCAAAATGGATTAGTCCAAGAAGGGGTTTATGCCTGTCTTACAAGGTGTGAAGTTGAGTAAGACTCAATGCCCAACAAGTGCAGAAGATAGAGAAAAGATGAGTGTCATCCCCTATGCCTCGACCATAGGCTCTATCATGTATGCAATGCTTTGCACAAGACCGGATGTGATCCTTACCATAAGTATGTCCGAAAGGTTTGAAAGTGATCCAGGAGTGGAACACTGGACAACGATCAAAAATATCCTTAAGTACCTCAAGAGGACTAAGGAGATGTTTCTCGTTTATGCAGATGATCAAGAGCTCGTCATAAAGGGTTACGTTGATGCTAGCTTTAACACTGACAGGATGACTCTAAGTCTCAAATCAGATATGTATTTGTTCTAAATGGTGGAGTAGTCAGCTGGTGTAGTTCCAAGCAAAGCGTGGTAACAGATTCTACATGTGAAGCAGAGTACATAGCTGCTTCGGAAGTGGCAAAGGAAGGAGTCTAGATGAAGCAGTTCAAGACAGATGATGGAGTTGTGCCTAGTGCACTGGATCCAATGACTCTCTTTTGTGACAACACTAGTGCAATTTCTCTAGTCAAGGAGCCCAGGTTTCACAAGAGGACCAAACGCATAAAGTGTCGCTTCAATTCCATCCACGATTATATCAAAGAGAAGATTGACTAAACCTCTCTCACGAGCGAAACATGATCAACACCAGAATTCTATGGGTGTTAGATTCATTACAATGTAAAGCTAGATTACTGACTCTAGTGCAAGTGGGAGATTGTTGGAAATATACCCTAGAGGCAATAATAAAGTGGTTATTATCATAATTCCTTGTTCATAATAATCCTTTACTATCCATTCTAGAAATGTATTGATCGGAAACTCAGATACATGTGTGGATACATAGACAACACCGTGTCCCTAGTGAGCCTCTACTAGGCTAGCTCGTTGATCAAATATGGTTGAGATTTCCTAACCATATACATGAGTTGTCATTTGATAATAGGATCACATCATTAGGAGAATGATGTGATGGACAAGACCCAACCCTAAACATAACATTTGATCGTATCACTTAGTTTATTGCTACTGTTTTCTTCATGTCAAGTATGTGTTCCTAACACTACTAGGGAAAACCCTAGATGTAGCGCAGGGTAAAGGCCTACCAGTAGCGAGGTGGCCCGTGCTACTGCTACGATGCTACAACTAAGTTTTAGAAGTAGCCCCGTGCTGCTGCTATTCTGGTAGTAGTAGCGCGTTTTCCACCCATACTACTACTAATTAGCTATAGCGCGGGTCAGTCCCTGTGCTACAACTAGCTAATTAGGAATTTTTAAAAAATCCATCCATGTTTTTTGTTGGGCAACCTCTTCCTCTCCATCCATGGAAGCTATTGGTCCTGGAGGGGATGAAGTTGTCCATGTTGATGGTGCTTCCCCACCCAACTCATGCCCCCACCTCTCGTCTATTGTTGCTACAAAAATTAGAAATAGGAAGAGACATATAAAGAGGAGTAGGAGGAGGAACTCACCGGTGGCCACCAGAGTTGGAGCCGATGCCCGAAACCCTAGACAAAGCCCGATCACCTGCCGCTTCTTGTTGTGGGACCCTTGACCAAGGTGTTCGCATGCCCTCGGGAGGTGCAAGTGGCTGTGTCCATGGAAGATCTGGCTGCCACCCTGGACGACATTCTATTGGTCTTCCTCTCCTTCCAGCACCAAAGAAGGAGGAGGAAGAAGGGGGAGGGGAGATGTAGCAATGGGAGAGGAGGTCGCCAGATTTGGCGAGGGGACACGGTGCAAGGCGGGCAGTGGCGATGGGAAAGGAAGGGAATTGAAGGTGTGAGGGAGAAGGAGAATTACGAGAGTGTGGGTTTGGGTTTGAGCCTCCACACGCTATGTGTACACATGTCTTGATGGGTCTATAGTAGTAGCGCAAGGTTATACCCCACGCTACTACTGTGGCCTGTCCCGGGGGGGGCACGATGGGGACCACTTAGTTGTAGCGCATGGTTTTACACACTTCACTACTACTACTATAAACTTAGTAGTAGCACGTGGTATAAACCCCACGGTACTGTTATGTGTGTACGGAGGGGTCAACTTAGTAGTAGCGTGGGTTTTATACCCCGTGCTACTACTATCAACTTACTAGCAGTGTGGGTTTATACCCTGCACTACTAGTAAATAGCAACAACCTGGCCTTGTTAACCCATGCCACTAGTAAATGTGTGTCTATAAGATTTTTCCTAGTATTGTAAGACCATGAGATCACACAACTCCCCCACATCGGAGGAATGTCTTGTGTGCATAAAACGTCACTTCGTAACTAGGTGATCATAAAGGTGATCTATAGGTATCTCTGAGGGTGTCTGTTGGGTTGGCATGGATCAAGACTGGGTTTTTTCACTCCGTATGATGAAGAGGTATCTCTGGGCCCTCTCGGTAATACAACATCATAATAAGCTTATAAGCAATGTGACTAAGGAGTTAATCACAAGATCTTGTATTACGAAACGAGTAAAGATACTTGCCGGTAACGAGATTGAACTAGGTATGCATATATCGACGATCGAATCTCGGGCAAGTAACATTCTGATGGACAAAGGGAACTACATACGGGATGGAACTAATCTTGACATTGTGGTTTGATCGATAAGGATCTTCATGGAATATGTAGGAACCAATATGAGTATCCAGGTCCCGCTATTGGTTATTCACCGGAGAGGTGTCTCGATCATGTCTACATGATTCTCCAACCCGTAGGGCCTGCACACTGCCATGGTTTTGTCCCGGTAGATGTCCTCGTGCAAGGACTTAGGTGTGAGGCCATCGTCGCTCGGTGGCAACTCAAAGGGGTTAAACGGGAACGGGAGGTGAGTTTACCCAGGTTCGGCCCCACTGATGGAGGTAATAGCCTACCTCCTACTTTGCGTCTGTATTGATGGTGATCTCGATTACAAAGGTGCGGAATCGATAACCTAGCTTTCAAGGGTATCTAACTTAAGTCTTTCGATCCTAGGCACTCGCCTTTATATACAGATCGATACCCTAGGGTTTACAACAGAGTCCAAGTCATATTGTGACTCATAACCTATCATGTCTCTAACACGCTTTGCTTCTCAAGCAAGGAATCTTCTGGTGACTCCTGCCTTGTGGGTCCTAAGTTGGCATCTTCAAGTGTTGGGCCGACCGGTGACTTAGTCAGCAATCACCTCGTCTTTCTTTTCTTCATGATGCGGCCCATCTTGAGTTTGATTATAGAGTCATCAGTATATTGACCCGGCCTAACAGGGTGGGGTCACACTATGGGGTTATATCCCCGACATTAGGCCCCAGATTGATTTGAATCTATTCATGTCAATTTCTCTTAACTTCTCTTGGCGGTTCACCATTCTTTCGCGTTTGTCCTTCATGATCCTTGAGGCGCCAGCTCTCAATCCTTTTGGACTGGTCATTTTTTCAGCATTAATTTGTTGATGACATCATACTTACTGACCATTGTTCTCCAAGGTCATCATAACGTATCTTTTGAAAATTGCGCCAAATCCAGGCCGATGTGAAAATTGAGGCATATCCTCAACCACAAATTTACTACTACCATTTTGTTTTTTTTGCACCGTTCCATTTTCCCTCCTTATAAATAAGTCAATTGATCTCCCACAGCAACACTTCTATCATCTTCTTCCTCTCCCTTCGTCTTTGATTGAACACCAATTGGAGCTCCAGAGGAGTCGGCTGGGTTTCTAGCTCCATCACCGACGTCGTCAGATCTTCTCGCCGCCGTTGGAATAGGCGCAAAGATCTTCGCCGTGGTCCCGACGCAATATGGTATGAACCCCCTCCATTTAGGGTTCATTACTTCCAGCATAAATGCCATGTTCGTCGTGTTCATTCAAGACACGGCTCGTAGATTTATACACTCAAAATTCCTCTGCATTGCATAGTTTTGGCACAAACTCTGCCTTACTTTGCTCATAAGCAGACCTAATATGAACCACCGAGGCTATCCTTTGAACTCCATAGTTTCGGTTCCTCCATTAGTCAGAACACATATTTCATTGTTTTTCCTTATTTAATCAGATCCATGTGAAAGAAAACTTTCATAGAAACCTATTTGTGATCCAACTCACTCGCTAAGTGTTGTGGATATATTTCTCCAACTTACTTCAATTACGTTGGCTTAAAATGGCCAATTTAGCGTAGGCAACTTGTATTCTATGTCGTCTCATTTTTTTTCTTTGCCTTTGTAGTTGCTTTATAACCCAACATGACTCCAAGGAACTCCAAGATTTGTAACTAGGCCAAGACCAAAGAATCCAAACTCACCTTAGATAACCTCGTGGATCAAGGTTAATTGCCAGCTTGAAAAGTCATAGAATGGCGGGATCCTAAAGAGGAGTCGCACTCTCAACTGCGGCAGGGAGAAGTTGTTATCTTTACCGACCATGTGCATAGAGGCTTCTGTCCTCCCGGCTCAAAGTTCTTTAGGGACCTTTTGCATTTCTTCAAACTCAGGCTTCAAGACATTGGTCCAAACTCTATGACCAATATTTGTCAATTTCAGGTGCTATGCAAGGTATATGTATAGGTTGAGTCGTCTGTGACCCTTTTTAGGGAATTCTTTTATCTCAACTGTCAAACCGAGGTGAAGAACGGTGTTTGCATGCGAACTTGGTAGGATTTCGATTTAGAAGAGAAAGAACAACGCCTTTCCTGAATCCAAACTGGCGAGTCACCCCAAAGGATGGAACAAGGCCTGGTTTTACTGTTAGAATACCACACCTGAGGGAGAAAACCCCCTGTCGGGCTACACTTTGGAAAGACTTAGCAACAATGCCGAGTTTTTGGGTTGGCCAACAGATGAGGAGAGGGCTCCATTGGTCCTCTTCATGCAAAATTGAGGGCTCTGACTGCACATGGCTTGATTGGTATTGATCTGATTCGTTGCTGGCTAAAGTGGTGGATCCAACCTATGAGTGTAAGAGGCGGCTTGATGTGCAAGTACTCAAGCGCCTCATCTAACCCTCAATGCTTCTCTCATGAGGACCTGACTGATGACGCCCTCAACAAGGAAACGAAGAAATTCTGTTCCGATTCGAAAGAGCAGTGCAATGTTACTGGTTTGGGTCCATTTTATCTGTGCAACCCACCACCTCCGGTACTGACTATTTTTACCGTTTTTATCAATTCATTGTGACCGGTCGTTCCTTACCATATGCTTTTGCAGGAGAATTCTACTTTCTGGAAGGTTACACCTCTAACCCATGTTCCTTCCTCGGGTAGAAAAAATAACCCGACCCATGTACCATCTTCTAGAGTGGAAGCCGAGATAGAACTTGATTCTCTTGGTCGTCTTTTTATTGGGCTTGTTGATGCACCTTTTTATCACGGTGACTCGGAATCTAGCCAAGCCAGCGAAATTGAGGTAACTCCTGCATTCTCTAGTTTAGAAACGTTTGTTCCTAGAAATCCAAGACAAGTCGTCCGGAAGGTTGAGTTGACACACCCAGATGCTCACTTAGCTCTTGATTTTCTTTTGAAGAAAGCGCAATTCGCTGGCTCATCAAAACGCAAGACCCGGAGTGGTTCAGGCGACTTAGACCGTGATTTGTCTGATGCACCACTGGCTCAAAAACCATGCTTTGAGGTGCCTCATAGTCCAACCAACTCTCATCCTAGAGCCAGTTTGTTTAAGGAACCTCTTAGTCCTTCAAATTCTCTTTATCAGGCCTCCCCTTCATCTTCGGACGACTCAACGGCAACGCAACTTCCCACTTTCAACATCAACCGCAGGTAAGTCCCTGAACTTGCACTTTTTGAGCTATACTTTCCTTAGTGTAATATTTGATCTTTGAAATTTTAGGGCCCATGGCACTTCGTCAAGGATGGCTGGCCAAAACGTTTCAAACCCCTGCCAATAAAAACAACAATAGGAGCTGACCCCTTTGTAGAGAAAGATACACTCATGAGCCCTAAGGCGGCAATCAACGTTGAGACGCCTAGGCCGGATGAGCCGGCTTTTATGGATATACCACCCGGAACCCAAGACATATTGGAAGAATCGTCTGCCCGGACACCAAGCCCAGTTCATCCTTCCAGCCTGGTGACTCACTTGGATAATGCCAAGGCGCCAGCAGAAGCAAAACTTCCAGATGTTATCATTGTGAAGGAGGGCATTCAAGTTCCCACTACTTCCACTTCCTTGGATAAGATTGTGGCTAAGGATGAACCAGTCAATTTGGACAAACAAAATCCACTTTGTATATTCCAGAGTTATCCGCACTTGGCATTGAAGATTTACACTAGCAATACTTGACCTGGCTGGCCGAGAGACGGGAAATTGAAATAAGCATGATAAATGCTATGAAGGAGAAGTATGAGGTAAAAAATTATTGTTGTGCCACTATCTCCATATTGTCATTAGCCTCCAAGGACCAGTTTATTGAGATAAGCAAGGTCTTAAAATAATTGATTTGTAGCTGTAGCCCCGAAGAGCTGGCTCATTTTCTTGAGATGAGTCGGATATTGTTAATACTTGTGAATAATTCGACCTGTAGCCCCCAAGGATTGGCTCATGTTCTTGAGATGAGTCAGGTCTTTGCTTAATATTGTTTGAAGAATTCGACCTGTAGCCTCCAAGGGTCGGCTCATCTTCTTGAGATGAGTCGGGTCTTTGCTTTATACCGTTTGAAGAATTTGACCTGTAGCCCCAAGGGATGGCTCATCTTCTTGAGATGAGTCGGGTGTTTGCTTAGTACTGTTTGGAGAATTCGACCTGTATCCCCCAAGGGTCGGCTCATCTTCTTGAGATGAGTCGGGTCTTCTTCATATCTTAGTTTTGAAAACTGATATGCATTAGCCCCCAAGTGTCAAGGGTATTGCTTGCAATCTGCTTGGGACTTGATAGGAAGAGTAATCTATCATAAGTCGGTTTAAAACAGTTGTAAGAATACTTGTTGATAATGTTTGTGCATTTGCCAGGAATATGTTGAGGATACTGAGTCAATTGTTGTGAAACTACAGAAACGGCTCAAAGAAGAAAGAAAATTAAAAAGTGATGTTGAGCTCATGGCGGCTCATTTTGAGGATTCTGCGCGTTAGGTAAATGAATGTCTAGAACAAGCCGTAAAGCTATTTGCAGCAGAAAAGGCCACACTTGTAAGAAGTGCAGAAAAAGCAAAAACGAAACTTGATCCATTGAAGGAAAAAATATGCCATTCTCGTGAAACATATCAATGAAATGGTGACAACAATCTTTGGTATGTGTTCTGCTTCTTTTTTATAGTGTACCTTTTTGTGATTGAACGACAGCTCACATCTCTCTCTTTACTTGCAGGGCAAAAAGACCATAATGGTGTAGAACTTCTTATTGTGAAATTGAAAGCCATTTTCACATACGTAGAGCAACTGTTCACCGGATCTGTGTACTCCATCATGGCAGTGAAGAATCTAAAGCATCCGCCAAGAAGCATCAAGGACATGTTGAAGCAGCGTTCTACCCCAATGGGTGACTGAGACCCGGAGATCAGCAGCTCGAGAAGGAGCAAACATGGCGCTGGCTCGAGCAAAAGCATATTTGCCCGAATTGGATGTGGAGCTGTTAAGGGCGGCTTCCCCGAGTTCAAAGTCGATGGCTCCTCATTCACTCATTCAGACTGTGTGAAGTGCATCACGGAGACACGTCCTTTGGCGACTCCGATAGCTGAAGAAATTGACCTCGTGAAATATCATGCTACATATACCAATGATAATGAGCGTATTAACCCACCCAAGAATGACCCAGTGGAGTTGGTCCCCCCCGACGTAAGAGATCTTTTGCCCCTGATGTTGACGCATCATGTCTTATTGAGGGAACATAAAATTTTGAATCATTGAACTCAATTCGATGGCAACAGAAGGGCCAGCAGGTCAACGAGGATGACGAGCCGGCGAATGCAAATCCAGAGGCGGCTGATGAGGAAAAAGCATGAAGGCATCCCTGAAGATGAATGATTCGCCATACTGAGTTAGCACCCAATTAATTAGAAAAACTTGAGTATTTTGGAGCTCCATTGTGCGCCTCTAATAGTGGTAGTCTAAAAACTTCCTCGAAATCCTTGGTCATGCAATTGTGCGTGTGTGCACCTTTGTTGGTGCAGAACTCCAATCTTTTGAGCTTGTTGATTTGATATGATTGTGCCACTCTTTCCACTTTCCCTTGTATGTCTCTATTGTTGTGCTCAATGAGTTTACTGATTGAGACAGAAAAACTGGTCAAGAAATAAGCCGGCAAAAGAACTTGGTTTCCAATAGTCAAGTCTATTGAATCTCTCTTCAATAGTATTGAATATATAGGACTTGAAACCGGCCATAATATGACCGTAGTTATTAACCTAGTTACTCAGGTATGAGCCGGAGTAGGGACAATATCGTGCCTGAAATTTTACATTGTGATGAAAAATCTTATAAATTTTATTAGTAAGCCGGCTCAATGAGACTCGGAAAAAAGAGACTGGCTTTCAAGGCTCAAGTCTTGCTTTAATGAAGCGGGTATGATAACCCATGGTTTATCCTAGCTTTTTGTATGCCGGCTCTCACATGACTCAAGCCAATGTTTTAACCTTGAGAAGTTCAAGGTCCTAAAAGGGATTGACTTGCAAGAGTACAAGGGGTCACTTGATGGGAGTCGCATCGAGCATATAGGCAGGTTTAACCATATATTGTGGTGTTTTTTGCCGATCCAAAAGGGTGAGAAATCTAAACTCGGTGAGTTGGAAGCCCCCAAGTGACCTATGTTACAAACAATAAAGACGCATGCTTCATATATAGGCTGAAATGATGGATACCCCGAGTTTCGAGGATGTCGTCTTTATTATATTTGAACATAAAGAAGTAAATATAGAATTTGCAGGGGGATTACATAAAGAGAGTCAACGGCTCTTCTAAGTATAATAAGGCCGCATGTGAGCGATGTTCCAGGGCCGGGTTGTCTCCTCCTTAGAAGTGTATGATCCTTCTCGTAACTCCACTAGATAATATTACTTGTTGTTAAGGTTTCTGTTGATGACGAAAGGACCCTCCCAAGGTTGAGAAATTTTATGCATTCATGTTTGATCTTGAATCAGACGTAGCACTAAGTCGCCTTCTTGAAAAGTACGGCTTCAGACACTACGGTTGTGATAGCGACGTAGGTCTTGCTGATAAACGGCAGATCTGGATGTTGCTAAATAATGCTCTTCTTCCAAGGCATCCAGGGAGTCTTGACATGCTAGCTCATTGTCCGCCTCAACAGAAGCAGCAACCCGAGGCGAGTCATGGCGAATATCACTTGGTAGAACTGCCTCGGTTCCATATACCAAGAAGAAAGGTGTGTATCCAGTGGATCTATTTGGGGTCATGTGAATACTCCAAAGTATGGTGGGGAGTCCAACCTAGAGTGCGCTCAAGTGGTACCATAAGCCAGGGTTTGATCCCTCTAAGGATCTCCTAATTAGCTCGTTCGGCTTGTCCATTGGACTGTGGATGTGCCACCGCTACCAGGTCAAGCCGGATGTGCTCTCGTTGACAAAACTGCTCCATGGCTCCCTTAGACAAGTTGGTACCATTATCAATGATAATGCTATGAGGGTATAAAAATGGAAAATCAACTTTTTCAAAAACTTGACTGTAGTCTCTGCATCACTGCTACTATCTGACTCTGCTTCAACCCACTTGGTAAATTTATCAACCACCACTAAGAGGTGGGTCTTCTTGTCTGAAGACGCCTTGAACGGACGAACCATGTCAAGCCCCCAAACTGCGAACGAACAAGTATTTGGAATCATAAGCAATTCCTAAGCTGGCACATGGGCCTGTCGACCAAACTTTTGGCACCCATCGCACTTGCGCACAATTTCTTTTGCATCTTCATGAGCCATTGATGTCTACTGCACAACTTTATTCTTGTAGACTCGTGTTGGGCCTCCAAGCGCAGAGTTTTGTAGGACAGTAGCAAATTTCCCTCAAGTGGATGACCTAAGGTTTATCAATCCGTGGGAGGTGTAGGATGAAGATGGTCTCTCTCGAACAACCCTGCAACCAAATAACAAAGAGTCTCTTGTGTCCCCAACACACCCAATACAATGGTAAATTGTATAGGTGCACTAGTTCGGCGATGAGATGGTGATACAAGTGTAATATGGATGGTAGATATAGGTTTTTGTAATATGAAAATATAAAAACAGCAAGGTAACTAATAACAAAAATGAGCAAAAACGGTATTGCAATGCTTGAAAACAAGGCCTAGGGTACATACTTTCACTAGTGCAAGTTTTCTCAACAATACTAACATAGTTGAATCATATATAAGTCCCTCTCGTGTGGCAAAGAGTTCAGTCCAAAGTCACAAATAGCAGAGAACAAGCGAATAAATTATTGTAGGATACGAAATCACCTCAAGGTTATCTTTTCCGATCAATCTTATGAGCTATCTCTATAAGTGTCACGAACAGCCCTAGAGTTCGTACTAAAATAACACCTTAAGATACACATCAACCAAAACCCTAATGTCACCTAGATACTCCAATGTCACCACGAGTACCCATGGGCTTGATTATACGATATGCATCACACAATTTCAGATTCATCATGTTCAATCCAACACAAAGAACTTCAAAGAGTGCGCCAAAGTTTCTACCGGAGATTCAAGACGAAAACATGTGCCAACCCCTATGCATAGATTCCCAAGGTCACGAAACCCGCAAGCTGATCACCAAAACATACATCAAGTGGATCAATAGAACATCCCATTGTCACCACAGATATCCCATCACAAGACATACATCAAGTGTTCTCAAATCCTTAAAGACTCAATCCGATAAGAAAACTTCAAAGGGAAAACTCAATTCATCACAAGAAGATAGAGAGGGGAAAACTCCATATAATTCATCTATATCAATAAAGCTCGTGGTACATCAAGATCGTGCCATCTCAAGAACATGAGAGAGAGAGAGAGAGATCCAACACATAGCTAATGGTACATACCCTCAGCCCCGAGGGTGAACTACTCCCTCCTCGTCATGGAGACCGCCGGTATGATGAAGATGGCCTCCGGTGATAGTGTCCCCCTCCGGCAGGGTGCCGGAACGGGCTCCCGATGCTTTTGGGGTCTCTTTTGGTGCATAAAAACATACTAAATTTTCAGCCCATTCCGAGAACTTCTATTTTTGCAAAAAAAATACACCATGGTAGTTCTACTGAAAACAATGTCAGTCCGGGTTAGTTCTAATAAAATCATACCAAAATCATACAGAATTATTGTAAACATGGCATGAATACTTCATAAATTATAGATACGTTGGAGACGTATCAGCCTTCATTCAATAAAACTCATGCCGAAAAGCTTTTGCCACCAGGGATCGTGAGTCGGCATGATATCCATAGTCGCTAGCATGGATCTCATTAAAAATCTCCTGACCTTTCTCAGGGGAAACATGACACTGAACACGCCAGTGCTACTTCGCCAATGTAACTCGCTGTTGACGATAGTCATTGATTTAAACTGCCAAATTATCTGTTGAGCTACGGTCTCCTCGTTTGGGAGCTCGCCTCGAGTCAAATACGCCAGATAAGGAATAGTCCATTCCGGAGTAGTGTGGAGAGCCGCCACCACCAATTGTATCTCCGAGTCAGGGATGGGGATGTCCTCCTTAGATGGCAATTTAACAGAATGATTATGAAGGACATCTAAGAAAACATTGGGGGGACCGGTTTCCTTTGTGAACCGAGTCGTGACAGGGCGACGGCCGGCTCGTTGAGCCGGCGGTCTATATGATCGACTTGATAGCCTTGAAAATGACCCGCCACATCCGAGACTGCCCGCCAATAAGCCACCATTAGGGGCTCTTTAGAGTCCCAAGTTCTTGAAACTTGTTGAGCCACCAAATCCGAGTCACTCAAACACCTGACCCGGCTAAGATTCATCTCCTTTGCTATTCTAAGCCCATGTAGGAGGGCTTCGTATTCAGCTGCATTGTTAGTACAAGGAACATAAGCCGTAGTACATAACAAAACTTGTCACCTAGTGGGGAAGATAATATGACTCCGTCCCCCGAGCCTTCCAACTGTCTAGATCCATCAAAAGTTATAGCCAATAGGTATTATCTGGCTTATCCTCTGGAATCTGCAACTCTGTCCAGTCATTGATGAAATCTACTAGTGCTTGGGACTTGATAGTGGTTCGGGGCACATATTTTAGATGGTGATCGCCAAGTTCAATTGCCCACTTAGCAATCCGTCCGGTGGCCTCCTGGTTTTGTATGATATCATCAAGGGGGTGCCAAACTAACCACCGTGCTTGGATGCTCCTAGTAATGGTGTTTTAGCTTCCGGCTTGCCATGAAAATCCCGTAAACAAGTTTTTGCCAATGCGGGAACCGCTGCTTGGACGAAGTTAAAACTTTGCTGACAAAATAAACTGGGTGTTGAACCAGATGTTCCTTCCATTCATCTTTCCGCTCAACAACTACTGCTACACTCACCACTTTGGAATTAGCAGTGATGTACAAGAGCATAGGCTCCTTGTGAGTGTGAATGGCTAAGATGGGAGGATTAACAAGTTGTTTTTTTAGCGCTTCAAAAGCCTCATTAGCGGCGTCAGTCCACTTAAAGTCGCATGTCTTCTTTAGCACTTGATAAAAAGGGATAGCTTTTTCTCCCAGCAGCTTATGAAATGACTTAAAGCTGCGATGCGACCCTCCAGGCGTTGAACCTGGTTTATATTTGTCGACGCAGCCAGTGAAGTTACTTCCTTGATCTTGTCCGGGTTAGCTTCGATGCCTCACTCAGACACCGAGAATCCTAATAGTTTGCCTGTGGGAACACCAAAAACACACTTTGTCGGGTTAATTTGCATCTGGTACACTCAAAGATTACCAAAGTCTCCTTGATGTCATCCAAGAGCATCTCCTTCTTCTGAGATTTCACCACAATGTCATCAACATAGGCGTGAACATGGTGCCCAATCTGCGGTTGAAGGCAATTCTGCATGCACCATTGATAAGTCGCCTCTGTGCTCTTAAGCCCAAAGGGAATAGAGTCATAGCAGTAAGCACCGAAAGGAGTGATAAAAGTTGTCTTCTCCTGATCCTCAACAACCATCTTGATCGGAGCTGGAGTACGCATCCAGGAAACACAATCGCTCAGCACCCGCCATAGGATCAATGATCTGATCGATACGCAGGAGAGCAAAAGGATCCTTCGGACAAGGCTTATTGAGATCTGTATAATCAACACACATGCGCCAAGTGTCATTCTTTTTCAGAACAAGCACCGGGTTAGCCAGCCATTCAGGATGAAAAACTTCAACGATAAACCCGGCAACTAGGAGTCGGGCTACTTATTTCGCAATAGCCTTGCGTCTCTCCTCGTTAAAATGATAGAGGTATTGGCATACTAGTTTCATCTTTGGATCCATGTTAAGGTGGTGCTCAACGAGTTCTCTTGGGACTCCAGGCATGTCAGAAGTGAAAGGACGTGGATGTCGCCTAGAGGGGGTGAACAGGTGCTTTAAAATAATTACGTTTGGCTTGAACAAATGCGGAATAAAACTAACGTTTAATTAGTCAAGCACAAAACCTATAACTACTAGGCTCACCTATGTGCACCAACAACTTATGCTAAGCAATATAGACAACTAAGTGATAGCAAGATATATAACAAGAAACAATATGTATCACAAAGTAAAGTGCATAAGTAAAGGGCTCGGGTAAGAGATAACTGAGGCACACAGAGACGACGATGTATCCCGAAGTTTGCACCCTTGCAGAAGCTAATCTCTGCTCGGAGTGATGTGGAGGCACAATTCTCCCCAAGATGCCACTAAGGCCACCATAATCTCCTCACGCCGTCGCACAATGCAAGATGTCGTGATTCCACTAAGGGACCCTTGAGGGTGGTCACTGAACCCGTACAAACAAGGTTGGGGAAATCTCCACAACTTAATTGGAGGCTCCCAACAACACCACGAAGCTTCACAATAATAGATTGTGGCTCTAAGGTGACCTCAAATGCTCGGGGCAATCTCCACAACCTAATTGGAGACCCCGAAGCTTGCCCGGAGCTTTGCACCACAATGATTGAGCTCCGAGGCACCACCAACCGTCTAGGGCGCCAAAGCACCCAGGAGGAACAAGCTCTAGGGTGCTCAAACACCCAAGAGTAATAAGCTTCTCAACTTCTCACTTCCACGTATCATCGTGGAGGACTCAAACCTATGCACCAAATCAATGGCAAGGGCACACGGAGTGCCAAAGTCCTTCTCTCTCAAATCCCACCACAATAACAAATGTTATGGAGGAAATGAGAGGAAGAACAAAGAAAAACACAAAGAACTCCACGATGAAGATCCAGGGGGTTCCCCTCACAAAGAGGAGAAAGTGATTGGTGGAAATGTGGACCTAGATCTCCTCTCTCTTTTCCCTTAAGAACTAGCAAGAATCATTGGAGGGATTGAGAGTTAGCAAGCAGAAAGAAGGTCAACCATGGGGGAAGAACACGAGTTGAAGAGTTAAAAGCCATTGGGGAACAAGACCCCATTTTATAGGGCCCCCAAAATCCAACTGTTATGTGCACAGGTCGTGCACAAGCGGTACTACAACTCGGTGAGCGATACTACCGCTTAGCACGGTAGTTCCAAGAGAAGCATGCAAAACGGCAGAAAACTCGAGGCAATGGTACCGCCCGGTACTTCCGCTTAATAAACATAAGCGGCACTTAAGGGCGGTAGTACCGCTCAGAACTTCTTCTTAAAAAAATAAGTGGTAGGTTGAGGGGTCTTCGGGGTGGTAGTACCGCTCCAGCGGTACTACCGCTCTCGGGAGAGCAGTACTTCCACTAAAAAATGGCCAGAGATCCCTGTAGGCACTAGAAGGTAAATATAAGCGGTAGAGACAGCGGTAGCACATAGCGGAAGTACCTCCCAAGTGGTACTACCGTGCTACCGAGCAATACTACCACTTGTTCAGAGAAAAACAGCTCTCGCACTGAAACTGCCATAACTTTCACAAATGAACTCTGAATTGAGCAAACTCAAGCTTGCTGGATATAGCAAGACAAGAGCTATCCAATGATATAGAGATGTGAAATCTCTATGAATGAAGAACCGACAAAAACTCCAACATCGAAAACATCATAGAAGATGCATATGGACTTCGTTTTTGATGAACATGAGCTTGTCATGAAATTGACCATAAGCTCAAGAACTCACAAAGAGAAACACCAAACAAGAACCAAGAAAGATGATGATGCAAGGATCTAAATGGTTTGAGCTCTCAATGAACGATACGATCAAGCTACTCACTTGAGAGCCCCCCTTGATGGTATGGCTATCTATCATGTAACCCAGTCTCCCAACTATCACTATGAGACCGGTAAAACAGAAAACCCTATCAAGGTCAAACCTTTGCCTTGCGCATAGTCCACTTGAGCTAGATGATGACGATGTTGACTGCCTCAAGATGGACCACATTTCTTGATTGCGTAGGCTTGATGAAGATTAGTAGATTGCTCCCACATACTCCACTATGGGTGGGCCACTCTTCGGCACATCTTCACAAGTCCATTGTCACCACAATGAATGACAAGCTTCAAGCATGATCTCTGTGTGACGCTTCACTTGAGCTTGCACACTGCAACCTTGATGACGATCACCACTTGATGTCATCTTCCATGGGATGTATGAGATCTTCCACTTGACGCAAGCCCATGGAAACATACCTAACCCCACATAGAACTCTCACGGGGAACATGGGTTAGTACACAAAGCATAATGGAAAATGCTTACCATACCATGGGATCACTTGATCCCTCTCAGTACATCTTGTATGCTTTGTGTGTTGATCAACTTGATTCACTCTTTGACTTAGTCTTGATCAACCTTGTATCTTATCTAATCTATGACCAATATTTGGATAAAACCTTGAATACCACCTTGGTCACCATATAAACTCCTTGAAACCAACACATGGACTTCAAGAAGTGCCTATGGACAAATCCTTCGAATATAACTTAAGGCAACCATTAGTCCATAGTGCTTGTCATCAATCACCCAAAACCACATATGGATAAATGTGCTCTTACAAGAAGGTTTATGATGTCTACTACACAACTTTATTCTTGTAGACCCGTGTTGGGCCTCCAAGCGGAGAGTTTTGTAGGACAGTAGCAATTTTCCCTCAAGTGGATGACCTAAGGTTTATCAATCCGTGGGGGTTTAGGATGAAAACGGTCTCTCTCAAACAACCTTGCAATCAAATACAAAAAATCTCTTGTGTCCCCAACACACCCAATACAATGGCAAATTGTATAGGTGCACTAGTTTGGCGAAGAGATGGTGATACAAGTGCAATATGGATGATAGATATAGGTTTTTATAATATGAAATTATAAAAACAGCAAGGTGGCAAGTGACAAAAATGAGAAAAAATGGTATTGCAATGCTTGACAACAAGGCCTAGGGTCCATACTTTCGCTAGTGCAATCTATCAACAATGCTAATATAATTGGGTCACATTACCATCCCTCAAAGTGCAATGAAGAATCATTCCAAAGTTCTTATCTAGCGGAGAACATAAGAAGAAATTGTTTGTAGGGTACGAAACCACCTTAAAGCTACCCTTTCTGATCAATCTATCCAAGAGTTTGTAGTAAGATAATACCAAGTTATCCTTTTCGATCGATCTATTCAAGAGTTCTTACAAGAATAATAGCATATGATACGCATCAACCCACTCTAATGTCACCTAGATACTACAATGTCACCACAAGCATCCATGAGTTAATTATACGATATGCATCAAACAATTTCAGATTCATAACACTCAATCAAACACAAAGAACCTCAAAGAGTGCCCGAAGATTTCTACCGGTGAAAGTAGGATAAGAACGTGTATCAACCCCTATGCATAGATTACCCCAATGTCACCGAGGGAATCCGCAAGTTGAGTATTGATAATCCCCAATTGCAAGGAATCATCATAGCAATTTCCAAAGGTGGAAGTGACAAGTATGGAGTGTCTAAACCACAAGGAGATAAAGGTAAGATCAATATTCTCCTAAGTCCTATCTTCCACATATACGACTCTACGTATGCCGAACTTTTGCTTCCAACTAGAAACGAGAAATAAAACTATGTTGTGTGTATGAAGAGAATAGCTTTGCATGACAACGGACAACTAAAATATAAAAATAGGTGCTGTTATCATAAATTTAGAATATATTACAATATATTACAAATAGCGAGTGTGGAATAATGATGGGTCGGTGTGTGGAATTATCCTAGGCAATTGTTGACAAGATCGAAAATCATTATTGCAATTTTGTATGAAGGAGAGGCATAAACTAACATACTTTCTCTACTTGGATCATATGCAATTATGATTGGAACTCTAGCAAGCATGTTGACGGGGGGATGACCCCCGGGTAGCCTCAAACACTCCTTATGCTTCGGGCCCGCCCATAGGGCAAATAGGCGGGCCGCCTTCGAGGAGCCGGTCCGGCGGCGCCCCGCCAGCTCTAACCCCCCAGCACGGGCGCGCCGGCTGCTCCTTCACCAGCTGCGGCGTGCTGGCCGGCTGGGGCCTCGCCGCCCGGCTCCTTCACCAGTCGGTCATGCATCGGATGCCCCTGACGGGCCCTGCGTGGTGATAGTGGGCCCCGTCCCATCGGGGGTCGGCGCCCGCATGGCCACAGTGGCCCCTATCCCGTCGGTGGTCAGCGCCCGCATGGCCACAGTGGCCTCTCGCCGCTGTTCGACGGCGACCAGGACACCAACAGTGGCAGCCTGCCCCCAACCACTCCGCCATCTACTCTAGCATGGCTACAGGACAGCCGGCCGGCCGCTGACTTCGGCCGACCGCCACAAGACGACGCCGCTCGTGGCACCCCGTGCCGTGGCGTGAACGGGCTCGGGGCCCGCCCTTGACGAGATCGAAGCTGGTGGCCCCCACAGCCGGCCGTTGAGGCTGCCGGCTGGGCCCCCCACGACCATTACATTCCTATTATAAGCCGGGGGGCTGGTCTATAAAACCCCCCGGACCTCCCTCATGCAGGGGGGCGACGATGGACAAACAGATGTCGCGACGAAGAAGAACGACGATAGCACCACCCACGTAGCATCCCCCACGGGGAACCTCTCGAGCCAGAGCGCTTAGCTCCCACCTCGGTTCATACAGCTCCAAGAGCATGATTGTAACCTGCACCATCATCTAAACGAGACCAAGCAGGAGTAGGGGTTTTACCTCCCTCGGAGGGCCCCGAACCTGGGTACATCGCGTGTCAGTCACCGCTTGTGCGTAACCCCGTTCCCGGAGTCCACCGGCGTCCTTTCGGCCCTCTCAATTAGCCTACCCATGGCATCTGCCGTGACAAAACCACGATAGTTGGCGCCCACCGTGGGGCCAACCGCGGCGTCGGCCGGAGTTATGCTCCGGGTGGGGCCCTTCACCACCTCCCCCGGCCGCCCCACGTCCGGGCAGAATTGCATGCTCGTGGGGCTTGCTCCGGCAGGTCCTACGGGCGGCGCGGCCGGCCTCTCCGACGGATGCCCTGGCCATGGCCTCACGCTCGACGATGACGCGCTCGCCGGGTTGTTCAGCAAGCTCAGCCTCGCCGGCGAGGCGCCGGCCGACGAATACCCTAGCGAGGTGCTCGACTGCACCGATCCTCCCATGTCCGTAGGCGCTCTTGCCAACGGCGACGCGATCGCCTCCCACGCCCGCGCGGGATTAATGGTCACCGCTTCCTTCACCACTGCGGGCCGCATGCGTGCGGCCGAGGCCGGTGTGGCTGCCGCCCGCGCCGGCACCTCCGACCCTCTCGCCGCCACCCTCCGGGGTCTCGGCACCCCCGTCACCACAACGGCAGACCCGGCCGCCACCAGAGCCGAGCTGGAGGCGGCCCGCCGCCGGCTGTTCGAAGATGCCAGCGCCCTCGTTGCCGAACGACGCCGGATGGAGGCCACTCAGCGGGAGTACAACTCCGCATACGGCCTCACCCCGGCTGGCCCCGAGCCCAGCCGGTGCGGCGCCGTGCGGGAACGCGGCCGCGTGGTCGCCGACATCCTAGGCGGCCGCCTCCCCGTTTACGACAACCCCACCGCCAACCTGCGCGCTGCCAAGTCTGCCTACGAGGACCTGGCAACCTTGGAAGGTGAGGAGCGGGCCGCACGTGAGCGGCACATTAAGGACCTCATCGACACTGCCAACACGCAGCAGGTCGCCCTCACTCCCGGAGGGGCCGTCTCCGAGTTCCCCCGTCCCGAGGGCGAGGGCTCTGGTGCTGTTGACCTTCGACAGGCTCAGCATTCTAGCACCCCTCGTCCCTCCGGCCGGAACGCCCGGGGGAGCAATGCTCAGCGTCCCCCATCGCGTGGGAACGAACAACCGGCTGTGAATAGCCGGCGCAGCAATCGCCCGGCTGGCGGAAGCCGGCGCAGCCGCGAACACACCCCACCTCCACGACAGGAACCGGCGCGGTCCATTCCGCCGGCCGTTCGACCTGAGCTCACGGCCTGGCTCGGGCCGCGCGTTCCCCACAGCGACAACGACGCCCGGCTCCGCCTCGACTGGCTGGCGCCGTCGGCTCTCCTCGAGGAGGAGGGCTCGATTGGCCCGGCCTGCTTCGGCCCGCGGATCCGCAATGAGCCATTTCCGCCCGGTTTCACGCTTCCCCGCGACACCCCGAAGTACACGGGAACCGCCAAGCCGGAGGACTGGCTGGTAGACTACACCACCGCCGTCGACATCGCCAGGGGGAACAAGCGCGTAGCCGTCCGCTACGCTCCCCTGATGCTGATCGGCTCTGCCCGCACCTGGTTGAACAGCCTGGCCGCCGGCAGCGTCAACACCTGGACGGACTTCGAGGAAGCCTTCATCCGCAACTTCACCGGCACCTACAAGCGACCCGCTCACCCCCGCGAGCTCGCCATGTGCGTCCAGGGCCCGGACGAGCCCCTCCGCGACTACCTCACGCGCTGGACCGAGCTCCGCAACTCCTGCGAGGGCGTGCACGAGGTGCAGGCCATCCAGTACTTCATCGAGGGCTGTCGCGACGACACGCCCCTCAAGCACAAGCTCTTGCGCTCTGAGCCAACCTCCCTGGCGGACTTGATGTCCAAAGCAGACAAATACGCCACGGCCTACTCCTCCATGAGGATGAAAGCCAAGGCACCAACCAAGCCGGCTCCGGCCCCGCCCAGGCCGGCCACCGACAACCGGCAACAGCCCAACGGCAAGCGCAAGAACGACCAGCCCGATCACCGATACGGGAGCCGGCTCGTCGCCTCCATCGAGGAGGAGCAGCCGACTAGCCAGGCCTCCGGCAAGCGCCAGCGCACCGGTAAGGCTGCCTGGCAGCCCAAGCTGACTTTCGAGCAGCTGTTGGACCTCCCTTCCAGGAACCACTCCGGTGCCACACCGGCCACGCACATGCTCTGGCAGTGCAGCTTCTCACAGCGCCTGGCCCGGGGCGACGGCCTCCCGGCCCCTCCCGCGCCGCCAGCCCGTGGGCCGGCTCAGGCCCAAGCTCCGCCTCTGGCCCCCCAGCCGGCCCGCGCGCCCCCAGCCCTGACGCGAAACGACGGCCGGCTGCTGGACCAATACCCCGAGCCCGACGGCTACTACGTCGTCTTCACGAGTGAAGAGACGGACAAGCACGCCCAACGCCGGCTCCATCGCGAGGTGAACGCCACCGCACTCGCGACTCCCCAGTTCATGCACTGGTCCGAGAAGCCGGTCACCTGGAGCCGGGCAGACCATCCGGCAGTGATGCCAGACTCGGGCAGCTATGCCCTCGTCCTCGACCCCACCATCGCCTCTGAGAGGCGCTCCTGCTGTTGTTCATGGGTGCTCGTCGATGACGGCAGCAGCATAAACATCCTCTACCTTGACACCCTGCTCAAGCTAGGACTCAAGGTGGAGGACCTGAAGGCATGCCGGACCGTGTTCCACGGCATCGTCCCGGGCAAGTCCTGCACCCCCTCGGCAAGATCTGGCTCGACGTCCTCTTCGGCGACGCTGGCCACTTCCGCCGCGAGCCGATCTGGTTCGAGGTGGCGGACCTTAGCAGCCCCTACCACGCTTTGCTGGGACGGCCCGCGCTCGTCAAGTTAATGGCGGTTCCCCACTATGCCTACCTCAAGCTCAAGATGCCGGGTCCCAAAGGCATCATCACCGTTGTCGGCAAGTACCAGGTGTCCATGGCGTGTGCGCGCGATGGCAGCCGGCTGGCCGAGGCCCTGGAGATAGCAGAGGAGAAGCGGCAGCTCGACCGACTGGTGGCTCTCGCCTCTGCCCAGCCGGCCGTGCCGGCTCCTCCATCCCAGTCCGTCGGTGAAGGCTCTTTCCGGCTGTCTAGGGACACCAAGCAAGTGCCGCTCGATCCGGCCAACCCCACCCAGTGTGTGACCATCGGTTCGCGCCTCGACATCAAATAGGAAAGCGAGCTCGTCGACTTCCTCCGTGAGAACCGGGACATTTTTGCATGGTCCCCAAAGACATGCCGGCCGTCAGAAGTTCACCGGCTGCCTCGCCTCCCTCAGCCGGTTCATCAGCCGGCTTGGCGAGAAGGCCCTGCTCCTTTACGGACTCCTGCGCAAGTCGGCCCTGGTCGAGCCGGGCCGAGACCTCTCCAAGAAGCCGGCCCTGTTCGACTGGCCTAGCGAGGCGGACGCGGCGTTCCGCGACCTCAAGAGGGCTCTCACCAGCGCGCCCATTTTGGCCGCATCGGCTGAGAAGGAGCCCCTGCTCGCCTACATCGCGGCCACTACGCGCGTCGTCAGCATCGTCCTGGTGGTGGAGCGGCCGGAGGAGGGCAAGGCGCTGCCGACGCAGCGTCCGGTCTACTACCTCAGCGAAGTCCTCTCCGCCTCCAAACAGAACTACCCCCACTACCAGAAGATGTGTTACGGCATCTACTTCGCCAGCCAGAAGCTGAAGCATTACTTCCAGGAGCACGTCGTCACTGTTGTGAGCACGGCGCCATTAGGCGAAATCATGGCCGGCCGGGATGCCACCGGCCGGATAGCCAAATGGGCCATCGCCATGGCCGACTACGAGATCCGGTACGAGCCGCGCACCGCCATCAAGTCCCAAGCGATGGACGACTTCCTCGTCGACTGGGCCGAGACCCAGTTCGTGCCGCCTCCGCCCGACTCCACACACTGGCGTATGCATTTCGACGGCTCCAAGATGAGGACCGGCTTGGGTGCCGACATTGTCCTCTCCTCACCGAAAGGTGATCAACTCAAGTACACCCTCTAGATCCACTTCGCCGCCTCCAACAACGTGGCCGAGTATGAAGCCCTCGTCCACGGCCTCCGGCTCGCCAAGGGGATCGGCATCCGGCGCATACTATGCTTCGGCGACTCCGACCTCGTGGTCCAGCAGGTTTCTGGCGAGTGGGACGCCAGAGACGCCAACATGGCCAGCTACCGCTTCCTCGTCCAGCAACTCACCGGCTTCTTCGAGGGCTGTGAGTTCCATCACGTCCCCCGGGCGGACAACGAGGCGGCCGACATGCTAGCCAAAATCGGCTCCACCCGGCAGGCCATTCCTGCCGGCATCTCCCTCGAGCAGCTGCTGAAACCCTCGATCAAGCTGTCCCCTGAGTCGGAATCCATCTTCATACCGACGGGCGCGGCCGACTCTGCGGTTGCGCCGGCTGCCCTGCCGGCCCCATTGATCGCAGCCGCCTCGCCGGCCCCGACGCCACCCACCGCTCCAAACCAACCGGCCCCGCCGGCACTCGACACTGTCATGACGACGGCCGACCTTCCCGCCGCGACTTCACTCCCAGGGACTAAAGAACCGGTCCCGGGCGTTGGCGTGCCGGCCCCGGGGGCTGCCGCCTCCAACGTTCCGCTCATGCCCGAGCCGGCTCCCGTCTCGGCCCCATCGTGGGCTCTGCCCATCCTGGCGTTCCTCGAGCGCGGCGAGCTCCCCCCTAACGAGGCCACTGCAAGGCAAATCCAGCGCCGGGCCTCGGCCTACGGCATCATCAACCGCGAGCTCGTTCACCGCAGCACCACCGACGTTTTCCAATGCTGCGTCGAGCCGGAGAAGGGGCTGGAGATCCTCCTCGACATCCACCAAGGCGAGTGTGGGCATCATGCCGCCTCTAGCTCCTTGGTAGCCAAGGCGTTCCGCCACGGTTTCTACTGGCCGACTGCCCTGGAGGCGGCCAAGGACTTGGTCGACAAGTGCGAGGGCTGCCAATGCTTTCGCACGCAAAGCCACCTGCCGGCTACCGCCCTCCAAACCATCCCCCTCTCATGGCCTTTCGCCGTCTGGGGGATGGATATGGTGGGGCCCTTCAAGACCGCCCGGGGCGACATGACACACCTGTTGGTCGCCGTCGACAAGTTCACCAAGTGGATCGAGGCGTGAGCCATCAAGAAGCTGGACGGCCCCACTTCCGTCCGGTTCATCGAAGACATCACAGTTCGCTATGGCGTCCCCCATAGCATCATCACCGACAACGACATGAACTTCGCCAATGGCGCACTGGCGCGTTTCTGCTCATGATAGGGCATCCGGCTCGACCTGGCGTCCGTCGCCCACCCCCAGTCCAATGGCCAGGTCGAAAGGGCGAACGGCCTGATCCTGGCCGGAATCAAGCCCCGGCTCGTCACACCGCTGGTCCGGTCAGCCGACTGCTGGGTCGAGGAGCTGCCGGCCGTCCTATGGAGCCTCCAGACCACGCCCAACCGGTCGACTGGCTTCACCCCGTTCTTTCTCGTTTATGGGTCCGAGGCGATCATCCCCACCGACATCGAGTTCGATTCGCCTCGGGTCACCCTGTACACCGAGAAGGATGCAAGAGAGGCAAGGGAGGACGACATCGACCTCCTTGAAGAAGCCCGTGAGCTAGCTTTGAGCCGGACGGCCATCTATCAGCGAAAGCTCCGACACTACCACAGCAAGCGGATCCGGCCACTCTCCTTCCGCGAGGGGGACCTGGTGCTCAGGCGGGTTCAACGAATGGCCGGCCAGCACAAGCTGTCCTCCCCATGGGAGGGCCCATTCATCATCAGTCGGGCTTTGCACAACAAAGCCTACTACCTGATAGACGCCCAGAAGCCACAGAAGCACAAGAGAGATGCGTCCGGCGAAGAAACGGAGCGCCCGTGGAACGCGGGGCTCCTCCGTCCGTTTTACTGCTAAAAAGCCAGTGTACGTACTCTGTACTTTTGCCCCTTCGGGCCCATTAATGCAATGGGGACCTCAAGCCGACGCTTGAGGAACACCCCTTTTTGATTTCTCCAAGTCTCTTCCTACCATCTAAGGCCCGGGCCCGGCTCACGATCCCGGGGGCTCGCCCAACTCCCCTCCGAGGCGGACGAATAAGTGTGAGCAAGTGGCCTTTCGCCTCCCCCGCCCTAACCAGCCACAGATCGGCCCCCGGCTGTCCGGCTGAAGGGACTGCGGGGTACGAAAGAGCTTCTCACACAAAGGTCCGCCAACGCGCGGTAGCCGGGCTAGCCCAACCATGTTACGTCACTCCCCATGGCCGGCCTCTGCCGGCTCGACCTAGTCCTAGCCGGTTGACTCTAAGAGCCCGCTACCTTTTCCCTAAGGGTGAAGCCCCGTCCCTGTCCCAGACCGGCTCCCGGCTGGCCGGCAGGCGGGGCAGAAGCCGGAAGGAATCCTAGCGCACACGAACAAGTCAACAGGCAAAAGGCGAAAGTAGAACCGACACACACTCCTTTCTACTTCTGACAACAAAACATCGATTAAACATGATAAAAGGCCCACGGCTGCAGGTTCATTACAGTACGTCTTAAATACACCCCCAGTGGGTGGAACTCCGGCACTAAAAATGAAATGCAGATGAAAATCTACAAGGAGGAGCGATCTTGAGCCATCTCGCCTCCGGCTCCGGCACCTCCAGGGCCGGCTGCGTTCATGCCGACGGCGCCGGCGCCCTCGAGGCTGGTGCTCCCGGGGCGGCCGAGGTGGAGGTCCCCACGTCATCAGCCAGCTCGGACGGAGCGTAGTTGTCGGTGTCAGACCGATCGTCGACCGTCTCGCACTCGCTCCCCTCCGGGTCGTCGAGGGCAAGGCCGTACGAGTCTTCCGGGATGGTCACGCCGTCCGCACCACGCTCCAGCACGTACTCATCCCATGCGGCGAAGGACGCGAGCTCGCTCGCTCGCCTCTGCAGCTCGTCCGCCACCACCGACAGCTCCGCTTCGATGCAAGCACGCTGGGCCGTGAGCAACCCCAGGTCAAGCCCAGGATGCCATGACCTGGCAACGCGGAGCACCATCTCTGCGCCGCCACGCGCCGCGGAGGCCCTCCAGGCATTCACCCGCGCAGTCCCGGCTTCCAACCACCGGGCAAGCCGGGTATAGGAGCCCGGATCCACAGCCCGGGGCCAGAGGGCCCGGACCAGCGCTGTACCGGCGTTCCGAAACCGCGTCAGGGTGCGGATGACCATCTCCAGGCGCAGCTCGGCGGCAACCCCCACATCCTCCAGCGTCCAGGGGGCGCCTGGCTCGACGACCTCTCCCCGGGCCCGCCGGTCCTCACGATCGGACTCCACAGCCGCCTCGGCACTCTCTTGGGTACCTGGGAAGAGCCCTAAGAAAGGGTGAGGAAAAGTAGAAGGGGGCGCACAAAGAAATAAGGAAGAGGAAGGCCGGGAACTTACGACGTACCATCCGGTCCACCTTGTGGCCCTGCTCCACCAGGTTTGCCTCCCGGTCCGCCACTTCCTGGCGGTAGTGCTCAGTCTCGTCCTGAGCCGCAAGTTTCTCCTTGAGCGCCGTCGTTAGCGCGGCATCCTGGGCCTCCAGTTTGTGGCGGAGCACCTTCTTCCGCTCCTCCGCCTCCCGGTCCGCCAGTTCCCATCTATGGGCCTCCTCGAGCTTCTTCCGGTCCGCCCTCAGCCCCTCCGCCCTCTCGCGGAACTTCTGGCACTCCGCCGCCACAGTGTCCCGCTCCCCGAGGAGGCGGACCACATGCCCCCGGAGGCCGACCGCCTCTTTGTGGGCGGCTGCACGGAGAAGATTTGATCAAGTTAGAAGGAAGGAATGACAAGGGAACCGGCCCGCCTCCAGGGCAGCCGGCTTGGCGCTCGGGGGCTCTCCCCACCAAGGACGCAGGAACACGTACCTTGCAGGTCTGTAGTCGCGGCGGCAAGGTGGCTCTCCGCCCCCTTGAACAACCCCAGCAGGGTGTTGTACGCCTCCGCCCGGCAATCGTAGGCCGCCTGCAAAAAACGAAGAGGAAGATAGCGCTTTAGGCTCGACCCGCCTGCAGCCCAGCCGGCTCGAGCCTCGGGGGCTACACCCAGTGGGTGCGCTAGCGCGCCCCCACTGGAAGAGAAGAAAGAGAAAGGAGAGATAGAGCGCTTACCGCAACCGCCCGCTCCAAGCTCACCAACCGCTCGCTGACGGCCCGGGCGTCCTCCATTTCCTAGGCGTGGCAGGCCGTGAAGGACTCCACGATGGCGGCCACCACGGTCCCAAGGGCGCTCGCCGGCTCGCAGGAGGCTGGGCTCCCGGCCGTCGCCCACAGCTGCTGGGGCCGGCCCCCGTCTGCGGGCCTTCCTTTGTGGGAGATGACGATGGTGCTGGTCCCCGTCGCCATCGTCGTTTCGGGGGTCGCCGACGACGTGCTCGCCGCGGCCGCCCCCTCGGTGGTCGTGGCCTCGCGGATTCTCCACCATCGGCGCCCCCTGGCCGGCTCGCGTCCGGTGCCGGTGTGTCAGGGGCCGGCACGCCAGAAGCCGGTGCCCCCGTGGCCGGTGCCCCCGTGGCCGGCGCCTCCTGCGTCGGCGCCTCCAAGCCCACCACCTCCACGCCCGGCGGCACGACGCTCGCTTTTGGTGGCGCGTCGTCCGACGCCAACGACGCATCGTTCCTAGCCGGCTGGGAGGCTTGGTGGATTTTTTCCGCCAAGTCCTCCGCGGCCTCCCCGCCGTCTCCCGCGGGCCGGTCGGCACCTTGGCGGCCCGGCGACGTCTCCTCCGGGCCGTGGGGGAATGGCTCCCACGTTTGGCCAGCGGCCTCCCCGCTGGCCACCCCCGCCTTTGCCCCCACCTCCTCCCACCGGCGGCGCTCTTCCTCACGCAGCTCCCGCTCGGCCCTGTCGAGGTCGAGGCACGCCTGGCACTCCATCTCCTCGGCCGTCGACGGCGGCGCCGCTTTTGTCCTCCCGCCGCCTGGCTCTCCGCTCAGCGAGCGTGCCTCGCTGATGGCGGCGGGGCATTAGACGAGGAAGGGGGCAAAACCAGGATTCAAATCAACAAAAGATCAAGACTTACCCGACCATGACCGGCACCGCCCGCCTAGAGGCCCGGTCGGGTTCCCCCTCTGCCTCTTGCTCCCTCCGGCGCAGCTACCGCCCGGCTACACGGTGGCCACACGCTTGGGCGCCGGCTTGGGGGGCGGCCGGCCCCTTCCCCTTGTCCACCTCGGCCGGGTCGCTGGCGCCCCGTGGCCGGCGCCTCCGCGGTGCCGTGACCTCCCCTTCCGAGAACTTCGTCGGGTCTTCTGCTGCAAGGGTCGGCTCCCGCTCAGCATCGTCGTTGGGCCAATCCCTTAACGGCGCCCGAAACGAAGACTCACCCGGTGGCTCGGCCTCGTCATCCTCTTCCTCCTCCGCCTCGTCGTCGCCTGCCTCCACCTCGCCGGCTCGCTCGGTGGTGGCCGGCTCCACGCCGACGTCGTACTCGACCTCTTCCGGGTCGGACTCCACCGAATCTGGCGCCGGCGTCGCGTAGTCCTGCAGGAGCGCGAATTTCTGCAGACAAACCGGACGGCGCTGTTAGACCGAAGGGGGGATTATGACCCAGCGGCCACAGGATGGGAGGCGGAGCCGGCTGTTCACTTACGCGTGGTGTCGGATGACTCCGGCTGTAGGGGAGTTTCCCCCACTGCCACTCCCCCTCCTTCATCTTCGCCGTCGACACGGCGTTGACCTTCCTCGCCACGTGAATCGGCCTCAGCTCCTTGGTGGAGAGCCGGCAGGGGTCATGGCACCCTCCCATCTGGCAAATATGATGTGGCCGACGTTGTAGCGGCAGCACCCGGCTCGCAATCATCGCCGACAGCAAATCCATGGCCGTGAGCCCCTTCATCCCGGTCAGCTCGCGGAGGCGGGCGCTGAGCCGGTCGGCCGTCTCGGGCGCCGAGGTCGGCGTTACCCTCCAGTTTTGCATGGCAACCGGCGGGTGGTTGGCGAAGTCGGGGAGGTTGATATAGTCCTCCTCTGGCTTCACGTTCTTCACATAGAAGAACCCCCGCTGCCATCGCTTCACCGACTCGTGCAGCGGGAGTCTAGGGAAGCCGGTCCCCTGACGAACCTGGACCGAGGCGCCCCCGCAGGCGGTTATCACCATCCTCTGGGTCGTCGGGTCCTTCACCGTCTGCCGCTTGAAGTAGAAGAGCCGGCACTAGAAGTCGAGTCTGGGCTCGACTCCCAGATATCCCTCGCAGAGGACGACGAACACCGCCAACTGCAGGATGGAGTTGGGGGCGAGGTGGTGAGGCTGCAGGCCGAAGTGTGTCAGGAACCGCCGGAAGAAGGCGCTCGCCGGCAGCCCCAATCCGCGGTGCAAATGGTCGGCGAAGACCACGACCTCGCCCAGCCGCGGCGCTGGGGTGTTCTCCGCCCCCGGCGGGCGGACCTCCAAGTTCTCCGCCGCCGGGAGCTTGCGGCGCGCACGGAGGTACTCGATGAAGGTGGCGTCGACATCGCTGCCATCCCAGGCGCCCTTGGTTACTACCTCCATGGTGGCGACGACGGGCGACGGCGGCGTGGGGATCGACCGACGGGCTGTCCTCTTCGCGGCGGCGGGCGGCGGCGCAAGCTCGCTGTCCCTCTCGAACTACCATTTTCCCTTCTTGCTCTCTCTCTCGACGAGGGGGGGCGGGGGGGAGCGAAGCAACGGAGGCAAGGAGGGAAAACGGGCTCTTCCCCCTTGCCTCCCCTCCTACTTATACCCCGCGCGGGCGGCGGTAGCGGAGGCGCCCCTCGCGCACACGTCCCCCACGATCCCCGAGGCGCACGAGGCGGACATCATGGCGCCCCGAAATACCAAACATCCGCCCACTGCGCGCGGAATCCCCGCGGGCGGTTCAGGGCCACGGTCGTGGCAGGCCCCGCCTGGTCGCCAGGCCCGAACCGTCGCTCGACCCACCAGACTGCTGGCCGCTCCGTCCTCCATGCAGCACGGTTTCCCCGCCAGGTGGGGCGACACTGGCGGCACGGCTGGCCCCGGACGATTGCGGAGCCGGGCCACCACGTGCTGGCACCGCTCGGCTCCCCAGGCGCTTCCAGTGCTCGAACATTCTTCAAGCCGGCGCGGTCCGCCGCATCCCGTCGGCGGGCCCCCCGGCTTCGGGGACTACTGACGGGGGGATGACCCCCGGGTAGCCTCAAACACTCCTTATGCTTCGGGCCCGCCCATAGGGCAAATGGGCGGGCCGCCTTCGAGGAGCCGGCCCGGCGGCGCCCCGCCAGCTCCAACCCCCCGGCACGGGCGCGTCGGCTGCTCCTTCACCAGCCGCGGCGTGCTGGCCGGCTGGGGCCTCGCCGCCCAGCTCCTTCACCAGCCGGCCGTGCATCGGATGCCCCTGACGGGCCCTGCATGGTGACAGTGGGCCCCGTCCCATCGAGGGTCGGTGCCCGCATGACCATAGTGGCCCCTATTCCATCGGTGGTCAGCGCCCGCATGGGCGTAGTGGCCTCTCGCCGCTGTTCGACGGCGACCAGGCCTGCAACAGTGGCAGCCTGCCCCCAACCACTCCGCCATCTACTCCAGCATGGCTACAGGACAGCCGCCCGGCGCTGACTTCGGCCGACCGCCGCAAGACGACGCCGCTCGTGGCACCCTGTGCCGCAGCATGACCGGGCTCGGGGCCCGCTCTCGACGAGACCGAAGCTGGTGGCCCCCGCAGCCGGCCGTAGAGGCTGCCGGCTGGGCCCCCCACGACCATTACATTCATATTGTAAGCCGGGGGGCTGGTCTATAAAACCCCCCGGGCCTCCCCTATGCAGGGGGGCGACGACGGACAAACAGATGCCGCGGCGAAGAAGAACGACGATAGCACCACCCACGTAGCATCCCCCACAGGGAACCTCTCAAGCCGGAGCGCTTAGCTCCCACCTCGGTTCATACAGCTCCAGGAGCACGATTGTAACCTTCACCATCATCTCAACGAGACCAAGCAGGAGTAGGGGTTTTACCTCCCTCAGAGGGCCCCAAACCTGGGTACATCGCGTGTGAGTCACCGCTTGTGCCTAACCCCATTCCCGGAGTCCACCGGCGTCCTTTCGGGCCTCTCAATTAGCCTACCCATGGCATCGGCCGTGACAAAACCACGACACATGTGCAACTACTAAATATCATTAAGGTAAAACCCAACCATAGCATTAAAGCATCAAGTCCCCTTTATCCCATACGCAACAACCCCCTTACTCGGGTTTATGCGTCTGTCACTCAAGCAACCACTATAAGCAAATCATGAACGTATTGCAACACCCTATAGTGTTAATCCTTCATGTGTGCGTGGCATAGAAGGCACCATAGGACAACACCAAAATAAACACACAACTCAAACCAATATAGATCATCAATCAACCCATAAGACAAAAGAAATCTACTCAAAACATCATAGGATGGCAACACAACATTGGATCATAATATGTAGCATAAAGCACCATGTTCAAGTAGAGGATTACAGTGAGATGCAAGAGAGTGGACCGCTAAAAATATATGAGGAAGGTGATGGAGAAGGTGATGTTGATGAATAGGATCACCGCGGCGATGGTTCCCCCGATGGTACTCCGGTACCACCGAGAGAGAGGGGGAGGGGGTCTCCCCTTGTGCTTCCTCCTCCATGGCCTCCCCCCTAGGTGAGGAGAGGTTCTCCCTCTAGTCCTTGGCCTCCATGGTGATGATGGCCCCTCCGAGATGATGAAGATGGCCTCCGGTGATGGTGACCCCCCCGAAAGGGTGCTGAGGAGGGCCAAGATTGGTTTTTCGTGGCTATAGAGTCTTGCAGCAGTGGATCTTATGATCTAGGTTTCTTTTCGGAGATTTCTGTATTTATAGGAATTTTTGCCATCGGTCCCACGTCAAGGGGACGCTCGAGGAGTCCACAAGTCACGGGGGGGCCAACTAGGGGGCGCCCAGCAGGCTTGTGGCCTAGTCGTCCACTTCCTGGCCCAGCTCTTGTGCTTTGGGGGGTCTCTTTTGGTCCGTAAAAATCACCGTAAATTTTCAGCCCATTCAGAGAACTTTTATTTCTGCACAAAAAATGACACCATGGTAGTTCTGCTGAAAACAACGTCAGTCCTAGTTAGTTCTAATAAATCATACCAAAATCATATAGAATTATTATAAACATGGAATGAATACTTCATAAATTATAGATACATTGGAGACATATCTGCATCCCCAAGCTTAATTCTTGCTCGTCATCGAGTAGGTAAGTGATAAAAGAAATAATTTATGAAGTGTGAATGTTAGCAAGTGCACAAGTTTGATCAATGATAGTTCCGAACAGTTTTTCTAGCATCATTAAATATCAAAAATAGTAGCTCATCTCATAAAACTTCTCATGATGAAGTAACAAGCTATTCACATGTTAAAGTATAGACCATAAAGTTTCTTGAAAACTAACAAACTATGCTTCAAGTCACCAAACAATTGCAATTCATCTTATTTTCAGGAAGGGTCTATGTAAGAGCTTTGATTTGGCAAATTCCACATACTCAACTATCATATAGTCTTCCATGATTTCTAACAATCAAAGCATATTTTTGGAGAAAATGGTGTTGGAAATATGTGATGGGGAACGTCGCATGGGAAACAAAAAATTTCCTACGTTCACGCAAGACCTATCCATGGTGATGAGCATCTACGAGAGGGAGAGTGGATCTACGTACCCTTGTAGATCGCTAAGCGGGAAGCGTTAAGAAACACGGTTGGTGTAGTCGAACGTCTTCGCGATCCAAATCGCCGAGCGTCCCGCGATCCAATCACGATCCGTCCCGATCAAGCAACGAACGGATGGCACCTCCGCGTTCAGCACATGTATAGCTTGATGACGATCTCCGCCTTCTTGATCCAGCAAAGAGGGAGTGGAGAGGTAGAAGAGTTCTCTAGCAGCGTGACGGTGCTCCGGCGATGGTGGTGGAGCTATTCCGACAAGGCTTCGCCTAAGCACTGCAGAAATCCGATCTAGAGGAGAAACTGTGCACTAGAGGAACGGGTAGCACGTGGCTGAAAATCTAGTCACTAAGCTACTAGAACTTGGTGATGAACTATAAAATGCCAGGGAAGAAATAATGAACTATAAAATGCCAGGGATAGAAATAATGATCCCTGAGCTGTTCACGATGTTTGACACCGCGAAGGTAGAAATCAAGAAGGAGCGTCAAGTCTTGATGGTTAGTCAAACCACTAGTTTCGAGGAGGGCAGGAGTAAGGAGGGAAACTTCATGGATAGCAAGTCAGTTGCTGCTCTAGTGAAGCAACACAGAGTTGAACCCAGACCCAAGACTAAGTGTTCGATTATGAGGAGAGCGGTCGCTGAAGCGGAACAACCCTAGATACTTGGTAGATAAGAAGGTTGGCAACGTCGACAGAAGTATATTTGATATACGTGTTATTGATATGTACCTTGCTAGTACTCCTAGTAGCGCCTAGGTATTGGACACCGGTTCGGTTGCTAAATGTTAGTAACTCAAAATAAAAGCTACGAAATAAACGGAGCACTAGCTAAGGGTGAGGTGACGATGTGTGTTGGAAATTTTTCCAAGGTTGATGTGATCAACATCGCACGCTCTCTCTACCTTCGGGATTAGTGACAAACCTAAATAAATGTTATTTTGTGTTTTGCGTTTAGCATGAACGTGATTAGATCGTGTTTATTGCAACATGGTTATTCATTTAAGTTAGATAATAATGGTTATTCTATTTACATGAATAATACCTTCAATGGTCATGCACCCAGTGAGAATGGTTTGTTGAATCTTGATCGTAGTAATACACATGTTCATAACATTGATGCCAAAAGATACAAAGTTAATAATGATAGTACCACATACTTGTGTCACTGCCGCTAAATGTCATATTGGTATAAAATGCGTGAAGAAACTCCATGCTGATGGATCTTTGGACTCATTCGATTTCGAATCGGTTGAGACATGCGAACCATGCCTCTTGGTCAAGATGACTAAGGACCCCATTTTCTGGTTTGATGGAGCGGGCAAGTGATTTATTTGAAATGATACATGTTGATGTATGTAATCCAATGAGTCTTGTAGCGTGCGGTGGATATCGTTATTTTCATACCTTCACTGATGATTTGAGTAGATATAGTGTACATTTACTTAATGAAACACAAGTCTGAATCGTTTGAAAGGTTCAAGCAAATTCAGAGTGAAGTTTAAGATCATCCTGACAAGAAGATAAAAATGTCTACAATATGATCGTGGAGGTGAATATCTGAGTTACGAGTTTGGCATTCAACTTTAGACAATGTGAAAGTTGTTTGACAACTCATGCCACCTGGAACACCATAGTGTGATGGTGTGTTCGAACTTCATAGTCGTGCTCTATTGGAAATGGTGCTCGCTATGATGTCTCTTATCATTTTTCTACTATAATTTTGGGGTTATGCATTAGAGACAACTACATTCACTTTAAATAGGGCACCATCTAAATCCGTTGAAATGACACCATGTGAATTATGGTTTGATAGAAACCTAAGTTGTCATTTCTTAATGTTTGGGGCTGCGACGCTTGTGTGGAAAAATGTTTTCACCTAATGAGCTCAAACCCAAAGCGGACAAATGCATCTTCATAGAATACCCTAAGAATAGTTGGGTGAACCTTTTATCTCAGATCCAAGAATAAAGTGTTTGTTGCTAAAATGGGTCCTTTCCCGAGAAAAAGTTTCTCTCGAAAAATTAAGTGGGAGGAAGATAGAACTTGATGAGGTTATTGAACCTTTGTTTCAATGAGAGAGTAGCGCAGTGCAGGAAGATGTTTCTATGAACCCTACGTTAGTTGAAAAGGAAGTTAATGATGATGATCATGAAGCTTCGAATCAAGTTAGTTGTAGCGACCCGACCTGAAAGGTCAAGTCTCCGGTGTTTCCGTACCATCCCAAGATCATGCTGGTACACACACGGTACATCAATGTATATATCAAAGGGAAATCACACAGCATTTTATTGACGAAATCTCATATCGAGTCCTTTATTACAATAATCATTACAATAAAGTGGCCGAAGGCCAACTCATGAGAATAACTAAATCTTGTGGAAGCGTCATGGTAGATGAGTCCATCTGACTCCAAGGGCATCTCGCCAAGCGTAGAGCGTGTCCTCACTCCTAGTTGGAAAAGTACCCTGCAACATGATACGTTGCAGCCGTGTAGGTCAGCATATGGAATATGCCGGCAAAGTCACAAGAGAGGGGGGGTGAAAATAATCAGCTAGTCTACATGCATATATGGCAAGTGGGGTGGTAAGTTTTTGCGTAAAGCCAAGTTTTTCCTACATCAAGAGAGGGGCTAAGCAAAATATTACTAAGTTGGTTGATTAATGAGATGATTCCGCCAACCAATTCTCATACCCAAATTATTAATACCCACATCATCATATTAATTTGTGTTGAGAATTCCGGAAGTTTCAGTTCCTTTGGCTCAAGTCGTCCATGACCGTGGACACGGCTAATCGATTAGGTTGAGTACTCTGCAGAGCTTTGCACACGTTCCCCACAAGATTTGATCACCTCCGTTGGATTCCTCGCACTTCAGGGTGTTTGAGGAACGGATGACCAAAACATGGTCTTCTAAGGGGTCCCACTGAGACTCTGTCGGTGCCCATCCTTTCCTACCATTCTTCTACATCTCGTAGCACCGCCTGTCCAGTGTCGCCACAATATCCAACCAAGCCAGAGCCCATAATGGTTTGTGGCTGTGCAGGTAAGCCTTGGGTCTTGAAGCATCCTTCCATCCCTTCGTGCCTGGGTGGACCTTTCCGCGTGAATACTGGCACATCTCCAGCATCACCTAGGCTAACCACTGGTTTCTCCAGGGCACCGTTCAACCATCATCCACCCAGAGGTGAGTTGAAAACTTGAAGTCTTGAAGTCTTGATCATCATAGGTCCTGAAGTTATTACCTCACAACCCTCATGATTCACACAACCCACCCCGTCTACTAACAGCATAGCAAAACAAATGTAACGTTTCCCGGGGTCAAAGATGTCAAAGGGGTTGAGGGGGGCTGGTACCTACCACATGATACTACTTCAATGTAACCAAGTTTCCAACTAACCTATCTTGCATGCAATTGGGGAGATGGTAGAACTAATGCATATAAAACATGGGTAAAAACATGATCAAGGTGACTTGCCTGATTGATGATCTTCGTACGTGAGTGACTCTAGGTAACAAGCTTCGCACTCCGGATAATCTAAGGAGGAAAACAAGCACTCAATAAGCATACAACAAAATATGTAACTCCTAACATCAACAATGAACTAGTAAACAATCAAGACAAAACAATGCACAAATCACAAGCAAGAAAAAATACAAAGTTTTGTTTTCTAAAAGATGATGGGGAAATCACTACTAACATAACAAAACTATTTGTATTAAAAAAACAATGGTTGACAGCAAGTAAACAATAAATATTTTTACTAATAAACAGAATAAAATCAATTTAAAGTTTGGTAAGAAAAACTTTAGTAAAGTTTTGATAACCAAATACTATATGAAGCAACTATAGTTTTACTAACAAAGGAATGAAACTAAACTTATTATTTATTACTAAGACATTATCTAAACAGAACGGAAATTACTAAAAACTTGGCTTAGAAAACAGAATTAAATTATATAAAACTTTGTTGAAAGAAAACTATTACTAACTAGTTGTTTTAGTTCAAATTAAACCTATTAGAAAAGAAGTTGTGATTCCTATATTAATAAAGAAATAAACTAGGCAATTTTATATTTTTATTAACAGTAAGTAAAACACTAAATGTTTAAGCAACAGAACCTATTAAACAAACAAAACTAAATTCTAATTTAAACTAACTAAATCTAAGTTAAATAAAACTATACTAACTAATAGGCAGAATCTGTTTATAGCTAAAACACTAAGAAAAATCATCCCAAACATTCTCAAACTAAACATGAAGGTAGTCCTAACTAAGACCAAACAGTAGCAAAAAGATTCATGTCAAAATCTATTTTCAAACTCTAGTTATTCAGATTTGAATGTTTTGAGAAAATTTGATTCAATTCAAATTTTATAGTTCAAATTTAAAATTTAAAAGTACAGGGTGAAAATACATGAAAAATGTGAGCTATTGCAAAAAGAATCAACTCAAAACATCAAACAGATTAAAAGTTATCACTAAAACAAATTTTGAAAAGCTTTTGTTAACCAAAACTAAACAGAAAAGAAAAAATAAGCTACCGGACGGCCAGGGTGACGTGGCGGGTTCCTATTGGCTGGCTAGCGCGTGCGGGCGGGCGTTTCGGGCGGTCGACCGGACCGAAGTGAAAAACGGTTCGGGAAATAATGGCTTCTAATCCTAGCCGTCGGATCTAGATCGGGTGGATGGGAGGGCTCACCGTGGTAAGAGGTCGCCGACGAGGAGGTCTCCGGCGAGTGGTGGCGGCGGTCGGTGGTCAGAGGAGATCGAGGAGGCGTCTCCGGTGGTCGAGGGTGGTCGGGGAGTGGTCCGAGCGGCGGCGCTTGACGTCCGGCGTCGAACGGTGAGGTCGGAGGGGCGCGGGGAGGTCCGAGGCGTCGGCTACGAGCGATGGGGAGCTCCGGTTGGGGCTGCAACTCCGGCGAGCTCTCCTACGACAGTCTGGCGACGGGAGAGAGGGGTCGGGGTGGAAATGGAGGTGGGGGAGTTGGGGCTCTTATATAGGCCGGAGAGGGAGTCGGGGAAAGGAAGGGGAGAAGATCCCGCGGCGAGTGGATCTCGCTGGCGTCGGCGCGCGCGCGAGGTTGGGGGTGACCGATGTGGGATTTTCGACGGTCGGGTGGGTCCGGGCTATCAGCGAGAACGGGAGCGTCGGCAGCGCGTCGGTCGGCCGAAATCAAGGGGATTCGGCATTTAAGAGGTGGGCCGGCCTGAATCGTTTTTAATTCCTTCCTTTTTAATAAAACAGAGTAATAAAATGCTTTTATGGCAAATAATATATTTCAAAATATAGGAGTATTATATATCAAAATTATCAGAATAAAATATTCCATTTAATGAACATTTGTATTCTGGTATTTGAACACTTTGAAAAAAATATTATTTTCAGAAATGTCCTAATTGTTTTAAATCCTTTTTTACAAATATTTTCAAAATAACTCCTGGTAATTATTGTTCAAATAAATCACCAATTTGGTCCTGGTGTGGAGTGTCATCTTCCTCCTCTCTTATTTGAACTTTTTACCAAGATTTCAAATAGGTGAAAGCAACAATGGGGAAAAAATAGGAAGGGGCTTTCAGAAAGTTAAAAGGAGCATTTCAACAATTGTATATATTCAAGCAATGATAGATGCATAGATATATTCATAACATTCCAAAATGGAATTTTGGGATGTTACATTAGTATCGAACCTCGTAGGTTGACAGGACATGTACTGCTCTTAAGTGGTACGACAACCTTGTCTTAGAGGTCATGTTGTTGGACAACGATGAACCTACGAGCTATGGAGAAGCGATGATGGGTCCGGAATCCGACAAATGGTTAGAGGCCATGAAATCCGAGAAAGGATCCATGTATGAAAACCAAGTATAGACTTTGGTGGACTTGCTCGTTGGATGGCAGGTCGTTGAGTACAAATGGATCTTTAAAATGAAGACAGACGCTGATGGTGAATGTCACCATTTATAAAGCTCGACTTGTCACAAAGAAGTTTCCAGCAAGTTCAAGGAGTTGACTAAGATGAGACTTTCTCACTCATAGCGATGCTAAAGTCTATTGGAATTATGTTAGTAGTTGCTGCATTTTTCAATTATGAAATCTGGCAGATGGATGTCAAAACATCGTTTCCTTAACAGTTTACTTGAGGAAAGGTTGTATGTGATACAACCAGAAGGTTTTTTCTATCCTAAGGATGCTAAAAGGTGAGCAAGCTTCAGTGATCCTTGTATGGAGTGAAGGAAGCATCTCGGAGTTGGAATATACACTTTGATGAGGTGATCAAAGTTTTTGAGTCTATACAAAGTTTATCAGAAACTTGTATTTACAATAAAGTGAGTGGGAGCACTATAGAGTTTCTGATAAGCATATGTGGTTGACATATTGTTGATCGGAAATGATGTAGAATTTCTAGAAAGCATAAAGGGTCGTTTGAATGGAGTTTTTCAAAGGAAGACCTAGATAAAGCTACCTAATTGTTGAGCTTCAGGATCTATAGAGATAGATCACGATGCTTGATGAGACTTTTAATGAGTACATACCTTGACAAGATATTGAAAGAGTTCAAAATGGATCAGTCAGAGAGAAGTGTTCTTGCCTGCTTTGTAAGGTGTGAAGTTGAGTGAGACTCAAAGCTCGACCGTGGCAGAAGAAAGAGAAAGGATGAACGTCGTCCCCTATGCATTATACATAGGCTCTGTATAGTATGCCATGTTGTGTACCGCACCTGTGTGTGCCTTGCCATGAGTCCATCAAGGGGTACAAGAGTGATCCAGGAGTGCATCAATGGACAGCGGTTAAGATTATCCTTAGTGACTAAAAGACTAAGGAAATGTTTCTCGATTATGGAGGTGAAAAAGAGTTCGTCGTAAAGAGTTACGTTGATGCAAGCTTTAACACCAATTCGGATGACTCTTAGTAGCAATCCGGATACGTATAGTGGAGCAGCCATTGGGAATAGCTCCAAGTGGAGTGTGGTACTAGTATTTACAGTTTAACATAGAGATTTGCAAAGTACACATGGATCTGAATGTCGCAGACCCGTTGACTAAAAGACCTCTCTCACATGCAAAGCATGATCGAGCCCCAGAACTCATTGGGTGTTAGATTCATAACAATGCGGATCACATGGTGATGTGAACCAGATTATTGACTCTAGTGCAAGTGGGAGATTGTTGGAATATGCCCTAGAGGCAATAATAAATTGGTTATTATCATATTTCCTCGCTCATGATAATCGTTTATTATCCATGTTATAATTGTATTAATCGGAAACTCAGATACATGTGTGGATACATAGACAACACCATGTCCCTAGTATGCCTCTAATAGACTAGCTCGTTGGTCAAAGATGGCTATGGTTTCCTAGTTATGGACATGAGATGTCATTTGATAACGGGATCACATCATTAGGAGAATGATGTGATGGACAAGACCCAAACTACAAATGTAGCATATGATCGTGTTAGTTTATTGCTACTGTTTTCTGCATGTCAAGTATATGTTCCTATGACCATTGTCGTGGATTTATCACAGCAGATGTCCAGGTTAACGGACTTGGATTCGAGGCCATCCCTAACGTGATGGACTCAAAGGGGTTAACAGGGACGAAGGACACGAGTTTACCCAGGTTCGGCCCCTCAAGGTGAGGTAATAGCCTACGTCCGGCTTGTGTTTGTATTGCTTGTTTTATCGATTAGAAGGGAGATAAAGCTTGGCCTAGCTCTCGATCACCTGACCTCTAAGTCGCCTCGGGTCTTGTTTTTATATACTAAGGTCAAGACCACAGGTCATACAAGTTGAGGCCGACTCTCATTGCGAGTCTGCCTCTATCTTCTCTTGCCTATCCTGACCAAGTTGTCCCCGGGAGGCTTAGATGCTTGGGTCTTCTCATCCGGGCCACCCTGCCAGCCCATCCTGTGAGCCACTACGCTTGTTGAGACCTCCGGTCCTCACGGCTCATCCGTTGGCTGGCTACGAGCCAACCGGTTTAACCCGGAGCCCTCTAGGGCGGGTCTCACCGTGGTGTTATATCCCCAACATTAGGCCCCAGGTTGATTTGAGCTTCCTCATTTCATCCTTCTCTTCTGTTCCTCGGCGAGTCACCCGGTACTGACCCAGCGTGACGTCACGTGGACTTTGTAAAAAAGATTCGCTGACGCACCGCCAAATCCTTCCATTAAATGGTTAGCCCGAAAATCGAGGCGTCCGCCTCGGTCGGACAATTTGTGTCGCCTGGATTTTTGCACCTGCCCCGTTTTACTTTTAAATAGGACTACTGTAGGCGGCATTTCTTTTCTCCCGCTCACGCTGTCATCTCCCGCTTCAGTGATACATCCGCTCCTGCTCCGGCACCGTCTCCGTCTCGCCGTCGACTGGTCGCTGCATCAACCTGTTGCGAACCAAAGCCCATCTCGCACTCCTGCCGCTGGTAAGTCTTCTTCCCTTAGACCCATAACCATCTCCGGTAGGGTTTCTATAAGCTCCGCTGCCGTCGTCGCTTAGAACTCGAACTGCATTGCCGCCGGCCGCGCTCAGCGTATGAACTCCGGCCCGTCGCCTGACCTTGCGATGCCGCTGTATAATAGGCAGTGAGTAAGAACACATAGATCGGTCCCTACTCAGCCTGCCATTTTAGGTTTTCGTCCGTTCGTCCTTAGGTCTAAAAATAGAGGCATTTTTCCTGCTTTTGTAGATCTGTTATTTTAGCTGAACTCCACGAAATCTGTTTCCTGGGACTTAGCCGTTTTTCGGTCCTCCTCTTTTCCTTGTTGACTCACGAGGCCCCTCCGGCTCTCATCAGCCGGCATATTCTTTGTAGAACTCTTTAAAACTGTAAGCCGTCGTAGATATTTGTTTTGCTCTTGACTCGCCATACTTTTTAATTTGCACAGTCCTTAAGCCGCCAGCATGTCTCGCGCCTCCAACTCATGCAACTGGGTCGGGTCTTGCATCACGGAGGAATACTTATTGGATTTTGTTCATGCGGGTACCCTTCCTTCCAAGGAGGTCCTTAATTGGCAGGCCCCGGGTGATGAAACGCGGCCCACTCCTCAAGAAGGCGAAGTAGTGGTCTTCTCCGATCATATCGAGCGAGGATTCGTGCCCCCCGGCTCGAAGTTCTTTCGTGACGTCCTTCGCTTTTACAAGCTTCACCCCCAATACTTGGCCCCCAACTCTGTCTCCAATATATGCAATTTTCAAGTGCTTTGTGAAGTCTATCTGCAGACCAAGCTGTCTGTGGGGTTATTTCGAGAGTTTTTCTATGCCAATCGGCAAACTGAGGTGAAAGCCGGTCCGAGTCTAGAGCTTGGCGGGATCTCCATTCAACGGCGTAGGGGTATTACTTTTCCAGCCATGCAGATGGCGAGTCATCCAAAGTATTGGAACAAGACTTGGTTCTACTGGAAGGATACCTCTCCTGAGAATGAGCGTCCACTACCGGGTTATTGTCCCTCCTGGCTCAAGACAACTTCAGAGCTTCCGGGCCGGCTGTCAGCTTCGGAACGTGCAAGGTATCAGCCGGCTCATGCCAAGATCAAGGGCCTCATGGCCAATGGTTTAACTGGGCTGGATCTGATCCGCTGTTGGATTTCTTGGCGGATTATGCCCTTAAGTCATAGAATCCGGCTCATGTGTGAATATGAAGGCAAGTATGATAGTTCACTATGCTTCAGCCAATCAACCCTGACGGAGCATGACATCACCACTGTCATCCGGAGCCTTGTCCATGAAGCATCCGGATCATGCAGCGCCATTGGCCTGGTGCCTTTTAACGCCAAAAATCCGGCTCTAGATGTAAGGTGACTCTTCACCACTTTTCTCCTTGTCACTTATACCTTTCTGACGCATTACTATTTAACCGGTTTAACCTTTCCAGGCCAACTCTGATTTCTGGAAGGAGTATGTTCCTCCTTTGAAGAAGCCCAAGAAGAAAGTTCTGGCTAAGAAGCCCAAGCAGACCGCCCCACAAAAAGGATGGTTTGACCCGCTGCAATCGTCCAGCTCAGAGGTAAACCTTGGCTGCTTTCTACCATTTTATTACCTTATTTTACTTACACTTCTTTTACTCACAGGATGATGTTGAAACAAGCTGCGCCAATGCCCCTGAGGTAATCTATATTTCTTCCGTCTCAGAATATTTTATCCCCCGGAGGCCGCGGTGGGTTATCGGAAAAGTTCCTCTTTCTCATCCTCTTGCTTATCTGGCTCCCGATTTTCTTTTGAAAAAGAAACAACAGGTTGAGCGTCGCCAGACCCGGAGCGCTGGTTCTACTGAACTTATGTTCGGCTTACCAAACTCGCTAGCTCCGAAGAAACGCCCCGCAGAGGTATGTATCTCCGTTTTAATTAATTTCACTTTGCGACCTCGACGTTGTCTCATCTTTCTTAAATTGTCTCTCAGAAATCACCCTCTCCTGGCGACTCTTCGGCGACCGCTCTGTCGCCTCCCAAGATCAACCCGCTGTAAGTATTTCCCATTATGACATCTGGCTCTCTATGTGGCAGTAGTATCCTTTGGATTCTGATCCTCACATTTACAGTGCTGAAGCAAAGCGTCGCAAGACGAACAAGTCTTCCCCTAGCCCTGCAGCCCAAGAGCCACAGCGTGAACAACCGGAAGAGTCATGACCGGATGTAGATCCGCCAGCCGCATCGACTGGGCCAGCTGTTGAAGATAACATCCTGGAGAGCCCTCCAAGGGGTCCTTCGAAACCACCGAGTCCTGCCTAGATGACTAAGACCACTGCAACTCCGGAAGTCATGATCAGCGGGTCTGCTTTTTAGTCTCCCCCGGCTCACGTGTTGACTAGGCATAAAGAGCCGGCCGAGGCTTCAAAGAAACTAGATTTTGACTTTCCTCCTTTGAGAAGATGACGGCCGAAGAACTTCACGCCGGTTATGTGAACTGGCCTTCCACCAGTCGAGATCTGGAGCTTCAGCTGGTCAGCTTGATGAAGAAAAAATATGAGGTACTCCTCTTCTTGCTATAACCTTATTTAGCCCCCAAGGGCCGGCTCAATCTAGTTAAGAGTTGAACCGGGTCTTTCTTGATCCTCTGTAGAAAATCTAAATCCACAGTCCCCAAGGGCCGGCTCAGCTTTGATAAAGTTGAGTCGGAGCTTCATTGTAGATAGTTTGAACAGCCAATTGAAGCCCCCAAGGGCCAACTCAATTTTGATAAAGTTGAGTCAGAGATTCAATGTGGATAGTTTTTAAGAGCCAATTGTAGCCCCCAAGTTCCGGATTAACTTGATGAAGATGAGTCGGAACTGCACTGTAATCTTGAAGATCAAATATAGATTAGCCCCCAAGTGTCAAACATATTGCTTGCAATCTGCTTGAAACTTGCATAATTTTGTCTTAATCTTCATCATCTGAAAAAAATCCATCATGGCGACTTATTCTGCATTTTGATATGCCATAGGAAGCTTTAAACGAGGCCGGGTCGTAGTTGACGGATCTGAAGACCAACCTGGCGGCTCAACAAACGGCTCGAAGTGCCACCGATGAAAAGTGTCGGCTCCTTTCTGAGGAGTTGGCCACAATCAAGGCCGACTTTGCTGCTTTTAAAGAGTCAGCTGAGTCTAAGAAGATCTCTTTGACCAAACGGGCGGATGACACCGATCAACGGCTGATAGTTGTATCCGATGAACTCCAAACCCTGAAGCGCCACATTACCAAGATGATAGCCGCCCTCTTTGGTAAGCTTCTGACAACTTGTGCTTCAATGGCTATATAACACTTGTACCGGCGACTCATCCTGAAATGTCCGTATTATGCTGGCCCTAGGAGCCGGCAACTGGCTTCTGATAGTCTGCTGCCGTTGAAGGCCATCTACACTTTGACTGAGCAACTGTACTGCGGCGCGGTGTGCACTATTAAAGCCATGCAATAGAAAGACAAGATTCCGGCGACTCTGAAGGGCGTCTTGCAGCTCTTTTCCACCATGCCTAAGCAGATTGCCGAACTCAAGAAGTCAGCCGCCCGCCAAGGGGCCATTGCGGGCATCAGCCGGGTTTTGGCCTTTTCTTCGGGTCTAACATCAGCCGAGATGATGGATGGCTTCCCTTCAAAGAAAGACGATAGCTCAGAGTTCACTGATGCTGACTACAGCCGGTGCATGAAGGAATCCCGAGTACTAGCTTCCGTCTTAGCAGAAGAAGCTGATCTGACGACCTAACAGGCGGCTTATGGCCCGGATCAAAAAAGAATCCGCGGCCCACTTTAAGAGTGCAAAGACTTGACGCCTGTGCACAGTAAGGACTTTTTCGCTCCTGACCTTGACCCGTCTCCTTATTTTGACGAAGGCTCTTTTGCGGCTCTAACGAACTGCAACTAGGATTTGGACAACCTCCAGATCGGGGCCACCGAAGAGCCGGAGTAGGATGACCCGACAGCTAGTTAGTCCCTTCTTGAAAAAACTTGTAACAACCGACTCTCCTTAACCCGCCGTGTGGCGTTTTGAAAAGACTTGTCTGAAATTCGGAGCTCCTCTAGGAGTGTATGTAATAGACTAGATGTTTACTTTTGCTTCTCCTGAACCTTGTGTCATTATGCTTTATAAGATGATCCGGCTTTTTAGCTACCATTGTCTTTGTATGCTCTTGAACCTTTTATACTACTTTGTCATCATAGAAGACACCTGCGGCCAAGACTAGGTAAACTATACCCAGAGGTGGTGATTCCCTTTTGGCGATTACGGCTAATCTGGTTAGCCAGAGATGGCATAAAGCCTGGCCGATAAGGCGTTTAAAAGATACGCCCATAGGTAATAATACAGCGTAAACACCGGCGGATAAGTGTTAGAAGTTGTACCCAAAGGTAAGAAGCCGCTCTCGCCGCGACTCATTTTCCTGAGCCGGATTTTTGTGCCATAGGCCGGATAATAGGCGTTATAAGCTATATCCGAAGGTAAGAAGCCGCCGTTCGCCGCAGCTAATTTGCCTTAGCCGTTTTACGTGGCCTAAAGCCGACTAATAGGCATTATAAGCTATACCCAAAGGTAAGAAGCCGCCATTTGCGGGTCATGGGACATTAGCTACCCGTCGGTAAAAAACCTCTCATAACTGCGGCTAAACGTGTTAGCCGGAAATTTGGCATAAAGCCGGTCGATAGGGTGTTAGAAGCGATACCCGTCGGTAAGAAGCCCCCCTCAGCAGTACGGCGTAACCCACCGACGGATAGGCATTAGAAGCTATACCCAAAGGTAAGAAGCCGCCCTCGCCATGACTCATTTTCCTGAGCCGGTTTTTTGTTTTGTGCAATAAAGCCTGGTGCCGAGGCTCATTTTCCTAAGCCGGGATTTTGTGGCATAACGCCTGGTGCCGCGGCTCATTTTCCTGAGCCGGGATTTTGCGGCATAACGCCTGGTGCCGTGGCTCATTTTCCTGAGCCGGGATTTTACTTTGGCAGTGACACTATTTGATATAACTGTGACATGTACAATGATAGTGTTCGATGAGGATTCTCTACACCCTTAAGTGAAATAAGGCCGGAGATGCGTGATGTTCCATGGCCAGCAGGTCTGCTGACCCGCCGTATCTGAGTCATCTCGGATATCGATGAGGTAATATGACCCATTGTTGAGATTTCTATTGACTACAAAAGGTCCTTCCCATGGAGGAGAGAGCTTATGCATATTTGTCTGGTCCTGAATCAGCCGGAGCACTAAGTCGCCCTCCTGGAACGTCCGGGTCTTGACCCTGCGGCTATGATAGCGACGCAAGTCTTGTTGATAAATTGCTGACCAGGCCGCTGCTAACTCTCGCGCCTCTTCCAAAGCATCCAATGCATCTTGACGTGCCATCTCATTGTCTGCCTCAATGTAAGCCGCCACCCTTGGCGAGTCATGCTGGATGTCACTAGGCAAAACTGCCTCGTCCCCTTACACCATAAAGAAAGGCGTGAAACCCATAGATCTGTTAGGGGTGGTCTTGATGCTCCATAAGACGGAGGGTAATTCTTCTACCCAACACCCGGGTGTTCGCTGCAAAGGAACCATAAGCCACGGTTTAATCCCTCTTAAAATTTCCTGATTGGCACGCTGCGCCTGACCATTGGATTATGGATGCGCCACTGCTGAAACATCAAGCCGGATATGCTCTTCATCGCAGAATTTTTTCATAGCCCCCTTGGACAGATTTGTACCATTATCAGTGATGATGTTGTGTGGATAGCCAAAACGGTAGATCAACTTTTTGATAAATAAAACCGCTGTAGCCGCGTCACATTTGTTGACCGGCTCTGCCTCTACCCACTTGGTAAACTTGGCCATCGCCACCAGGAGGTGTGTTTTCTTATCCTTGGATCTCTTGAAAGATCCCACCATGTCAAGCCCCCAGACCGCAAACGGCCAAGTAATTGGTATCATCCTTAACTCTTGAGCTGGGATATGAGCATGCTGGCCAAACTTCTGACAGCCGTCGCACTTACGGACTAGGTCCTCCACATCTTTATGAGCCGTCAACCAGAAAAACCTGTGCCGGAAAGCCTTGGCCACCAAAGATTTCGAGCCGGCGTGGTGTCCACAATCGCCAGTATGGATTTCATTCAAGATCTTTTGGCCCTCCTCTGGTGAAACACAACGTTGAAAGACTCCCGTCACACTACATTTATGCAACTCACCATTGACTATTGTCATGGACTTAGAACGCCGGGTGATCTTTCTGGCTAGGTCTTCATCCTCAGGTAACTCGCCCCGGGTCAAATAGGCCAAATAGGGAATAGTCCAATCTAGGATAGCATGCAGAGCCGCCACTAATTCTGCCTCTGATTCAGGAACAACCAATCTTCTTCTAAAGGTATCTTGACAGTCGGATGGTGTAAGACATCCAGAAAGACATTGGGTGGCACAGGCTTTCATTGAGACCCTAATCGTGATAAGGCATCAGCCGCCTCATTTCAGCGACGATCAATGTGATCTACCTGATATCCTTTGAAGTGCCCTGCAATAACATCAACCGCCTGACGGTAAGCCACCATCCGCGGGTCCTTGGAATCCCAAGTGCCAGAAACCTGCTGAGCCACCAGATCTGAGTCACCCAAACACCTGACTCGGCTCAAATTCATCTCTTTGGCTAACCGAAGACCATGAAGCAAAGCTTCATATTCAGCCGCATTGTTAGTGCAGGGGAACATCAGCCAGAGCACATAACAAAATTTATCACGCTTGGGGGATGTCAAAACAACTCCTACCCCTGACCCCTCTAATTGCTTGGATCCATCAAAGTGTATAGTCTAGTATGTGTTATCTGGCTTTTCCTCGGGAGCTTGACACTCCGTCCAATCATTTATGAAATCCACAAGGGCTTGGGACTTGATAGCTGTGCGAGGCACATATTTTACATTGAGAGGTCCTAGCTCCAATGCCCACTTAGCAATCCTTCTTGTGGCTTCTCTGTTCTGGATAATATCCCCCAGCGGAGCAGAACTGACCATAGTTATCTGGTGCCCTAAGAAATAGTGTTTTAACATGCGGTTGGCCATGAAGACCCCATATACCAGCTTCTGCCAATGTGGATACCTTTGCTTAGAATCTATCAGGACCTCACTGATATAATAAACCAGCCTTTGCACCGAATACTCCTTTCCAGCCTCCTTGCACTCAACCACGATTGCAACACTCACTGCCCGGTTATTAGCCGCCACATAAAGGAGTAAAGGTTCTTTTTCAGCCGGAGCAGCCAACATTGGCGGCTCAGTGAGCTGTTTTTAAGCCCCTCAAGTGCTTCACCCGCCACTTTACTCCAAACAAATTTGTGTATCTTCTTCATCATTTGATATAAAGGAATAGCCTCCTCTCCAAGACGGCTTATGAACCGGCTCAACGCAGCAATCCGCCCTGCCAAGCGCTGAACATCATTAATGCAATCCGGCTCTCCTAGAGAGGTAATAGCCTTGATTTTGTCCAGGTTAGCCTCCATACCACGCTCGGAGACTAGGAAACCCAAAAGCTTGCCTGCCGGAACACCAAAGACACACTTGGTCGGGTTAAGCATCATCTTGTAGATCCACAGATTATCAAAAGTTTCTTTTAAATCCTCCAAGAAAGTCTCCTTCTTTCTGGATTTGATCACAATGTCATCTACATAAGCATGAACATTACGGCCAATCTGACTGTGAAGGCAGTTCTGCACGCATCGCTGGTAAGTCGCCTGGGCACTTTTGAGCCCGAAAGGCATAGAATCATAGCAGAACGCCCCAAAGGGTGTAATAAAAGCCGTTTTCTCCTAGTCTTTAACCGCCATCTTGATTTGATGATAACCTGAGTACGCATCCAGGAAGCACAAACTTTCACACCCCACCGTAGCATCAATGATCTGATCAATATGCGGGAGAGCAAATGGATCAGCCAGACAAGCCTTGTTAAGGTCCGTGTAGTCCACACACATACGCCATGTGCCATTCTTTTTTAGCACGAGCACCGGGTTAGCCAACCATTTCGGATGAAAACTTCAATGATAAAACCTGCTGCCAAGAGTCGGGCAACTTCTTCCCCAATAGCCTTGCGCCTCTCCTCATTGAACCGCCGCAAAAACTGTTTGATCGGCCTAAACTTTGGATCCACATTAAGGTTGTGCTTAGCAAACTCTCTCGATACACCCGGCATGTCAGAAGGTTTCCATGCGAAGATTTCCTGATTCTCACAGATGAATTCGATGAGCGCACTTTCCTATTTGGGATCCATGTGAGATCCAATGATGAACTGCTTACATGAGTCGCCCAGAATGAAATCTACCGTCTTGGTATCATCCGCCGAAAACTTGAGGTGTGGCTCAACCTCCGTGGTGGGATTTTTTAGCGGGGTCATACCCTCTAGATCAACATTCTCCTTATAGAACTTAAGCTCCTCCTGGGTGCAACTGGACTCCGCGTAAGCCGCGTCTCCTTCTTCACACTCAATAGCCGTATTTCGATTACCATGAACGGTAATGGTACCGTTTAAGCCGGGCATCTTGAGCTCCAAGTAAACATAGCAGGGCCTAGCCATGAACTTAGCATAAGCCGGCCGTCCAAATATCGCATGATAAGGACTCTTGATCTTGACCACTTTGAACCACAAGGATTCCACCCTGTAATTGTACTCATCGCCAAAAGCCACTTCCAACGAAATCCTACCCATCGGACGCGCCGACTTACCCCAGAACCACACCATGAAAGACGGTGGATGAAGGTTTTAAATCCTTGTCAAGCAACTTCATCCGCCGAAAAGTGTCATAGTAAAGGATGTTTATGCTGCTGCCGCCATCCATAAGCACCTTGTTCACCATATATCCACCCACCTGGGGGCTACAACCAAAGCCAGCCGCCCCGGGTCATCGACACGCGGCGGGTGATCTTCTCGGCTCCACGTTATGTCATATTCAGACCACTTTAAGTACTGCGGAAGAGCCGATGTAATCGCATTAACTTCTGGTCCCGTTTGATGAGACCGGTTGTGAAAACGTGGTACTGCCCGGAGCTGAGCTGCTTTAGATTACTCTGAAAACCAGACTGATTACGTTGTTGTTGCTGATTATTGTTACCAGAATGTAGCTGGTGTCCCCCTTGACTATCCTGACCCGGATGACTGGACCCTGAGCCACCAGGACCAAAACCAGCTCCTGACCCGTCATATCCTGAGCCGCCTGGCGGACCACCATCTCGATTGTTAGGTTGTGTGAAATACCGCTTGTACTATTGCATGAAATTGCAATTCCCCCATGTGTGGTTTCCCGGTTTATCAGGCAGACTGTGATTTGGACAAGGTCGCTTAAGTAGCTCCTCCATGTTCGGGGAAGAGCTATCGATGCCAAAGGGCGGTCTAAACCTCCTATTGCCTTTGGAGTAATTCTGTTGGGTGTTTGTATTAGCCACCAACTCTCACCCGGCCTCTGGATTCTTACGTTTTCTCTGGCTACCATTGTTTGCCGCACTCTTGCCTTGATTGCCTTTCTTACCTTGGCCAGCTTTCTCATCATCAGAACCCGGATCTTTCGTACTATTAGAGTCGGCATATTTCGTGAGAGCCGTCATGATCTCCCCCATGTCCTGGCACGTATGTTTGAGCCGGCCGAGTTTCTGCTTTAGAGGAACAAAATGGCAGTTCTTCTCCAAGATCAGTACCGCCTGGGCCGCCATGATCTGCTCCGAGGAGTGGATGATTGTCGAGACCTGTCGTACCCAATGATGGGCCGACTCGTTCTCTTGTTGGACACAATGATCAAGATCCACAATGGTCATCGGTTGCTTGCACGTCCCTTGAAAGTTTTTAATGAACCGGGCCTGGAGCTCCGCCCATGAATTGATGGTATTAGGCGGTAACCCCTTTAGCCACGTGCGAGCCGGGCCTTCAAGCATCATGACGAAATACTTGGCATAAACCGCCTCACTGACCTCCAGCATCTCCATGGCCAGTTCATAACTCTCCACCCAGGCCTCCGGGGGTAGATCAGCGGTATAATTTGGGACCTTGCGGGGCCCTTTGAAGTCTCTTGGCAGCCATTCACTCCGCAGAGCCGGCGACAAACATGGCAGCCCTCCTGTCCTGGAGTTTACTCCTGCCACTACCGAAACGGAAGGTACAGGCTCCTGGTGAGCCGGCCTAGCTGGCGCCTCTTGCGGACTTCTCGCATGGTTTACAAATGTTGACGTGTCTCTACCCGTCTGGTGACCCGTCGGAATCTCTCTGTGCCGGTTGCTGCTGGAACCTGTTGGTGACTCGTAGCGCCGGCTAAAGCTGTGGCTAGGAAGAGGGGTTGAATGAACACGGCTCCGGTTGTGATTATATTTCTACTGTTGGGCCACGGCCGTCTACAGGTACCCGATGGTGTTCTGCACATCCTCTGCAAAGGGTGCTTCATCTGGGATAGGAATTGTCTCAAGTCGGGTGGCCGCTGCCACCATATTCTCGGCTGGGTTAGAATAATGACCCGCCGGCGTCGGAAAGCCACCGGGTGAAGCTTGGTTACGCTGGGCCGGATGAGTCGATGGTCGCCCTGTCGGGCGGCTTTCGGGCGCGTCCGTTACTCGCCTCGCGCCAGGAGTATTGAAGAGGTTCCTTGCTTCATAGCGCTTTGGTAGATGGGACTGATGCCTCCTTTGATGTACCACTGCTGCTGATATCTGCTCCAGCCCTAGACGGAAAGCGTCTGCCTTGGTACGTTCTGCCTCTTCCTCCATCTGGATCTTTAGCTCATCCATCCTTTGTCTTTCCTCTGTCATCCGGCCCTTGATCCTTGCAATCTCTAAATTCCGAGCGGCTTGATTATCTGGTGTGACCTCAGTGGCCATTAAAGCCGTGAGCTCGTCCATCAGCTCCAAAAGAACTTGAGCTGGCGGTGGTGGGTTATCACCCGAGGTGGCGGCTCCTACGGCTATACTACTCGTGCCTGGGGTTGACCCTGCCATGAACACGGCAGCGTGAACCGGAAACTCAAGATTATCCGACTCTGCGCGATCTGACTCAAGGCAGATGTCGCCGTAGCCCCCAGGCCGCCGTTGCGGAGCTCGTACACCGACTCCGTTTCTCCACTTGAAGATTTGTCCTTCGAATAGACGAGAGTTTCCTGTGATCCGGAAGCTTCCAGATCCGTACCTTGAGTGAAGCCTACGAAGACATGCTTCTGACCTGGATTAGCACGGGCAGGATGCATGTTACCTGCAGGTCACAGACGCCAAGCTGGCTCGATGATGTCGGTGCAGACGTCCGGCCTGGGTGTAGATCCATCAACCCTTCCGATGAAGACATGGATCCCACCGAATGTAACTCGGAATCCGTACTCCACGAACTCAGCATCAAGACCCCAGCCGGCATCATCGATGTAGAACCGGCCATGGCGACTCTTGCTGATCCTTCCGACCACATATCCTTCGAGCCCCGGGAGAGAGCCCTTCGAGAACTCAACACCACCAAGCGTCAGCCCCACGATGGGCGCCAACTCTTGTGGATTTATCATGGCAGATGTCCAGGTTAACGGACTTGGATTCGAGGCCATCGCTAACATGATGGACTCAAAGGGGTTAACAGGGACGAAGGACATGAGTTTACCCAGGTTCGGCCTCTCAAGGTGAGGTAATAGCCAACGTCCTGCTTGTGTTTGTATTGCTTGTTGTATCGATTACAAGGGAGCTAAAGCTTGACCTAGCTCTCAATCACCTGACCTCTAAGTCGCCCCGAGTCTTGCCTTTATATACTGAGGTCAAGACCACGGGTCATACAAGTTGTGGCCGACTCTCATTACACGTCTGAGTCTGCCTCTATCTTCTCTTGCCTATCCTGACCAAGTTGTCCCCGGGCGGCTTATATGCCCGGGTCTTCTCATCCGGGCCACCCTGCCGGCCCATCCTGTGAGCCGCTATGCTTGTTGGGCCCTCCGGTCCTCATGACTCATCCTTGGGATGGCTACGAGCCGTCCGGTTTAACCCGGAGCCCTCCAGGGCGGGTCTCACCGTGGGGTTATATCCCCAACAACCATGAGATCATGCAACTCACTAACGCCGAAGGAGTACCTTGTGTGTATCAAACGTCGCAACGCAACTGGGTGACTATAAAGGTGCTCTACAGGTATCTCTGGGGGTGTTTGTTGGGTTTGCATGGATCAAGACTAGGATTTGTTACTTCGTGTGACGGCGAGGTATCTTAGGGCCCACTCGGTAATATAACATCACAATAAGCCTTGCAAGCAATGTGACTAAGTGTTAGTCACGGGATCTTGTATTACGTAACGAGTAAAGAGACTTGCCGGTAACGAGGTTGAACTAGGTATGGAGATACCGACGATCGAATCTCGAGCAAGTAACATACAGAAGAACAAAGGGAACATCATACGGGATTAACTGAATCCTTGACATAGAGGTTCGACCGATAAAGATCTTCATAGAATATGTAGGAACCAATATGGGCATCTAGGTCCTGCTATTGGTTATTGACCGTAGAGGTGTCTCGGTCATGTCTACATAGTTCTCGAACCCGCAGGGTCTGCACACTTAAGGTTCGGTGATGTTTCGGTAGTATAGAGTTATGTATGGTGGTGACCGAAGGTTGTTCGGAGTCCCGGATGAGATCTTGGACATCACGAGGAGCTCTGGAATGGTCCGGAGGTAAAAGATTGATATATAGGAAGTCCTATTTTGGTCGTCGGAAAAGTTTCGGGCTCATCGGTAATGTACCGGGAGTGCTGGTAGTGTACTGGGAGACCATCGGGAGGGGTATTTCGACCCAAGAGGCTACATGGGCTGTGGGAGAGTGAATACCAGCCCTTAGTGGGCTGGTGTAAGTCCCACACAAGGCCCATGCGGCTGGGAAGAAAAGCCCAAAGAGAAAAAGGTGGAAAAAGGCAAAAACGCAAAAATAAGGAGGAGTCCTAGTCCTACTAGGATTGGAGGAGGAATCCTCCAATCCTCCTTGGTTCGAATGAAGCCTCCTAGGTCTGGCCCTTTGGCCAAGCCTCCTCCTCTCTTCCTCTTATGTATACTACAGGTTTTAGGGTTTTGCACTAGTTTTTTTAGCCACGTGCTACCCGTTCCTCTAGTGCATAGTTTCTCCTCCAGATCGGTTTTCTGTAGTGCTTGGCGAAGCCCTGCCGGAATTGCTCCACCACCATCACTGCAGTGCCGTCACGCTGACGGAGAATTTGTCTACCTCTTCGCTCCCTCTTGCTGGATCAAGAAGGCGGAGATCGTCATCGAGCTGTACGTGTGCTGAACGCGGAGGTGTCGTCCGTTCGGCGCTAGATCGGAAGGACCGTGATCAAGATTGTGAGACGGTTCGTGATGAGATCGCGGGACGGATCGTGATGAGTTCGTGGGATGGATCGTGATTGGATCATGGGACAGATCGTGATGAGATCGCGGGATGCTCGGAGATTTGGATCGCGAAGACGTTCGACTACACCAACCGCATGTCTTAACGCTTCCCGCTTAGCGATCTACAAGGGTATGTATATCCACACTCCCTCTCGTAGAAGCTCATCACCATGGATAGGTCTTGCATGAATGTAGGAATTTGTTTGATTCCCACGTGATGTTTCCCAACACTAAATGTCATATTAGTATAAAGCACATGAAGAAACTCCATGCTGATGGATCTTTGGACTCATTCGATTTCGAATCGGTTGAGACATGCGAACCATGCCTCTTAGGCAAGATGACTAAGAACCCCGTTTTCTGGATTGATGGAGCGGGCAAGTGATTTATTGGAAATGATACATGTTTATGTATGCAATCCAATGAGTCTTGTAGCGTGCGGTGGATATCATTATTTTCTTACCTTCACTGATGATTTGAGTAGATATAGTGTATATTTACTTAATGAAACACAAGTTTGAATCATTTGAAAGGTTCAAGCAAATTCAAAGTGAAGTTTAAGATCATTGTGACAAGAAGATAAAAATGTCTGCAATATGATCGTGGAGGTGAATATCTGAGTTACAAGTTTGGCATACAACTTTAGACAATGTGAAAGTTGTTTCACAACTCACGCCACCTGGAACACCATAGTGTGATGGTGTGTCCGAATGTCATAGTCATGTTCTATTGGATATGGTGCATGCTATGATGTCTCTTAACATTTTGCTACTATAATTTTGGGGTTATGCATTAGAGACAACTACATTCACTTTAAATAGGGCACCATCTAAATCCGTTGAGATGACACCGTGTGAATTATGGTTTGATAGAAACCTAAGTTGTCATTTCTTAATGTTTGGGGCTTCGACGCTTGTGTGGAAAATGTTGTCACCTAATGAGGTCAAACCCAAAGCGAACAAATGCATCTTCATAGAATACCATAAGAAAAGGTTGGGTGAACCTTCTATCTCAGATCCAAGCATAAAATATTTGTTGGTAAAACTGGGTCCTTTCTCGAGAAAAAGGTTCTCTCGAAAGAATTGAGTGGAAGGAAGATAGAACTTTATGAGGTTATTGAACCTTTGTTTCAACGAGAGAGTAGGGTAGCATAGGAAGATGTTTCCGTGAAGCCTAAGTTAGTTGAAGAGGAAGTTAATGATGATGATCATGAAGCTTCAAATCAAGTTACTATCGAACCTCGTAGGTTGACAGGACATGTACTGCTCTTAAGTGGTACGACAACCTTGTCTTAGAGGTCATGTTGTTGGACAACGATGAACCTATGAGCTATGGAGAAGTGATGATGGGCCCAAAATCCAACAAATGGTTAGAGGCCATGAAATCCGAGATAGGATCCATGTATGAAAACCAAGTATAGACTTTGGTAGACTTGCTGGTTGGACGGCATGTCGTCGAGTACAAATGGACCTTTGAGATGAAGACAGACGCTGATGGTAAATGTTACCATTTATAAAGCTCGACTTGTCACAAAGAAGTTTCTGACAAGTTCAAAGAGTTGACTGCTATGAGACTTTGTCACTCATAGCGATGCTAAAGTTTGTTGGAATTATGTTAGCAGTTGCTGCATTTTTCAATTATGAAATCTGGCAGATGGATGACAAAACATTGTTTCCTGAACAATTTACTTGAGGAAAGGTTGTATGTGATACAACCAGAAGGTTTTGTCAGTCCTAAGGATGCTAAAAGGTGTGCGAGCTCCAGCAATCCATCTAAGGGCTGGAGCAAGCATCTCGGAGTTGGAATACACACTTTGATGAGGTGATCAAAGTTTTGTAGTTTATACAAAGTTTACAAGAAACTTGTATTTACAATAAAGTGAGTGGGAGCACTATAGAATTTCTGATAGGTATATGTGGATGACATATTGTTGATCGGAAATGATGTAGAATTTCTGGAAAGCATGAACGGTTGTTTTAAAAGTGATTTTAAAAGGAAGACCTAGATAAAGCTACCTGATTGTTGAGCATCAGGATCTATAGAGATAGATCAAGATGTTTGATGAGACTTTCAATGAGTACATACCTTGACAAGATTTTGAAAGAGTTCAAAATGGATCAGTCAGAGAAAGAGTTCTTGCCTCATTTGTTAGGTGTGAAGTTGAGTGAGACTAAAAGCTCGACAACGACAGAAGAAAGAGAAAGGACGAATGTCGTCCCCTATGCCTTAGCCATAGGCTCTGTATAGTATGCCATGTTGTGTACTGCACCTATGTGTGCCTTGCCATGAGTCCGTCAAGGGGTACAAGAGTGATCCAGGAGTGGATCACTGGACAGCGGTCAATATTATCCTTAGTGAGTAAAAGACTAAGGAAATGTTTCTAGAATATGGAGGTGATAAAGGGTTTGTCGTAAAGAGTTACGTTGATGCAAGCTTTAAGACCAATTCGGATGACTCGTAGTAGCAATCTGGATACGTATAGTGGAGCAACCATTTGGAATAGTACCAAGTGGAGTGTGGTAGCAGTGTTTACAGTTTGACATAGAGATTTGCAAAGTACACACGGATCTGAATGTCATAGACCCGTTGACTATAAAACCTCTCTCACGTGCAAAGCATGATCAAGCCCCAGAACTCATTGGGTGTTAGATTCATAACAATGCAATTCACATGGTGATGTGAACTAGATTATTGACTCTAGTGCAAGTGGGAAACTGTTGGATATATTCCCTAGAGGCAATAATAAATTAGTTATTAGCATATTTCCTTGTTCATGATAATCGTTTATTATCCATGCTATAATTGTATTGATCGGAAACTCAGATACATGTGTGGATACATAGACAACACCATGTCTCTAGTATGCCTCTAATAGACTAGCTCGTTGATCAAAGATGGCTAAGGTTTTTTGCATGTCAAGTATATGTTCCTATGACCATGAGATCATGCAACTCACTAACACCGGAGGAGTGCCTTGTGTGTATCAAACGTCGCAACATAACTGGGTGCCTATAAAGGTACTCTACAGGTATCTCCGAGGGTATCTATTGGGTTGGCATGGATCAAGACTGGGATTTGCTACTCCGTGTGACGGAGAGGTATCTCACGGCCCACTCGGTAATACAACATCACAACAAGCCTTGAAAGCAATGTGACTAAGTGTTAGTCATGGGATCTTGTATTACAGAACGAGTAAAGAGACTTGCCGGTAACGAGGTTGAACTAGGTATGGAGATACCAACGATCGAATCTTGGGTAAGTAACATACCGAAGAACAAAAGGAACATCATACGAGATTAACTGAATCCTTGACATAGAGGCTTGACCGATAAAGATCTTTGTAGAATATGTAGGAACCAATATGGGCATCCAGGTCCTGCTATTGGTTATTGACCGTAGAGGTGTCTCGGTCAAGTCTACATAGTTCTCGAACCCGCAGGGTTTGCACACTTAAGGTTTGGTGACGGTTCGGTAGTATAGAGTTATGCATTGTGGTGACAAAAGGTTGTTTGGAGTCCCGGATGAGATCCCAGACATCACGAGGAGATCCAGAATGGCCCGGAGGTAAATATTGATATATAGGAAGTCCTATGTTGGTCGCCGGAAAAGTTTCGGGCTCATCGGTAGTGTACCGGGAGTGCCGGTAGTGTACCGGGAGACCATTGGGAGGGGTATTTCGACCCAAGAGTCTACATGGGCTGTTGGAGAGTAAATACCAGCCCTTAGTGGGCTTGTGGAAGTCCCACATAAGGTCCATGCGACTGGGAAGAAAAGCCCAAAGAGAAAAAGGTGGAAAAGGCAAACAAACCAAAATAAGGAGGAGTCCTAGTCCTACTAGGATTGGAGGAGGAATCCTCCTCTCCTCCTTGGTTTGGACAAAGCCTAGAAGGCTTGGCCCTTGGTCCAAGCCTCCTCCTCTCTTCCTCTTATATATACTAGAGGTTTTAGGGGTTTTGGCACTTGATTTTCAGCCACGTGCTACCCGTTCCTCTAGTGCACAGTTTCTCCTCAAGATCGGTATTCTGCAGTGCTTAGGCGAAGCCCTGCCAGAATAGCTCCACCACCATGGTCATAGCTCCTTCGCGCTGCCGGAGAACTCTTCTACCTCTCCACTCCCTCTTGCTGGATCAAGAAGGCGGAGATTGTCATCGAGCTGTACGTGTGCTGAACGCGGAGGTGTCGTCCGTTCGGCGCTAGATCGGAAGGACCGTGATAAAGATCGCAAGACAGATCATGATGTGATCGCGGGGCAGATCGTGATGAGTTCACGGGTCGGATCGTGATTGGATTGCGGGACGGATCGTGATGAGATCGCGGGACGCTCGGTGATTTGGATCGCGAAGACGTTTGACTACACCAACCACGTTTCTTAACGCTTCCCGCTTAGCGATCTACAAGGGTATGTAGATCCACTCTCCCTCTCGTAGATGCTCATCACCATGGATAGATCTTGAGTGTGCGTAGGAATTTTTTTCCCTGCAACGTTCCCCAACAAATGGCATCTGTTGAACACGGAGAAAGATAGGGTCTTAAAGTTTTACCTCCCAACTTATTTATCATATCGATAATTGTCAACAATAATAATTCATGATAAAATATATTTGAATGGCCGTATATGCCTAGATCATTCCCCAACACATGACGCTTGCCAAGAGAAAAGGCGAAATATAGGAAGTGGTGAAGATCACCATGACTCTTGCGTAAAGGTAAGTACTAGAAAGTAAAAGATAGGCCCTTCGTAGAGGGAAGCAGAGGTTGTCATGCGCTTTTTGTTTTTGGATGTGCAAACCTTTAATGCAAAGGAACGTCATGTTGTATTGCCCTTTGTGATAGCAACCTTTATTATGCAGTCCGTTTCTTTTATTTGTTTACCATCACAAGTTCGTACAACGCTTATTTTTCCCTTACAATAAAAGATCATACATATTTAGGAGCAATTTGTATTGCATTTTGCACCGATGACAACTTACTTGCAGGATCTTACTCAATCCATACGTAGGTATAGTTGACTCTCATGGCAAAACTGGTTTAAGGGTGTTTGGATGCACAAGTAGTATTTCTACTTGGTGCGGAAGATTTGGCTAGTATGAGGTGGAAGCAAGCACCACATGTTGGAGGATCCATAAAAATATAACTTCCACACAAATATACCCAAACATAACTCATTAAGTTGTCTTCCTTGTCCAATTTCAACTAATTTGCTCAAGTTTGAAAATAATTAATTAGCACACAATCATAGAAGATGTCCAAGATAGTATATTTATATGTGGAATCTCTCTTCCTTCAATATTCTTTCATGAATTGTTCAAGTGACCAATGCGGTGTTTGCTAACTTTCAATAAATTTTACTAGCTCTACTTATTATGTGTGAAGTCATTACTCCCCATGGGATAAGTATATGAAGCATATTAAATTTAAAATTTATGATATTCTATTCATTCGACCATTTACTCATAGGATATAAGTGAAGCACGGGAGTGAATGACAAACTACTCCAAAAAGATATAAGTGAAGATCAATGTGTAGTCAATTAGTTAAATAGCCATGTGAGGAATCTCTCTTATTCAAAATTTCAGGTCCAAAAATAAAATGGCATTCCAAGGATAGCACACATCATACGAACGAATAAAAATTTAGGCTAAACATAGGCTAACCGATAATTGTTGATGAAGAGAGGTGGGGCCATAACATCCACAAGCTTAGGTACTTGAGACTTCTTGAAATTTTTACTTGGGTTGACTTGGGCATCCCCAAGCTTGAACTTTTGTATCTTGTTCAATCCTCTCATATCCCGGTTTCACCTATTCTCAAAACTTCATCCACACAAAACTCAAAAAGAACTCGTGAGATAGGTTAGTACACATAAGAACAAATCAACACTTCATGTACTCCCAAGACAAGTTCCACAATAATTTTCAAACATTAGGTATTGTATACTATCACTTCCGCAATTCATATCTACCAATATAGGCTATGGAAACTATAGGATAAGTACATAACAAAACTATGATAGCAATCTGTCTAAACAGAACAGTCTGTAGCAATTTATTAAACCAGTGTACTTCTACAAATCGAACAATTATTAAAATTTAGGACATGCTAAGGACTTTATATGGAAACGCTGTGTACAAGTTTCACAAACTTTCCATTCATTAAAATACAAAAATTCAAACACTACAACAAAAGTTTCTATGTTTTTTACACAACACACATCAAACATGCAATGCAAGCATCCTAAGGCAATTCTTGGAACTTTTTATTGAAAAACAAGATTAAAAATAACACCTAACAGGGAACAACAAAATAAAATGACAATCCAAGCAAAACTCATATTATGTGACGAATAAAAATATAGCTCCAAGTAAGATATACCGATAGTGTTGAAGACGAAAGAGGGGATGCCTTCCGGGGCATCCCCAAGCTTAGGCCCTTGAGTCTTCCTTAAATATTACGATGGGGGTTCCTTGTGCATCCCCAATCTTAGGTTCTTGTCACTCCTTATTATCCTCATATCGATGTCTCACCCAAAACTTGAAAACTTCAATCACACAAAACTTAACGGAACTTCGTTAGAAGGGTTAGTGTAATAAAGATAAATCATTAATGTAGGTACTGTAAAGACAAGATTCATAATTTTTATCACATAGTACCTACTGCATTCTACCATTCACATAATTTATATCACTGAATATAAGCTATGGAGACACTAAAACAAGCAAACTATGCATGCAAAACAGGATCTATCAAAAACAGAACAATCTGTGAAGATCTATAGTACAGCCAAACTTCCATGTCTCTAAAAATTCTGAAAATTAGTAAAACCTGAAGAATTTGTATATTAAGACTGTGTAAATTTTTTAGATCATTATCATGCTCTAGAAAAAAAATCATGTACTTGAGTCAGAATTTTTTGTTTTGGTTCGGCATCAATTCTACTCATCTTGTGAGTCATCCCAAAGGATTTACTTGGCAATTTATTGAAATAAAAGGCACAAACATGATTAATACAGTAGCTTAATCATGTTAACACATCAAAACATAAAGTAAAAGTGTTGGGTTCTCTCCCAACAAGCGCTTTTCTTTAATGTCTTTTTAGCTAGGCATGGCATTTTAATGATACTCTTCCAAGTCTAGTTCCGATGAAAATTTTAATTATACTCTAAAATATATAAGTGAAGTTCATAGAGAATTCTGCAATCAATATAGTTTAACCAATATCCAAGCTCAAAAAATATATAAGTGAAGCACACGAAGCATTCTATAAAGCCATACTCAAAAGATTTAAATGAAGCATAAAGAGCATTCTACAAAGCCATACTCAAAAGATTTAAGTGAAGAGCATGAAGCATTCTACAAATTGAATTACTATGTCATACTAAAAGGGTTCATAAAGGAAAATAAAGACACTAAAGACGCATATCATGTGAACAAAAAAACGAGGTATACCGATAATTGTTGAAGAATAAAGATGGAATGCCTTCCGGGGCATCCCCAAGCTTAGATGCTTGAGTCTCCTTGAAATATTTACTTGGGGTGCCTTGGGAATCCCTAAGATTGAATTCTTGTCTCTCTGTATTCTTCTTATATCGATACCTCCTCGATCTTTGAACACTTCATTCACACAAAACTTAACAAAACCCTCGTGAGATCCATTAGTATAATAAAGCAAATTACTACCTTTACGTGCTATTGTAAACTCATTCCAATTTCATATTAGAATTATATATACTGTATTCCAACTTCACTATGGTTCATACCCCCTGATACAACCCATAGATTCATCAAAATAAGTGAACAACACATAGAAAACATAATCTGTCCAAAACAGGACAGTCTGTAGCAATCTAGAAACTTCGTATACTTCTGTAACTCAAAAAATTCCGAAAACTTAGGACAAATTAAAAATTTGCATAGAAGTATTGTGTAAAAATTTCAGAAACTTTTGACATTCCAGTAGAAAATGTAAATTCACGCACTATAGCCAAAGTTTCTATTTTTGCACTGCACGCAACAAACAAGCAATCTAATCATCCTAAAAGCAAATCTTGGCACATTATTTTTATAATACAATGGAGATATACAAGGGGATAATTATTTTTCAGAATATTCCATGAAAAATTCTACATTGTTTCAATGAGCATGAACACAAGTGTTCAAGGTCGAACCTCACTTCTCCAATGCACAACCTTCCAATCACTTCTCTTTTTGAAAAACTTCTTAGGCATAAGCGGCAAGTAAATATTTTTGTATTTTTCATTTTTTTTGTTTCACCCACAACTAAAGTAATCAAAAAGGGAAAACAAAATCTACTTAGTGAAGAAAGCAAACAAGCACACACGAGAATATCAACCCCATGCTCTTTCTCCCTGGCAACAGCACCAAAAAAGAGCTTGATAAACCCCAAGTGCAAGGAATCATCACAGCAATTTCCAAAGGTGGAAGTGATAAGTATGGAGTGTTGAAACCACAAGGAGCTAAAGGTAAGATCAATTTTCTCTCAAGTCCTATCTGCCATTGATACGACTCTACATACGTCGAACATTTGCTTCCAACTTGAAACGAGAAATAAAATTACATTGTGGGTATGAAGAGAATAGCTTTGCATGAAAATGAAGAACTAAAATATAAAAATAGGTGTTGTTATCATAAAGTTAGAATATATTGCAATATATTACAAATAGCGAGTGTGGAATAATGATGGGTCGGTGTGCGGAATTGTCCTAGGTAATTGTTAACAAGATCGGAAATCATTATTGCAATTTTATATGAGGGAGAGGCATAAGCTAACATACTTTCTCTACTTGGATCATATGCACTTATGATTGGAACTCTAGCAAACATCCGCAGCTACTAAAGATCATTAAGGTAAAACCCAACCATAGCATTAAAGCATCAAGTCCCCTTTATCCCATACGCAACAACCCCCTTATTCGGGTGTATGCTTCTGTCACTCAAGCAACCCACTATAAGCAAAACATGAACGTATTGCAACACCCTATAGTGGGAATCTTTCACGTGTGCACGGCACAGAAGGCACCATATGACAGCACCAAAATAAACATATAACTCAAACCAATCTAGATCATCAGTCAACCCATAAGACAAAAGGAATCTACTCAAAACATCATAGGATGGCACCACATCATTGGATAATAATATATGGCATAAAGCACCATGTTCAAGTAGGGGATTACAGCGAGATACGAGAGAGAGGCCGCTGAAAATATATGAGGACGGTGATGAAGAAGGTGATGTTGATGAAGAAGATCACCGCGGCGATGGTTCCCCCGATGGCACTCCGGCGCCACTATCGTCGTTTTCTCACGATAGATGCCATGGGTAGGATTATCGTAGGTGGTTGGGGACGGAGGACGCCGACGGGCTCCGGGTGCGAGATTGGGCACTAGCGGCGGTGACACACGATGTACCTAGGTTCAGGGCCCTCCGGGGGAGGTTATACCCCTAGTCCTGCTTGGTCTAGTTGGATGGATAGTGGTGTTTACAAGGGTGCTTCTAGAGCTGTGTCTAGAGGAGGAAGAAGGAGCAGCCAGCTCGTCTTCCACCGTTGCTAGAGATGGTATGAGAGGGAAGCTCTATGTGGGTGTATGCGAATGATCGTCCGTCCCCGTTGCATGGGGGGCTCGGGGTTTTTTATAGGCCAACCCCACGGCTCTATAGTATTCCTAAGGTACAAGGATGGAGGGGTCTGGCTGGCAGCCTCTCTGGCTAACCAGGGGCCCCTGCCCTTCGAGCCGTCTCGTCACTGGTAGGGTCCACCGGCTGGGAGGTCTTGTCGCCCGCTAGGGCCCACCAGCCGGCTCTGTGATTGGCCCTCGCCCACATGTCGTGGCACGGGCCGCCCGGGAGGCATCGTCTAGTGCCAGCCGGCCGAAGTCTCCGGTATGGCCGGCTGCACTGTTGCCACACCGGGGCAGGTAATTGAGTGGGCGAGGGCGTGACGGCACTGTTTCCTCGCCCGATCACGCTCGCCAAGGTCAGCGGCCCGGACGGTCGGACTGTAGCCATGCGCCCCCGTGCGTCAGCGGCCACTATGGTCATAGGGCCGCCCGTCGTGGTGGTCATGTCGTGTCATTGTACCCGCGCGCAGGGGGATGGGACGTCACACGTCCGCCCTAGGGTAAATGGAGGAGGCGGACCGGAAGGCAGTCCGGCCACGCCCAGCCGGCCGGGGGTCGAACTGTCTGCACGACCAGTCGGCCGTGTTGCCAGCCGACGGCAGCTCGAGCCGGCCGTCCTCTAGCCGGCCATGTAGTTTTCCTTCAAAGCGAAAGGGGGAGAACCCTGTTGCTTTGGCCTACCTAGGGGTAATAACCCCGCCAGTAGTCCCCGAAGCCGGTGGGGGCCGCGTCCGGCAGACGGAAGAGAGCCAGCGGCTTCCCCCCAGCGGTACCCGCCTCCGGTGCGAAGCCGAAGGGGCAGCCAGGTCGGCCGTTGGACCCGATGCCTCCGGTACCAGCATGTCGCCTCGGGACCCAAGCCGGCCCGCCACGTGCCACGTGGCAAGTAATGATGCGGCAGGCCCTATGCATGCGGGGAGACGAGGCCTCGGTCTTGGCCTATCTGGCTACGCCCCGGGCATAGCCCAGTAGGCCTCGGGGCGCAGACCGGGATCCACTATGCCTCGAAGCGACCGTTACGGTCCGGGGCCACCCACGCGCGCCCGGAGTTTCCGGGTGAGTGGGCACAATTAATCCCACGTCCCCGGTCATGGCCTCTCCTATAAAAGGGGAGGAAGGGCAGGGGAAGAGATACCCGCATCCCACTTAACCCCTTGCTGCCTCGCCTTCTTGCCTTCTTTGTCTTCCTCGCTCTCCTCATGCAACACCGCGACTGAACCCGCAATCGCGCCCGCAAGCTGCCCCGCCGCCGCAATGGCCAACGGATGCAGAGGGAGCTGCGCTAGTTCCATCGTCACCGAGGCAGACATTCCGGAGCTCTGCCGCGCGCGCATGCTGCCGCCGGTGGAGCGGGTGATCGCTCGCGGGCCAGGCGACAAGGTGGTGCCGGCGCCGCAGCCGAGGGAGCATGTCATGTTCCTCTGGCATTTCTCCCGCGGCTTCGGGCTCCTAGTGAGCCGCTTCTTCCGCCTGCTCCTCGACACCTTCGACCTCCAGCTGCACCACCTCAGCCCCAACGCGATCCTATACCTCGCTGGCTTCGTGACGCTATGCGAGGGGTATCTCGGGGTCCTTCCTTTCCTCGACTTCTTCAACGCCCTCTTCTATCTCAAGGCGCTGAAGAGCAGCGCCTGCGGGGGCACGGTGGTGTGTTGCCGCGGCACCGTGTGTTTCCCGCCCCTTTATCACATCGATTCCGTCAAGGGGTGGCATCGGACGTTCTTCTACGTGAAGAACGCCGACCCGAACTTGGACTTCATCCAGATGCCGCCGTTCGTCGACGCGCAGTCCACCTAGGTGAACTGGCTGGGGGCCACCCCGTGCGGCGTAGCCCTGGCAGAGCTCGGCCGGCTCGCGCAGCTGAAGAGCTCTGAGGGGTTGGTCGCCGCCGATCTGGTAGCGGCTTTCATCTCGCGCCGGGTGTTGCCTCTCCAGCTGAGGCTGCACCGGATCTGTGACATGTCCGGCCGCCACGACCCCTGCCGGCTGTCCACCGTCGACCTGACACCGGCTCAGGTGGTGAAGCGGGTGAACGCCCTCACGATGTTTAAGCTGAAGCCCGAGTCGTGGTCTTTCGGCATGGAGTCGTATGACCGCATCAACCCCTCTGGTAAGACTTTTGACGAGATGGCTTTTCTTTGTTTGATTCTTTCCAGCCGGCCGCCGTATGCGGACCTTACTTTGTCATGCTGACCGCGGCTGTTGGTGCGACAGAACACGCCGGTTGGCCCGTACCCCCAAATCTTCGAGGCAGAGCGCGAACACTCCGACTCCGAAGACTACGAGCGGGGAGGCCCGCCGGGGGAGGGGGTAGACTCCTCGGGAGGAGTCGACGATCCGGTAGACCCGTGAGCTGGCGACCACAGCGAAGCCGGAGGATTCGGCGCAGCCAGGGAGCCCAGCGGAGCGGGTGAGTTCCCTCTTGCCCCCATGATCACGGACTACACGGACGACGATGATGATGACGATGATGATGATGACGATGATGATGATGACAATGATGATGACGTAATGATTCTAAACAAGCCTCCTCCCTCGGCACGTCAGGGTCGATGGAGCGAGGAGCGGCCGACTAAGCCTCGATGGCCGGAGCTGCCGGCCAGGCAAAGAGGCCGGCTCAGGAGGGACCGGTGGCCTCGCGGAAGCCGCCGGCACACGCCAAGCGGGCCTTGCCCCTCATCATCGGGCCTTGACCGGTGTCTTGCGTGTGTTTTCTTCCGGGTCGCGAGTCGGTGGGTGACCGGTCTTTGTCCGCTGTAGTGACCCCATCGAGCTTCACGAGGGGGAGCCGGCGGGGGACCTGACGGATGCCGCCAGCCGGCTAGCCCGCGAGCACACGGCCACCCAGCGGGAGGAGAAGAGGAGGTTCGCGGAGCTACGAGCCTCAAAGTCCGGAACACGAGGCGGGGCCTCGCATTCCGGGACTTCGAGCGGCGCGCGGTGAAGGAGGTCCATGGACCCCGCGCGGGCGGCGGACTCGATGGTGGAATCGACCCGTCTGTCGAGGCCCCCATCGAGTGAGCCACGAGGGGCGACCATGGAGCCGCCTGTGCCTCCACCCGTGGAGGAGGCGGCCCGAACGAGGGGGCGGTAGCGGAGCCGGGCCCCGAGGCGACTCGGCCGGAGGTGCCGGACGTGACACCGCCCGTGGCCGAGCCGGCCCAGGTCAACGTGCCGGAGGCCCCGGTGGCCCCGGAGGTGGCATCAGAGGCGGCGGCAGTGGTGGCGGCTACGGAGGTGGAGGCGCCATCCGTCACGATCGTCACGCCGAAGCGGCAGGATGTGGAGGCGGTGATGGCGTCAGGCGGAGGGCCTGTGGGAGGCGACTCTCGGACCCTCGCTGTCGTTGATCCGCCCCTGGCGGCCGGCACCGTGGCGAGCCCGGGCGGCAACGGCGGCCAGGCCCGGAGGATCCTGTGGACCATGCAGGAGGTCCTCCGAGACTAGGAGGCGCTGGTGCGCCTGCCAGCCTACCGGCTCCCCCGGCGGGCGTGCCGGTTCCCTCGTTCGGGGAGTTGGGGAGCGTATTGGATCGGTGCCGACAGGAGCTGGCCCGGTTCGCAGAGGCGGCAGACACCACCCTGCAACATGCGGACGTAAGCACGGTTGCCTTTCTCTTAGAATTTTCAGTGGGGGCACGCAAGCGCACCCACTAGGTGTAGCCCTCGAGATGCGGGCCGGCTGACGGGCAGCCGGACCGGATCTCTTTAAGCATGTCTTGATTTTTGGCTCTGTGTGACAGGAGGGGAACTCCTTGTGGCAGAAGTTGTTCCAGGAGGTGGTCGCCATCCACGACCACGGCAAACACGGCTTCTACCACCTGGAGGAGGAGCTGGCACGTGTGCAAGGTAAGTTGAGTTTCGCGGGAGGGGTATGCAGCCCCCGAGAGCAGGCTGACACCTACCTTGTCTTGTAGTTGATCTGACCGCCCTCCGGGACAAGAAGACCGGGCTCGTCGCCGAGCGGGACCGGCTGGCGCAAGACATCCAGGCAGCCACGCAAGATAAAGACCGGCTGGCTGCGCTGCTGGCGGACGGGGAGGCGGCCCAAGACCGCCTCAAGGCCTTCATGGCGAAGGAGGTAGCGACCAAGGAGACGGGCGTCAAGGAGGCGGCTGATGCCGCCCAAAGGACAGCCGCCCTCCAAGACAAGGTGACTCGCCTTGAGAGGTCACTCGAGGAGATCAAGGGCTCCCTCACCACATCGGAGGTGGCGCTGGCGTCGGAGCGGAAAGCGTCGCTCAATTTCGCCATCGGGGTGGACGACGCCATTGAAGGTAAGTGTCAATTTTTTCCTTCTTTAGCCGGTTGCTTTTCCCTTTGCTGGTTCTTGTGTTTGATTTGACCTTCTTTCCTCTTCTTACCCTTTCTCCTAGGCCACTTCCCGGAAACTCCGCGTCGTGCTGAGCGCGCCGTCGAGGAGCACCGGGAGTACATTCGGGATTGCGGGCGCTCCATCAAGAAGGATGTCGCGTGGGATGTGGACGAGCTTGGGCTCGCCATTGAAAACTGGATGATCCACCTCGAGCGGAGCGTGGAGCGGGTGAAGACAGCCAAAAAGGAGATCATCGCCGCTCTATGGCTGGGCCACGGGGGGCTCCGGCAAACTGCGTGGCCTTGTCGCTAGAGTAGGTCGTGGCCCGACTCGAGGCCTGGAAGGCATCAGCAGCCCGGGCCGGCATGCAGATGGCGCTCCGGTTCGTCACGTCATGGTATTGCGGCATGGACTTGGGCCGGTTGGCCACCATGCGGGACGAGCCGGCCGAGGAGCGGGAGGCCCGCAAGCCGGCCCTTATCCGTCGGGCCAACGAGCTTGCATCGTACATCGACGCGGACGAGTTCCTATCGGCCCTTGGCGAGGACGGTGAGCCGGTGCCTAAAGATTCCTTCAGCATCCCCCAAGGCCCAGCAGACGAGGAGGTTGCCAACGAGAGCACCGACTCGAGCGGCGAGACGGCCAGAACCATGGAGGCCGCTTCAAAGGCCAAGGAGGTCGACCCGAAGGCCGCGACCACCTCCGAGGCGAGAGGCGAGCTGCCCAGCAATGCGCCGGTTGGCGACGCGTCGGTGGCCTGAGCCCCTGGGAATTTTTATCTTTCTTTTTCTTTCCTTCAAGTTAGGCTAAAGTCCACCCACTGGGGGTGTGATGTAATGAACCGTGCTGGCCATGGGCCACTTTTGTCTTAATATTTGTACTGTGAATAATTAGTGTGTTTGCCTTATTGCTCGTGCCAGCTTGTCCTTATCCTTTTTCACCCCCTTGGTTCTTTTCAATCCCCCACCCTTTTCCCCTTTGCTTTCGGCCCCGCCAGCCCGATAGCCGGGAGCCGGTCTGTAGCTGAGTTGGGGTGTCTGCCTTGAGGGAGCCGGTTCGGAACTTAGGAACCGCGAGAGCCTTTCGAGATAAGTAGAGTGGCAGAGGCGAGGCAGTGGTCCGGCTGGGCCTAGCCAGTATCTCCTTTCGATTGATCTGTCATGTGAGCTAAGCTTTGCCGCCCCAAGGCCTCGTCAACCGGACAGCCGGGAGCAGAATCTATAGCTAGGAGGGGTGGGAGGGTTTGCTCGGCTCACACTACTTAGCCAATTTTTGAGAGAGGCGTCCTAGGACTAGCCGGCGAGCCCCCGGGCCCGGGAGCCGGGTCGGGGAGTCAGTGAGCGAGGAAACCTTTAGGGAAGCGAAACAGGGTATGCCCCAAGAACCGGCCTGGGGCACCCATTGCATTCATAAGCCCAAAAGGGTAGGGGTACATACATACATTGGCCTTTTCAGCAGTAAAACGGGCGGAGGAGCGCCGCGTTCCATGGGCGCTCCGTCTCCTCGCCGGAGGCATCTCTTTTGCGCTTCTGCGGCTTCTGGGCGTCTATTAGGTAGTATGCATTGTTGTGCAGCGCCTTGCTCATGATGAACGGGCCCTCCCATGGGGAGGATAGCTTGTGTTGTCCGGTTGTCCACTGGATCCGCCTAAGGACCAGGTCCCCTTCACGAAAGGAGAGTGGCCGGATCCGCTTGTTGTGGTAGTATCGGAGCTTCTACTGGTAGATTGCCGTCCGGCTCAAGGCCAGTTTGCGAGCTTCCTCGAGTAGGTCGATGTCGTCTTCTCTTGCCTCCTTTGCATCCTTCTCCATGTATAGGGCGACCCGAGGCGATTCGAACTCAATGTTGATGGGGATGATCGCCTCGGACCCATACACAAGGAAGAAGGGAGTGTAGCCGGTTGATTGGTTGGGGGTGGCGCTGAGACTCCAAAGGACGGCCGGCAGCTCGTCAATCCAGCAACCGGCCAACCTTACTAGTGGCGTCATGAGCCGGGGCTTGATGTCGGACAGGATGAGGCCGTTTGCCCTCTCAACCTAGGTGTTTGACTGTGGATGAGCGACGGAGGCCAGGTCGAGCCGGATTCCTTGCTTGGAGTAGAAACGCGCGAGTGCACCCTTGGCGAAGTTTGTGCCGTTGTCGGTGATGATGTTGTGGGGGGACGTCGTAGCGAACCATGTCATTGATGAACCGGATGGTCGTGTGGCCGTCCAGCTTTCTTGATTTGTCATGCCTCAGTCCACTTGGTGAATTTGTCAATAGCCACCAGCAAGTGTGTCATGCCGCCTCGTGCGGTTTTGAAGGGACCCACCATGTCCAGCCCCTAGACGGCAAAGGGCCACGAGAGGGGGATGGTCTGGAGAGCTGATGCCGGCAGGTGGCTCTGCATGCTGAAGCGCTGACAACCCTTGCACTCGTCGACCAATTTCTTGGCCGCCTCGAGAGCAGTGGGCCAGTAGAAGCCGTGGCGAAAGGCCTTGGCCACCAGGGTCCTGGAGGCGACATGATGCCCACACTCACCCTGGTGGATGTCGAGGAGGATCTCCACGCCCTTTTCCGACTCGACGCATCGCTGGAAGATGCCGGTGGCACTGCGATGGACGAGCTCGTTGTTGATGATGTTGTACGCCAAGGCCCGGCGCTGAATTTGCCTTGCCAAGGCCTCGTCCGGGGGAGCTCGCCGCGTAGAAGGAACGCCAAGATAGGTTGGGCCCATGAGGAAGCCGAGACTGGGGCCAACTCGGGAGCCCCTAGGCCCGGCTCGCCAGCCCCCGCGGCCGGCTGGTCGATTGTCATCATGACAGCCGTGTCGTTGGAGCTGGGGGCCGCGGATGCAGCCGGCTCGACTGGTGCCGGCAGGTCGGCCGAAGTTGTGGGAGCCGGTGGCGAAGATACCGAAGCGACAGTCGGAGCCGCCAATGGGCCGGCAGCATCCGCCGGCATGAAGATTGATTCCAATTCTGGAGAAGGCTTGATCGACGGCTTGAGCAGCCGCTCAAGGGAGACGCCGGCTGGGATGGCCTGCCGGGTGGAGCCGATCTTTGCCAGCGCGTCAGTCACCTCATTGTCCGCCTGTGGGACGTGATGAAACTCACAACCCTCGAAGGAGCCAATGAGCTGTTGTATGAGGAAGCGGTAGCTGGCCATGTTGGCGTCCCTGGCATCCCATTCGCCAGAGACTTGTTGTACCACGAGGTTGGAGTCGCCGAAGCATAGGATGCGCCTGATGTCGATCTCCTTGGCGAGCCGGAGGCCATGGACGATGGCCTCATAATCGGCCACATTGTTGGAGGCGGCAAAGTGGATCTGGAGGGCATACTTGACCTGGTCACCTTTCGAGGAGGAGAGAACTATGCCCGCACCTAGGCCAGCCTTATTTTCGAGCCATCGAAATGCATGTGCCAATGTGTGGAGTCTGGGGGCGGCATGAACTATGTCTCTGCCCAGACGACGAGGAAATCAGCCAACGCCTGTGACTTGATGGCGGTTCTTAGCTCGTACTGGATCTCATGATCGGCGAGGTCGATGACCCATTTGGCAATCCGGTTGGCGGAGTCCCGGTCGCTCATGATCTCGCTGAGCAGGGTCGTGCTCACCACGGTGATGGTATGCTCCTGGAAGTATTGCTTGACCTCCTTGGCGGCAAAATATATGCCGTAGCACATCTTTTGGTTGTGGGGGTAGTTCTGCTTGGACGCGAAGAGGACCTCGCCGAGGTAGTAGACGGGGTGTTGGACTAGTAGGGACTTGCCCTCCTCCGGCCGCTTGACCACCAGGACGACGCTGATGATGTGTGTGGTTGCCGCGATGTAGGCGAGCAAGGGTTCCTTCTCAGTCGGCGCAGCCAGGATGGGCGCGCGAGTGAGAGCCTTCTTAAGGCCGCGGAAGGCCTCGTCCGCCTCGTTGGGCCAATCGAACATGACCGGCTTGTTGGTGTGACCCGGCTCGATTAGAGCCGTCTTGCGAAGGAGCCCGTAGAGGGGCAGGGCCTTCTCCCCCAGTCGGCTGATGAACAGGTTGAGCGAGGCAAGGCAGCCGATGAACTTCTGGACGTCACGGAGCTGGGTTGGCCTAGGCATGTGCTCGATCGTGCTGATCTTCTCAGGGTTAGCTTCGATGTCGTGAGCGGACACGGAGAAACCCAGGAGTTGGCCGGCTGGGACGCTGAAGACACACTTCTCCGGGTTGAGCTTGATCTTGTACTTGCGCGGGTTCGCGAAGGTCTCCTAGAGATAGTCGAGGAGGGTGAAGTGCTTCTTGGTTTTGATGATGATGTCATCGACGTAGACGTGGACGTTCCTGCCTATCTGAGGCAGGAGGCACTTCTGCATGCACCGCTGGAAGGTGGTGCCTGTGTTCTTCAGGCCGGAGGACACGGTGATGTAGCAGTAGGCCCCAAAGGGCGTCATGAAGGAGGTCTTGAGCCGGTTTTTCGGGTCCAGCTTGATCTGGTGGTTACCGGAGTAGTCGTCCAGGAAAGACAGCAAGTCGCAGCCGGCCGTGGAGTCGATGACTTGATCGATCCGCGGCAGGGCGAATGGGTCCTTGGGACACGCCTTGTTTAGGCTAGTGTAGTCAATGCACATGCGCCAGGTCTTGTTCTTCTTCAGCACTAGGACTGGGTTGGCCAGCCAGTCCAGGTGGAACACTTCCATGATGAACCCGGCTGCGAGCAGCCGGGTGATCTCTTCTCCTATGGTACGTCGCTTCTCCTTAGAGAAGCAGCGTAGGGGTTGCTTGACCAGCTTGACGTCCGGACGGACATGTAGTTTGTGCTCGACGAACTTCCTCAGAACAGCCGGCATGTCCTTGGGGGACCATGCGAAGATGTCCTGATTCTCACAGAGGAAGTCAACGAGCTCGCCTTCCTATTTGCTGCCGAGGCGGGAGCCGATGGTGACGCACTGAGCCGGTTTGGCCGGGTCGAGTGGGATTTGCTTGGTGTCCTTGGACGGCTGGAAGGAGGCCTCGCCGGCTGACTGTGAGGGGGGAGCCAGCACGGCCGGCTGGCTGGCAGCAAGGGCCACGAGCCGGTCGAGCTGCCGCTTCTCCTTGGTGATTTCCAGGGCCTCGGCCAGCCGGCTGCCATCTCGAGCACACTCGATTGACATCTTGTAGTCGCTCGTGATGGTGACGATTCCCTTGGGGCCCGACATCTTGAGCTTGAGGTAGGTGTAATAGGGGACCTCCATGAATTTGACAAGGGCTAGTCAGCCCAACAGCGCGTGGTGGGGGCTTGCAAGGTCCACGACCTCGAACAACACTGGCTCGCGGCGGAAGTGGCCGGGTCCACCAAAGAGGACGTCGAGCGTGATTTTGCCGACAGGGGAGCAGGACTTTCCAGGCACGATACCATGGAAGACCATCCGGCTCGCCTGTAGGTCTTCTATCTTCAGCCCCAGCTTGTGCATCGTGTCGAGGTAAAGGATGTTGATGCTGCTGCCACCATCTATCAGCACCTGCTTGAAGCGGCAAGTGCATTTCTCGGTGGCGATGGTGGGGTCGAGGACCAGGGCGTAGCTGCCGGGACTTGGCATTACGGCGGGATGATCCGCCCGGCTCCAGGTGACCGGCTTCTCCAACCAGTCCATGAACTTGGGAGTTGCCTGCATGGTGGCGTTCACCTCACGGTGGAGCCGGTGCTAAGCGTGTTTGCTCGTCTCTTCACTGGTGAAGATGATGTAACAACCGTCTTGGTTAGGGAACTGGTCAATCAGACGACCGTCATTCTGGGCCGAAGCCGGAGCTAGTGCCGGGGCGGCAGCTTGGGCTAGGGCCAACGCGTGGGCAGGCAGCACGGGAGGAGACGGAAGGCCGTCCCCCCGGGCCAATCGCTGTGAGAAGTTGCACTGCCGGAGCGTGTGCATAGAGGGTTTCGCCCTTGAGTGGTTCTTGTAGGGGAGGTCGAACATCTGCTCGAAGGTGAGCTTTGGCTGTCAGGCAGCCTTGCCAGTGCGCTGGTGCTGACTGGAAAGCTGGGAAGCCGGCTCCTACTCCTCAATGGTGTTGACCTGCCGGATCCCGTAGCCGGGATCCGGCTAGTCCTTCTTGCGTTTGTTCTTCTGTGGCTGCCGGTTGTCGGCAGCCGACCGGGACGTTACCTGTGTTGTCGTTGCCTTGGCGGGCGGGGTCGTCTTGACCCGGATGGCTGAATCAGCCGTGGCGTACTTGTCTGCCTTGGTCATGAGCTCGGCAAGCATGGCCAGCTTGGAGCACAGAAGCTTTTGCTTGAGGGGGTGTCGTCTCGACAGCCTTCGATGAAGTACTGTACGGCTTGCACCTCATGCACCCCCTCACAGGAGTTATGGAGTTCGGTCCATCGGGTGAGGTAGTCGCGGAGGGAATCGTCCGGCCCCTGAATGCACATGGCGAGTTCACGGGGGCGGCCGGGCCGCTTGTAGGTGCCGGTGAAGTTGCGGATGAAGGCCTCCTCGAAGTCCGTCCAGGTGTTGATGTTGCCGGCCGCCAGGCTGTTGAGCCAGGTGAGGGCCGAGCCGATCAACATGAGGGGAGTGTAGCGAACAGCTACGCGCTTGTTCCCCCTGGCGATGCCGACCGCGGTGGTGTAGTCGATCAACCAGTCCTCGGGCTTGGCGGTCCATTGTACTTCGGGGTGTCTTGGGGGAGCGTGAAGCCGGTCGGGAACGGCTCGTTGCGGATCCGAGGGCTGAAACAGGCCGGGCCAATCGAGCCCTCCTCTTCGAGGAGGGCCGACTGCGCGAGGTGGTTGATGCGGTTGCGGGCGTCGTTCTCGCTGTGGGGGACACGCGGCCCGATCCGGGCCGAGAGCTCGGGGCGGATGACGCGCGGAACTGACCGTTCCGGCTCGCGCTGTGGGGGTGGAGTGTGCCCGCGGCTGCGCCGACTGGCCACCGGCGTTTCGGGGTGGTGGCTATTGCGAGGCGGGTTGTCGGTGCACTGGCTGTTAACAGCCGGCTGCTCGCTCCCTGGTAGCTGAGAAGGCCGGGGTTGTTAGTTTCGGCCCGGTGGCCAGAGACGTGAGCGAAACAGGAGTGCTGAGCTGGCTGACGGCCCGTAGTCCTCGTGCCCTCCCGCTCAAGCCGGGGGCTTCTATAGGCAGCGCCGCCTGACGCGAGCAGATGCTGCTGCACATCAGCGGCGTCAATGAGCTCCTTGATGTGACGCTCATGGGTGGCATGTTCTTTGCCCTCCAAGGTAGCCAAGTCCTCGTAGGCTACCTTGAGGGCCCACAGGTTGAGTGCGGGGGTGTCGTAGACGGGCATCTTGCCGCCTAGGATTTCAGCAACCATGCGGCCTTGGTTGCGCACAGCCCCATGCCGGCTGGGCTCGGTGCCAGCCGGGGTGAGACCGTAGGTGGAAGTGTATTCCCGCTGGGCGGCCTCCAATCGGCCTCGCGTGGCTGCGAGGGCGGTGGCGTCCTCGAACGGGACGCAGCGGACTGCCTCGAGGTCGGCCATAGTGGCGTTGGGGTTCGCCGTCGGGGCGATAGGGGTGATCAAGCCCCGGAGGGCCACACCGAGCGTGACAGGGATATACCCCATGGTATGACCCGGCCTGGCGACTCACAGGATGACCAAGCCCAAGACCCGGCGAGTGAGCCGGCGCCGGGTAACTCACAAGAGAAGGCCCACAGGAGAAGGCCCACAAAGAGAGAAGGATTCCCTTAAAGGAAATAAGACCCGGAGTAGGATTCGTGAGAGATTAGTCCTAATCCTACTCCTAGTAGGACTCTATTTGTAAACCTACCCTCTCCACTTATATAAGGAGGGGTAGAGCACCCCTAGAGGGACAGGATCTCAAGAGACACAAGTCTACAAGTTTAGACAACACAAGAGATTAGAGGCTCTCGTGATTAGAGGTAACAATTAGCACCCTTGTAACCGAGAGATCTTCATCATCATCAATACCAGACAAGCAGGACATAGGCTTTTACCTCCATCGGAGGGGCTGAACCTGGGTAAAACTCCGTGTCTTCTCAATTCCGATCAACCCCTTCAAGCCGCCACATAGTTGCGTCTCGCCCCGAACCTAAGTCCGTTCACCTGGACATCTGCCGTGATAAAACCACGACAGTTGGCGCCCACCGTGGGGCGGAGCACAGTGGTATTGTGTTCTTGGAGGGAATTCTTTCAGGAATCAAAGAGCTTATGATTGATCGGTGAAGAAGAGCCGGCACGACATAAATTACGGCGGATAATCCGACATGGGACAGCCTTGGAGAGAGCAGAAATTAGGGTTTGACGTTTTGGGAGCCACCGCCGCGTCACGATCCGTCGAAACCGAAGAAGGAGATCGAGTCCTACTATTGCAACGTGATATCCGACCGCGTCCAGGAAAAATCCAAAGCTAAGAAGGAATACAAAAAGCTGCGCTCAAAGAAACAGAGTGCACATCACCACGGGACACATAAAATTCAAGGAAGAGAAGGAAAGAGGACTTGGCCACGGCTGTGTCCGAGCCGGCCTCCACCTCTCCTCGTCTCCGCTATCGTGTCGCGCCTCAGTCGTTGTGGCCGACCCGCGCGCTCGCTGTCGGCTTTACGCCCATTCATGAGTCGCCGCTAGCGCCGAGTCGGGCTCGTCGCCTCCGCGAGCGCCACAACCTCCGAGTCGCCCATCCGTCGGTCATGCACACGCCTTGCATCCTCTTCTAGCTCGCCCGCATCGGGCTGGATGCCTGCGAGCCGGCGTGCCGCTCCCGCCATGTCGATGTTCCTCTGAGCCGCCGGTGCGGCCTTCGCCTTCGCCTCCGCCACGACCGCCAGGCGCTTTTCCTGCCGCGACCGGCCGACGCTTTTCCTGCCGCGATCGGCCGGCGCCTCTCCTGCCGTGGCCAGCCGACACCTTTCCGGCCGGCGCCTTTCCAGCTGCGAACCGCGGCCAGCCAGCGCCCCGCCTGTCCGATGTGGCGCAGCGTCCACCCCAGTGCATCTGAGCCATCGGCGCTTCACCTCTGTCGCCTAGTCATGCGCCTACGACCTGAGCCGGTTCACCACGCATCCGAGTGGTTGGCACGAGCCGCCCGACGTCACTATGGCCGAGCCGCCGTCGCGTCCTTCTGCTTCTGTTGTGAGCGGGCCTTTGCAAGTCCTCCTATCCATGCCCCGTCGTCGGCTTAGCCGCACACCATCTCGGCCAAGCCCCCCCCCCCCCCCCCCCGTCGTGGCTCGCCTCTCCCGCGCCATGGCTCCCGCTCTGCTCGCCTGTTGCGCCAATGGAGTCACGTCCATACTCACCACTGTGTTTTGCCTCTCCCGGTGTACGATTGGTGGAAGGATAAGGCAAGGGAGAGAGGAGGAGAACCGGTTGGATGGGGTGATTAAAAAACGGAGGGTCTGTTTCGAGCCACTCTGCTCTGACCCTGGTGCGATCGCGTTTCAAGTCGCCCCGCTGGACTTCTTTTGACGAAAACGCCGTCACTACCGAACCGCCCCGGTCCAGCACCATCTCCGAGCCGCCGTGGCCGAGTTGCCACCTCCGTTGCGGTTTCGAGAGTGCTTCAATTACTATTAAAATTACGAGATGACTCAGCTCATCGTCGAGATGAAACAGGTGTTATCCACCCAATTTATTTTATCTATACTTTTTTGATTCTGTCGAAAAACAATTACTTCGTCTTTGTAATATTTTTTGACACGGGACAATTAGTCATTGCCAAAGGGGCACTATACCGCGGTGATGGAGGCGTGCCAAAGGTGGTGGTGCGTGTCACGTTATTCAAGGGACTCCCTTGCCATTGCACCGGCTTACAATGCCACGACTGTCTCTTGCCATCGCGCCGGCTTACAATGCCGCGACCGTATCTCGCGACCGCACCGGCTTACAACACCGAGGCCGAATCTCGTCACCCGTGACGGCTTACAAATGCCATGGCCGTCTCTCATCATCCGCACCGGCTTATAACGCCGTGGCATATTTCACAAACAGGGTCGGCTTACAATGCCGCGATTGGTTTCTACGTCTACATCAACATATCGGTGCAGTGCTCGCCTGTACGAGCCGCCCAACGGACACGTGCAAGACGCCACCCATACTGTGATCTACATCAACATATCGGTGTGGTGCTCGTCGATACGAGCCGCCCGACGAACAGGCGCACAAGTCGCCACCACTACAGTTTGGTTCACTTCAATAACCAGCCGGAACAAACCCTCGACCGGATTATTGAAACAAATCATGCAGGGTCATCTATAACCCGCCACGGCCAACCTCAACTTTCAATGGAAATTCTCAAGCCGCCTCTTCGAGTCAACTTAAGACTCGGGGGCTACAGACATGGCGAGACACATTTGGTCGTTTTCAACAAAAACCCCGGGTCTTTGCAAGAGAAAAACCCAATCCTGGGGGCTACTACATTATTGGCAGATGATTAAAAGATTGCCCAAGAGGACGGACCACCGTGATGCACCATTCAAACATGGGTGCCCGGATCAATGGGTCATCATAAAGACATTTGGAGCTTCTGTTGTTTCTTCATACAAGATGGCGGCTTACAAGATTGATGTTGCTCCGCTATGTGACCCGCCTGCCTTACCGGTTAATCTCGCCTAGAGACCCTGAGCCGGTTCAAAGAAAATTGACGGCCAATCTCGCTTAGAGACCCTGAACCGACTAAGATTGAGGTGACCTGTTGAACTCTTACCAGTCAATCTCGCCTAGAGACCCTGAGTCGGTTCAAGAAATTGACGGCCAATCTCGCTTAGAGACCCTGAGCCGGTTCAAGAAATTGACGGCCTATCTCGCTTAGAGACCCTGAGTCGGTTCAAGAAATTAATGGCCAATCTTGCTTAGAGACCCTGAGCCGGTTCAAGAAATTGACGGCCAATCTCGCCTAGAGACCCTGAACTGGTATGAATTCAAACATTGAATCATAGTTTGGTTACATTAAGCGCTATTGTTGATGGAGGCTTCTCACCTTTGGTATAGCTTACAGTACCCTAAGACAATAGCGTGTACACCAAATTCCAGTTGCTTATCAACTGCGGCCATCAAAGGGGGCTTCTTACCGACGGGTATTGCTTATCTCACCCTAATGGCCGGCTTTATGCCACTTCCGGTTCCTTATTAACCGCGGTTGTCGAAGGGGGCTTCTTACCGATGGGTTCGCTTATCTCACCATAACAACCGGCGTTTACGCCAAAATGCAATTGCCTATCAATTGTAGCTGTTGAAAGAGGCTTCTTGCCTTCGGGTATATCTTACATCTCCTTTCAAACAGCCGGCTTTATGCCGTCTCAGGCTAATCATTAGCCGCGGCTGTCGATGGAGGCTTCTTGCCTCAAGGTATAGCTTACATCGCCCATCGACAACCAGTGTTCGCATACAAAGGTGCAAAATTTGTTGTTAAAAGGAGGCTTCTTACCTTTGGGTATAGCTTACATTACCCTTCATACAGCCGGCTTTATGCCATTCCGGTTGACATGTTAGCCGTGGATTATACAAGGGAGCTTCCCACCTCCAGATAATACGCCGGCTTATCAAGCCAGATCAAAGTGAGATTATGAGAAAGGAGCAATGTTATGAAAGGTATGAACATCTCCGGGTTGAGCTTCTTCAAGCCGCCCTCACAACAATGCAGAATATATTCTGTCTTGTTCGTTTTTGCAGGTTTTATCTCTTAAGAGGAGCCGCCGTTAAAGTATTCTGCAAAAGCAAATGGATTTTTTTAAATAGCCAATATGGCTGGATCTTCATGGTTTATCATAACCAGTAATAAATGATTGGTTTTTTTTCAAACCAGCTCGGAGAAATTATTATCTTGCAAAGAGCAGCCCTATCAGATATAATGCCGTGTCATCTAAATTGGCCGGTTCTCGGATTTCTTTAATTGTGCTCTGTAGTAATCTACAACACTCATGGATTTCTCATATTTGCCAAGTTGCACCGCAACCACGAGCAGGAATTTCATGTCAAAGACAAAGGAATTATTCCAGGATATTCATTCCGGGTTATATTACGACCACGGTCAAAGGTTCATTCAACAAATTATGGTGAGACGTATTATTCTCACATAGTCCCGAGTCGCCGCAGGCAGACGACCCGGCACTTGGGGGCTACATTATCCAAGTCCAAGTTTATATCAATTATGCAAAGTCCCATGTCGCTGCAAGCATGCACCACGACACTTGGGGGCTAATGCAAGCCGGTTTTTAAACCATTACATTGTCAGCAAGACCATATTATCTCAAGGAGATGAGCCGACCCTTCTATATTTTTCTAAAGTCCCAGCCCAGTAATTCTTACTGACCCGGCACTTGGGGGGCTACAGTATTCAGCTGTTCCAACAGATTAAGAGAGTCAAATTGAAGACCCGGCACATCACATTCTGATGAGCCGGCCCTTGGGGGCTACACCCGCCAAAGCTTTCTGATGAGCCGGCCCTTGGGGGCTACACCCGCCGAAACTTTCTGATGAGCCGGCCCTTGGGGGCTACACCCGCCGAAATATTATAAGGTATAAAGCAATTATAACTCCCAGGTTGCTGCAGGCAGGACAACCCGGCACTTGGGGGCTACACGGTCCAAAATATTATTGCAAAGCACCAAGTTATCATGGATAATCTCGGAGCTTGGGGGTTAAAGGTAATATGGACATATCAAAAACTTTGAGGAGAATTTTCAAGATGTTAAATATGGAGTTCAGTTGTTAGACCCAGCATCACCAACACTTATGACCCGGTGTTATCAAAAGATCATAACCCGCCAGAGCTTCTGTAAGCCGCCCTGCTTCACAACAATGGAAGTCCGGTTCTACATCAGATGGATTTTCATCCCAATATTTATCAAGTCAGCAGGATTCTAGTTATTTAACCCGGAGTCAACAACGATAATGACCCGGCATCACCAATGATTATGACCCAGCGGTGATGAACCACCAAGAGTATTTAAAGCTGACTCAATGGAGCTTACCATGAATAAATTCAAGCTAACCTAGGGGCTAATGACGGGGATATACCCCATGGTATGACCCGGCCTGGCGACTCACGGGATGACCAAGCCCAAGACCCGGCGGGTGAGCCGGTGCCGGGCGACTCACAAGAGAAGGCCCACAGGAGAAGGCCCACAAAGAGAGAAGGATTCCCTTAAAGGAAATAAGACCCGGAGTAGGATTCGTGAGAGATTAGTCCTAATCCTACTCCTAGTAGGACTCTATTTGTAAACCTACCCTCTCCACTTATATAAGGAGGGGTAGAGCACCCCTAGAGGGACAGGTTCTCAAGAGACACAAGTCTACAAGTTTAGACAACACAAGAGATTAGAGGCTCTCATGATTAGAGGTAGAAATTAGCACCCTTGTAACCGAGAGATCTTCATCATCATCAATACCAGACAAGAAGGATGTAGGCTTTTACCTCCATCGGAGGGGCCGAACCTGGGTAAAACTCTGTGTCTTCTCGATTCCGATCAACCCCTTCAAGCCGCCACGTAGTTGCGTCTCGCCCCGAACCTAAGTCCGTTCACCCAGACATCTACCGTGATAAAACCACAACAGAGCGGGTTAGAGGTGCCGACGTGGGCCACAGCCGCGTCAGCCCCAGCCCGCGCACGTTTGGAGGAGGTGGAGGAGATGATGGCCATTGCCCCCACGCGATCGTGGGAGCCGATGGACTGGGTCACGGCAAGTGCGCCCACAGCCGTGGGGGGATCGGCGCAGACGAGCACCTGGCCGGGGTACTCGTCAGCGATCAGAGCCTCGGCGAGGCTGAGCCTGCCGAAGCGCTTGGTGAGCGCAATGTCGGACGCGAGGCCGACGGAGTTGCCTGCAGGGCGTGACGGAGCAAGCCTCACGAGCCCGTGGTTTCTCCTGGATGTGCGGCGGTAGCGGGGAATGGCGAGGGGTCCCGCTCGGAGCATGAATTCGGCCGGTGCCGCGTATGGCCCCATGGTGGGCGCCAACTGTCGTTGTTTTCTCACGACAGATTCCATGGGTAGGCTTATCATAGGTGGTTGGGGCCGAAGGACGCCGACGGGCCCCGATTGCGAGATTGGGCACAAGCGGTAGTGACACACGACATACCCAGGTTCAGGGCCCTCCGGGGGAGGTAATACCCCTAGTCCTGCTTGGTCTAGTTGGATGGATAGTGGTGTTTACAAGGGTGATCCTAGAGCTATGTCTAGAGGAGGAAGAAGGAGCAGCCGGCTCGTCTTCCTCCATTGCTAGAGATGGTATGAGAGGGAAGCTCTATGTGGGTGTATGCGAATGATCGTCCGTCCCCGTTGCATGGGGGGCTCGGGGGTTTTATAGGCCAACCCCCGGCTCTATAATATTCCTAAGGTACAAGGATGGAGGGGCCCGGCTGGCAGCCTCTCCGGCTGACTAGGGGGCCCCGCCCTTCGAGCCATCTCGTCGCCGGTAGGGTCCACCGGTTGGGAGGTCTTGTTGCTCGCTGGGGCCCGCCAGCCGGCTCTGTGATTGGCCCTCGCCCACCTGCCGTGGCATGGGACGCCCGGGAGGCGGCGTCTAGTGCCAGCCGGCCGAAGTCTCCGGTATGGCCGGCTACATTGTTGCCATGTCGAGGCAGGTAATCGAGTGGGCGAGGGTGTGCCAACATTGTTTCCCCGCCCGGTCATGCTCGCCAAGGTCAGCGGCCCGGACGGCCGGACTATAGCCATGCGCTCCTGTGCGTCAGCGGCCACTGTGGCCACAGGGCCGCCCGTCGTGGCGGTCATTTCGTGTCGTCGAACCCGCGCGCAGGGGGGCGGGACATCGCACGTCCGCCCCGGGGTTAACGGAGAAGGAGGACCGGAAGGCAGTCCAGCCGTGCCCAGCCTACCGGGGGTCGAACCGTCTGCACGACCAGCCGTCCGTGTCGCCAGCCGGCGGCAGCTCGAGCCGGCCGTCCTCCAACCGGCCATGGGAAGCCGGCCACGTAGTTTTCCTTCAAAGCGGAAGGGGGGAGAACCCCGTTGCTTTGGCCTACCTAGGGGTAATAACCCCATCAGCCACCAAGAGAGAGGGGGAGGGGGTCTCCCCGTCGTGCTTCCTCCTCCATGACCTCCCCCCTAGGTGGGGAGAGGTTCTCCCTATGGTCCTTGGCCTCCATGGTGATGATGGCCCCTTCGGGATGATGAAGATGGCCTCCGGTGATGGTGACCCCCTCCGACAGGGTGCCGGAGAGGGGCAAGATTGGTTTTTCGTGGCTACGGATACTTGCGGCGAAGGAACTTTTGATCTAGGTTTCTTTTTGGAGGTTTCTATATTTATAGGAATTTTTGGCGTCTGTCTCATGTCAAGGGGACGCTCGAGGAGTCCACAAGCCACAGGGGCCCCAGCTAGGAGGGGGCACCCAGCAGGCTTGTGGCCTCCTCGTCCACTTCCTGGCCCAGCTCTTGTGCTTCGGGGGTCTCTTTTGGTCCATAAACATCACTGTAAATTTTCAGCCCATTCCGAGTACTTTTATTTCTGCACAAAAAACGACACCATGGTAGTTCTCCTGAAAACATCGTCAGTCCGGGTTAGTTCTAATAAGATCATTCCAAAATTATATAGAATTATTGTAAACATGGCGTGAATACTTCATAAATTATAGATACGTTGGAGACGTATCAAGTACCAAAACATATATGAAGTGAATCAATAGAATACCCCATTGTCGCTACAGGTATCCGCATGCAAGACATATATCAATTGTTCTCAAATCCAATATTCAATCCAACATAACGACATCTCAAAGGGAAAGATTCAATTCATCACAACAAGATAGAGAGGGAAACACCTCATATGATCCGACTATATTAACAAAGCCCGTGATACATCAAGATCGTAACATCTCAAGAACACAAGAGAGAGAGAGAGAACACATAGCTACTAGTACAAACCGTCGGTCCCGAGGGTGGACTACTCCCTCCTCATCATGGACTCCACCGAGATGATGAAGATGGCCATCGGAGATTATCTACCCTCTCCGGTAGGGTATTGTTTTCTCTCGGGATCAGTTTTTCATCGATACAGAGGCCTTGCGATGGCGGAACGAGGAGTCTAGGGTTATTTCTGATGGTTTCTATATTTATAGTAATTTTTGGCCTTGGTTTCATGCGGAGATGATCCACGAGGTGAGAAGATACACCAGGGCACCATTTGGGGGCCTCGTGCGCCCTGGTGGGTTGTGCCCACCTCGTGGCTCTTCTGGCCCTCCCACAAAGCGTCTAGTGCCTCTTTTGTTCCAAAAAAATTGTCAAAAAGTTTTGGGTGATTCCGATAACTTTCATTTTCTGTACAAAAACAACAACACGGTAGTTCTCCTGAAAACAACGTTAGTCCGGGTTAGTTCTAAATAAAGCATATAAAGTGCATCAAAACCATATAAAAGTATTGTAAACGTAGGTGAACATGGCATGAATACTTCACAAATTATCGATGCGTTGGAAACGTATCAGCATCCCCAAGCTTAATTCCTACTCGTCTCGAGTAGGTAAATGATAAAAGAAATAATTTATGAAGTGTGAATGCTAGCATAGTGCATAAGTTTGATCAATGATAATTTAAACCACATTTCCTAGCATCATAACAACAAATCTTTCTCATAAAAATCATCATGATAAAGTAGCAACCAATTTACATGTTATGATTCAAACAATGAATTCTCTTGAAACTTAACAACCTATGTTCTTAGTCACCAAACAATTGCAATTCAACTTATTCTCAACAAAGTCTAAGTAAGAGATCCACATACTCAATCATCATATAGTCTTCTATGATTGCTAGTACTCAAAGCATTTTTTAGAACAAACAACATCCATCGAACACAGAGAAATATAGGGGCTTAATGTTTCGCCTCCCAACATACTTATCATAAAGATAATTGCCAACAATAACAAGTCATGATCAAATATATTTGACTGGCCATATGTGCCTAGATCTTTCCCCACCACATGATGCTTACCAACTAATAGAAGTAGGTTGGAATAAGAAGTTGACTCAACATGAAAAGTAAATAACATGAAAGTAAATAGATTGTCCCTTCGCAGAGGGAAGCGTGGATTTGCATATGTGCCAGAGCTCATTGTTTAAAATAGAGATACATGATATTTTTAGAGGTGCACCCTTCATGTCAACGTTACGACTAAGAGTTATCAATATGTTTCATGTTAAACACATTAGCGGTGGTTCCCAAGCGGTAAAAGTAAAGGTTTACTCCCCCTCCACCAACTGACACACTCCACGGCTAGCCGAATCCACGGGTACCATCCATACCAACAACATTCCTAGGGGGTTGTTTCATTATTTGCATTTTTTTTATTTCGGGACTGGGAATCCATATTACCACCCCTCTCATGCAAGGACAAGTGAATAAACACTCATCATGAGAATAACCCGCTTAACATGGAAGATACCGACTGTCCCCTATCGCTCCATGAGCGGTCCACACACAAAACATATGTTCATTTGAAATTTTAGAGGTGGCACATTCAAATTTACTTAGAACGGCAAGGTAATACCGCATATAGGTAGATATAGTGGACTCTCATGGCCAGAAACTAGGTTTAAGATTTTTTGGATACACAAGTAATATCTCTACTTAGTACGAATTTTTGTCTAGCAAAAGGTTCTAAACAAGCAACACATGTTGGAGGATCCATAACAATATAACTTCTATGCAAATATACACAACCATAACTCATTACGTTGTCTTCCTTGTCCAACTTCAATTAGTTTGCACAAGTTTGAAAATAATTAATGGGTATTCACAATCATAGAAGATTTCCAAGATAATATATTTGTATGTGAATGTTCTCTTCCTTATACAGCACACATCAAACATGTAACTCAAGCATCCTAAGAGGCCATTCTTGGAACTTTTTATTGAAAAACAAGATTATAAATAACATCTAACATAAAACAACAAGTTATAATGATGCTCCAAGCAAAACACATATCATGTGACGAATAAAAATATATCTCCAAGTAAGATGTAATAATGTTGGAGACGAAAGAGGGGATGCCTTCCGGGGCATCCCCAAGCTTAGACGCTTGAGTCTTACTTTGATATTACCTTTGTGGTGCCTTGGGCATCCCCAAGCTTAGGTACTTATTTCTCCTTATTCACCTCATATCGGTATCTCACCAAAAACTTGAAAACTTCAATCACACAAAACTTAACGGAACTTTGTGAGATGGGTTAGTGTAGTAAAGATAGATCATTCACTTAGGTACTATCAATACAAGATTTATAATCATTATAACATAATACCTACTGTATTCCATCATTACCTCAATTTATATCACCAAATATAATCTATGGAAACACTTGAAACAAGCAAACTATGCATGCAAAACAGAATCTGTCAAAAACAGAACAGTCTGTGAAGATCTGAATGATCACCATACTTACCTGGATCTCAAAATTCTAAAAATATGGAAAACATATATAATTTGCATAGGAATTTTGTGTAAAAATGTTAGAATTTTTTCACGCTCCAGTTCAGATAATTGATATACTGGATGCAAAAAAATTTGTTTTGCACATAATCAAACAAGCAAGTATCCACACTATCCCAAAGGCTTTACTTGCCACTTTATTGAAATAAAGGACACAAAACATGATTACTAATTAGATTAATCATGTGAATACACAAAAACAGATTGTAAAAGTGTTGTGTTGTCTCCCAACAAGCGCTTTTCTTTAATGCCTTTTAGCCAGGCATGATGATTTCAATGGTGCTCGTATAGGAATAAAAGATGGAGATGCAAGAAATCACCATGAATCACATGACGAGCACATTTAAGTCTAACACACTTCCTATGCATAGGGATTCTACGATCAAAAAATTCATGGGAGCAAGAATCAACTAGCATAGGAAGGCAAAACAAGCATATTCAAAAATTTGAACACATAGAGAGGAAACTTGATATTATTGCAATTCCTACATGCATATGTTCCTTCCTCATAATAAATTTTCAGTAGCATCATGAAGGAATTCAACAATATAACTATCAGATACAATATTCTTTTCATGATCTACAAGCATAGAAAATTTATCACTCTCCACATAAGCAAACTTCTTCTCATTCATAATAGTGGGAGTAAACTCAACGAAATAACTATCATGATGTACTTGATTGACATAACCACATTGAATATTAAAATCATGATGATAAGTTTCATGGTTGTCATTACTCTTTATATCATACATGTCATCACAATAATCATCATATTTAGGAGGCCTGCCATCATCATAATAGTTTTGCTCATCAAAACTTGGGGCACTAAAAATATCATCTTCATCAAACATAGCATCCCTAAGATTGTGGCATTGCATATCATTAGCATCATGAATATTCAGAAAATTCATACTAACAATATTTCTATCATGCTCATCATTCAAGGAATTCTCATTAAGTATTTTCATAAATTCTTCCTCTACCAATTGAGCACAATTTTCCTTTCCATGATTTTCACGAAAGACATTGAAGAGACGAAACAATTGATGCAACCTAAACTCCATTTTTTTGTAGTTTTCTTTTAAAAACCAAACTAGTGAAAAACAAGAAACTAAAAGATTTGATTGCAATATATAAAGATATACCTTCAAGCACTCACCTCCCCAGCAACGGCGCCAGAAAAGAGCATGATGTCTACTACACAACTTTATTCTTGTAGACTCGTGTTGGGCCTCCAAGCATAGAGTTTTGTAGGACAATAGCAATTTTACCTCAAGTGGATGACCTAAGGTTTATCAATCCATGGGAGGTGTAGGATGAAGATAGTCTCTCTCAAACAACCCTACAATCAAATACAAAAAATATCTTGTGTCCCCAACACACCCAATACAATGGAAAATTGTATAGGTGCACTAGTTCGGCGAAGAGATGGTGATACAAGTGTAATATGGATGATAGATATAGGTTTTTACAATATGAAATTATAAAAACAGCAAGTTAGCAAGTGACAAAAGTGAGCACAAACATTATTGCAATGCTTGAAAACAAGGCCTAGGGTCTGTACTTTCGCTAGTGCAATCTCTCAACATGCTAATATAATTGGATCACGTAACCATCCCTCAACATGCAATGAAGAATCACTCCAAAGTTCTTATCTAGCGTTCAACATAAGATAAATTGTTTGTAGGGTACGAAACCACCTTAAAGCTATCCTTTCCGATCAATCTATCCAAGAGTTCATAGTAAGATAATACCAAGTTATCCTTTGCGACCGATCTATTCAAGAGTTTATATTAGAATAACACCATATGATACACATCAACCAACTCTAATGTCACCTAGATACTCCAATGTCACCACAAGCATCCATGAGTTAATTATATGATACACATCAAACAATTTTAGATTCATAACACTCAATCCAAAAAAAAGAACCTCAAAGAGTGCCCCAAGATTTCTACCGGAGAAAGTAGGACAAGAACGTGTATCAACCCCTATGCATAGATTACCCCAATGTCACCGCGGGAATCCGCAAGTTGAGCACCAAAACATATATGAAGTGAATCGATAGAATACCCCATTGTCACTATGGGTATCTGCATGCAAGACATATATCAAGTGTTCTCAAATCCAATATTTAGTCCAACATAACAATATCTCAAAGGGAAATATTCAATTCATCACAACAAGATAGAGAGGGAAACACCTCATATGATCCGACTATATTAACAAAGCCCGTGATACATCAAGATCGTGACATCTCAAGAACACGAGAGAGAGAGAGAGAGAGAGAGAGAGAGAGATATTGAACACGTAGCTACAGGTACAAACCTTCGGCTCCGAGGGTGGACTACTCCCTCCTCATCATGGACTCCACCGGGATGATGAAGATGGCCACCGGAGATGATCTACCATCTCTGGTAGGGTACTGTTTTCTCTCCAGATTGATTTTTCATCGATACAGAGGCCTTGCAGTGGTGGAACGAGGAGTCTAGGGTTATTTTTTATGGTTTCTATATTTATAGGAATTTTTGGCGTTGGTTTCACGCGGAGATGGGCCACGAGGTGAGCACGATACACCAGGGCACCGTTTGGGGGCCTGGTGTGCCCTTGTGGGTTGTGCCCACCTCGTGGCTCTTATGGCCCTCCCACGAAGCGTCTAGTGCCTCTTTTGTTCCAAAAAAATCTTCAAAAAATTTCGGGCGATTCCTAGAACTTTCATTTTCTTCACAAAAACAACACCACGGTAGTTCTGTTGAAAATAGTGTTAGTCCGGGTTAGTTCTAAATAAAGCATATAAAGTGCATCAAAATCATATAAAAGGATTGTAAACATAGATGAATATGGTATGAATACTTCATAAATTATCGATACGTTGGAGACATATCAGTTACCATGCAAAGATGTCTCGATTCTCATGGATGAACTCGATGAGCGCGCTTTCCTATTTAGGGTCCAAGCAGGTCCCTATAGTGAACTGCTTGGACGAATCACATGGCGTTAAATCTATCTGCTTTGTATCTTCAGACGGCTTGAATTTGAGTGAAGGTTCTGACTCGGTATTGGGTTTCTTGAGGGGGCTCATATCAGCCGGGTCAACATTGGCAGTGTAAAACTTCAATTCCTCAGCTGCACAAGCCGACTCAGCATAAGCCTCGTCCCCTTGTTCACACTCCTGAGCTATCTTTCGGCTTCCATCAATGGTGATAGTACCCTTCGGTCCGAGCATTTTGAGCTTGTAGATATAACAAGGTCGGACCATGAAACGAGCATAAGCCAGCCACCAAAGAGGGCATGATAGGGGCTCTTTATCCTAACTACCTTAAACATCAAGGGCTCGCATCTGCAATTATACTCATCACCGAAAGCAACATCGAGTTTGATCCGCCCGATTGGATAAGCTGATGTTCGAGGGACAATCCTGTGAAACACCATCGTGGAAGGAAGTAGTGAGCTCTCAAGTAGGTTCATCAGGTGGAAAGTTTTGTAGTACAAAATATTTATGATGTTGCCCCCATCCATAAGGACCTTGGTCAAAGTGTAACCGCCCACTTGAGGTGCCACCACCAAATCTAATCCGCCAGGGTTGTCAACCAAGGGAGGATGGTCCTCCCTGCTCCAAGTGATCGGGTGCTCAGACCAGTTGAGGTACCTGGGCACTGCCGGCTTAGCCATGTTGACTGCCCTGCTCTTGACCTTGTTGTCTCGCTTGCAAGTGTTAGTGGTGAAAACATGATATTGGTCATGACTCGACTGCTTAGATTTGCTTTGAGGAGCCTACTTATTGTGCCGATGCCCAAACTCAGCCCCGGAGCACCCCATGACAGGCCTGATCCTCCAACCACGGACGGGTTTCGAGACATCATGATCCATGTTGCAGAAGCAGCAGCCAGATAAGGCGACTCACGAAACTTACCGAAGGCCTTGGTTTCCTGACGCTGGTCTGGTTGAGGTCGGCCGGTTTGAGCACGTCAAGCCGTCTCGACGAGGTTGGTGTAGATGTCTGACTCAGGCACCACCGCGCCGATCTGGCCAATGAAGATGTGGATCTTGCCGAAGGGAACCTGGTACCCGTACTCAATTGAGTCGGCCTTGGGGTGCCTAACGGGGTTTATATCCCGGGGTAGGCCAAGGCAACAGGGACCTCCCCACTCCACTTCGAAGAAAAACTAATCGGTCGACTGGACGAGGCCGGATGGGGACACGCCACACGAGCCGTCTCCGGCTGGCGTTTCGCCCGGCTGGCCTAGCGGCCGGGCGTGCTCCCGCTCGGCTGGCCAAGCAGCCGACTGCCCACGAGCCGGGCAGCCCATTGACTTGGGGACGGACACGCCCTGTCCCGTCTCCCTGTCCGTAGGTATGGCAGCGCAACATGACTGGCGGGGCGAGTGACCCTGTGGCCACAGTGGTCGCTGACGTGCTGTCCCGCATGGCTACATACCATCCGTCCGGCCCGCTGACCTCGGTGAGCATGACCAGACGGGAAACAGTTCCAGCATGCCTCCACCACTCGAGTGCCTGCCCCGGGGTGGCTATAGTGCCACTGTGCTCTAAAAGATATAAGTGAAGCACATGGAGCAAAATTGCCCAACTCAAAAGATATAAGTGAAGCACATAGAGTATTCTAATAAATTCACGATTCGGTGTGTGTCTCTCAAAAGATGTGTGCAGCAAGGATGATTGTGGCAAACTAACAAGCAAGGACTCATATCATACAAGACGCTCCAAGCAAAACACATATAATGTGGTGAATAAAAATATAGCCTCAAGTAAATTTACCGATAGATTAAAGACGAAAGAGGGGATGCCTTCCGAGGCATCCTGATACGTCTCCAAAATATCTATAATTTTTATTGTTCCATGTTATTATATTATCTGTTTTGGATGTTTTATATGCATTAATATGCTATTTTATATTATTTTTGGGACTAACCTATTAATCTAGAGCCTAGTGCCAGTTTTTTGTTTTTCCTTATTTTTGACATTTGCAGATAAGGAATATTAAACGAAGTCCAAACGGAATAAAACCTTCGGAAGGAATTTTTCTGGAACAAAAGGATCTACAAGACTTGAGAACCAAGGCAGAGGAGCCACCGTGGGGCCACAAGCCCTAGGGGCGTGGCCAGGGGGGTAGGTCGCGCCGGGCAGGCTTGTGGGCCCACGATAGCTCCCCTAACCCTAATCTCTGGCCTATAAATTCCCAAATATTCCATCATTATCAGAACGAGCCACGAAAACACTTTTCCGCTGCCAAAAGCCTCTGTTCCCGAGATATCCAATCTTGGAGCCTTTTCCGGTAATCTGCCAGAGGGGAGTTCGATCACGGAGGGCATCTACATCAACTCCATTGCCCCTCCGATGATGCATGAGTAGTTCACCACAGACCTACGGGTCCATAGCTAGTAGCTAGATGGCTTCTTGTCTCTCTTTGCTTCTCAATACCATGTTCTTCATGATCTTCATGGAGATCTATCCGATGTAATACTCTTTTGCAGTGTGTTTGTCGAGATCCGATGAATTGTGGGTTTATGTTCAGATTATCCATGAATATTATTTGAGTCTTTCCTAAATTCTTATATGCATGATTTCATATCTTTGCAAGTCTCTTTGAGTTATTGGTTTGGTTTGGCCAACTAGATTGGTAATTATTGCAATGGGAGAAGTGCTTAGTTTTTGGTTCAATCTTGCGGTGTCCTCACCCAGTGACAAAGTAGGGGTAGCGAGGCACGTATTTGTATTGTTGCCATCAAGGGTAAAATTATGGGGGTTTCATCATATTGCTTGAGTTTATCCCTCTACATCATGTCATCTTACTTAATGTGTTACTCTGTTCTTCATGAACTTAATACTCCAGATGCAGGCACGAGTCGGTCGATGTGTGGAGTAATAGTAGTAGATGCAGAATCGTTTCGGTCTACTTGACACGGACGTGATGCCTATATGCATAATCATTGCCTTGGATATCTTCATAATTATTCGCTTTCCTGTCAATTGCTTGACAGTAATTTGTTCACCCACCGTAATACTTGCCATCATGAGAGAAGTCATCTGGTGAAACCTATGGCCCACGGGTCTATTTTCCATATTATACTTTCAGATCTAAAACCAAAATACCAAAAATACTTGCTGTATTATTTTTACTTTTAGTTTTAATTTCTGTTCAAGCATCCTATTATATATATCTCTATTAGATCCCATCCTTGCAAGTAACCGTGAAGGGATTGACAACCCCTTTATAGCGTTGGGTGCAAGAGTTTGATTCTTTGTGCAGGTACATCTATTGGTGACTCGCTTGTATCTCCTACTGGATTGATACCTTTGTTCTCAAAAACTGAGGGAAATACTTATCTACTTTTTTGCATCAAATTGTTCCTCTTCACGGGAAACCAATGCATGCTCGAGAAGTAGCAAGAAGGATTTCTGGCGCCGTTGTCGGGGAGATACATAGCAAGTCAAGATAAGAACTCTCTCGTCAACTTGCCAATTTCTGGTTTGGTTGCGGGGAGATCTACATCAAGCCTACCAAGTACCCATCACAAACTCATCTCTTGCATTTACATTATTTCCATTTGCCTCTCGTTTACCTCTCCCCCACTTCTAAAACGATTTTTAGAAAATACCAAAAAAAATTGCCTTTCGCCCTTTTTTGTTCGTGTTGTCATTTGCTTTTTGTGTGTTAGATCGCTCAAAATCATGGCTAGCCTTGCTGCTATCACTCCCGAGTATGAAGTTCTTAACTTTAAGCAAAGGGAGGGGGAAAACTTAAAAGATGCTTGGTATAGAATTTGCAACGCTCAAAATAGATCTATTTGTAAGCAATCTACTACCGTTCTCCTTCGCAATTTTTACATGGGAATCACTCCTTGGAATAGATATGTCCTAGATACCATCATGGGAGGGAATTTTTTGGGAATTCATACCTTTGACTCCTATAGTGCTATGATAAATTTGTTTGGATCACCCCCAATCATGGTTAATGGGACAATTTAAACTTTGGAACATGTTATGCGAAGGTTAGATATCATTGAAAATATAGTTGCTACTATAGAGCTCATTGAAAACTTGGATAAAAATATCCATAATCATATCACTCAATATGGATTTAATGTAGGAGTTACTCTAAAAAACCTAAGTGAAAAGGAACCATAGTTAATGAAAATTGGATCAAGATTCCTTTAGAATAGGAAAGCTAGAGGACATTATTACCAAATTGGGTTACGCTTTTGCCGCTGTTCAAACCACTCCTAAATTTCCTCTTTATAAGGCTGCCAATTTTGTTTATGTTCCCAAGAATAATGGTGAATCCTCTATTAAAGGGGACGAAGATCTTAAGATGATAAGAGTCCACCCTAATTTTGTCAACATTGTTCGGGAACCGATTGCTACAAGAGAATTTCTTGACTTTTTGCCTAGGAGTATGATCATTGATAAAACCAAAGAACCTCTTGTATTTGAGTATGTCCTCACAAAATTTGCCAATACCAAAGATGACAATACCTAGATCTATTACGTTTTGCCTAGCTAGGGGCGTTAAACAATAGCGCTTGTTGGGAGGTAACCCAATTTTATTTTGCTTTCTGCTTTTTGCTTATGTTTTGGCGTGTTTGGGACATTATTACTTCTGTAGTAATTGTGTTTTTGTGTTTTAATTAGTGTTTGAGCCAAGTAAAACCTTTGGGGTGATCTATGGTAGTTGTTGATGTGATCTTGCTAAAAAACAGAAACTTTTGCGCTTAGTCCAGGAATTTTCCAAAATTTTCAGAGTGTTGAATTGATATGAAATGTTTGCACAAGATTGAAATACAGATTTCCTTGCTTGTCCTAATTTTTCATAATTTTTATATTCCATAAGTATTCGAAGTTTACAGATTGCTACAGACTGTTCTGTTTTTGATAGATTATGTTTTCTTTGTGTTGTTTGCTTATTTTGATGTATCTATGGGTCGTATCAGGGGGTATGAGTCATGGAAAAGTTATAATACAATAGGTATTACACAAATACAACTAAATAAGGAGTCATAACAGTACCTAAAGTGGTGATTTATCTTTTTATACTAACGGATCTCATGAGTTTTCTGTTGAGTTTTGTGTTGTGAAGTTTTCAAGTTTTGGGTGAATATTTGATGGACTATGGAATAAAGATTGGCAAGAGCCTAATCTTGGGGATGCCTAAGGAACCCCAAGTCATATTCAAGGATACCAAAAAGCCTAAGCTTGGGGATGCCCCAGAAGGCATCCCCTCTTTCGTCTTCAATCCATCGGTAAATTTACTTGAGGCTATATTTTTATTCGCCACATGATATGTGTTTTGCTTGGAGTGTCTTGTATGATATGATTCTTTGCTTTTTAGTTTTCCACAATCATCCTTGTTGCACACATATTTTGAGAGAGACACGCTAAATCGTGAATTTGTTAGAATACTGTATGTGCTTCACTTATATCTTTTGAGCTAGGCAATGTTGCTCTAGTGGTTCACTTATATCTTTATAGAGCATGGTGGTGTTATATTTTATAGAAATTATTGAACTCTCGTTCCTCACTTATTGAGAGTTTCTTAAAACAGCATGGTATTTTGTTTAGGTTATGAATTTAGTCGTAATATAATGGGCATCCAAGAGGGATATAATAAAAACTTTCATATTAAGTGCATTAAAAACTATTACAAGTTTGATTCCTTACATATAGTTTTGAGATAATAGGGATGGTAATATGAGAGTCATGCTAGTGAGTAGTTGTGAATTGGAATAGATACGTGTGTTAAAGCTTCTGATTCCCGTAGCATGCACGTATGGTGAACCGTTATGTAACGAAGTCGGAGCATGATTTGTTTAATGATTGTCGACCTTTGTGTGAGGGCCGGGAGCACGCGATAGTTAACTCCTACCAACCTATCCCCTAGGAGCATGCGTCTAATGCTTCGTTTGATAACTAATAGACTTTGCAATAAGTATGTGAGTTCTTTATGACTAATGTTGAGTCCATGGATTATACGCACTCTCACCCTTCCACCTTTGCTAGCCTCTCTAGTACCGCACAACTTTCGCAGGTACACCAAACCCTCCTTCCTCAAAATAGACACCATATATTCCTCAAAACAGTTATCATACCTACCTATTATGGCATTTCCATAGCCATTCCGAGATATATTGCCATGCAACATCCACCATGTAGTTTTTCTATGACTTGCATCATCACTTCATATTGCATATAGAGTCATATTTTGTCATAGGAATCGAGTTGTAATTTCTTTTTATTTGAGTTATATGTAAATAAAAGTGTGATAATTTTTCATTAATAGAGCATTTTCCCATGAGATAAAAGTATGATGGAGGCTATGACTCCCTCACAAGTTGGGACGAGTATCCGGACTTTACAAAAAAAAAGAGGCCAGCGAAGACCAAACAAAAAAATAATAAAAGAGGCCAAAGAAGCCCACAAAAAAATATAAAAATGAGAGAAAGAGAGAAGGGACAATTGCTACTACCTTTTTCCACACTTGTACTTCAAAGTAGCACCATGATATTCATGATAGAGAGTCTCCTATTTTGTCGCTTTCATATAACTAGTGGGTATTCATTATGCACGACCACTTAGTTTTATTTTTGAGCTTTCATACACTTATAGCTCTAAGTGCATTTGTTGCATGGCAATCCCTACTCACTCACATTGATATCTATTGGCGGGCATCTCCATAGCTTGTTGATACGCCTAGTTGATGTGAGACTATCTTCTCCTTTTCCCCCTTGCACCTTCTCCATATTCTATTCCACCTATAATGTTATATCCATGGCTCACGCTCATGTATTGCATGAGAGTTGAAAATGTTTGAGAACACCAAAAGTGTGAAACAATTGCTTGACTTGTTCATCGGGGTTGTGCATGATTTAGATACTTTGTGTGGGGAAGATGGAGCATAGCCAGACCATATGATTTTGTAGGGATGACTTTCTAAGGCCATGTTATTTCAAAAGGACACGGCTACCTTGTTGGTGTGCTCTAAGTATTACTGTTTTTATGTCAATATTAGACTATTGTTTTGAATCTTACGGATCTAAATATTCATGCCACAATAAAGAATATTACATAGATAAATATGTTAGGTAGCATTCCACATCAAAAATTCTGTTTTTATCATTTACCTACTCGAGGACGAGCAGGAATTAAGCTTGGGGATGCTGATATGTCTCCAACGTATCTATAATTTGTGATTGTTCCATGCTATTATATTATCTGTTTTGGATGTTTTACATGTATTAATATGTTATTTTATATTATTTTTGGGACTAACCTATTAATCTAGAGCCTAGTGCCAGTTTTTGTTTTTTCCTTGATTTTGAGATTTGCACATAAGGAATATTAAATGGAGTCCAAACGGAATAAAATCTTTGGAAGGAATTTTTTGGAACAAAAGGAATCTACGAGACTTGAGAACCAAGGCAGACGAGCCACCGTGGGGCCACAAGCCCTAGGGGCGCGGCCAGGGGGTAGGTCGCGCCGGGCAGGCTTGTGGGCCCACGGCAGCTCCCCTAACCCTAATCTTCGGCCTATAAATTCCCAAATATTCCATCATTATCAGAACGAGCCACGAAAACACTTTTCTGCCACCAGAAGCCTCCGTTCCCAAGAGATCCAATCTTGGAATCTTTTCCGGTAATCTGTCGGAGGGGGATTCGATCATGGAGGGCATCTACATCAACTCCATTGCCCCTCCGATGATGTGTGAGTAGTTCACCACAGACCTACGGGTCCATAGCTAGTAGCTAGATGGCTTCTTCTCTCTCTTTGCTTCTCAATACCATGTTCTTCATGATCTTCATGGACATCTATCCGATGTAATACTCTTTTGTGGTGTGTTTGTCAAGATCCGATGAATTGTGGGTTTATGTTTAGATTATCCATGAATATTATTTGAGTCTTTCTTGAATTCTTATATGCATGATTTCATATCTTTGCATGTCTCTTCGAGTTATTGGTTTGGTTTGGCCAACTAGATTGGTAATTCTTGCAATGGGAGAAGTGTTTAGTTTTGGGTTCAATCTTGCGGTGTCCTCACCCAGTGAGAAAGTAGGGGTAGCAAGGCACGTATTGTATTATTGCCATCAAGGGTAAAAATATGGAGTTTTCATCATATTTCTTGAGTTTATCCCTCTACATCATGTCATCTTACTTAATGCGTTACTCTATCTTCATGAACTTAATACTCTAGATGCAGGCAGGAGTCGGTCGATGTGTGGAGTAATAGTAGTAGATGCAGAATCATTTCGGTCTACTTGACACAGACGTGATGCCTATATGCATAATATTTGCCTTGGATATCTTCATAATTATTTTCTTTTCTATCAATTGCTCGACAATAATTTGTTCACCCACCGTAATACTTGCCATCATGAGAGAAGCCATCTAGTGAAACCTATGGGCCCCGGGTCTATTTTCCATATTATAATTTCAGATCTTAAACCAAAAATACCAAAAATACTTGTTGCATTATTTTTACTTTCTGCTCAAGCGTTCTATTATATCTATCTCTATTAGATCTCATCCTTGCAAGTAACCGTGAAGGGATTGACAACCCCTTTATAGCGTTGGGTGCAAGAGTTTGATTCTTTGTGCAGGTACATCTATTGGTGACTCGCTTGTATCTCATACTGGATTTATACATTGGTTCTCAAAAACTGAGGGAAATACTTATCTACTTTGATGCATCAAACTGTTCCTCTTCACGGGAAACCAACGTATGCTCGAGAAGTAGCACATCCCCAAGCTTAGGCTCTTTGGCATCCTTGAATATGACTTGGGGTGCCTTGGTCATCCCCAATCTTAGGCTCTTGCCACTCCTTATTCCATAGTCCATCAAATCTTTACCCAAGACTTGAAAACTTCACAACACAAAACTTAAGAGAAAACTCGTGAGATCCGTTAGTATAAGAAAATAAATCACCACTTTAGTTATTGTTGTGAACTCATTATTTATTTATATAGGTGTTATAACTACTGTAATCTAACTTCTCCATGGCTTATACCACATGATACAACCCATAGATTCATCAAAATAGGCCAACAACTCAAAGAAAACAGAATCTGTCAAAAAGAGAACAGTTTGTAGCAATCTGAAAACTTCGTATACTTCTATAACTCAAAACATTCTGAAAAATTAGTTAAACTTTAGAAATTTATATATCAATTTTTTGTAAAATTTCAGATCAATTATATGCTCTTAAAAAATTAGAAAATTCCTGGGCTGAGTGCAAAAGTTTCTGTTTTTCAGCAAGATCAAATCGACAACTACCATAGATCACCGCAAAGGTTTTACTTGGCTCAAACACTAATTAAAACACCAAAAAACAATTAATATATAAGTAATAATGTGGGAAAGACTCAAAAACATAAGCAAAAAATAGAACACAAAAATAAAATTGGGTTGCCTCCCAACAAGCGCTATTGTTTAACGCCCCTACCTGGCAAAATGCAATAGATCTAGGTATTGTTATCTTTGGTATGCAATCCAAAAGTATATCTCATAATAGATTCATAAGGCAATATTATTTTCTTTCTAGGAAAGTGTTCCATGCCTTTCCTTAATGGAAATTGGAATCTAATGTTTCCTTCTTTCATGTCAATAATTGCACCAATCGTTCTAAGGAAAGGTCTATCAAGAATAATAGCACATGTAGGATTGCAATCTATATCAAGAACAATGAAATCTATGGGCACACAATTACTATTTGCAAAAATAAGAACATCATTAATCCTTCCCATAGGTTTCTTAATAGTGGAATCCGCAAGATGAAAATTTAGAGAGCAATCATCAAGATCATGGTAACCTAGCACATCACATAAAGTTTTCGGAATCGTGGAAACACTAGCACCCAAATCACACAAAGCATGGCACTCATAATCTTTGATTTTAATCTTAATAGTAGGTTCCCACTCATCATGAAGCTTTCTAGGAATATAAACTTCTAGCTCAAGTTTTTCTTCAAAAGATTTCATCATAGCATCAACTATATGTTTAGTAAAAGCCTTATTTTGACTATAAGCATGAGGAGAATTCATGATGGATTGCAACAAGGAAATACAATAAATCAAAGAGAAAATATCATAATTAAAGTCCTTGAAATCCAAAAGAGTGGGTAAATTGTTATTTAAAGTTTTGACCTCTTCAATCCCACTTTTATCAATCTTAGCATTAAGATCTATAAACTCTAAATCATTGGGATGCCTTTTAACTAAAGTTGACTTATCTCCAGTCCAATCATTATCAAGATTTATATTGAAAACAAAGATTCAATAGGAGTCACATCAATCACTTTAAGATAGTCATCATTATGAAAATATTCTGGTTGAGCGGCCATTTTATTGACTAAGGTAGCTTGTTTATCAGAAATTTGGCCTACTAAATCTTCAAGATGAGCAAACTAAAATTTCAAACCATAAAACTCCTTAGACATATCATCAAGTTCTTTGTTCATATATTCAAACATACTCTTTTATTCTTTAAGCTAGTTTCTAAAGAAATTATTATGGTCAAATTGGAGTGACATGAATCTCTTAGCATTATCCCCAATATCTCCCAGCTTCCTAAGATAAGGATCAAACTTTTGGGTTGAGCCATTAAGACGAGCAGGGATCTAACACCCAAGCAAACAAAAGGCAAATGAAAGAAGGGCGAACAAAAAGGCAAATCTTTTTGGTATTTTATGAAAATCTTTTTAGAAGTGGGGGAGAGGAAAACGAGAGGCAAATGGCAAATAAAGTAAATGCAAGACATGAGTTTGTGATGGGTACTTCGTAGGCTTGATATGTATCCTCCCTGGCAACAGCGCCAGAAATCCTTCTTGCTACCTCTTGAGCGTGCCTTGGTTTTCCCTTGAAGAGGAAAGGGTGATGCAACAAAGTAGATAGTATTTCCCTCAGTTGTTGAGAACCAAGGTACCAATCCAGTTGGAGGAACAAGCAAGTCACCAATGGTTGCACATACACAAACAATCAAACTCTTGCACCCAACGCTATAAAGGGGTTGTCAATACCTTCACGGTTATTTGCAAGGATTTGATCTGAAATAGATAGATGTAAACGAGTGCGGAAAGTAAAAGATAAATAAGTTGCAGCAAGGTATAGATCCAAAAATATATGATGGAAAATACACCCGGGGGCCATAGTTTTCACTAGAGGCATCTCTCTTGAAGGCAAATATCATGGTGGGTAAACAAATTATTATCAAGCAATTTATAGAAAAGCGAATAATCATGTAGTTATCCAAGGCAATTGTCAGTGTCAAAACCGGCAGATCTCGGGTAGGGGGTCCCAAACTGTCATACTAGGATCAATGGTAACAGGAGACGAAGGGGACACGAGTTTACCCAGGTTCGGGCCCTCCAATGGAGGTAATACCCTACATCCTTCTTCATTGTATTGATGGTGGAGGGGTTACAGAGTTGATCTACCTTGAGATCGTATGTCTAACCCTAGATGAGTTGTTCTGGCCCTATGCCCTAAAACCCTCCAGCTTATATAGATGTTGGGGGTGTCCTTGGCTTACACATGGTCGGTTAGATGCCAAAGAGATAACTTGCCTAACTATGGCTAATAACTTGGAGAAAACGTCTTGACTCCATGAAGCTTCCATCCTGGCACAGGAGGTCCTCGATCATCCGATGCCTGCCTTGCGGCCCATACAGTCCGGCCCAGGAACAATGGGTCGGCTATCCGAGGACCCCTTAATATAGAACTCCCTCAGTAGCCCCCGGATTGGCCTTTAACGCCGATATATATATTCGGTTGATTCCTTCATTTTGTTATCTTCGGCTTGCAAGGCCAGTCCCTCATCCTTCTTTGTTTGGCTTCTGACCAATCTTCGGTAAGATCCCAAGCATCGCGGGCGCGGGTCATTATAATAACTGCACGAGTTCCTCAACTTTCGTGCGTCACGGGGAGGTGAGTGGCCAACAATTTTTACAATCTTACCCCTCCGCAACGGAGGCACCAACCCATTTAATCAAACAAAATCGCGGTTCAAACCACATCTTCTTCCTCCTTTTCGTCAAAAACTCCTAGCGGAAGCTCCACACAAAACATGGCTAACGCTCCCAGCTCCTCAGCACGCCCTTACGGCCAACGCCCAGGAGACTGGACCAGCTACTTCGTCACACTCCTGCAGCTCCATAATCTAGAGACCCAGGGATATCTCCCATCATCAGATTTTGCGGAGACCCGCGCAGGCTTGCTCCCTTATGGTGACAAGGTTTTCGACGAGCGCTTCCCTAATCAAAACAAGGGGCAGCACATCTGCTTCGCCCCCTTCCTTCTCTGGAGCCTTGGGTTTCTAATCCACCCATTCTTGAGGGGGTTACTAGAGTTCTAAGGGATTCAACTCCACCATCTCACCCCAGGGTCGATCCTACACATCTCGGGCTTTGTCGCCCTCTATGAGGTGTTCTTAGGGTGCAAAGCTCATTTTGATATGTGGAGGAAGTACTTCTGCCTTGTCCCCAGAACTCGGGACAAGACCATCTTAGAGGTCGGCAAGGCCGAAGTATGCCGCATAGCGGGAACGGGGTACCCGGCTGGCACACTGAAGAAATCCGAAGAATGGACTTTGGAGTGGTTCTATATTGAAGATGTCCCCCTGTTCGTGCCAACTCAGACTGGTCTGCCCGAATACTATGACCTCCTCCCAAAGAAGAGGTACAACTGGCGACCTAGGAGCTCATCTCAGGAGGAGAGCACCGAAGTGCAACGCCTGGTTGCACAAGTGCGGATGCTTGCCCATCACCGGCTGACCATGATTGATGTCACGGATGCCGCTATCTCCCGGTGCTTGCAGCCCCTCAAACAAAGGGTGCACCCCTTCTGGCGGTACAACGGGACAAGCAACGCCACGCATTCCGAAAAACTAGGTCCTAACAATCCAACAGCCCTGGCCGCCGCACTTGCCAGCTTGTACAAAGGAGAGCAAGAAGAGTTCATCCGGCAGTCAACCAAGGAAGGGTATTCGGCTCACAATCCCATAGAACAGGTAAACCTTCCTCTTTTAATCGTGAAATAGTTTGGGGATTCACTCTGCACTCTATTTGACCAAGGCCTTGATGTGAATAGGAATGGAGGAGCTTCGTCAAGACAGTCAACTGTCCGGCTCCTCAGCCCGAGAATCATTCACGTGACAATGATCCGGGCTTCAACGAGGACCCGGATCTCTTTCTTGACTTCGAAAACAAAGTCTACTACCAGGACAACATTGTCCAGACCCCGGTGGCTATCATAGTCGATTACCCCGAGTTATTCTCCATTTCGTCTGCGAGTAAGAATAAAAGCTCCTCCCACAAGAGGCCTGCTACCAAGAGCACCCCGGACGCGCCGGTCCTAGCCCCCAAGCACCGCTGATCAGCACGCCATGTACTAGCAGCCGAAGCCGCGGGTGAGTCAGAGGCCGGCCGGGACCCTGCAAAGGAGCCAAACATGGGGACGAATCCACCCGTCCGCGCATCCCGAAGGTACATTGTTCGGACATCCGCTTTATCGTTGTACTCAGACGAAACTCATAGCCGCTCGTTTTCACCTAGGATAAACACCCAATCTTCTCCTACCGAGCGGGTTGTCCGGGTGTCAGGAGACATCCGAAGCTCCCGGGCCACGACCCATGCGGCTTCCGCTATGGAAGCCCCCATGGCCGATCCGGCGCCCGCCGAATCTGGTGACGGAGTATCCATCACCAAATCGGAAGTGGAGAGTGCCATGCATCATCGGCACCAATGGGAGGCCATGCGGCACCCAATTTTCTCCAACCAGGAGTTTGGTGCCCTACGCTCGGCGTATGCACATCTCGGGGCCGTCTGAGCTAGATTCGGCGAAGCTATGAAGCTGATAACAACCAACATTCAGGTAAGAGGTTGGATTTTACATAATCCGCATACCTGTGTAAGCCTAGTAGCCCCCGAGCCTTAATTTGATTTAGGAAAAAACGAATTAAGGATTTCCATACTGTTTGACTGCTAACGTAGGCCTCAAACTAACAGTCCGAGCAATTGGCCATGGCCCTCGAGGAGAGCCGCATGGAAGTGCAATCCGTGAAGGCCGAACTAGCACAAGTGAAGAGCTTCACGCGAGAGGCCCATGGTGAGTATGCTTTTACTACTAATCTTTTTAATCGTGCCTGACATATGGATTCCGTGTAGTAGCCGAATCAATAGGACATATGGAAAGGCAGCTGGAAGAAGCCCAGGATTCACAAAGGTATGCGGAATCCCAGCAGCAAGTTGGATGTCTTGTTATACAAAAACATGCCGAAGAAATAAAGAGTTTAAAGACTCACTTGTCCCAAGCTCAAGAAGAGAATCGAAAGCTTCGGAGGGGCGTATCCGGTAAATACAATTCCGCTATGAGTAAGTATTTCCAATGTAGAGAATGATAATAATCGCACTTATTATCTTGTGTGCAAGTCTCCTAACCGGACATCCTAATGAGGAGATCGAATCGTACCAAGGGAATCTGTTGAAGGAGCTAACCTCTTTCCATAAGCGCGTGCAAAAAGCGATGAAAGGGATGGTGAAGGCACTATGGCCCATCGAACAGCCACCTGAAGGGCTAGCCGCACTTGTGATCGATTTAGGGGGGCTCGGGAAGGTTTGAGCTGTGGAAGACTTCGGCCTGTCGCGAAGGAGCACGGGAGGCGTGGGCAATGGTCAAGACCCGTTTCATCGGACTTAACCCCGAGCATATGGTGCGGGTTGGTCCTATGGGATTGGATGGAAAAGAAGTGCCACTCCACTTGGTATATGACCAGGTGATGCCAGCCGCCCGTCTCATGCAAGCAGACTGCCCCCTCAACACAATAATTGATGATCTTGATCAGCAGCCGCATATGCAATTTACATATATAGTGTAAAACAATCTGTGTTGTAAACTTTGTCTTAACCGGTCATCGGCTTCTCCCTCCCGTGCGAAGAGCTTGGGAGTGTTCCTTCTTATTATTCCTTCGCCAAAGAGAGAACTATATTCGGGGAACCATGCAATCCGACCATGTGGTGCGAACAGACAAAAAGCACACAAAAAGATATGTTATATTATGACGTAGCGTAAGAAACATCTTCCGATGAAAATAGTACCTCTATCAATATCTTTTGTTGGGGTTCTATGAAGAGCGTAGATAGGAATCTGCATACTTGCAGTATGCGACTAAGTGTCCTTTGGGAATAAGAGACCCAAACAACAGAAATAGCAACCATAGCCGTATAAGGCGTTTTCGTCATAGCCGACCAATTGTCTACGTAAGATAGCTAGCTTTCGGCTTCACCCGTCTGAGGTACATGTTCGGATGACCTGGTCGTAACAATCGCAGAGGTGCTCCCTTTACTCTCTAGCCGAACAAGTTGGAACGTAGAGAGTAACCACGGGAGCGAGGCAACGTAGCTTGGCAAAGTCTTAGTTCGAATTGATGCATATGATGGCTAAAACATGACAAAATAAACATGCGTGCCCGGTAAGTATGAACAATTAAAATCCTGGCTATTAAAAGAAGCCCCCACGTGCCATGTTCGGATTTAACACTTTATGGTGTATGCCGATTATCCGTAGTACAAGATTGGTTCAGCTGAACATAGGGTAGGAAAAGAAATTGTCTCTATCGAACAGCAAAGTGGGAAAGGAAATGGCAAAAACAGCGAAAAATAGCGGAAAGGAAAAACTGTAAGCGAGTTTGGATGACACCAGTTTATCCGTAGAAGCGCCGAAGACGAGCTGCGTTCCATGGGTTTGGTTCAAGGCGGTTATCAAATGAACTCTACAAACAATAGGCCCCTCCCGCGAGCACTTCGTCAATGATGAAAGGACCCTCCCACTTGGGGTTGAGTTTGTGCTTTTGTTTCTCCGGGAGCCATAGGACGAGTTCTCCTACGTTGTATGCTTTTGCCCTGACCTCCCTGCTTTGGTACCGCCGAGCTTGCTATTGGTAAAGAGTGGATCAAGCCAGAGCTATGTCCCGCTCCCCCTCCAGGGTGTCTAAGTCATCCTGCCGATCTAACTCAACCTCCTTTTCCTCGTACATGCGCACTCTTGGTGCGTCATGGATAATATCACAAGGGAGAACTACCTCTGCCCCGTAGACCATAAAAACGATGTATAACCCGTTGAACTGTTCGGGGTAGTACACAGGCCCCATAGAACGGAGTCGAGTTCCTTCACCCAATGACAGTCGGACTCGTGAAGAGATCGGACCAAATGTGGCTTGATGCCGCTCATAATGAGACCATTTGCTCACTCGACCTGTCCATTTGTCTCGGATGATAGACCGATGCATAATCGAGCTTTATGCCCATTTTTGCACACCAGTCCTTGACCTCTTGGGCCGTGAAGTTGGTTCCATTGTCCGTTATTATACTATGCGGGACATCGTAATGGTGTACGATGCTGGATATAAATTCAATCACTGGTCTGGATTTAGCCAATTTAACAGGCTTTGCTTCTATCCATTTGGTAAACTTGTCAACCATGACCAATAGGTATTTATTTTTCTTGGTTCCCCCTTTGAGGGGTCTGACCATGTCCAGCCCCAGTCCGCAAAAGGCCAGGTGATCGGGATAGTCCGAAGAGCTGTTGGGGGCATGTGAATTTGATTTGGGAAGAGTTGACACCCAACGCAATGTTGAACAAGTGACTGGGCGTCGGTCCGAGCTGTAGGCCAAAAGAAACCGGCTCCGAAGGCTTTGCCAACAAGAGATCTTGCCGTGGCGTGATGCCCGCCATGCCTGCATGGATTCGATGAGGAGCTCTCGTCTTCTTCCTTGGATATACACCTTGGTAATACTCCAGTGGTGCTTTTCTTGTATAACTCACCCTCGTGTACTTTGTAGGCCTTGGATCGCCGGACTATGCGCCGCACCTCAGTTTGATCGTCGGGGAGTTCCTTGTGAAGGAGGTAACCGAGGAAGGGCTCTGTCCATGGTGCAATTACTGCCATTACCTCATGAGCTGAGGGCGTCTCATTCATTGTTGAGCCGTCGATAATGCCATCATCTGGTTCGTTTATAGGGGGAACAACTTCATCCGCTGTTTTTGGACCGGTGCCATTTGCGTTGTCTTGCCATACTATGGAGGGCTTGAAGAGCTGCTCCAGGAAGCTGTTTCTCGGGACGGGATCGCGCTTGGCTCCCATATGGGCCAATATATCGACGACTTGGTTGTTATCTCGAGCAACATGGTGGAATTCTAACCCCTCGAACCGAGCAGATATCTTGAGGACGGCGTCTCTATGTGTCGCCATCTTCGGATTTTTGGCGTCAAATTCGCCATTAATTTAGGATATGGCCAGGTTTGAGTCTCCCCGTACCTCTAGCTATCGTATGCCCATTGACACCACCATCCGAAGACCATGAAGAAGAGCTTCGTATTCAGCAGCATTGTTGGAATCGGCATACATGATTTGTAACATGTATCTTACATTGTCGCCTGTGGGGGATGTGAGGATAACTCCAGCCCCCAGACCGGCCAAGGTCTTGGATCCATCGAAGTACATTGTCCAATGGGAGTATGCACTATACTCCTTGGGGAGCTTGGCCTCTGTCCATTCAGTCAAGAAGTCCACCAATACCTGAGATATAATGGCACGACGTGGCTTGTAGGTTATCTCAAAGGGAAGGAGCTCAATGTCCCATTTGTCTATGCGACCGCTGGCGTCCATGTTGTTGATTATATCATTCAAGGGGACTTCCGATGTCACTGTTATTGTGCACTCCTGAAAGTAGTGTCAGAGTTTCCTCGATGCCATGAATATTGTATAGGCTATTTTTTGATAATGTGGGTATCTCGACTTGCACTGCGTTAGCACCTCTGACACATAATATACTGGCTTCTGAGTTCAGAATTTATGTCCCTCCTCATCTCGTTCGACGATGAGCACCGCGCTGACTACCTTGTTAGTGGCCGATATGTATAACAACATGGGCTCAGCGACGTCTGGTGCCGAGAGTATGGGGTTGGTTGCTAGTATTGTTTTGATTTCTTCCAACATAGCCGCTGCTTCATCGGTCCATTCGAAATTGTTGGTCCGTTTCAGCAGCTTATAGAGCGGCAACGCTTTTCCCCGAGGCGGGAAATAAAGCGGCTTAACGCGACTACACACCCGGCTAGTCTCTGGACATGCTTCAGCTCTGTGGGGATTGCAAGTTCTGATAGAGCATGGATTTTAGCTGGATTTGCCTCTATTCCTCTATGGGAGATGATGAATCCAAGCAGCTTACCCGAGGGGACTCCGAATACACGTTTTTCGGATTGAGCCATATATCATATTCGCGCAAATTAACCGAAGTTTGACGGAGGTCGTCGATCAACTGATCGATGTGTTTGGTTTTGATTACCACATCATCCACATATGCCTCAACAGTCTTACTAACCTATGTAGCGAGGCATGTTTGGATCATGCGTTGGTACGTGGCCCCGACGTTTTTAGCCCGAAGGGCATCGTGTTGAAGCAAAATGGGTGATGAATGCGGTAGCTGCCTGATCGGATTCCTTCATTTTAATTTGATGGTATCTAGAGTAAGAGTCGAGGAAACACAACAAATCGTGTCCGACTGTGGCATCAATGATCTGGTCTATGCGTGGTAAGGGAAAAGGGTCCTTGGGGCATGCTTTGTTGAGGTCTTTGAAATCGACACACAGCCGCCAAGATTTGTCTTTCTTAGGTACCATCACTAGGTTTGCTAGCCTCTCGGGGTGTTTGAATAAATATGGCCTCGAGCAATTTGGCTAATTCTTCACCCATGGCTTGCCATTTGGGTTCACAGAAGCAGCGTGGGGTCTGTTTCACGGGCTTAAAGCCTGGAATAATGTCCAAGCTATGTTCGGCGAGCCGACGTGGGATACCGGGCATATCGGAAGGATGCCAATAAAAAATGTCCCAATTTTCACGGAGGAAATTCCGCAATGCTTCATCCATAAGGGGATCGAGCTGGGCTCCGATGGCCCCTGTTTTATTGGGGTCCGTTGGATGCACCTGAAATTTGACGATTTCCTTTGAGGGTTTAAAGGACGTGGACTTGGGCCTTTTGTTGAGCATCACATCGTCTCTATTAACTGTCTACCGTAGAGCGGTCAACTCCTCGGCGGCGAAAGTTTCCGCTAATGCCTCGAGGTCGAGCGTTGCCGTTTTGTTTTCGGCCCGAAGGGCTATATTTGGATCACTGGCGAGCGTGATCACTCCATTTGGTCCTGGCATTTTGAGTTTCATGTACCCATAATGGGGTATAGCCTAGAGCTTTGTAAAGGCATCGCATCCTAATAGGGCGTGATAGCCACTAGGGAAGGGGACGCTGTGGAAGAAGAGTTCTTCAGATTGGTAATTTTCGGGTGTGCCGAACACAACGTCCAGGATGATACATCCGGAACAATGTGCCTCTTTCTCTGGGATAATTCCCCGGAAGGTTGTGTTGCTATGTTCGATGCGAGATCGGTCGAACTACATTTTCTACAGAGTGGCCTCGTAGATGAGGTTTAGACCACTGCCGCTGTCCATGAGCACCTTATGTAGTCTGTATCCATCAATGATGGAATTCAAGACTAGAGCGGCCAGTGAATGACCGGGATGGATGGGCGGTTGGTCAGTGTCCCCGAAAGTAATCGCTACGTATGCCCATGGGCTAGTAGCAGCTACGTGGTAGACCTTCTCGTGCTCCCTAAGAGCTCTTTTATGCCTATTCCTCAAGGGGAAGATCTCGTAGACCGTCAGGACTTCGTCATCGAATCCGTCTTGCGAAGGAGAACACATGTTTGACGGAGGTGTGTCGAGGATGGCCTCGCCACTTTTGCGACTTGCCTAACGACCCAGCAAGCTCGAAGGCTATGAGTAGGGTTTGTGTTCAACAACACGGAATGAATGGGGAAAGGTTTATCTAAAAGTCCATTGAGGATGGTGTCAGTCCCGAAAAGGGACTTGTTTCTTTTTTCGACGGGTTCATACCTGGCTGGCCGATTTGGAGGTACCCTCTTTCTTCGAACTCCTCTACGGTGTTCAAAGAATTTTGGTTCCGAGAACAACCGCTCGGATTGCCACACACTCTCCATGGCACAGTACTTCTATACCAATTCGGATAACTCCAAAAAGTCGTTTATGTGTCGGCGGGCCAGTGCATTAAGAATACCTTCCTCATGGCAATTGCTAATGAAAATTGCCATTAAGTCTTGGTAACTAAAACATTTTACTCTGCTCCTAGCAAGTAGGAGTCTTGCCCAAAAGTGGTGAACTAATTTCCTTGTATTTGCCTGATATCCCAAAATTCTGAAGACATGGGCTTTGGCACGGTACTTGGATAATCGTCTTGGGTGGTGGGTGGGAAAAAATTGCTTCCCTGTCGCAATGAATGATTGGAAGTGCGGTTGCTGAGTCGTGCGATGGATCCTGGACTGGTGACGGTCCGGTTATAAAGCGATTCCTACTTCTCATACTCTCACAGGGTCTTGGAGATCGCGGAAGGGGGTATAGACGATTTTCAATTCCGGCTGTCGGGCAGAATCCGCGATCGGACACTCGATGGTGGCAACAAGGTGGGTGACCGGAGGGACATGAATATCCCTATCATCAGGTCTCATCCCGAGCCGATCATAGATCGAAACCTGGTCATCCGATATGCGCATAGCTTCGATCCAATCGAACAACTTGTTTATTAATGAGGTGATGGCAGGATGCATGTCGCTGATACGAGTGGATTCGTCAAGCGGTGTGACGGTTCCAGAGTTATGCCGAAGAAGATCCGTGTTCCATTCTACCGTGGGACCTGATGTATTGGACGTCAAAGCATCCGGGTTTATAGGTTTTCCTTCGAAGGTTGAGAGTTCCATTGGAACGAGTATTTCCCGTGAGTCAGCCATGAACTCTAGGGTTCCGAACTTAATACTCTGATTGGGGGGAAACCTTCCAATCTGACCATAACGGCCGACCAGGCTAGGATGCGACAAGACGTCGTTGCTGATGAAACTCTAATCGGGAGCGAGAGTCCCCTCGATACAGATCTTTCTACTTGCGACGGGATGAGCCATTGATTCCTTCGGCTCTCACATAGGAACTCTCAATGAAATCACCAATGTCGGTGTCAAAACCGGCGGATCTCGGGTAGGGGGTCCCAAACTGTGATACTAGGATCGATGGTAACAGCAAACGAAGGGGACATGAGTTTACCCAAGTTCGGGCCCTCCAATGGAGGTAATACCCTACGTCCTACTTGATTGTATTGATGGTGAAGGGTTTACAGAGTTGATCTACCTTGAGATTGTATGTCTAACCCCAGATGAGTTGTTCTGGCCCTATGCCCTAAAACCCTCCGGCTTATATAGACGTCGGGGGTGTCCTTGGCTTACACATGGTAGGTTACATGCCGAAGAGATAACTTGCCAAACTACAACTAATAACTTGGAGAATACGTCTTGACTCCATGAAGCTTCCGTCCTCGCACAGGTGGTCCTCGATCATCCAGTGCCTGCCTTGCGGTCCATACATTCCGGCTCAGGAACAATGGGTCGGCTATCCGAGGACCCCTTAATCTAGGACTCCCTAAGCAATGATCATGCATATAGGCATCATGTCCATCACAAGTAGACCAAAACGATTCTGCATCTACTAGTATTACTCCACACATCGATCGACTCCTGCATGCATCTAGAGTATTAAGTTCATGAAGAACAGAGTAACGCATTAAGAAAGATGACATGATGTAGAGGGATAAACTCATGCAATATGATGAAAATCCCATCTTGTTACCCTTGAAGGCAACATTACAATACGTGCCTCGCTACCCCTACTATGTCACTGGGTGAGGACACCGCAAGATTGAACCGAAAACCAAGCACTTCTCCCATTGCAAGAATTACCAATCTAGTTGGCCAAACCAAACCAATAACTCGAAGAGACTTGCAAGGATATGAAATCATGCAAATAAGAATTCAGAGGAGATTCAAATAAGATTCATGGATAATCTGAACATAAACTCACAATTCATCGAATCTTAACATACACACCACAAAACAGGATTATATCGGATAGATATCCATGAAGATCATGAAGAACATGGTATTGAAGATCAAAGAGAGAGAAGAAGCCATCTAGCTTCTAGCTATGGACCCGTAGGTCTGCGGTGGACTACTCACGCATCATCGGAGGGGCAATGGAGTTCATGTAGATGCCCTCCATGATTGAAACCACCTCCGGCAGATTACCGGAAAAGGCTCCCAGATTGGATCTCTCGGGAACGGAGGCTTCTGGTGGCTGAAAAGTATTTGTGTTGCTCTTTTTAATGTTGGGGGAATATTTGGGTATTTATAGGCCAGAGAATAGGGTTAGGAGACCTACCAGGGAGCGACAAGCCTACTACGTGCTGCCAGGGGGCCTCACGCCTAGTAGGCTTGTGGCGCCCTGGCACCTCCCCTGACCTGCACTCCAAGCTTGATCGACTTGTTTCCTTCCAGAAAAATTCCTTCCCAAGGTTGTATTCCACTTGGACTACGTTTAATATCCCATATCTGCAAAACTCAAAAAACAAGGAAAAAACAGAAAGTGGCACTTGGATCTAGATTAGTAGGTTAGTCCCAAACATAATATAAAATTGCATATTAATGCATATAAAACATCCAAAACAGATAATATAATAGCATGCCATCATAAAAAATTATAGATACGTTGGAGACGTATCAGGGAGGCGCCCTGGACTTATTGGGGTAGGATCACAAGTCCCTCAAGGCCCATGTGGCTTGGGACATGTGGAAAGTTCGACTATGTATGGAAGGGAAGGAGAAGGACTAGGAGTCCACCTCCTCCCCTTGTTCTTAGGGCTTGGAGGGTTGGCCTGTTGGGGAACGTCGCATGGGAAACAAAAAATTTCCTACGCACACGCAAACCTATCCATGGTGATGAGCATCTACGAGAGGGAGAGTGGATCTACGTGCCCTTGTAGATCGCTAAGCGGGAAGCGTTAAGAAACGCGGTTGGTGTAGTCGAACTTCTTCGCGATCCAAATCGCCGAGCGTCCCACGATCCAATCACGAACCGTCCCGCGAACACATCATGATCCGTCCCGCGAACTCATCACGATCCGTCTCACGATCTTGATCACGATCTGTCCCGCGAACTCATCACGATCCGTTTCGTGATCACATCACAAACCGTCTCGCGATCTCGATCACGGTCCTTCCGATCTAGCGCCGAACGGACGGCACCTCCGCGTTCAGCACACGTGCAGCTTGATGACGATCTCCACCGTCTCGATCCAGCGAGAGGAGGTGGAGAGGAGAGAGAGTTCACCGGCAGCGTGACGGTGCTCTGGTGATGGTGGTGGAGCAATTCCGGCAGGGCTTCGCCTAAGCGCTGCAGAAAACCGATCTAGAGGAGAAACTATGCACCGGTGTAACGGGTAGCACATGGCCGGAAATTCTGTCCAAAAACCACCCAATCCACTAGTATATATAGGAGTAGAGGAGAGGAGAGTCAGCCAAGGCCTTTGGGTCGGCCGAAATAGGAGGTGGGAAGCAATCCTACTTCACCTCCAATCCTAGTTGGAGTAGGATTGCCTCCTATTGGCTGATTTTCCACTTTTTTCTTTAGGACTTTCTCTCCTGCGCCATGGGCCTTTGTGGCTGTTTTCCCAGCCCACTAAGGGCTGGTTATTATTCTCCCACAGCCCATGGACCTATTGGGGTCGAAATACCCTTCCCGGAGGCCTCCCGGTACACTACCGGCACACCCGGTACACTACCGGCACTCCCGGTACCCTACCGATGAGCCCGAAACTTTTCCGGAAACCAAAGTGGGACTTCCTATATATGAATATTTACCTCTGGAACATTCCGGACCTCCTCGTGACGTCCGGGATCTCATCCGGGACTCCGAACAAACTTCGGTCACCACCATACATAACTCTACACTACCGAAACATCATCGAACCTTAAGTGTGCAGACCCTGCGGGTTCGAGAACTATGTAGACATGACCGAGACACCTCTACGGTCAATAACCAATGGCGGGACCTGGACGTTCACATTGGTTCCTACATATTCTACGAAGATCTTTATCGGTCGAACCTCTATGTCAAGGATTCAGTTAATCTCGTATAACGTTCCCTTTGTTCTTCGGTATGTTACTTGCCCGAGATTCGATCGTCGGTATCTCCATACCTAGTTCAACCTCATTACCGGCAAGTCTCTCTACTCATTCCGTAATACAAGATCCCGCAACTAACAATTAGTCACATTGCTTGCAAGGCTTATTGTGATGTTGCATTACCGAGTGGGCCCCGAGATACCTCTCCGTCACACGGAGTAACAAATCCCAGTCTCGATCCATGCCAACTCAACAGACACCATTGGAGATACCTGTAGAGCACCTTTATAGTCACCCAGTTACGTTGCGACGTTTGATACACACAAGGCACTCCTCCGATATCTGTGAGTTGCATGATCTCATGGTCATAGGAACACATACTTGACATGCGGAAAACAGTAGCAATAAACTGACACGATCATATGCTACGTTTGCAGTTTGGGTCTTGTCCATCACATCATTCTCCTAATGATGTGACCCCGTTATCAAATGACATCTCATGTCCATGGCTAGGAAACCTTAACCATCTTTTGATCAACGAGCTAGTCTATTAGAGGCATACTAGGGACATGGTTTTGTCTATATATCCACACATGCATCTAAGTCTCCGATCAATACAATTATAGCATGGATAATAAACGATTATCATGAACAAGGAAATATGATAATAACTAATTTATTATTGCCTCTAGGGCATATTTCCAACAGTCTCCCACTTGCACTAGAGTCAATAATCTAGTTCACATCACCATGTGATTCGCATTGTTATGAATCTAACACCCAACGAGTTCTGGGGCTCGATCATGCTTTGCATGTGAGAGAGGTCTTATAGTCAACGGATCTGTAACATTCAGATCCGTGTGCACTTTGCAAATACCTATGTCAAACTATAAACACTGCTACCACACTCCGCTCGGTACTATTCCAAATGGCTGCTCCACTATACGTATCCAGATTGCTACTACGAGTCATCCGGATTAGTGTTAAAGCTTGTATCGACGTAACTCCTTACGACGAACTCTTTATCACCTCCATAATCGAGAAACATCTCCTCAGTCTCTTAGTTACTGAGGATAATCTTGACCGCTGTCTAGTGATCCACTCCTGGTTCACTCTTGTACCCCCTGACGGACTCATGGCAAGGCACACACAGGTGCGGTACATAGCATGGCATAATATAGAGCCTATGGCTAAGGCATAGGGGACGACGTTCGCCCTTTCTCTTTCTTCTGCCGTTGTCGAGCTTTGAGTCTCACTCAACTTTCACACCTTACAAATGAGGCGAGAACTCTTTCTCTGACTGATCCATTTTGAACTCTTTCAAAATCTTGTCAAGGTATGCACTCATTGAAAGTCTCATCGAGCATCTTGATCTATCTCCATAGATTTTGATGCTCAACAATTAGGTAGCTTCATCCAGGTCTTCCTTTGAAAATCACTTTCCAAATGACCGTTTTATGCTTTCCAGAAACTCTACATTATTTCTGATCAACAATATGTCATCCACATATACTTATCAGAAATTCTATAGTGCTCCCACTCACTTTATTGCAAATACAAGTTTCTCGTAAACTTTGTATAAACATCAAAACTTTCATCACCTCATCAAAGCATATATTCCAACTCTGAGATGCTTGCTTCAGTCCACGGAAGGATCACCGAAGCTTGCACACCTTTTAGCATCCTTAGGCCTGACAAAACCTTCTGGTTGTATCACATACAACCTTTCCTCAAGTAAACCGTTAAGGAAACGATGTTTTGACATCCATCTGCCAGATTTCATAATTGAAAACACAACAACTGCTAACATAATTCCAACAGACTTTAGCACCACTACGAATGAGAAAGTCTCATCGTAGCCAACTCCTTGAACTTGTCACAAACATCTTTGCAACAAGTCGAGCTTTACAAATAGTGACATTCACCATCAGTGTCTGTCTTCATTTTAAAGGTCCATTTGTACTCAACGACCTGCCGTCTAACGAGCAAGTCTACCAAAGTCTACACTTGGTTTTCATACATGGATCCTATCTCGGATTTCATGGCCTCCAACCATTTGTCGGAATCCGGGCCCATCATCGCTTCTCCATAGCTCGTAGGTTCATCGTTGTCCAACAACATGATCTCCAAGACAGAGTTGTCGTACCACTTAGGAGCAGTACACATCCTTGTCGACCTACGAAGTTTGATAGTAACTTGATCCTGAAGCTTCATGATCATCATCATTAACTTCCTCTTCAAGTAACGTAGGCTTCACAGAAACATCTTTCTGCGCTGCGCTACTCTTTGGTTGAACAAAGGTTTAACAACCTCATCAAGTTCTATCTTCCTCCCACTCAATTCTTTCGAGAGAAACATTTCCTCGAGAAAGGATCCGTTTAAGCAACAAACACTTTGCACTAGGATCTGAGATTGAAGGTTCACCCAACTGATCTTAGGGTATTCTATGAAGATGCATTTGTCCGCCTTGGGTTCGACCTCGTTAGGCGAAAACATTTTCCACACAAGTGTCGCAGCCCCAAATATTAAGAAATGACAACTTAGGTTTCTATCAAACCATAATTCACACGGTGTCATCTCAACGGATTTAGATGATGCCCTATTTAAAGTGAATGTAGTTGTCTCTAATGCATAACCCCAAAATTACAGTAGTAAAACGATAAGAGACATCACAGTATGCACCATATCCAATAGAGCATGACTATGATGTTTGGACACACCATCACACTATGGCGTTCCAGGTGGCGTTTAGTTGTGAAACAACTTTCACATTGTCTTAAGTTGTATGCCAAAATCGTGACTCAGATATTCACCTCCACGATCATATCGCAGTCATTTTTATCTTCTTGTCACAATGATCTTTAAACTTCACTCTGAATTTGCTTGAACCTTTCAAACGATTCAGACTTGTGTTTCATTAAGTAAATATACACTATATCTACTCAAATCATCAGTGAAGGTAAGAAAATAACGATATCCACTGCACGCTACAAGACTCACTAGATTGCATACATCAACATGTATCATTTCCAATGAATCACTTGCCCGCTCCATCCAACGGGGTCCTTTAGTCATCTTGCCCAAGAGGCATGGTTCGCATGTCTCAACCGATTCGAAATCGAATGAGTCCAAATATCCATCACCATGGAGTTTCTTCATGCGCTTTATACCAATATGACATTTTGCGGCAGTGCCACAAGTATGTGGTACTATCATTATTTAACTTTGTATCTTTTGACATCAATGTTATGAACATGTGTATTACTACGATCAAGATTTCAACAAACCATTCTCAATGGGTGCATGACCATTGAAGGTATTATTCATGTAAATAGAATAACTATTATTCTCTGACTTAAATGAATAACCGTATTGCAACAAACATGATCTAATCATGTTCATGCTCAACGCAAAACACAAAATAACATTTATTTAGGTTCGTCACTAATCCTGAAGGTAGAGAGAGTGTGCGATGTTGATCACATCAACCTTGGAAACATTTCCAACACACATCGTCACCTCACCCTTAGCTAGTTCTCCGTTTATTCCGTAGCTTTTATTTCGAGTTACTAACATTTAGCAACCGAACCGGTATCCAATAGCCAGGTGCTACTAGGAGTACTAGCAAGGTACACATCAATAACTCGTATATCAAATATACTTCTGTCAATGTTGCCAGCCTTCTTATCTACCAAGTATCTAGGGTTGTTCCGCTTCAGCGACCTCTCACCTCATAATAGAAGCACTTAGTCTCGGGTTTGAGTTCAACTTTGGGTTGCTTCACTGGAGCAGCAACTGACTTGCTATCCATGAAGTTTACCTCCTTGCTCTTGCCCTTTTCAAAACTAGTGGTTCGATTAACCATCAACACTTGACGCTCCTTCTTGATTTCTACCATCGCGGTGTCAAACATCGCGAACAGCTCAGGGATCAATACTTCTATCCCTGGTGTATTATAGTTCATCACTAAGTTCTAGTAGCTTTAGTGACAGTGACTTGGAGAACTATATCAATCACTATCTTATCTGGAAGATCAACTCCCACTTGATTCAAGCGATTGTAGTACCGAGACAATCTGAGTAAATGCTCAACGATTGAGCTATTCTCCTTCATCTTACAGGCAAAGAATCTTGTTGGAGATCTCATATCTCGCAACACAGGCACGAGCCTGAGATCACAATCTCTGCTCCTAGAACATCTCATATGTTCCGTGACGTTCAAAACGTTTCGGAGCCTCAATTCTAAGCCGTAATGCATGACGCACTAAACTATCAAGTAGTCATCGAAACGTGCCTGTCAGATGTTCACAACATCTATAGACGACGCTAGAGGGGGTGGCGCACCGAGCGGTGCATTAAGGACATAAGCCTTCTGTGCAGCAATGAGGACAATCCTCAGATCACGGACCCAGTCCGCAATATTGCTACCAACATCTTTCAACTCTATTTCTCTAGGAACATATAAAAATTTAAGGGAGCTACAGCGCGAGCTAGTAATCTACAACATAATTTGCAAAGACACTATTGACTATGTTCATGATAATGAGTTCAATTAATCATATTACTTAAGAACTCCCACTCAAATTGACATCCCTCGGGTCATTCGAGTGATACATGATCCAAATTCACCAACTCAAGTCCGATCATCACGTGAGTTAAGGTGGCTTCAATGGTGAACATCATTATGTTGATCATATCCACTATATGACTCATGCTCGACCTTTCGGTCTCTTGTGTTCCGAGGCCATGTCTGTACATGCTAGGCTCGTCAAGTTTAACCCGAGTGTTCTGCGCGTGCAAATCTGGCTTGCACCCGTTGTATGTGAACGTAGAGTCTATCACACCCGATCATCACGTGGTGTCTCAACACGACGAACTTTCGCAACGGTGCACACTCGGGGAGAACACAGTTCATCTTGAAATTCAAGTGAGGGATCACCTTATAATGCTATCGTCGTACTAAGCAAAACAAGGTGCATAAAAGGATTAACATCTCATGCAATTCATAAGTGACATGATATGGCCATGAACTTGTGTTTAAGATCTCCATCTTCGAAACACCGGCATGATCTCCATCGTCACCGGCACAACACCATGATCTCCATCATCTTGATCACCATCAACGTGTCGCCATCGGGGTTGTCACGCCCTACATGCTTCTACTACTATTGCTACCGTAGCGATAAAGTAAAGCATTACATAGCGCTTAATGATTGACACGCAGGTCATACAATAATTAAAGACAACCCTATGGCTCCTGCCGGTTGCCGTACTCAACGACATGCAAGTCGTGAAATTCTATACATCACATGATCATCTCATACATCACATATATCTCATCATGTAATTGGCCATATCACATCACAACATACCCTGCAAAAACAAGTTAGACGTCCTCTAATTGTTGTTGCATGTTTTACGTGGCTGCTACGGGTATCTAGCAAGAACGATTCTCACCTACGCATAAACCACAACGGTGATACATGGATTGCTTTTCAACCTTCTCAAGGACCGCCTTTGTCGGATCCGATCCAACTAAAGTGAGAGAAACTGTCACCCGCAAGCCATCTAAGCAACAAGTTCCGTCGAGGGAACCGGTCTCTCGTAAGCGTACGAGTAATGTTAGTCCGGGCCGCTTCATCTCACAATCCCTCTGAACCAAAATCCGACCAAGGGAGGAAGCAATCTAAGCATCAACGCCCACAAACCTTTTGTGTTCTACTCGAGATCTCATCGAACCATCAACCTAGCTCATGATGCCACTGTTGGGGAACGTCGCATGGGAAACAAAAATTTTCCTACGCACACGCAAAACTATCCATGGTGATGAGCATCTACAAGAGGGAGAGTGGATCTACGTGCCCTTGTAGATCGCTAAGCGGGAAGCGTTAAGAAACGCGGTTGGTGTAGTCGAACTTCTTTGCGATCCAAATCGCCGAGCGTCCCGCGATCCAATCACGAACCGTCCCGCGAACACATCATGATCCGTCCCGCGAACTCATCACGATCCGTCTCACGATCTTGATCAAGATCTGTCCCGCGAACTCATCACAATCCGTTCCGTGATCACATCACGAACCGTCTCGCGATCTCGATCACGGTCCTTCCGATCTAGCGCCGAACGCACGGCACCTCCGCGTTCAGCACACGTGCAGCTTGATGACGATCTCCACCGTATCGATCCAGCGAGAGGAGGTGGAGAGGAGAGAGAGTTCACCGACAGCGTGACGGCGCTCCGGTGATGGTGGTGGAGCAATTCCGGCAGGGCTTCGCCTAAGCGCTGCAGAAAACCGATCTAGAGGAGAAACTATGCACCGGTGTAACGGGTAGCACGTGGCCGGAAATTCTGTCCAAAAACCACCCAATCCACTAGTATATATAGGAGGAGAGGAGAGGAGAGGCAGCCAAGGCCTTTGGGTCGGCCAAAATAGGAGGTGGGAAGCAATCCTACTTCACCTCCAATCCTAGTTGGAGTAGGATTGCCTCCTATTGGCTGATTTTCCACTTTTTTCTTTAGGACTTTCTCTCCTGCGCCATGGGCCTTTGTCGCTGTTTTCCCAGCCCAATAAGGGCTGGTTATTATTCTCCCACAGCCCATGGACCTCTTGGGGTCGAAATACCCCTCCCGGAGGCCTCCCGGTACACTACCGGCACACCCGGTACACTACCGGCACTCCCGGTACACTACCGATGAGCCCGAAACTTTTCCGGAAACCAAAGTGGGACTTCCTATATATGAATCTTTACCTCCGGAACATTCCGGACCTCCTCGTGACGTCCGGGATCTCATCCGGGACTCTGAACAAACTTCGGTCACCACCATACATAACTCTACACTATCGAAACGTCATCGAACCTTAAGTGTGCAGACCCTGCGGGTTCGAGAACTATGTAGACATGACCGAGACACCTCTATGGTCAATAACCAATGGCGGGACCTGGACGTCCACATTGGTTCCTACATATTCTACGAAGATCTTTATCGGTCGAACCTCTATGTCAAGGATTCAGTTAATCTCGTATAATGTTCCCTTTGTTCTTCGGTATGTTACTTGCCCGAGATTTGATCGTCGGTATCTCCATACTTAGTTCAACCTCATATCCGGCAAGTCTCTTTACTCATTCCGTAATACAAGATCCCGCAACTAACAATTAGTCACATTGCTTGCAAGGCTTATTGTGATGTTGCATTACCGAGTGGGCCCCGAGATACCTCTCCGTCACACGGAGTAACAAATCCCAGTCTCGATCCATGCCAACTCAACAGACACCATCGGAGATACCTGTAGAGCACCTTTATAGTCACCCAGTTACGTTGCGACGTTTGATACACACAAGGCACTCCTCCGATATCTGTGAGTTGCATGATCTCATGGTCATAGGAACACATACTTGACATGCGGAAAACAGTAGCAATAAACTGACACGATCATATGCTACGTTTGCAGTTTGGGTCTTGTCCATCACATCATTCTCCTAATGATGTGACCCCATTATAAAATGACATCTCATGTCCATGGCTAGGAAACCTTAACCATCTTTTGATCAACGAGCTAGTCTATTAGAGGCATACTAGGGACATGGTTTTGTCTATGTATCCACACATGCATCTAAGTCTCCGATCAATACAATTATAGCATGGATAATAAACGATTATCATGAACAAGGAAATATGATAATAACTAATTTATTATTGCCTCTAGGGCATATTTCCAACATGGCCACCATCCCCTCCACCTATATACAGAGAGGAGGGGGCGTCCCCAAGAGCACACACAAGCCCTTGTCACTCCTGTCTCTCCCGTTACTTCATAGCAACTTCGTTCCTCGTTCTGGTAGTGCTTGGCGACACCCTGCTGGACTAGCTCCACCACCACCTCCACCACACGGTCATGTTGTCGAAGAACCCATCTACTACTCTGCCCTCACTCGTTGGATCGAGGAGGCGGATACGTCATCGAGACGCACGTGTGTTGAACACATAGGTGTCGTCCGTTCAACGCTGGATCGCGATTGGATCATGAAGAGTATGATTACATCAACCGTGTAATATACGCTTCCGCTTAACGGTCTACAAGGGTACGTAGACACACTCTCCCCTCTTGTTGCTATGCATCTCCATATATAGATCTTGGGTGTTCGTAGGAAAATTTTGTTTCCCATGCAATGATCCCCAACAAGCAAAGCGGAGCTGTAGTGACGGACGATACTACCGCTTGTAGGCGGTACTACCGCTTCGCACTTATGTCCCACTTTCGTGCAACTCGACATGAAAAGTCAAGTCCCCCAGAGGCAGCGGTAGTACGCATGGTACTGGGCAACGATACTACCATTTATAAGCGGTACTATCTCTTGCCCAAAGCGGTACTGCTGCTTGAGACCTTGAGGACACATGCATAGAAACATAGGAGCAAATCCATTGATGCGGGAAAGAAATGAGGGTGTAAATGAGGATGTGTATGTGTTGATTCCACCCGAACCTTTCCGAAGCGGACCTCGTCTTAATAGTACGGTTCTCCAACGACTCAAATCCACCAAAAATGAAATGCAAGAAAATAAGCGTCTTCACTTTTAAACCTCGAGGGGTAAGAATCGTGTTGTGCCATATGATAGATTATCTGAAAGGCTTAATGCACACGATTAGTCCGCAAATGTATTGTCATTAATCACCAACTACCAAGGGAGAAATGTGCCCTAACAAAGAGTAACATCAATTTTATGCATATGGACCATAAACATAATGTTTTATGTGATACTTATATTTATTTATTTCGTTCATGATACCACTACAAGATATTACGAGCAAGGGGCACATGGTTATAAATATATTAATCGTACCAAGTTTTATCTCTTTATGTTGAAAGTTCTAAAGTTGTAGTAGTTACTTTGTGCTTCAATGAATTGTTTACTTATAACATTCATATGCATAGGAAGTGTGTTAAACTTAAGTATGTTTGAAATATGCTTTATGATGCTCTCTCATATGCTTCAAATTAATTACAATTCTTGTTTTCTTGAGAGCATTATCATGCCTAGCTAAAAGACGTTAAATAAAAGTGCTTGGTGGGACGTAACCTAGTATTTAAATTTTTTGTTTTTGTTATCTACATGGTTGGTGATACTGTAGTAGTCATGTTATGTACCTTTTGTTTTAATGAAGTGCCAACTTTCGCCTTTACCTTGCTCGGTTTGCAAGTCTATGATAGTTGCTATTTCAAATCAGAAAGTTTTCTATGTCTTGAACAATATTGAATTTTCATAATAAGATAAAAATGAAATTTTGACACAATAACAATAAACAAGTTTTATGTAGCATAGTAATTGTTCAAAATTCGGAGTTATATGAGTATGTTAATATATGTATCCTCCAAAGAATGTTCTACTTAGACAGGTTGATGTTATAGTTGTATTATTTGCTCATGTTTGCTTGTTTAATATTTCTATTAGTGTTATAGATGTTAAATATGTGTAGGAATTTAGTATGTAATCTTTAGTTGTAACTTTTGATGATTTGCTTTGATGGAGAGTTAATGTTTATAATTTATTTTCAATTAACATATCTCACGAGTTCTGTTAAGTTTTGTGTGAATGCATTTTTTAAGACCTTGGGGAGATTGTGATATGAGGGGAATTACATAGATACAAGATCTTAAGCTCGGGGATGCCCAAGGCACCCCAAGGTAAATATTCCAAGGAGTCTCAAGCATCTAAGTTTGGAATGCCCTGGTAGGCATCCAACCTTTCTTCGTCAACAATTTTAAGTGGACCACATGACCACAAGAACTTCTTCTATCCAGTCTCTGCAATAAGATTCTAGTCAGTCAAAAGTTCTTGTTCTCGGCCCCCACAACACGTCCGCGTTTTCTCTTTCGACTTGTCCATTTCTACATGGATGTGCGACTGAGGCAAATCATACTATGGTGCCGAGCTTTTTATAGTAGGAGAGGAAGGTGCTGCTGGTGAACTTGGTTCCATTTTATGTGATGATGTGATTGGGAACACCAAACGACAAACCAGTCCTATGGGGAACTTTACACTTGCTTGAGCAGTGATTACACATATCATAAATATATCATAGGCAAAATACTGGAGTTTGTAATTGAAGATGAATGATCGATGCTAGTCTTACAATGTCGTTTTTTGCGAAGTACTCTTGCTTACAAGTTTGTGGCCATGCCTATGGGGTGAAGACTACATAGATGGAGATGACTATGGAGATGGAGATGGTGACTCTAGATGGAATGGCATCGATTGACTTGTGACTTGGTGGATAAAACCTGCTCCTCTTGTCAAAGATTTTTCCTCTCCTTATATGCTCTTGGTTGCGGGATTGGGTTTTGGGCCGACGAATCGCAAATTGACCCTGGAAGCCTTCACAAAAGATGTCTATGCTGACATCACGGAGGAGTGGTAGGAACTACGTCCGTTGGTACAAGAGAACTTGCTCGTATGAGGCGTCATCTTCTCATGTGAAACCTCGCGCGTGCTTCGTGTTATCTAGACTCAACTACCACACCCATTGCCTTCCATGTATGGCTTGATTTATCACCTAAAATGGGTGATTCCACTAAGGAATAGAAATAAAAAAAGGATTTGCAATCTTTTAGTCTTATTTTTCATTAGTTGTCTTATCAAAATGGTTCCCTCAAAAGATTTAAACATGTATTAAAATGAGTGTAAAATTACACTCATCAGCCTTGCACTCTTGTTAGACATGTCGTATAATTTACACTCGGAGGAACAATTGACTCTACCATACTTAATTCAGATTTATTTATTAACTCTCGTAATTTTGTTGTTATTCTCTATTTCTCACTCTTGTTCTTGATCCTACTTGTTGAATATTTAAGCAATTTTCCAATAACTTAATCCGAAAATGAGATAAATAAATCATGATATACTAATTAAACATGAGAATCAAAGGAGCAAAAATAGGCAATAGTACTAGACATATAATCAGGCATGTACGAGAAAAGTATTGTGTCTATGTCAACTGTTAGTACCAAAAATAAAGAAACAATTCCTAGCAAAAGGTTCCAGCTTATTTGATGTGTGGCAAAAGGAGATGCCTCTTGTCTGGAACATGTCGTTCAAAAGTGATGCGATAATCTTGAATCATCCCCTACACATCTATGACTACCATTAAAGTGGAACCTACAACCATCGTTGTTCACTATGAGAATTGTTGGTCTGTTGTTTCAACTTATCAAAAATATTGTCAAGCAAGCACCCTCGAAGAAAAAATAAGCTATTTTTTAGGAGTAAATTGAGAAAATGCCACATCTTTCCTGGGACTTTGCTCTTATAGCACACCTTTCTTTTTATTAGATAAAATAGCACACTTTTCATTAGTAGCTGGACAAAATACCACAAATTGAAATTTTCCCTTCTTTCCACGTCATGACCCATATCTTAGTTTTGTTAGGACGAATTTTCCCATAGCTCATGACCTGGTTATACGAAGCGATCAACCTGAGACAGGGAACAAAGCACCATGATGCCGCCTCATCGTTCCTCCTCCCAACATCGTCGTGTCGTCGTTCCTCCTCCCAGCGCCTTCGCCTCGACCTGCCTCCTCCCCCACTGCCCCTATAAGCTGCATCTCTGTGTATTGATGAACCCTAGACCATGGATATTATTATGGATGAGGAGAACTAGTGGGCAAGCTTCACAAGTACGAGTAGAACGTGATGTTCGCGGAGATGGAGACAGAGGGTGCAGCTCCAAAACGGTTAGAGCGAGATGGAACAACTCCAAAAGGGTTAGTCGGTCAACCTAAGCTTTTGAATTGGAGGGTTCTATGAATTTTTCGTATTGATCATATTTATCAATACTTATGCCCAATCATTGATTCTATTTGAAAATCGTGTAATTTTGTAGCTAAGAAGGTGCAGAGTTGAGCATTGTCATTTATAAACTAATTGTTAGAGTTCTTTGATTTGTCACGAAGCTTGACGATGGCAGCGAGCATCAAGTTTCCCAACATGATCTCGAGTTTGAGGTAACATGAAATATTTTACGGTTGAAAAAATGACACAACTCGTTGGGTCCAGAATTGTTTGGGGAAGTGGGCAGGAAGTCCATGTTTTGTGCAAGCACAAGCATTTTGAGTCAGTTGAGAGGATTGATAATTACTGGAAGTTGATGACATCAATTCTCGAGAGACGGGAGAGAAAGAATTTCTTGTGCTAGCTCAAGTTGTGGACATTGCAAAGGGGGTTATGGCATCATCTTGTTCGGAAACTATCCCATCTAGTGAGATAGTAGACAATATCATTTGCTCAAGTTCTGATGTTTACCAGTCAAATGCTAGTAGTGCATCATGTGTTTATGATTCTACAGTTCATAATGCACTTCGTAATAATGAGATATATGTGCAATCTGATGGTGAAGTTGTCATTGATGGGTTCAGTCTTGAGAAAACTCCTATTGGTGATGATATAATAGCTCCTATGTCCCAGGAAAATGTGTGTGAGGTACTTGGGATTGAGGATGAGGTTGAGGATTCTCAACCAATAAATGATCCATCTCCGGTTGATGTGTTCCATGCTAATGAGGATTTAATAGCTTTCATGTCATCGTTCTTATTGCATCACTCCATTTTTTCATGAACTTAATACACTAGATGCATGCTATATAGCGGTCGATGTGTGGGGTAATACTGGTAGATGCAGGCAGGAGTCGGTCTACTTATCTTGGATGTGATGCCTATATAATGATCATTGCCTTGGATATCGTCATGACTATTCAATTTTCTATCAATTGCCCAACAGTAATTTGTTCACCCACTGTGCGCTATCCTCATGAGATAAGCCATTAGTGAACCCTACGGGCCCCGGGTCTACTTTTCCATCATATTGCTTTCCGGTCTACGTTTCGCAAAGAATCTATCATTGTTCTTCTTTGCTGTTTTTATGTGGGCATCACCACTCGGTATAGATTTTTCCATGATACAATTACCGGTGGAAACTTCTTGATGTGCCCCGCTTTGGATGCTTATAACGCTTTGGGAAATTTAGTGGGTTTTCCACCTAACATTGTCAATGAAACAATTTTAACTCTTGAGCATGTTATGAAAAGGTTAGATGCTATTGAAAAGAAAATGCTCACCGAGGAAAATATTGAGAACTTGGATAAAAGGATGCATAATCTTGCTAATAAAATTGGGGCTAAGGCGGGAGATGCCATTAAATTACCAACGGAAAATAAAATCGTAGTTAACGAAATGGTAGAAGAAATTCCTTGTCGTATTGATAAGTTGGAAGAGATTTTTAATAATTTGGGATCTATCTTTTCTTCTATCAAAACTATTGAAAAAACTCTCGTAAAAATTGGCAAGACCACACAAATTACTAAGAACAAAGTTGCTACACCAAGTGTCCACAAGGGAGATCTTAAAATGATTAGTATTCATCCCGACTTCGTTGAAATCACAAGAGATCCTATCTACAAGAGTGAATTTTTGGCTTTCTTCCTAGGAGTGTTACCGTTAAAAATATGAATGCTAAACCCTTGAATAAATCTAGTTGTGTGATTGAAGTGTTGAAAACCAAAGATGACAATACTTGAATCTATGTGTTATGCCTAGCTAGGGGCGTTAAACGATGGCGCTTGTTGGGAGGCAACCCAATGAATAGATTTTTGCTTTTTCCTTTCTGTTTTTGTGAGTTGAAGCAATCATTATTATGTTATGATTGTGTTTTTATGGTTTATTTAGTTTTTGTGCCAAGTAAATGTTGGAAATATGCCCTAGAGGCAATAATAAATTAGTTATTATCATATTTACTTGTTCATGATAATCGTTTATTATCCATGCTATAATTGTATTGATCGGAGACTTAAATGCATGTGTGGATACATAGACAAAACCATGTCCCTAGTATGCCTCTAATGGACTAGCTCGTTGATCAAAGGATGGTTAAGGTTTCCTAGCCATGGACATGAGATGTCATTTGATAACGGGATCACATCATTAGGAGAATGATGTGATGGATAAGACCCAAACTTCAAACATAGCATATGATCGTGTCAGTTTATTGCTACTGTTTTTTGCATGTCAAGTATATGTTCCTATGACCATGAGATCATGCAACTCACGGATATCGGAGGAGTGCCTTGTGTGTATCAAACGTCGCAACGTAACTGGGTGACTATAAAGGTGCTCTACAGGTATCTCCGATGGTGTTTGTTGAGTTGGCATGGATCGAGACTGGGATTTGTTACTCCGTGTGACGGAGAGGTATCTCAAGGCCCACTCGGTAATACAACATCACAACAAGCCTTGCAAGCAATGTGGCTAAGTGTTAGTCATGGGATCTTGTATTACGGAACGAGTAAAGAGACATGCCAGTAACGAGGTTGAATTAGGTATGGAGATACTGACGATCGAATCTCGGGCAAGTAACATACCGAAGAACAAAGGGAACGTTATACGGGATTAACTCAATCCTTGACATAGAGGTTCGACCGATAAAGATCTTCGTAGAATATGTAGGAACCAATGTGGACGTCCAGGTCCCGCCATTGGTTATTGACCGTAGAGGTGTCTCGGTCATGTCTACATAGTTCTCGAACCCGCAGGGTCTGCACACTTAAGGTTCGGTGACGTTTCGGTAGTGTAGAGTTATGTATGGTGGTGAACGAAGGTTGTTCGGAGTCCCGGATGAGATCCCAGACGTCACGAGGAGCTCCGGAATGGTCCGGAGGTAAAGATTCATATATAGGATGTCCCAGTTTGGTCGCCGAAAAAGTTTCGGGCTCATCGGTAGTGTACCGGGAGTATCGGTAGTGTACCGGGAATGCAGGTAGTGTACCGGGGGACCTCCGGGAGGGGTACTTAGACCCCAAGAGGTCCATGGGCTGTGGGAGAATAATAACCAGCCCTTAGTGGGCTGGGAAAACAGCCACAAAGGCCCATGGCGCAGGAGAGAAAGTCCTAAAGCAAAAAGTGGAAAATCAGCCAATAGGAGGCAATCCTACTCCAACTAGGATTGGAGGTGAAGTAGGATTGCTCCCACCTCCTATTTCGGCCAACCCAAAGGCCTTGGCTGCCTCTCCTCTCCTCTCCTCCTATATATACTAGTGGATTGGGTGGTTTTTTGACAGAATTTCTGGCCACGTGCTACCCGTTCCACTGGTGCATAGTTTCTCCTCTAGATCGTAGTTCCGCAGTGCTTAGGCGAAGCCCTGCCGGAATTGCTCCACCACCATCACCGGAGCGCCATCACGCTGCTGGTGAACTCTCTCTCCTCTCCACCTCCTCTCGCTGGATCGAGACGGTGGAGATCGTCATCAAGCTGCACGTGTGCTGAACGCGGAGGTGCCGTCCGTTCGGCGCTAGATCGGAAGGACCGTGATCGAGATCGCGAGACGGTTCGTGATGAGATAGTGGAACGGATCGTGATGAGTTCACGGGACAGATCGTGATCAAGATCATGAGACGGATCGTGATGAGATCGCGGGACGGATCGTGATGAGTTCACGGGACGGATCGTGATTGGATCGCGGGACGGATCGTGATGAGATCGCGGGACGCTCGGCGATTTGGATCGCGAAGATGTTCGACTACACCAACCGCGTTTCTTAACGCTTCCCGCTTAGCGATCTACAAGGGTACATAGATCCACTCTCCCTCTCGTAGATGCTCATCACCATGGATAGGTTTGCGTGTGCGTAGGAAAATTTTTGTTTCCCATGCGACGTTCCCCAACAGTGGCATCATGAGCTAGGTTGATGGTTCGATGACATCTCGAGTAGAACACAAAAGGTTTGTGGGCGTTGATGCTTAGATTGCTTCCTCCCTTGGTCGTATTTTGGTTCAGCGGGATTGTGAGATGAAGCGGCCGGACCAACATTACTCGTACGCTTACGAGAGACCGGTTCCCTCGACGCAACTTGTTGCCTAGATGGCTTGCGGGTGACAGTTTCTTTCACTTTAGTTGGATCAGATCCGACAAAGGCGGTCCTTCAGAAGGTTTAAAAGCAATCTATGTATCACCGTTGTGGTTTATGCGTAGGTGAGAATCGTTCTTGCTAGATACCCGTAGCAGCCACGTAAAACATGCAACAACAATTAGAGGACGTCTAACTTGTTTTTGCAGGGTATGTTGTGATGTGATATGGCCAATTACATGATGAGATATATGTGATGTATGAGATGATCATGTGATGTATAGAATTTCACGACTTGCATGTCGTTGAATACGGCAACCGGCAGGAGCCATAGGGTTGTCTTTAATTATTGTATGACCTGCGTGTCAATCATTAAGCGCTATGTAATGCTTTACTTTATCGCTATGGTAGCAATAGTAGTAGAAGCATGTAGGGCATGACAACCCCGATGGCGACACATTGATGGAGATCATGGTGTCGTGCCGGTGACGATGGAGATCATGCCGATGCTTTCTAGATGGAGATCAAAAGCACAAGTTCATGGCCATATCATGTCACTTATGATTTGCATGTGATGTTAATCCTTTTTATGCACCTTGTTTTGCTTAGTACGGCGGTAGCATTATAAGGTGATCCCTCACTTGAATTTCAAGATGAGCTGTGTTCTCCCCGAGTGTGCACCGTTGTGAAAGTTCGTCGTGTTGAAACACCACGTGATGATCGGGTGTGATAGACTCTACGTTCACATACAACGGGTGCAAGCCAGATTTGCACGCGCAGAACACTCGGGTTAGACTTGACGAGCCTAGCATGTACAGACATGGCCTCGGAACACAAGAGACCGAAAGGTCGAACATGAGTCATATAGTAGATATGATCAACATGATGATGTTCACCATTGCAGCCACCTCAACTCACGTGATGATCGGACTTGAGTTGGTGAATTTGGATCATGTATCACTCGAATGATCGGAGGGATGTCAATTTGAGTGGGAGTTCTTAAGTAATATGATTAATTGAACTCATTATCATGAACATAGTCAAAGTGTCTTTGCAAATTATGTTGTAGATTACTAGCTCGCGTTGTGGCTCCCTTGTATTTTTATATGTTCCTAGAGAAATAGAATTGAAAGATGTTGGTAGCAAAATTGCGGACTGGGTCCGTGATCTGAGGATTGTCCTCATTGCTGCACAGAAGGCTTATGTCCTTAATGCACCGCTCGGTGCGCCACCCCATCTAGCGTCGACTGTAGATGTTGTGAACATCTGACAGGCACGTTTCAATGACTACTTGATAGTTTAGTGCGTCATGCATTATGGCTTAGAATTGAGGCTCCAAAACGTTTTGAACGTCACGGAACATATGAGATGTTCTAGGAGCTGAGATTGTGATCTCAGGCTCGTGCCCGTGTTGCAAGATATGAGATCTCCAACAAGATTCTTTGCCTGTAAGATGAAGGAGAATAGCTCAACCGTTGAGCATGTACTCAGATTGTCTGGGTACTACAATCGCTTGAATCAAGTGGGAGTTGATCTTCCAGATAAGATAGTGATTGATATAGTTCTCCAAGTCACTGTCACTAAGCTACTAGAACTTGGTGATGAACTATAAATTGCCAGGGATAGAAATAATGATTCCTGAGCTGTTCGCGATGTTTGACACCGCGAAGGTAGAAATCAAGAAGGAGTGATGGTTAATCAAACCACTAGTTTCGAGAAGGGCAAGAGCAAGGAGGGAAACTTCATGGATAGCAAGTCAGTTGCTGCTCCAGTGAAGCAACCCGAAGTTGAACTCAAACCCGAGACTAAGTGCTTCTGTTATGAGGTGAGCGGTCGCTGAAGCGAAACAACCCTAGATACTTGGTAGATAAGAAGGCTGGCAAAATCGATAGAAGTATATTTGATATACGAGTTATTAATGTGTACCTTGCTAATACTCTTAGTAGCACCTGGGTATTGGATACCGGTTCGGTTGCTAAATGTTAGTAACTCGAAATAAAAGCTACAGAATAAACGGAGAACTAGCTAAGGGTGAGGTGACGATATATGTTGGAAGTGCTTCCAAGGTTGATGTGATCAACATCGCACGCTCTCTCTACCTTCAGGATTAGTGACGAACCTAAATAAATGTTATTTGGTGTTTTGCATTGAGCATGAACATGATTAGATCATGTTTGTTGCAATACGGTTATTCATTTAAGTCAGAGAATAATAGTTATTCTGGTTACATGAATAATACCTTCAATGGTCATGCACCCAGTGAGAATGGTTTGTTGAAATCTTGATCGTAGTAATACACATGTTCATAACATTGATGTCAAAAGATACAAAGTTAAATAATGATAGTACCACATACTTGTGGCACTGCCGCAAAATGTCATATTGGTACAAAGCGCATGAAGAAACTCCATGGTGATGGATATTTGGACTCATTCGATTTCGAATCGGTTGAGACATGCGAACCATGCCTCTTGGGCAAGATGACTAAAGGACCCCGTTGGATGGAGCGGGCAAGTGATTCATTGGAAATGATACATGTTGATGTATGCAATCTAGTGAGTCTTGTAGCGTGCAGTGGATATCGTTATTTTCTTACCTTCACTGATGATTTGAGTAGATATAGTGTATATTTACTTAATGAAACACAAGTCTGAATCGTTTGAAAGGTTCAAGCAAATTCAGAGTGAAGTTTAAAGATCATCGTGACAAGAAGATAAAAATGACTGCGATATGATCGTGGAGGTGAATATCTGAGTCACGAGTTTGGCATACAACTTAAGACAATGTGGAATTTGTTTCACAACTAACGCTACCTGGAACACCATGGTGTGATGGTGTGTCCGAACATCATAGTTATGCTCTATTGGATATGGTGCGTGCTATGATGTCTCTTATCGTTTTACTACTATAATTTTGGGGTTATGCATTAGAGACAACTACATTCACTTTAAATAGGGCACCATCTAAATCCGTTGAGATGACACCGTGTGAATTATGGTTTGATAGAAACCTAAGCTGTCATTTCTTAATACTTGGGGCTGCGACACTTGTGTGGAAAATGTTTTCACCTAATGAGGTCGAACCCAAGGCGGACAAATGCATCTTCATAGAATACCCTAAGATCAGTTGGGTGAACCTTCTATCTCAGATCCAAGTGCAAAGTGTTTGTTACTAAAATGGATCCTTTCTCGAGGAAAAGTTTCTCTCGAAAGAATTGAGTGGGAGGAAGATAGAACTTGATGAGGTTGTTAAACCTTTGTTCAACCAAAGAGTAGCGCAGCGCAGAAAGATGTTTCTGTGAAGCCTACGTTACTTGAAGAGGAAGTTAATGATGATGATCATGAAGCTTCAGGATCAAGTTACTATCAAACTTCGTAGGTCGACAAGGATGTGTACTGCTCCTAAGTGGTACGACAACTCTGTCTTGGAGATCATGTTGTTGGACAACGATGAACCTACGAGCTATGGAGAAGCGATGATGGGCCCGGATTCCGACAAATGGTTGGAGGCCATGAAATCCGAGATAGGATCCATGTATGAAAACCAAGTGTAGACTTTGGTAGACTTGCTCGTTAGACGGCAGGTCGTTGAGTACAAATGGACCTTTAAAATGAAGACAGACACTGATGGTGAATGTCACTATTTGTAAAGCTCGACTTGTTGCAAAGATGTTTGTGACAAGTTCAAGGACTTGGCTACGATGAGACTTTCTCATTCGTAGTGGTGCTAAAGTCTGTTGGAATTATGTTAGCAGTTGTTGTGTTTTCAATTATGAAATCTGGCAGATGGATGTCAAAACATCGTTTCCTTAACGGTTTACTTGAGGAAAGGTTTTATGTGATACAACCAGAAGGTTTTGTCAGTCCTAAGGATGCTAAAAGGTGTGCAATCTTTGGTGATCCTTCCATGGACTGAAGCAAGCATCTCGGAGTTGGAATATACGCTTTGATGAGTTGATCAAAGTTTTTGATGTTTATACAAAGTTTACGAGAAACTTGTATTTGCAATAAAGTGAGTGGGAGCACTATAGAATTTCTGATAAGTATATGTGGATGACATATTGTTGATTGGAAATAATGTAGGATTTCTGGAAAGCATAAATGGTTGTTTGGAAAGTGATTTTCAAAGGAAGACCTGGATAAAGCTACCAAATTGTTGAGCATCAAGATCTATAGAGATAGATCAAGATGACTTGATGAGACTTTCAATGAGTACATACCTTGACAAAGATTTTGAAAGAGTTCAAAATGGATCAGTCAGAGAAAGAGTTCTCGCCTGATTTGTAAGGTGTGAAGTTGAGTGAGACTCAAAGCTCGACCACGGCGGAAGGAAGAGAAAGGACGAACGTCGTCCCCTATGCCTTAGCCATAGGCTCTGTATAGTATGCCATGCTGTGTACCGCACCTGTGTGTGCCTTGCCATGAGTCTGTCAAGGGGTACAAGTGTGGTCCAGGAGTGGATCACTGGACAGCGGTCGGAATTATCCTTAGTAACCAGAGGACTAAGGAAATGTTTCTTGATTATGGAGGTGATAAAGAGTTCGTCGTAAAGAGTTACGTCGATGCAAGCTTTAACACCTATCCAGATGACTAGTAGTAGCAATCTGGATACGTATAGTGGAGCATCCATTTGGAAATAGTACCAAGTGGAGTGTGGTAACAGTGTTTACGGTTTGACATAGATATTTGCAAAGTACACACAGATCTGAATATCGCAGACCCATTGACTATAAGACCTCTCTCACATGCAAAGCATGATCGAGCCCCAAAACTCATTGGGTGCTAGATTCATAACAATGCGAATCACATGGTGACGTGAACTAGATTATTGACTCTAGTGCAAGTGGGAGACTCTAGTGCAAGAGGAGGGCTTCGGCCGAAGTGGGGATAGAGTCCACCTCCCACAAGGGAGGTGGATCTCCTCTTTTAAAACCCTTTACCCTTTATCTCCAGATCTCCAGCCGCATGGGCCTTTCTAGAAGGTCTTGGACAGCCCAAAAAGGTCTGGCACACCTCTTCTAAGGGCCCACAAAGTCCTATGGTCGTCACACCCCTCCCGGGGGTCCTCCGGCACCCTCCCGGCACTCCCGGTACAATACCGATGAGCCCGAAAACTTTCCGGTGACCAAAACCGGACTTTCTATATATCAATCTTTACCTCCGGACCATTCCGAAGCTCCTCATGACGTCTGGGATCTCATCCGAGACTCCGAACAACTTTTGGTAATCACGTATACCATTTCCCTATAACCCTAGCGTCATCAAACCTTAAGTGTGTAGACCCTACGGGTTCGGGAGACATGTAGACATGACCAAGACACCTCTCCGGTCAATAACCAACAGCGGGATCTGGATACCCATGTTGGCTCCCACATTCTCCACGATGATCTCATCGGATGAACCACGATGTCGGGGATTCAATCAATCCCGTATACAATTCCCTTTGTCTATCGGTATGATACTTGCCTGAGATTCGATCGTCGGTATCTCTATACCTTGTTCAATCTTGTTACTGGCAAGTCTCTTTACTCGTTCTGTAATACATCATCCCGTGGCTAACTCCTTAGTCACATTGAGCTCATTATGATGATGTCTTACCGAGTGGGCCCAGAGATACCTCTCCGTCACACGGAGTGACAAATCCCAGTCTCGATTCGTGCCAACTCAACAGACACTTTCAGAGATACCCGTAGTGCACCTTTATAGCCACCCAGTTATGTTGTGTCGTTTGGCACACCCAAAGCATTCATACGGTATCCGGGAGTTGCACAATCTCATGGTCTAAGGAAACGATACTTGACATTGAAAAGCTTTAGCAAACGAACTACACGATCTTGTGCTATGCTTAGGATTGGGTCTTGTCCATCACATAATTCTCCTAATGATGTGATCCCGTTATCAACGACATCCAATGTCCATGGTCATGAAACCGTGACCATCTATTGATCAACGAGCTAGTCAACTAGAGGCTCACTAGGGACATGTTGTGGTCTATGTATCCACACATGTATTACGGTTTCCGGTTAACACAATTATAGCATGGACAATAGACAATTATCATGAACTAGGAAATACAATAATAACCATTTTATTATTGCTTCTAGGGCATATTTCCAACAGGGACCCCTCTCCACCACCTATGATGCCTATAAATTCCCAAATATTCCAAAACCCCTATGGGAGTCGACGAAACACAATTCCAGCCGCCGCAAGTTCCAGAACCTCGAGATCCAATATAGACACCATCACGGAGGGGTTCATCTTCATCATAGGTGCCTCTCCGATGATGCGTGAGTAGTCCACCATAGACCTACGGGTCCGTAGGCAGTTGCTAGATGGCTTCCTCTCTCTCTCTCTCTCTTATGATTCTCAATACAATGGTCTCTTGGAGATCTATTTGATGTAAACTTTTGCGGTGTGTTTGTTGGGATCCGATGAATTTTGAGTTCGTCATTAGTTTCTATCCATGAGTATTATTTGAGTCTTGTTTGATCTCTTATATGCATGATTGCTTATAGCCTCGTATTTCTTCTTTGAATCTTTTGTTTATTTAGGCCAACTAGATCGATTTTTCTTGCCATGGGAAGAGGTGCTTTGTTATGGGTTCAATCTTGCGATGTTCTTTCCCAGTGACAGAAGGGGCAGCAAGACACGCATGTATCGTCGCTATTAAGGATAACAAGATGGGGTATATTCCTACATGAATGTATCTTGTCTACATCATGTCATCGTTCTTATTGCATTACTCTTGTTTTCCATGAACTTAATACACTAGATGCATGCTGGATAGCGGTCGATGTGTGGAGTAGTGGTGGTAGATGCAGGCAGGAGTCGGTCTAGTTATCTTGGAAGTGATGCCTATGTAATGATCATTGCCTTGGATATCGTCATGACTATTCGATTTTCTATCAATTGTCGATCAGTAATTTGTTCACCCACCGTGCGCTATACTCATGAGAGAAGCTACTAGTGAACCCTACGGCCCCCGGGTCTACTTTTCCATCATATTGCTTTCCGATCTATGTTTTTGCAATCTTTGTTTCCAGATCTACAAACCCCTAAATCCAAAAAAATATTTCTGCATATTTACTCTTTTTATATTGTGTTCTTGCGAGATCTATATCTCCTATCTATCATTACCTAATCTATCTTATTACCGTAGAGAGTGTGACAACCTCTCTTTCCCGTGGGGTTGCAAGTATTTGTTGTTTGTGCGTAGATGTTGTTTATGTGGGTGTGTGATCTTCCTCTACGGATTGATACCTTGGTTTCATAACTGAGGGAAATACTCACCATCAATGTGCTGCATCATCCCTTCCTCTTTGGGGAAATACCAACACAGTCTTAAGCCACGCCAGTACTCATGATGTTAACTTTGTAGTGTAGCTAGTCGGTCGTGGTTATCGAGGGTGATTCCTCCTTCACCACTCCCGGCGACGACTCTGTCGTATAACCCCTCAAGCATAGACCATCGAGGGTGAATCCTCTTTGGTCACCTTGAAGGTTACATCGGGTGGGATCCTTCGAGGTTAATTCCTAGGGTTTCCCCCTTGGTGTTATATACACACAATTACTTTTACTTTACTGTTGATACATGATGAGGTCTGGATGACCGGAGGGTGTTGGTGTAATATGACGAGGCGTGGTCAGGCATTATGGGCCCTTGCCACAAGACCTCGAGACGGGGCGACGGGACCACATATCGTGTATCGTGATCGTCACCGCAATTAATAAAATGCTAACGGGTTGGGTATTTGATCTGAGTTGGTCATTTGACCTTTTTGCACTAACCTTCATGTGGGAGAAGTTATGGGTACTCGGTGTCGTTGTATTTGTCGAAGCTCTTCGGACGCCAGCAATTGAGCGGCGCGCGCCCGAGTGGTCTGCGATGGCATTGATCTTGTATTAGTGATGCTAGGTTAGATCTCAGCTTGTTGGAAATATGCCCTAGAGGCAATAATAAATTATTTATTATCATATTTCCTTGTTCATGATAATCGTTTATTATCCATGCTATAATTGTATTGATCGGAGACTTAGATGCATGTGTGGATACATAAACAAAACCATGTGCCTAGTATGCCTCTAATAGATTAGCTCGTTGATCAAAGATGGTTAAGTTTTCCTAGCCATGGACATGAGATGTCATTTGATAATGGGATCACATCATTAGGAGAATGGTGTGATGGACAAGACCCAAACTACAAACGTAGCATATGATCGTGTCAGTTTATTGCTACTGTTTTCTGCATGTCAAGTATATGTTCCTTTGATCATGAGATCATGCAACTCATGGACACCGGAGGAGTGCCTTGTGTGTATCAAACATCGCAACGTAACTGGGTGACTATAAAGGTGCATTACAGGTATCTCCGAAGGTGTCTGTTGGGTTGGCATGGATCAAGACTGGGATTTGTTACTCCGTGTGACGGAGAGGTATCTCAGGGCCCACTCGGTAATACAACATCACAATAAGCCTTGGAAGCAATGTGACTAAGTGTTAGTCACGGGATCTTGTATTACGGAATGAGTAAAGAGACTTGCCAGTAACGAGCTTGAACTAGGTATATAGATACCGACGATCGAATCTCGGGCAAGTAACATACCGAAGAACAAAGGGAAACATCATACGGGATTAAACTGAATCCTTAACATAGAGGTTCGACCGATAAAGATCTTCGTAGAATATGTAGGAAACAATATGGGCATCCAGGTCCCGCTATTGGTTATTGACCGTAGAAGTGTCTCGATCATGTCTACATAGTTCTCGAACCCGCAGGGTCTGCACACTTAAGGTTTGGTGACGTTTCGGTAGTATAGAGTTATGCATGGTGGTGACCTAAGGTTGTTCGGAGTCCTGGATGATATCGCGGACGTCACGAGGAGATCCGGAATGGTCCGTAGGTAAAGATTGATATATAGGAAGTCCTGTTTTGGTCGCCGAAAAAGTTTCAAGCTCATTGGTAGTGTACCAGGAGTGCCGGCAGTGTACCGGGGGACCATCGCGAGGGGTATTTCGACCCAAGAGGCTATATGGGCTGTGGGAGAGTAAATACCAGCCCTTTGTGGGATAGTAGAAGTCCCACACAAGGCCCATGTGTCTGGGAATAAAAGCCCAAAAGGAAAAAGGTGGCAAAAGGCAAAAGAGGGCCAAATAAGGAAGGAGTCATAATCCTACTAGGAGTGGAGGAGGAGGACTCCTCCCTCCTTGGTTTGGCCGACCCAAGGGCTGCCTTTTTGGCAGCCAAGCCTCCTCCTCCTCTCCTCCTATATATACTAGAGGATTTTAGGGTTTTGGCACAAGATTTTCAGCCATGTGCCACCCGTTCCTCTAGTGCATAGCTTCTCCTCTAGATCGATTTTCTACGGTGCTTAGGCGAAGCCCTGCCGGAATAGCTCCACCACCATCGCCGCAGCACCGTCACACTGCCGGAGAACTCTTATACCTCTCCGCTCCCTCTTGCTGGATCAAGAAGGCGAAGATCGTCATCAAGCTGTACGTGTGCTGAACGCGGAGGTGCCGTCCGTTCGGCGCTAGATCGGAAGGGCCGTGATCAAGATCACGAGATGGATCGTGATGAGTTTGTGGGACGGATCGTGATGAGTTCGCGGGACGGATCGTGATGAGTTCGCGGGACGGATCGTGATGAGATCGCGGGACGAATCATGATGAGTTCGCGGGGCGAATCGTGATTGAATCGCGGGACGGATCGTGATGAGACCGCGGGACACTCGGCGATTTGGATCGCGAAGACGTTCGACTACACCAACCGCGTTTCTTAACGCTTCCCGCTTAGCGATCTACAAGGGTATGTAGATCCACTCTCCCTCTCGTAGATGCTCATCACCATGGATAGATCTTGCGTGTGCGTAGGAATTTTTTTGTTTCCCATGAAACGTTCCCCAACACAGCTGCCCTCGCATCGCGAAGGAGTGCAAAGGGTAAGTGAGCCCATGACCCCTACACGCTTAGGATTTAGACCGGCGGGGTGACCTCTCTGTTGAGCCTAGGTAGGGCGACGACGTGTTGATCTCCGAGGCCGGACATGGCCCAGGAAAGCGTGTTCGACCAAAGGTTATCAAGCGTGATGGAAATGTGGCGCACCCCTGCAAGGATGAAATTATTTATTTGAATAGTCGTGTCCATGGTAACAGGACAATTTGGAGTTGTATCTCGAGCTAATATAACTAAAAGTGATGACTTGAAATAAAATGTTGGCTCTGAGATAGCTTTCTCGCAGGGAGTCGAGGAAGAATCTCTATGCATGGTTACTTAATAAAATTGCCACAATAATATTGTTACATACGAGTTACCACTCTATACTATTCTAATGCTGCAAGATGTTGAAGATGCTAGTCTTTGTTAGGACTAGGCATTTCCCTATTCTCGCTTTCTTGCAGTCAGTCCAAAGATATAGCGCCATTCCTTTGATAATGCTGCATACTTAGCATAGTTCTGATGTCAGTCTTGTGAGTACTTTGGATGAGTACTCGCCGCTGTTTTGCTCTCCTTTTTCCTCTTGATACGATTGCCGAGACCACATGATGGAGCCCAAGAGACAGCGGATCCTGCCGATGACTATTACTACCCCGACGGAGCCTACTACTACGTGGAGGCCGCTGACGACCAGCAATAGGATAGGAGGTTTCCAGATAGGAGGCCTCGCCTCTTTCGATCCGTGTTATGTTTGTGCTAGCCTTCTTAAGGCAAAACTTGTTTAACTTATGTCTGTACTCAGATATTATTTGCTTCCGTTTACTCGTTTGTATGTATTCGAGCCCTCAAGGCCCTTGGCTTGTAATATGAAGCTTGTATGACTTTAATTTGTGTCTAGAGTTGTGTTGTGATATATTCCAGTGAGTCCCTAATCTTGGTCGTACGCATTTGTGTGTATGATTAGCGTACGATAAAAATGGGGGCGTCACATAGGTTAACCGGACAGGACCAACACACACATGTGTTTCAAGTAGTAGGCTAAATTCAGCAATGGACTCGCAAGATTGGGTTCAAGAAAGGTCTACGAGAAAATTTGAGGAAAACTCCAAACATTGGTTGCAAGGATTTACAAGAAAAGTTAGAGGAAGAATGGAATGTAACCACTGGCTATCACACTGTATGGAAGGGGATAGAGAGCAAATGATGAGATCTATGGTTCTTGGGGTAGTAGCTTTAGCTACCTATTCAATTTCAAAGCAAAGATGGAACTTATATCCCCTGTAAGCATTGTGAAGTTGATACTAAACTAAAGGATGGTAAAGTTTACTTCCACAGATTGTTTATGCACTTAAGCCTTGTGTAGACGGATTTCATGCTGGTTGTAGGCCTTATCTTAGCATAGAATCAACTACAATGAATGGAAAGTGGAATGGTCATTTAGCTGCATGCACAACTTTAGATGGACACAATTGGATGTTTCCACTTGCATTTGGTTTTATTGAGGTTGAAGATGAAGATAATTGGACATGGTTCATGACACAGTTGCATAAAGCATCGGTTCCAATTTCAAAGCTTGCTATGTGTATCGGTGCATGCAAAGGTTTAGAAAATGCAGTTAAGAAAGTTTTCCCTCAAGCATAACAAAGGGAGTGTTCTAGGCATTTAATGCAAAAAAATCAAAAAGATATAATGGTGACATAATTGGACGCATGTGGGCTACTGGCAAGACATATAGACCTTCAATGTTTGAGTACCACTTCTCTAAGGTTCTAGGATCTAGCCAAACTATGGGCAAGTATTTGCAATATTACCATAATCTGAAGTGGATGAGGTCTAGTTTTGACATCGAGATCAAGTGTGATTACATTCATAACAACCTCATTGAGACCTTCAACAATTGGATAAAAGGAACAAAAGATCTTCCTGTAGACGTGTTAGCTGACACACTTAATGGAAAGTTAATGAAATTGGTTGCAACAAGGAGAAAGATTGGGGAGAAGCTACACGGACGGATGTTGCCAGCAGTTGTACAACAAGTGAATAATAGAACAAGATGGCTTGTGCATTTGAAAGTTACTAGATCAAGTAATTGGAAAGGTGAGGTTAGCGACATCAACAAAGACAATTTGAGGCATGTCGTTAGCATAGAGAAAAGTGAGTGCACGTGCCTTGAGTGGTAGCACACAAGTAAGTCGTGTGAACATGCACTTGTTTTCTTGATTGGGAAAAGGAACATGAAGATGGAAGATTATCTTCATGGGTACTACTCTTTATAAAGGTTTAGGGCAACATATAGGGTGGTTGTAGAGCCCGTCAGAGACCGATCACAATGGCATTAGACTTTCTAGTACATGCATCACTCCCCAAAAGTTATGTAGGAAGAAAAAGAAAGTTGAGATTTAAAAGTTGCCTTGAAAATGGAGGGGGGACTTATAAAAAGAAACCACCACCAAAAGGTCAACTGGGAAGCCAAAACAGATGCAAGAAGTGTAAGCAACTAGGACATAGGCAAGCTAGATGCCCAACTAATGGAGTGAGGAAAAGGTCATATATATTGATTCACATTTTCTCAACTCATTGTTTCTCTTATATTGCTCGAGTATGTAACATTAATTGAATTTGTTGACAGGAAACCAAAACCTAGAAAGATAAAACCAAACACCAAAGTTGATGTTGAATGTACAATCCCAGGAGATGCTCTCCTACAAATCTGCCCTCGTCATGTTACAAGGAGGTAAAAATAATGCTTCTGTTCAATTTCTCAAGTGGACGTGATGTTTTTTTCCTCAAAATACATATTGCGCAGCCAATCATCTCGTTTGTATCCCACTTGGAGGTATGTTTCCATTGGATGTCCCAGAAGCCAGCCCTGCCCTATGACGATGAGGCACTTTTTGGCTTATTTCAATATCTCTACAAATGTATCATGTTTTACCTTAAACAATGCCTTTTTCTGTAGTCAATCATCTCTTTGTAGCCCTCTTGGGGGGATGTCTCCATTGGCTGTCCCACAAGCTAGCCCTCGACCTATGATGAGGAGGTTATTTTTTTGTGGCTTATTTTTAATATTTGTACAAATGTGCATGTTTTTCTTGAAACAATGCTTTTTATGTAGTCGATCATCTCCTCGTAGCCCTCTTGGAAGGATGTCTACATTTGGTGTCCCACAAGCTATCCCTCGACGTGTGACGAGGAGGTAATTTTCTGGGCTTATCTTCAATACCTCTACAAATGTGGAATGTTATTATCTTAAACCGTGCATTTTTCTGTAGTCAATCATCTCTTCATAGCCCTATTGGAGGTGCATCTTCGTTGACTATCCTACAAGGCAACCCTGTTTCAATCACAAGGAGGTGAAAACAAATCTCATGTTTTTCTTGAATCGTGTATAGCATTGGTCTTATTTTCTAATACATGAAATTGATGTATTATGTAGGCAACTTTCTATGGAAACAGAAACTCCCGCTTCTCCGCCAAAAGCAGTGATGAAGGCCGCAAAAAAGCTCACGACAAGGAAGAGAAAAGGAGTGTACCATGTCATTGTGCAATTTTATTACATGTTTAGTGATCTGCATGAAGTTGATGCGACTTCTTCAAGAAGTCAATGATTTTCGATTGAATTCCTTTTCATTGTCTTGTGATCTTGTCATGTGTGAACTGAGATGATTATTCACTTTATGCTTTTGGATGCAACTTCTCACACAAGGACTCACCTTATGCTTCAAATATAAATTCATATCTATTATTTCTAGATTGTCTGATTTGTGAAAATGGTACAAAAATATAGAGAGGTCATGTCAAAATTTTAGCTGAAAATGCTCTTGAAAGTTTGATTATATCCGTATCAACAAAACTACATATCACTACATGTTACATCCATCAAATCTGAATTTTGATTACATCCACACAGACAAGTATCCATATCTTCTTGCGACATTTGCTACAGCTCATCAACATGTAACAAAATTGTTAGCGTGTGTCACTAGTATTTGACCCATATGCTAATTCGTCGTAGCAACAAAAGCAACGAGCTGCTACAACTGATGGAGCAGACAACATGTATAGCAAGCACATCTTCAGCACAACAACGAGCAACTACTTTTGAATAGGGGACGCGCTATAGCCTGCATGTACGGGCGTGGGGAGCTAGCCCGTTGAGACCACGACTTGCTGGGGAGCTGGCACGACAAGCATGAACGAGCAGGATTCGTTCATGCTTCGACGACGTCGAGGAGGCACGGCAAGCCGGTGCGGTGCTTCGTTCTGTGATCGTCTTATATGTTCAGAAAACGACCTGAGAGCAAATTCGTCCTAACAAATATGAGGTATGGTCCTACACGTGGAAAACTATGAAAAAAATCACCTTGTGGTATTTTGTACAGCTACGAGTCAAATAGTGTGCTTATATATAATCCAATACAAAGAAAGGTGTGCTATGGAAGCAAAGTCCCATGAAAGACGTGGCATTTTGTCAGTTGCCCTTTTTTAGGATTATCAGAAAAAAGATAGTTAAACCATCTTCTTAAGGCTGAAACGAAAAGAGGAGCCGTTTTTTTTTTTGAGGGGTAAAAGCGGAGTCGTGATAAACCGAGCCGATATAGTTCGGCCGCATAACCCGGCCCACCACGATAACTTATAGGCCGAGTCCTTAAGATAGTAGTATAGCCCAGCAGGCCCGTGTTCGAAAACCCTAGATGTTCCGCGGCACCTATATATACTCAAGCCGTAGGGTTCAGGGAGCATCGCCCAGCCCCCACCGCCCGCCGCCTTCGGTTTGTTTCTCGATTTCGAGTTTTCGATTCGTTTCTCTCCCTCTTTCCGCTAGTGTCTCTTTCTTCGATGCGGTTTGAGTAGTCTCAGTTCTTGGTTGGGGATCCATGGAAGCAAGTGATGATAGCAAGACAGGGACATCAGAACCCTTCGGGGTTATGACAGACTACGTCTATAATGGGAATCTCTCTGATGTTTTCGATTTCCCAAGCCAAATTGATATGATTTTCAGCCGCTATTTTCTTCTTTTAGATTAGATCTGCTTATTTTTTGGTTTTGCTCGTGTTCTTTGTAATCCTCTTTCTCGCTCTTCGGCTGTGTTCTAGGCAACTCAGATCTTGGATGGGAATCCATGGAAGCAGGTGATGACAATCAGACAGGGACATCAGAGCCATCTAATGGGTATGATAGACCAGGTCTATACTGGGAATCTCTCTGATGTTTCTGTTTTCCAAGTCTATTGTGGTTTTTGATTTTTTATAGGATTTAATTGGCTGCCGATGATGCATAAAAATGCACGTATTATCGGATTGTTCCATGACGATCAAACACATTGTCACTACCACTGAGGCAGCTGTTTGGTATCTGATTATAAGTTCTGTTTTGTATGGTCACTTGGTTTTGTTTCGGGTTTTGTGGTTGGAGCAAACTGCTGGTGATGGTGTTAAATATACTTTGCAGCTTAAGCTATGAAATAAACATACAAGCTGAGGCATTTGCATCCAATCCATCGTTTAGCACTCGTCTGTTTTACCTTTTTTTATGTTTTGGATCTGTCAAACAGAAATCTTGCCGCCCCGGAATTAGAAGATCACAGAATATACTGATCCTGCTACTTAAATCACCTATAAATTGTTAACTGTGCTATGTGAATACAAAAATTGTCTGTAAGAGGCTCCCTAATTCTGTACAGAAGTCAGGATTGAAACGTAAGTTCTTCTGAAGAATGTTTGCAACTTCAGTTCTTAGGTTTATCTGAAGAAATTTTTGTTGATTGTAAGTTGGATCCTCTATCCTGAGAACATTTCTGAAGGTGTGGACAGAAGAAACAAATTTAGTTCTCCAAAATGCTTCTAAAACACCTTTTTTGAAGCATTGCTTGTTTTCTCCCCACACCTCCACAAATGTTATTTCATTATGAAATTTTGCACGCATGTAGAGAACAATAATGATGCCCCAAAATTCCTGATTTTACTGTTCATCCAGGAGTGTGAACTCGCGCTCACATACTCCCATGTCCACATGATACTAACTTTGTTTACTGTAATGCCTTGTAAATATTTTAGATAGTGTAAACTAGCTTAATTTGAGTTGTCTCAAACTACTCATAAAAGTGAATGAAGGAAGTTCATTTTAGAGGCGCAATCCATGGTGCGTGGCAAAAATGTAAGGGTTGTTATTAATTTAGAAACTACAATATGTCTTTTGGTAATTAACAAGACATATGATATCATCTTGAAGCTACTAAGGCATAGTTGCAATAAGATAACAATCATCCTCGTACTTGGTTGGAGCTTGGTGAAAAGACCGCCCCTTTGAAGTGTTGTAGGTTGTATCCTCACACTACGCTTTCTTATCAAACACTACAAAAATAAATATGGCTAAAAGCATATCTAGCAGATGCTTTGGTTTGTCAGATGGGGGTTCTTTTGCTTGAATGTATCCCTTAAATTCAACCGTCTTGGAAATATTTGTGGATCATGGATTCACCAACTTATTTTCCTTTGTATCTATGGGATTTTCCTTGTTTTTGCTGGCTCCCCTTGGCACAAACCAACTTTTGGGCGCTTCACCTCCTGCCTCTAGCGCCGTTGCAGCCTCCAATCCTGAACTTAACCTTGCCGTTTGACCTTGTGTTGCTGGATTTCAATCGGAGGGAGTATCTGTTGCCCCTGTGTACCCCATATATTGCTTTTGCCGTTCGGAACACTTGTGTGAGCATTGCCCATTAAATTTTGTAGCCAAAGTGTGCACTCCACATATATCACGATATTGGTTGAGAGCGAGGTGGATTTGAATGCCCCCCTTGGTAATTTTGATGCGCTCATGTTAATGTCGAGGTGGATCAAGAGAATTGTGGTGATGATGACTGGCAAGTGATTGACGAGGCTGACTATAATGCTAGGATGGGGAGGATGGTCAACTACACGGATATGGAGGGTGTGTGCTTAGTTCAAGCATGGGAGAGTATCTCTTTTAACGTGGTTGTCGCAAGGATCAAAACTATGAATGTTATTGGCAAAGAATCGATGACAAGTATCATCAAATGACACCCCTTCTGTCTGGTGGGACACCACCAACTAAAGCTACAGTCGTTGCAGTGGGTGCTTGTAGCAAGTGCGAAATGCACCTTCAAGTGGTGTGTCACTATTGATGATTATGTGAGTATTTCTTCATCTTCACGTCTATAGTTGGGTTGATATCAACAATGTGAGCTCATACTTGTCTCAATGTTTGTGTTTAGAATCTCATTGCCAATGAGTACTATAAGCAAACCTGGTGCATGAACGATTGGTCGTTCAGTCTATCATTATTAGAAATGGCTCAAGCTTAGGGATAGTGAGAATTGGAGGATGAGGAAAAAAGAATCCCCTCCAAAGAAAAGACATAAAATTGGAGGATGAGTATGGTAATAATAGTGATGATGCACCAAGAGGAGGAAGAAACAAGGGCAAACAAGACGGAAACAAAAGGGAGAAAGCAAAAGTCAAGAGGACAGAGGCTATCACTTTGAGTGATCAAATTGGTAAGATGATGAAAATGAAAGAGGATATGTGTCATGGTTTTGTCATGACAGATGTCTATGAGGACTTAGATGTGATGCTATTGCAACTAGGTGATTAGCTTGTTGTACCTAGGTAATAGCCTATTTCTGCTTTTTTGCTTATTGCTTGATGATCAATACAAGGGAACATATTCGCTTGACATAGGTATTGATTGATTGTAACTTAGCCCTATTGGCCCCAGGGGACTTGCCTTTATATACAGGTCGAGACCCTAGGCTTACAAGAGTTAAGTTGTGCTACGATTCGTGACCTAGTATGTCTCTTACTTGCCTTGATCAAAGCAAGGAAACTCCTGATGACTTCCACCTCTTGGGCCTTGAGTCGCCATCTTTGTATACTCGGTTGCCAACCGGCTCATTTGGTAAGCCGTCTTATTGGTCTTGTCCTTAGGATGGCACAGTCTTATTTTTAAATAGTTGCAATCCACTATCTATTTTTTCTTATGCTACCATGCTACATCATCAAGTCATGCATGTGGTCATAAGTACTTATTTTTCATCGTCATGTAACCATGCCTCATTATCAAATCATCCATGTGACCATAAGTTACAAGTTGTGCACTAATTTAACCATTGTTTCACTAATTTTTGTGTGGGCATAAATGGTACAAACATTTGACGTTAGGCCGAATATATGTAGACCATGTTATATATTTTTGTTTAAATAGCACACGTTTACTTCAATCTAATAGTTACTATCTTTATACATTATTTTGTTAATCATATGACTTATTGTTTTTAAGATATAAATTGAGAGGAATCCTAATATTTTTCTATAATAGTTTTATTTTTTGGCATATGCATTTGTTTATCATGTTTGTCGCAGCGACGCGAGGCATTATCTAGTATTCTCAACATTAGGTCCCAGTTTGATTTGAATTCATTCATGTTAATCTTCACCACCTTAACTTGGTGGCTTATCTTTTGATCATATTTGTGTCTTTTTTGGGTCATGAAATGCTGACTTATGACACCTCTAGACTTGCATTTTTCTTGTTGTACTCATTAATGAAATCACTCATCAGAAATCCAGGAAATCAATGATCACATCACAATAGATCTTTGCATATATCTGTTTAACCTGAAAATCGAGGTGCCTCTGGCTCCAAAATTTATCGTGCCTCCTTGATTCTCGTGCATGTCGGTTACACTTTGGCTTTTCACCCTTTAAATACTTGTGAGGGGCCCTCTCGTTCACTATTTACCTTGCCCCTTTGCCTCTTCTTCCTCCTTGAGCTCCAATCTTTCATCGTGCCATCGTTGTTGTTCATCAAGTGTCGACCGATCGTTTCCGGGATCGAGGCGTCATCTCAACTTCACCAAGGCCGGCCAAACGTCTCTGCCGTCCCCCGCAACCGTCAGGTATGTCATTTTCCTTCCTAGATCGGTATTAGTTCGTTGAGGTTCGTTGGAGTTATTGAAGTTCATCACCATTGCCAGTTCACACATAGTTTTGATGAACTTTCCCATAGAAACATAACGGTATGAATGGTGATACCTAGATATCCCTTAGGAATCCGCAAGCTAGCCCCCTTGTTTCCATACTTCGTCATTAGGTTTAGTAATTATTTTCCTTTTTGAACCATTTGTAGATTCGTAACTATAGTTGCTTGTGTAGAAACTTGTTTGTTCCACACTTAGCAAAACCTAGAAATCTCTTATGGCCATAAGGCGCCCTTATGGTTGCCGGCTAATCATTATGACTCTAAACCGCCATGTTTATGGACTACTTCATTTAGGCGTCGGCTTATCATAAGGCGACTCACCTATTGTAGATACTTATGTCGTCTTATTCTTGACCATATATGCCAGTCTGATCACATAGCTTACTTAAACGAATTGCTGTTTCTTAAATAAGTCGCCATATATGCTTCTGCAACTCCTTTTACTTTTACTTAAGTAAAATCACACATGCAACTGGGTGCCTTCCCAAGTTTATGAACTTATGCCCAACAACTCAAGGACTGTGAAGACCAAGGACTTCTGATGTCCCAAGAGGAAATTAGCTGGTGGGTCACCCTTGGAGACGAAACTCCACAACCTGGTAAAGGAGAAGTAGTGGTGTTCGTAGATCACCTTCTTCGAGGCTTTTCTCCCCCCGGGTCAAAATTCTTTTGAGATGTTCTAGCCCTTTTCAGTATTCACCCTCAAGATCTGGCTCCCAATTCCATAACTAATCTATGCCAGTTCCAAGTATTTTGCGAGGTGTATGTGCGAATGGAGCCAATTGTCCCTCTTTTTAGGGAATTCTTCTATTGGAATGGTTGGACTGAATGTGCTGATGGCCCTAATATATAACTCGGCGGGGTCTTAATTCAAAGGCGAAGATCTCTTTTCCTGCAACCACTTTGCCAAGCCAGCCCAAAGGATGGATTAAAACTTGGTTCTATTGTCGGAACACATCCCTTGTTGGTGAAATCCTCTGTTGGGTTATAGACCAGATCATCTTCCAATGATATTTGAACTTCTTGGCTGGGCTCCACAAGAAGAACGTTCTCAACTTGCCCCCATCTACCCAAAACCGAGGGCCTTGCTAGCCCATAGATGACTGGGGTTGATCTAAATTGGTGCTGGGTAGCTTGGAGGATTTTACCATTGAGTCGCCGCAATGATTTAATGTGCAGTTACTCTGGCTGCTAGAATGAGCACAAAGATATAACAACGTGGATTTGAAAGCTGATGACATAAACCGGATTGTAAAGAAGCTGTTCGGAGAGACTCAAGCAGTTTGCAATCAAGTTGGATCGATCCCTTCTGCACTCTTAACCCGGCTCCCCTAGTAAGAATCTTTACAACAACAAAGCCTTTAGTCCCAAACAAGTTGGGGTAGGCTAGAGGTGAAACCCATAAGATCTCGCGACCAACTCATGGTTCCGGCACATGGATAGCAAGCTTCCACGCATCCCTGTCCATGGCTAGTTCTTTGGTGATGCTCCAATCCTTCAGATCTCTCTTTACGGACAACACTCTCTCCAGGTATCACCTTACAGTTTAGGCATGCACGCCTGTCTTCTCTTCTCAAGAGGATGAAATCAATCTGGCTAGAGTGCTGCCCACTACTGTAAGTCACTAGATGTGATTCTCTCTTCTTAAAGAGTGTGTTAGCTATGATCATGTTGTAGGCTAACGCAAAGCTTAAGACATCTTCTCCTTCTTGATTCCTGATGCCATAGCCAAATCCCCCATGCACCCCTTCAAAACATGTGTTAGATGTGCCCACGTGGCCATTGAGGTCTCCTCCTATGAAGAGCCTCTCGCCAATCGGTACACTCCTAACCAAGTCCTTCGGGCCTTCCCAAAACTCCCTCTTGGTGTTCTCATTGTGGCCTACTTGTGGGGCATATGCGCTGATAACGTTGAGGACTAAGTCCCCAACTACCAGCTTGACCAGGATAATCTAGTCCCCATGTCTCTTGACGTCTACCACTCCATCCTTGAGGCTCTTGCTGATCAAGATGCCTACTCCATTTCTGTTTGCAACCGTCCCCGTGTACCACAGCTTGGAAGCCGGTACCCTCCACCTCCTTCGCCTTCTGCCCCCTTCATTTGGTCTCTTGGACGCAAAGGATACCAACGCCTCTCCTCACCGTTGTATCAACTACCTCCTGAAGCTTACCCGTTAGAGACCCTACGTTCCAGCTACCTAATCGAATCCTCCTAGGCTTGGCTAGCTTCCTTACCCTTCATACTCGTCGAGTCAAATGCGAAGACCCTTGCTCATTTTCCACTACACCTGGGCGCCGATGTAGCGTGCCACTAAGGATGCGACGACCTGATCCTCGCTCACTTGCGACCGTATCCAGATCATGATACGATGCGTCACCTGGGGGTGACGGCCCGGCCCTTGCCCATTTTCCACCACACCCGGGTTCCGATGTGGCGTGTCGCTGAGAGGGTTACGCCCCAACGAAAATCTTTTGGGTTTCATCCCCAGTAAGAACCTTTAATAACTATTTATCCTGCTTATAGAATTTTTTTAAACTTCAAGCTTACCTGCCATTTTATTGACAACCTTATAGGCAGATTCTCCTTTTTGGAATAAGAAGAGGAAGACTATGGCAAATAAGCCTAAACCTGCCCCGAATAAGAAGAAGAGTAAGGTGGCTGCGGAAGATAGGTCAACTAGGGCGAGTCACCAATGGTCGACGCCTCTATGGAGGTAGAACATGACTCCCTTGACCGTCTTTTTATTGAACTTGCTGACGCACCTTACTCTCAAGGTGATGCTGCAACAAGCCGGGCCGACAATGTTGATGTAATTTCCATCTCCTCCGCTTAGAATCCTTGTCGCCAAGGGAAACAAGGCGGGTCATTCAGAAAGTAACTTTTTCTCACCCGAATGCTTATTTGGATCCCAATTTATTTGGGACATTTCCATTTCCCCCTAACTTTGGCCCGGCCTCATCTTTACCCCTAATAAAAAACAGTGCTCAACTTTGCCCCTCTTTTGTCTGATGTCCTTATGGAAATACCCTTCCATGTCATTTCCGTCTGGTCAAAGGCCTTTGATCGTTAGAGGGACGTTTGTTGGAAAATTTTGCCCTTGTTTTCATATGTCACTTACACGTGGGCCTCCCTGACCCTAAAAAATCCACATCTCTCTATCACTTACATGTAGGACCCACACTCGTATGAAAAAATATCCCTCTTCCTCTTTGTCTCTCTAATCTCTGGCGGCGGCACATTGGGCCAGGATCATGCTCGTCAGGGTGAGATGCCTAGCCGCTTCGCCCCCTCTTACCCCATGCTCTCATCCTCTCCCTCCCTCTGAACTCTTCAGAAGCGCGCACTAGCAGCAGAAGCAACAACCATATGCGCACACACACCGGTGGCCGTCGTATTCATCTTTGCGTGGCCAGTTGCCTCCTCGTGGTCAACCTCCATGTCCAGGAGCTCGCCCAAGCTTCCCCTCTATTCCCCCATGGAACGAATCGATGTAGGGCATCTGCATTATGCCGTTCCATGGTTGTCATCTTCACCATCGGCAGCCGCCATCGCGCACCGATCTACCACTCTCGCAAGACCTGGTTGTCCTCCTCGTTTCCCTCGGCAACCAGATGTGCCCACGGAGCTCCTGTGCTTCTAGTCAAGTCACTGAACCCCAAGGAATCCTTCCCGCGACGCCCAAGCTCCGCCAGTCGTCGTCGTTGCTGGAAACGACTCTGGTCTTCCCCGCCGGTTGTGTTGGACGCGATGCAACAACCCGAGAGCTCGCTGACCGCCCTGACTTGCTCGTGTGCCCACCCGCCTTGCTCCCGTGTACGCTTGTGCTCGCCATCGTGTGTGCTCGCGTGCCGCCTGTCGACGAAGCCGGATTTGAGTCGGCTAAGCCATTGCCAATGCCCCTCACCTATTAGCCATATCACTAGTTGACCGAGTCAACTACTGACTTTTTGACTAAGTCCCCACTTGTCATACACTATGGCTATTCTTTCTTATTTTCTTTGAGGTGGATCCCACATGTAAGTGACATATGAAAACAAGGGCAAAAATGTCCAGCAAACGTCCCTCTGAAGGTCGAAGGCCTTTGACCGTATGGAAACGACAGAGAAGAGTATTTTCATAAGGGCATGAAACGGAAGAGGGGCAAAGTTGAGCATTATTTTGTATTAGGGGTAAGGATGAGGTCGGGCCAAAGTTAGGAAAAAAATGAAAATGTCCAATTTTATTTTGAAGAAGACTCAACATAAAACAAAGCGCCATACTTGGAGCAGCTCCGCTGACCTTGTGGCCGGCTTACCCATCAAATCAACCGCCCACAAGCGACAGAATGAGGTGACTCATAGTCCAACACCTTCTCTTCCAAAAGCTGGACTTATTCGCAACCTCTTAATCCTTCCTATTCAAATTCCTAGGAGTCACCACCTTCTTCGGGCGAATCAACTGGCACAAAGCTGCCACCCCTCGTTATCAACCACGGGTAAACTTAATATTGTCTTTTAAGACTTAACCTTGTATACGCTTCATTTTGCTGTTTTGTTTGCAGGGCCAATGCTAAGACTAAGAAGAGAAAGGTTGGTGAGTCATCAACCAACCCTGAGGTCCTTGAGCAGGAAGATCCGACCTTGGCGACTCCTAAAACCCATGTTGAGCACCTTGAAGATCATCAGGACGACCAAGATGAACTGCCCCAACATACTGAACCGGCGAGCACTGAGGTTATAACCGTTGAAGCTAACCTGACAGGCAATCTTAACCCGCCCAGTCCTTAGAAAGCAGCTGCAGATGTTCCTTCTCATGAAAACAACGAGGAGGTTACCATCACCGGGACATGTTACACAGTTCAAGAGCCCTCCAAAGTGCTGACCAAGCTTACCGCCAAGGATGAAACGCCATTGCCTGAGAAGGGAACGGCTAAGCTTGACCTTCCCAATTATGAGGATTTCAACGCTAAAGAATCATACTGCCATCTTTATCCGATGACATCTAGAATAAGCATCCAGGAAGCACATACTCTCACAACCTGTCGTTGCATCAATGATCTGGTCAATACGGGGAGGGCAAAGGGATCAGCTAGACAAACTTTATTGAGATCTGTTTAATTCGTACATATATGCCATGTGCCATGTTTCTTTAGCACAAGTACCGTGTTAGCCAACCACTGAGGATGAAAAACTTCCACTATGAACCCGACCGCTAATAGCGGGGCCACTTATTCTCCAATGGCCTTACGCCTCTCCTCGTTAAAACGACGGAGGAATTGCTTGATTGGCTTCATCTTAGGATCCACATTAAGGTGGTGCTCAACGAATTCTCTCGGTACACCTTTCCATGCAAAGATGTCCTGATTCTCATGGATGAATTTGATGAGCGTGCTTTCCTATTTGGGATCCGTTCCTGTCCCAATGATGAACTGCTGAGAAGAGTCGCTAAGGACAAAGTCAACTTTCTTTGTATCTTTAATCGACTCGAACTTAAGGGGGGGGTCCTTTCCCATGGTGGGATTCTTGAGAGGGGTCATATCAGGGGGTCAACGTTGGCAATATAGAATTTGAGCTCTTCGGCTACGCATGTCAACTCAGCATAGGCCGCATACCCCTCCTCGCACTCCTGAGCTAACTTTCTGTTGCCTCCCGCAGTTATAGTACCATTTGGACCTGGCATCTTGAGCTTGAGGTAGACATAGCAAGGGCGAGCCATAAAACGAGCATAAGCCGGCCTTTTGAAGAGGGCATGGTAAGGGCTTTTTATCATTACCACCTGACAAGTTAAAGGCTCACATATGAAGTTAAACTCGTCGCCCCGAAAGCAACATCAAGTTTAATCCGGCCAATTGGGTATCCCAACTTCCCATGAACAATGTCGTGAAATACTATTTGAAGTTTGTAATCTGCTTTCAGAGAGGTTCATCCGCCGGAAGGTATCGTAATACAAGATCTTGATGCTGCTACCCCCATCCATGAGGACTTTTCTAAGGGTATAGCCACCCACCTGAGGCACCACCACCAAGGCATTCTCCCTGCTCCAAGTGATTGGCTGCACAAACCAATTGATATATCTGGGAACCACCAGCTCAACCATGTTGATGGCTCTTTGTTTGAGTTTGCTTTCTCGCCTGCAAGTACTGGTGGTGAACAGATGGTATTGACTACTATTCAACTGCTTGGGATTACTCTGAAACCCAGTTTGATTATTATTGTGCAGATTGCGTTGGCTAGAACGTTTCCCATTGCTATTATTTCCTGGGTGATGAAATCCCGATCCTGAGCCGCCCTGTCCCCGAAAACCTGATCCTAAAAATTCGCCAGATGAGCCGCCATGTGACCCGCTGATACGTCTCCAATGTATCTATAATTTTGGATTGTTCCATGCTGTTATATTATCAGTCTTGGATGTTTACACTCATTTTATAGAAAATTTATATCATTTTTTGGGACTAACCTATTGACATAGTGCCAAGTGCCAGTTGTTGTTTTTTGCTTGTTTTTTTTACTTCGCAGAATATCAGTACCAAACAAAGCCCAAACACCGTGAAATTTTTTGGATATTTATTTGGGCCAGAAGATATCCACTGGACAAAATAAGTGCCAGAGAGGAGGGCCGAGGAGAGCACAAGACATCAGGGCACGCCAGAGGCCCCTGGCGCGGCCTGGTGTATTGTGCCCTCCTCGGGACGCCTCTCCACCTCCTATCATCTCTACAAATACCCAAATTGTCACATCCCTAGCTAGTTGTCTTAGGATAGCATGTGTGTGCATCATATTTCAATTCTTTTGCATCAATTTGAAATGGGGATCAAAATAAACCCCAAACAATTCATTTGAATCAAACCAACTTAATGAATGTGAAAACCCAACAAATTCAAAATGCCCATCTAAAATGTCCCCTATGTCTGATAAATATGGACATGAATATATTAGGGGCCATCTTAAATATTTGAACATCTATAGCAATTTAAAAATAAATATTAAAGCTGCTGAAAATGCCAAATAAAGCATTATCATTATTTTAGATTTTAAAATATTCTGAAACTTTTTATAGAAGTTTCAAATATTCAAACTTAGTTCTATAAAATATTTGGGATATTTTATAATTAGCAATTGTGCCTAAAAATAAATAAAACGAATGTCAAAAAAACAAAACAGAACTGGAAATGTAATAAAAAGGAAAGGATGAGGCACCTGGGCCAGCCCAGCTGGCCAACACCGTCGTCGTCCTCTTGGCGGCCAGGAGGACGAGCGTGTGCTCGCCGTGTGCTCGCGCCGGTGCTGCCACGTAGCACCCTGCGTGCCTGCATCCCCCGCCGCGTTGGCGAGAGGATGAGGACGCCCGTGTCGTCCCCATCTCTCTCTCTCTCTCTCTCTCGCATTCGCCCCCCTGCTTTCTTCTTCTCCTCTGCCCGCCATGGCCGCCGCCTTCTCGCCGCCATAGCCATCGTTCCAGTCGCTCCCCTTCGCTCCTAAGCCCCCTTTAGCTCCGCCGTGATGTGCCGGTCCTCTCCAACAAAAGAATCAAGCCCGCAGGTCCCCCAACGTCGACCTTGCCGCCTTCTTCCTCCTCGGTCACCGGAGACCGCCGCCTGTCGTGCATCGCAATCAAGGCCTCCCCGAGCCCGCTCTCATCGCCGCTGCGTCCGTTGTGAGATCCTGCTCCTTCTCCCCCCTTTCCCCCCTTCACTAGCGCATTCTAGCGCCGGATCCCCTCGGGTCCGAGATCTCCTCGCCGCCAGCGAGGTTGTGGCCTATTGGGGAATGTCGCACGGCAAACAAATTTTTTCCTACGCTCACGCAAGACCTATCCATGGTGATGAGCATCTACGAGAGGGAGAGTGGATCTACATACCCTTGTAGCTCGCTAAGAGGGAAGCATTAAGAAACGTGGTTGGTGTAGTCGAACGTCTTCGCGATCAAAATCGCCGAGCGTCCCGCGATCCAATCACGACCCGTCCCGATCAAGCACTGAAAGGATGGCACCTCCGCGTTCAGCACACGTACAGCTTGATGATGATCTCTGTCTTCTTGATCCAGCAAGAGGGAGCGGAGAGGTAGACGAGTTCTCCGACAGCATGATGGCGCCGCGGTGATGGTGGTGGAGCAATTCCGATAGGGCAGTGCTTCGCCTAAGCACTGCAGAAAACCGATCTAGAGGAGAAACTATGCACTAGAGGAACGGGTAGCACGCGGCTGAAAATCAAGTGCAAAACCCCTAAAACCTCTAGTATATATAAGAGGAAGAGAGGAGGAGGCTTGGCCCAAGTGCCAAGCCATCTAGGCGTCGGCCAAACCAAGAGGAGAGGAGGATTCCTCCTCCAATCCTAGTAGGACTAGGACTCCTCCTTATTTTGGCCTTTTTGCCTTTTCCACCTTTTTCTCTTTGGGATTTTCTTCCCAGCCGCATGGGCCTTGTGTGGGACTTCCACCAGCCCACTAAGGGCTGGTATTCACTCTCCCACAGCCCATGTAGCCTCTTGGGTCGAAATACCCCTCCCGATGGTCTCCCGGTACACTACCGATGAGCCCAAAACTTTTCCGGTGACCAAAATAGGACTTCCCATATATCAATCTTTACCTTCGGACCATTTCGGAGCTCCTCGTGATGTCCGGGATCTCATCCGGGACTCCGAACAACCTTGGGTCACCACCATGCATAACTCTATACTACTGAAACGTCACCAAACCTTAAGTGTGCAGACCCTGCGGGTTCGAGAACTATGTAGACATGACCGAGACACCTCTATGGTCAATAACCAATAGCGGGACCTGGATGCCCATATTGGTTCCTACACATTCTATGAATTTATTTATCGGTCGAACCTCTATGTCAAGGATTCAGTTAATCCCGTATGATGTTCCCTTTGTTCTTCGGTATGTTACTTGCCCGAGATTCGATCGTTGGTATCTCCATACCTAGTTCAACCTCATTACCGGCAAGTCTCTTTACTCGTTCTGTAATACAAGATCCCGTGACTAACATTTAGTCACATTGCTTGCAAGGCTTATTGTGATGTTGTATTACCGAGTGGGCTCTGAGATACCTCTCCGTCACACGGAGTAACAAATCCCAGTCTTGATCCATGCCAACCCAACAGACACCCTCGGAGATACCTGTAGAGCACCTTTATAGTTGTTAGGAATAGAATTAGAGTATTTGTTAATTTACTAATTAACAAATGCTAATTAAGGAACCGACATAGGAACCGACCTGTATTCTCTAACTGCTATGAGCAGTTGTACTTCCTCTCTCATTTTAACAACTGCTATGTGCAGTTGCTATTTTGTCTCACGCATTGGCAACCGCATGTTGCGGTTAGAAATGCTCTCACAGAATTGTAACTGCTCCCTGTATATATAGTCCCAATCAATGAGAATTCTCATTGATGACTTGCAATCACTTTTCACTTTTACACGTTATCAGCACTTGCTCTGCCGAGAGCGACAGAGAGCCATCACGAGAAAGGTAAGAATGGCAGGAAGGGACTTGCCGTTGCTTGCTTTCGCTATCGCACGCTTCCTCCAGAGAGAGAGAGAGAGGAGTCGCTTTCCACGCACCCATTGCCATCGTGTTGCACGTCGCCATCATGGACTTGGTGCAAGGAGTGGCCCTCGTCGCCGATTCTTCGCCAGGAACCACCACCAGAACCGTCGCCGAGGGTATGCACGCAGAGGCAACCACCCACTTCGTGGGCGAGCACCAACGGTGCACCAGGCTGGACCCTCGGCTCCGGCCACCGCTGCACTGCATCATGCTGGGCCTTCGGCTCCGGCTGTCGTACCGACCACTCCGCCATCCGCCTTCAACATCCCTCCTATGGATTGGCTTCTTGCAGGGCCATCGGCGCCGTTCCTCGGAGAAGAGGAGATGTTCCCTTGCGAACTCGTGCTGCCGCCTCTGCCCCTGTACTGCGTGCAGCACCAGTTCGAACCGTGCCCAGCACGTATGGGCGCACCACCGCGGCTGCCGTCGCCGACGCCATCAGACGAACTGCCGGAGCACTCCCTCCCTCCTGGATACGGCCCCGTCCTGGATTTGCCATCCCCGACGTCGGCAGCAACGGAAAACGGCGGCTACCGCACCATCCCCGACTTGAACATCAAGATCAAGGTTGAAGAAGAGGAGATAGAGGACCAGGGCTCATCGTCGACGCCACCTCCTCCATCACCGACAACACCTCCTCCTCCTCCAGCACCGCCTCTTCCTCCGACGCCTCCGCCGGAAGCCCGCCGGATCCTGCGCCAATTCGCTGTGGCCATGGCGCAGAACCGCGCAGCCCTTCGTGGCGCGTGGTCGCCGGATGCTCTGGGCCTCACCGGCGCACCTGGGGCGAGCAGCAGCGGAGGAGGCCGTGCTGCGAAGCGGGGCCCGCCCCGTTTCCCTTGAAGACGGCGCGACGGGGCAGGGGAGCGCCGGAGAGCAGCGGTGCTGAGCTCCAACATCGAACAGAGAAGGGGATTTGGGAGTGGCTACGATGTGGGGAAACTTTCGTATTGTGCTATCCTTATCCTTCTCTCTCTGTCGGTGCATGGGCCAGGCCAAAACTCTCCCCGCTCCTCACCTAAATAGGCCTACAGGCCAATAAATCCAATAAGTGCTGCTGGTGCTGTGGCGTTTTCAACAGAGAATGGCCATAGTATTAATTTATTGCATAGCAGCCAGTCCTGTTCATTTGAGAGTGCTATTTAATTGTACTAAGAACATCTATTTATTATATTCAGTCCATATTATACTGTAAGTTTGAATAGTTAGACCAAGTATTGTCTAATAAATAAAGTCTCAGACTACTACGTGTACATATTCTATTTGATTGCTTCAGCATTTTTCTTTTAGAATATGTAATTCTTAAGTACAACAATTTTTTTTATTTATAATTCAAACTTTTAGATCACAAGGTAGACGAGGCATCTACTGCACTTTGCAGATTATCCTCGTTGCTAAAAGATCTACATTTTTGCCATTCTCTTTTGTTATGGAAAAATGACTATCTTCAAGTGCTCTCTCAAATATGCGAATTAATGTGACTACCTCGAATATTATACTTACAAATCACAAGGTAATTGTGAGATCTACTGCATCAAATTGCAGACTATCCACTCTTGCTGTGAGGTCTACATCTAGTCATTTGACAGATGACTACCTTCAAAGTAATTTTGTAAAATGTAGCATGACACAAGGTAATAGACATATGAACATCTACTGGTAAAAAACCCAGATTATGTTCCCTATTGCTGTGAGATCTACACCGCAACGGTGACTATCTTCAACGTGTCATTTACATAAAATGAGGTCTACACATCTATGTATAAAGCATCAGCTATACTTCAAAACTTTGCTCCCTAAAGCAATATGTTGTTTACTTATATTTTACTCTCATAGTAAAACTAATCCATGCATGATCACAACATGCAGGAAATGGCTGGCGTCACGAATAGAGAATTTCATGAACTTGAGCTAGATGGTAGTAATTATTTATCATGGGCTATGCATACCAAGATAGCATTAGAATGTTGTAAACTTGGTTCCACAATTATCACACCTGTTGAAGGCGCTGCAGAAATACCGCAAGCAGCCAAATATGGAGCATTACTTTTTATAAGGCATCACCTCCATCCAGATTTAAAAACAGAATATTTAATGGAGGAGGATCCACTTGCTTTATGGAACCCTCTCAAGGAGAGATATGACCAACAAAGAGCAGTTATGCTACCAGAAGCCCAAAGAGAATGGTCCCTCATTAGGTTCCAAGATTTTAAATCTGTGGCAACATACAACTCTGCAGTTCACAAGGTTAACTCTAAACTAAGGTTTTGCAATCAAGCAATTTCCGAAGAAGACCTTATTGAGAAGACCTTGTGCACTTTCCACCCCTCGATGAGAGTACTATAGCAACAGTACCGTCAACAAACATACAAAAAGTATTCTGAGCTCATATATACTTTACTTCAGGCTGAAAAACATGATGAACTTCTCATGAAGAATCATCAGACACGCCCAACGGGCTTCATGCCACTCCCTGAAGCACATGCTAACACTCAGTATACTAAAAGGCATGGGGGAAATAAAAAGAATTTCAAGAAATTCAATGGAAAGTGGAAAAGGAACAACAAGCAGAAAATATTTGGTCAATCTAAAGGTAAAGGTCATTTCAAGAAAGATGACCGAAACACCAAATCTGAGATTTGTCAAAGGTGTGGATGTACTAACCATCGTACTAGCAAATGCCGAACTCCCAAGCATCTAGCGGATTTATATCTCAAATCCACTAGGAAAGGCAAACAAGTTCATGGAAAAGCAAAAGCTCACTTCAACGCTTTACAACAAGAAGAGAACCTTGAAGCTAGCACTTCTCAAAGCGCTCCTCAGGAAAAAAGGAAGAAGGATGAAGATCTTCTTGATGTCGACAACATGATGGTCGAATACACCCAAGACGCATACGGAGATCTCATATAATCTCCACATCACTCATTTGATGTTATCAACTATTTTATTGTAATAATGGATGTTATAATTTGTATAACTCTAAGTAGAATAAAGTCCTACGGACCAATCATATTATGTAATTCAGACATAATGTCATATTTATATTTGTAACTGTAATATGAATAAGTTGAATGTATTTATATGTGAGTAATATGAATAAAATTTCATCCTAAAATATTCTCTTACTCTATATAGATTTTACGGGAAGATAATCCAATGGAAGAAAAATTATGTTTGGTGGACAGTTGTACCACTAACACAACATTAAGGGAAATAAAATATTTCCAAACTCTAACTAAGAGATAAGGAAATATTATGACCATTGCCAGTCGCGATGCGTCAATTATTGGTTCAGGACGAGCCACACCCGTTCTGCCTATGGGTACTGCCATAATAATTGACGATGCACTCTTGTATCCTGAATCTACACGTACCCTTCTAAGTTTCAAAGACATTCGATCAAATAATTTCCATCTGGAAACTATCTCTGAAAATAATACTGAACATTTGCTTTTAACAAAGAGCAATGGGTCCGAGAAACAAATTATTGAGAAATTCCCCTCACTTTCATCTAGATTATATTACAGTTATATAAAACCCGTACCACATGTTGCGTACAAAATAAGTTTTCAAGACCTTGATAAATTCAAGACTTGGCATGATCGCCTAGGTCATCCTGGCATAGGGATGATGAGAAAAATTATTGACAATTCTATTGGTCACAGCCTTCCAACTAAAAGATTCCCCAAATCATCAGATTTTGTATGCACCGCATGTGCAACTGGAAAATTAATTATAAAACCATCTTACCTTAAAGTTAAAAATGAGTCATTAAATTTTGTTGAACGCATTCAAGGAGATATATGTGGTCCAATTCAACCACTATCAGGACCCTTTAGGTATTTCATGGTACTCATAGATGCATCTACTAGATGGTCACATGTGTGTCTTTTATCCACCCGTAATCATGCCTTTGCCAAGTTAATTGCTCAGATTATCAAATTAAGAGCAAACCATCCCGAAAATAAGATAAAAACAATTCGAATGGATAATGCCGCTGAATTTTATTCACGTGCATTCAATGACTATTGCATGGCTATGGGCATTAATTTAGAATATTTTGTACCTTATGTTCATACTCAAAATGGATTGGCTGAATCTCTCATCAAAAGAGTAAAATTAATTGCTCGACCATTATTACAGAATTGTAATTTGCCAACATCTTGTTGGGCACATGTGGTATTACACGCCGCAGATCTGATACAAATCAGACCAACTGCATATCACACAACCTCCCTGCTACAACTAGTTCATGGCACTCAGCCAAGTATTTCTCATCTGCGAAAATTCGGTTGCGCAGTATACGTACCGATATCACCACCCCAGCGTACATCCATGGGCCCCCACAAAAAACTTGGGATCTATGTGGGTTATAATTCTCCGTCAATTATAAAATATCTTGAACCTCTTACAGGGACCTGTTTACCGCTCGTTACGCTGATTCTATTTTTGATGAGGACCATTTCTCGGCATTAGGGGGAGAATCAAACCACAAAGAATGCCAGAAAATAGATTGGAATGTAACAGGCATCCAGTCCTTAGATCCACGTACTAAAGAATCTGAAACTGAAGTTCAGAGGATTATACATTTGCAACACATTGCAAATAACCTGCCAGATGCATTTACTGACCATAAAGGTATCACTAAATCACATATTCCCGCTGTTAATGCACCAGAACGAGTGGAGGTACCAACTAAAACCACTCAAACCCCAAATGAGAGTAAGAGAGGGAGAAATCTGGTTAGTCGGAATATAGCTTCTCAAAAGCCTCCGCGGAAACAGAGGAAATCAAATCCTCTACCAGTAAATGCAATTCAACCTCAAGTTGAAGGACACCAATCGGATGCTCAACATCTAGAACCCAGCATAAATGCGCATACAAGTATAATAGCTGGGACATCAGAACACCATGACTCTATTGTTATGGGAAATCACATAGAGTCTGTAGGTATAAAAGAAATTTCCATAAACTATATTGAATCAGGAGAATCATATAACAGAAAGACTACAATTGTCGACATATATTTTGCCTCTAAAATTGCTGAAACCCTTCAACTGGATCCAGAACCAAAGACCGTCAAGGAGTGCCTCAAGCGCCCTGATTGGCCTAAATGGAAGGAAGCAATTGAGGCAGAACTGCGCTCGCTCAACAAAAGAGAAGTATTTTCCTCAGTAATACCTACTACTCAAAATGTCTTCCTTGTGGGAGCAAAATGGGTTTTTGTTCGAAAAAGGAATGAAAACAATGAGGTGGTGAGATACAAAGCGAGGCTTGTAGCACAAGGGTTTACGCAGAGACCCGTCATCGATTACGATGATACATACTCTCCTGTCATGAGTGGAACAACATTTCGATACTTAATATCTATGGCAGTACAACTGAATTTATCTATGTAGTTAATGGACGTAGTGACAACATACTTATATGGGTCACTCAAATCGGACATATATATGAAAGTCCCTGAAGGACTTAAAATGCCGAATCCAAAAGCAAATCGCAACGTGTAAAACTACAAAAGTCACTCTATGGCTTAAGACAGTCGGGTAGAATGTGGTATAACCGATTGAGTGAGTTCCTTATTCAAAAAGGTTACTCAAATAATGATGATTGCCCTTGTGTGTTTATAAAGAAGTCCTTAAATGGATTTTGCATCATCTCAGTGTACGTTGATGATCTCAATATCATTGGAAGTACATTTGATATAGAAGAAGCACACAATCATTTAATGACGGAATTTGAGATGAAAGATTTGGGAAAGACCAAATTTTGCTTAGGCATACAGCTTGAGCATCTTCCATCAGGAATTTTAGTCTACCAACCTGCTTATATTCAAAAGGTTTTGGAAAAATTCAACATGGATAAATCATATCCAACCAAAACACCCATGGTCGTCAGATCCCTTGATATGAATAAAGATCCTTTTAGACCTCGGGATGATGACGAAGAGGTATTAGGACCTGAGTTACCGTATCTCAGTGCCATTGGTGCGCTAATGTACCTTGCAAATTGCACCAGGCCTGATATCGCATTTGCGGTAAATTTACTAGCGAGACATAGCGCTGCTCCAACAAAACGTCATTGGACGGGAGTAAAGAATATCTTTAGATATTTACATGGCACAAAAGATCTTGGCTTATTCTATCAGAAGAACCAAGATATGACTATGGTAGGATATATTGACGCTGGCTATCTATCTGATCCTCACAATGCGAGGTCACAGACAGGTTTCGTATTCTTATATGGTGGAACTGCTTTTTCATGGAAGTCACAAAAACAGACTCTCGTGGCAACTTCCACTAATCATTCTGAAATAATTGCATTATTTGAAGCATCAAAGGAAGTTGTATGGCTTCGCAGGATGATTAACCACATTCAAACTTCATGTGGTGTTGGTCCATTAGGATCACCAACTATTATCTATGAAGATAATGCAGCTTGCATTGCTCAAATGCAAATGGGTTATATAAAAAGTAATATCACAAAACAAATTTCTCCTAAGTTGTTCTTTCCTCATTCATTACAGGAAGGTGGAGAAATTGATATTTTGCAAACCAAATCATGTGACAATCTAGCAGATTTGTTCACAAAGTCTTTACAAAATTCAACATTCCGGAAATGTATTCATGGGATTGGTATGAGACGTTTTCGGGATTTGGAAATTTTAGTGGGAGAAAACTCCTAGAATTACGACCCATTAGTTATCATTAGATAATAATTATTGTACTCTTTTCCTTATGAGTTTTTACATCAGTTTTCTCATAAAAGGTTTTTAATGAGGCAATATAAATTATACCATATCGTTTTCTCCTTATATTTTTCCCACAGGGTTTTAAAAGGAGTATTCAATGGTGTATCTATTACTCCTCATATTTTTCCCACAGGGTTTTTGGGGGAGTTTTTTAAATTGCACAAATGATTCTCAAGCTGGATGATGAATATACAAGAAGCACCAGATGATGAAATATACACGAGGCACTAGATGATGGATTCTTCTAGAAGATGCGTGATCCAAGGGGGAGTGTTAGGAATAGAATTAGAGTATTTGTTAATTTACTAATTAACAAATGCTAATTAAGGAACCGACATAGGAACCGACCTGTATTCTCTAACTGCTATGAGCAGTTGTACTTCCTCTCTCATATTAACAACTGCTATGTGCAGTTGCTGTTTTGTCTCACGCATTGGCAACCGCATATTGCGGTTAGAAATGCTCGCACAGAATTGTAACTGCTCCCTGTATATATAGTCCCAATCAATGAGAATCATTGATGACTTGCAATCACTTTTCACTTTTACAACAGTCACCCAGTTATGTTGCGACGTTTGATACACACAAGGCACTCTTCCGGTGTCCTTGAGTTGCATGATCTCATGGTCATAGAAACATATACTTGACATTCAGAAAACAGTAGCAATAAACTGACACGATCATATGCTACATTTGTAGTTTGGGTCTTGTCCATCATATCATTCTCCTAATGATGTGATCCCATTATCAAATGACATCACATGTCAATGTCTAGGAAACCTTGACCATCTTTGACCAATGAGCTAGTTCACTAGAGGCATACTAGGGACAAAGTGTTGTCTATTTACCCACACATGTAATGTGTTTCCAATCAATACAATTATAGCATGGATAATAAACGATCATCTTGAACAAGGAAATATAACAATAAATACTTTATTTATTGCCTCTAGGGCATATTTCCAATAGTCTCCCACTTGCACTAGAGTCAATAATCTAGTTCACATCACTATGTGATTTACATTGTAATGAATCGAACACCCATGCAGTTCTGGTGTTGATCATGTTTAGCCCTTTGAAGAGGTTTAGTCAACGGGTCTGCAACATTCAGATCCATGTGCACTTTGCAAATATTTATGTCCTTTTCCTCGATGTAATCGCGGATGGAATTGAAGCGTCGCTTTATGTGTCTGGTCCTCTTGTGAAACCTTGGTTCCTTGGCCAGAGCAATGGCACCGGTGTTGTCACAGAACATGTTCATTGGATTCAGTGCACTGGGCACTACTCCAAGATCTGTCATGAACTGCTTCATCCAGACACCTTCCTTTGCTGCCTCCGAGGCTGCGATGTACTCCTCTTCGCACGTAGAATCGGCTACCACGCTTTGCTTGGAACTGCACCAGCTTACCGCTTCCCCGTTGAGAATAAATACATATCCGGTTTGTGACTTAGAGTCATCCGGATCAGTGTCAAAGCTTGCATCGACGTAACCCTTTATGACGAGCTCTTCATCACCTCCATAAACGAGAAACATTTCTTTAGTCCTTTTCAGGTACTTAAGGATATTCTTGACCGCTGCCCTGTGCTCCATTCCAGGATCACTTTGAAACCTTACGACCATACTTATGGCAAGGCTGACATCGGGTCTTGTGCACAGCATTGCATACATGATAGAGCCTATGGCCGAAGCATAGGGGATGACACTCATCTTTTCTCTATCTTCTGCAGTCACTGGGCATTGAGTCTTACTCAACTTCACACCTTGTAACACACGCAAGAACCCCTTCTTGGACTGATCCATTTTGAACTTCTTCAAAACTTTATCAAGGTATGTGCTCTATGAAAGTGCTATTAAGCGTCTCGATCTATCTCTATAGATCTTAATGCCTAATATGAAAGCAGCTTCTCCTAGGTCCTTCATTGAAAAACTCTTGTTCAAATATTCCTTCATGCTTTCCAGCATTTCTATATTGTTTCCAATCAGCAATATGTCATCCACATATAATATTAGAAACACTATAGAGCTCCCACTCACTTTCTTGTAAATACAAGCTTCTCCATAAACTTGTACAAACTCAAACTCTTTGATCACCTCATCAAAGCGCTTATTCCAACTCCGAGATGCTTGCACCAGTCCATAAATGGATTGCTGGAGTTTGCAAACTTAGTCAGCATTCTCTGGATCGACAAAACCTTCTGGTTACATCATATACAACTCTTCCTCAAGGAAACCGTTGAGGAACGCTGTTTTGACATCCATCTGCCAAATTTCATAGTCGAAATAACCAGCTATTGCCAACATGATTTTGACAGACTTAAGCATCACTACGGGTGAGAAGGTCTCATCGTAGTCAACTCCTTGAACTTGTGAAAAACCCTTTGCCACAAGTCGAGCTTTATAGACGGTGACATTACCGTCCGCATCTGTCTTCTTCTTAAAGATCCATTTGTTCTGAATGGCCTTTCGCCCTTCAGGTAATACTTCCAAAGTACGTACTTTGTTTTCATACATGGATCCCATCTCGGATTTCATGGCCGCTAACCATTTCTCGGAATCTAGGCCCATCACCGCTCCTCCATAGCTCGTAGGTTCATTGTTGTCCAACAACATGACCTCCAAGACAGGGTTATCGTACCACTCACGAGTAGTACGCGCCCTTGTCGACCTACGAGGTTCAATAGCAGCTTGATCCAAAGCTTCATGATCATCATCATTAACTTCCTCTTCAACCGTCGTAGGTTCCACAGAAACATCTTTCTGTGCTGCACTACTTTCTGGTTGAAGTAAAGGTTCAATAACCTCATCAAGCTCTATTTTCCTCCCACTCAATTCTTTCGAGAGAAACTATTTCTCAAGAAATGTTTCTTTCTTAGCGACAAACACTTTGCCTTCGGATCTGAGATAGAAGGTATACCTAACTGTCTCTTTCGGGTATCCTATGAAGATGCATTTCTTCGCTTTGGGTTCTAGCTTTTCAGGCTGAAGCTTTTTGACATAAGCATCACATCCCCAAACTTTAAGAAACGACAACTTTGGCCTCTTGCCAAACCATAGTTCATATGGCGTCGTCTAAACGGATTTCGATGGTGCCCTATTTAAAGTGAATGCCGTTGTCTCTAATGCATAACCCCAAAACGATAGTGTCAAATCAGCAAGAGACATCATAGAACGCACCATATCTAATAAGGTTCGATTACGATGTTCGGATACACCATTACGCTCTGGTGTTCCGGGCGGTGTCAACTGTGAAACAATTCCACACTGTCTTAAGTGACTGCCAAACTCATAACTCATATATTCACCTCCTCGATCAGATCGTAGGAATTTAATCTTCTTGTTATGATGATTCTCAACTTCACTATGAAATTGCTTGATTTTTTCAAACTTTTCACACTTGTGTTTCATTAAGTAAATATACCCATATCTACTTAAGTCACCAGTGAAGGTGAGAAAATAACGATATCCACCACGCGCTGTAACATTCATTGGACCGCACACATCAGTATGTATGATTTCCAATAAGTCACTTGCCCGTTCCATTGTTCTAGAGAATGACGTTTTAGTCATCTTGCCCATGAGGCATGGTTCACATGTGTCAAGTGATTCAAAATCAAGTGACTCCAAAAGTCCATCAGCATGGAGCTTCCTCATGCGTTTGACACCAATATGACCTAAACGGCAGTGCCACAAGAAAGTGGTACTATCATTATCAACTCTACATCTTTTGGCATCAATGCTATGAACATATGTATCATCACTATCAAGATTCAATATGAATAAACCCCTCACATTGGGTGCATGACCATAAAAGACATTACTCATATAAATAGGACAACCTTTATTCTCTGATTTAAATGAGTAACCGTCTCGCAATAAACAAGATCCAGATATAATGTTTATGCTTAACGCAGGCACTAAATAACAATTATTCAGGTTCATCACTAATCCCGATGGTAATCGAAGAGAGAGCGTGGCGACGATGATCACATCTACCTTGGAACCATTTCCCACGCGCATCATCACTTCATCCTTTGCCACCCTTCATCTATTCCGTAGTTCCTGTTTTGAGTTGCAAATGTGAGCAACCGAACCGGTATCAAATACCTAGGCACTACAACGAGAGCTAGTAAGGTACACATCAATAACATGTATATCATATATACCTTGTTTGTTGTTGGCCGCCTTCTTGTCAGCCATGTACTTGGGGCAGTTCCGCTTCCAGTGACCAGTTCCCTTGCAATGAAAGCACTCAGTTTCTGGCTTGGGTCCATGCTTGGGATTCTTTACAGGAGTAGCAACTGCTTTGCCATCCTTCTTGGTTTTACCCTTCTTGCCCTTTCCCTTGCCATTCTTCTTGAAACTAGTGGTTTTATTGACCATCAACACTTGAAGTTCTTTTTGGATTTCAGACTCAACGACTTTTAGCATCGCAAACAGCTCAACGACTGACTTGTTCATCCCGTGCATGTTATAGTTCATCACAAAGCTCTTGTAACTAGGTGGCAGTGATTGAAGAACTCTGTTAGTGATCGCCTCTGGCGAAAGGGCAATTCCAAACTCCGCTAGACGAGTCGAATACCCAGACATTCTGAGTATATGTTCACTGATAGACCCGTTCTCCTCCATCTTGCAAGCATAGAACTTATCGGAGGTCTCATACCTCTCGATTCGGGCATTCTTCCAAAAGATAAACTTCAACTCCTGGAATATCTCGTATGCTCCATGACGTTCAAAACGTCTTTGAAGTCCCGGTTCTAAGCCATACAATATTGCACACTGAACTACTGAGTAATCTCCAGAACGCGTTCTTAACGTCTTCAGATGACATGTCTTCTGGTTGGTCACCAAGCGGTGCATCAAGGACATATGATTTTTGGGAAGCCATGAGGATAATCCGCAGATTACGGGCCCAGTCAACAAAGTTACTTCCATCATCTTTCAACTTAGCTTTCTCTAGGAACGCATTAAAATTCAGGGGTGCTACTGCGCGAGCCATTGATCTACAACATAAATATGCAAAGGTTACTTAGACTATTGTTCAAGATAATGAGTTTAGTTAATCAAATTACTAAAGCTCCCACTCAAATTGACATCCCTCAGGTCATCTGAGTGTCACATGATCCAAATTCACCAACTCAAGTCCGATCATCACGTGAGTTGAGGTGGTTTCAATGGTGAACATCATCATGTTGATCATATCTACTATATGACTCATGTTTGACCTTTCGGTCTCTTGTGTTCCGAGGCCATGTCTGTACATGCTAGGATCGAAAGGTTTAACCCTAGTGTTCTGCATGTGCAACACTGGCTTGCACCCATCGTATGTGAACGTAGAGTCTATCACACCCGATCATCACGTGGTGTCTCGACACGACGAACTTTCGCAACGGTGCACACTCGGGGAGAACAAAATTGATATTGAAATTTAAGTGAGGGATCACCTTATAATGCTACCGTCGTCCTAAGCAAAACAAGGTGCATAAAAGGATTAACATCACATGCAAATCATAAGTGACATGATATGGCCATGAACTTGTGCTTTCGATCTCCATCTTGAAAGCACCGGCATGATCTCTATCGTCACCGGCACGACACCATGATCTCCATCATATTGATCTCCATCGATGTGTCGCCATCGGGGTTGTCACGCCCATCATGCTTGTACTACTATTGCTACCGTTTAGCGATAAAGTAAAGCATTACATAGCGCTTAATGATTAATACGCAGGTCATACAATAATTAAGTACAACCCTATGGCTCCTGCCGGTTGCCGTACTCATTGACATGCAAGTTGTGATATTCTATACAACACATGATCATCTCATACATCACATATATCACATCATGTAATTGGCCATATCACATTGCAACATACCCTGCAAAAACAAGTTAGATGTCCTCTAATTATTGTTGCATGTTTTACGTGGATGCTACGGGTATCTAGCAAGAACAATTCTCACCTATGCATAAACCACAACGGTGATACATAAGTTGCTTTTCAACCTTCTCAAGGACCGCCTTTGTCGAATCCGATCCAACTAAAGTAGGAGAAACTACCACCCGCCAGCCATCTTTTGCAACAAGTTGCAGTTAAGGGAACCAGTCTCTCGTAAGCGTACGAGTAATGTTGGTCCGGACCGCTTCATCCCACAATACCGTTGAACCAAAACATGACCAAGGGAGGAAGCAATCTAAGCATCAACGCCCACAAACTCTTTGTGTTCTACTCGAGATCGCATCTACACATAGACCTAGCTCATTATGCCACTGTTGGGGAACGTTGCATGGGAAACAATAATTTTCCTACGCTCACGCAAGACCTATCCATGGTGATGAGCATGTACGAGAGGGAGAGTGGATCTACATACCCTTGTAGATCGCTAAGCGAGAAGCGTTAAGAAACACGATTGGTGTAGTCGAACGTCTTCGCGATCCAAATCGCCGAGCGTCCCGTGATCCAATCACGATCCGTCCCGATCAAGCACTGAACGGACGGCGCCTCCACGTTCAGCACACGTCCAGTTTGATGATGATGTCCGCCTTCTTGATCCAGCAAGAGGGAGCGGAGAGGTAGACGAGTTCTCCGGCAGCATGATGGCGCCGCGGCAATGGTGGTGGAGCAATTCTGATAGGGCTTCGCCTAAGCACTGCAGAAAACAGATCTACATGAGAAACTATGCACTAGAGGAACGGGTAGCACGTGGCTGAAAATCAAGTGCAAAAACCCTAAAACCTCTAGTATATATAAGAGGAAGAGAGGAGGAGGCTTGGCCCAAGGGCCAAGCCATCTAGGCGTCAGCCGGACCAAGAGGAGAGGAGGATTCCTCCTCCAATCCTAGTAGGACTAGGACTCCTCCTTATTTTGGCCTTTTTGCCTTTTCCCACCCTTTTCTCTTTGGGCTTTGTGTGGGACTTCCACCAGCCCACTAAGGGCTGGTATTCACTCTCCCACAACCCATGTAGCCTCTTGGGTCGAAATACCCCTCCCGATGGTCTCCCGTTACACTCCCGGCACTCCCGGTACACTACCGATGAGCCCGAAACTTTTCCGATGACCAAAATAGGACTTCCTATATATCAATCTTTACGTCCGGACCATTCCGGAGATCCTCGTGACATCCGGGATCTCATCCGGGACTCCAAACAACCTTTGGTCACCACCATGCATAACTCTATACTACGGATACGTCACCAAACCTTAAGTGTGTAGACCCTGCGGGTTCGAGAACTATGTAGACATGACCGAGACACCTCTATGGTCAATAACCAATAGAGGGACCTGGATGCCCATATTGGTTCCTACACATTCTACGAAGATCTTTATCGGTCGAACCTCTATGTCAAGGATTCAGTTAATCCCGTATGATGTTCCCTTTGTTCTTCGGTATGTTACTTGCCCGAGATTCGATGGTCGGTATCTCCATACCTAGTTCAACCTTGTTACCGGCAAGTCTCTTTACTCGTTCCGTAATACAAGATCCCGTGACTAACACTTAGTCACATTGCTTGCAAGGCTTATTGTGATGTTGTATTACCGAGTGGGCCCTGAGATACCTCTCCGTCACACGGAGTAACAAATCCCAGTTTTGATCCATGCCAACTCAACAGACACCCTCGAAGATACCTATAGAGCACCTTTATAGTCACCCAATTACGTTGCGACGTTTGATACACACAAGGCACTCTTCCGGTGTCCGTGAGTTCCATGATCTCATGGTCATAGAAACATATACTTGACATTATGAAAACAATAGCAATAAACTAACACGATCATATGCTACGTTTGTAGTTTGGGTCTTGTCCATCATATCATTCTCCTAATGATGTGATGCCGTTATCAAATGACACCACATGTCAATGAGCTAGTTCACTAGAGGCATACTAGGGACAAAGTGTTGTCTATTTACCCACACATGTAATGTGTTTCCAATCAATACAATGATAGCATGGATAATAAGCGATCATCATGAACAAGGAAATATAATAATAAACACTTTATTTATTGCCTCTAGGGCATATTTCCAACATGGCCGTCACTGCAGCGGCCCAAGCTCGCACCTGAGCACGTAGTCGTGCTCAGGATGATCCCAGGCAGCCTTAGGAGCCCTTAGGTGGCTCATTCGAGCTCTGGCTCGACGAGCCCGTGCTCGCTCGAGCTCCGGCAGCCGTCGTGCTCATCGCCGGCACCGATTCCGGCCATCCCAGCCACTGGGAGGTGTCAGGCTCCATGCACGCGAGCGAGCAGAGTAGATCGATGCCCTCCGCCGTCATTTTGGTTGCCGGAGAAGGGAACCCAACCCCCTCCGCCGTCCTTTTGGTTGCCGGAGGAGGGAACCCGACCCCCTCCGCCGTCCCTGACGTCGCCGGCGGCTCAACGCCGGTGAGTCAACCAGTTTGACCCCCAAGGGTTTGATCTCTGGGTCACTAGCAAGTGGGGCCGGGCCCTGTTAGTCAAAACTAGATTAATAATTTAATTAACTAAATTAATTAGTAATTAGTTAATTAATTAGCTCTGTTAGAGGCTGGGTCACTAACAAGTGGGTCCCATTTGTCAGCTTTGACCTGTCAACGTTCTGTTGACCAGCTGACGTCATGATGATGTCAGGCTGATGCAGTCATGAATTTTCTGAATTAAAATAAATCCAAAAACTATTTAAAACTTAGAAAATTCATAGAAATTAATCTATAACTCAGATTGAAATAATTTATATATGAAAATTTATCAGAAAAATCCAATGAATCCAATGGTGATGTTATCATGCATGTTAGAGCAACCTATGTACATGAAAATTAACATTTACTAATAGGTTAACTTATAAAATATGAAATGGAGAATGATTTTGAACCTATATTCAAACTCACTTCAAACTAACTTGGACAATAGTTGCATTAGATCATCCATACATGCTGCCATGTCATGATCATGCATCATATTGTTGCACTTGCGTGTTTTAATTGCTATTTATCTGCATTGCGGTAGGCCCTGCTTCTGAGGATACCTCCAAGTATTCCAACGAAGGAGAAAACCTTCCCGCTACCCAGCAAGGCAAGTAACCCCTTTGATCATTCCGATAACATACCACTCTCTCGCTCCTGCTCTTGTTTATTGCACTAGGACAAACGTTCACTAGTCTGTCATACATGGTAGATGAACCTATTCCTTTACATGGCCTGTCATTGTCACAGTAAATAGCTAAACCTTGCAGCCTATCATACCTGGTAGATTCTTGTGCCATGTTGTTCTTTCTTTACATTGCTTGCTGTGCTTGCTATGCTTAGGGTTGTGTCAGGTCTGATTCATGTGGATGATGAACTAGAGTGAAACAATGTTGTTCTGATGTGATAAGCTTATGATGAACCCGATTTGGTAAAGGTAGCGATGAGAGGCTATGTAGGAGTACATAGCGGGTTGTCTCATTGGGATCGTTCTTAGGAACCGAGGTCCGTGTTTGTGATCCAAGACTAGTTACTACCACACATTGGGATACTTAATTGACCCTCTCGACTTATCAATCGCTTAGTCATTGGTCCAGGAGTTGCAAGTAGTTTTTGGTGTCTATAGCATGCCGGAGGCCGTGCGTAGCGGCGACCCTAGGGGTGGGTTACGATGCGGTAGGCAGTGGCACGGTGTACCAAGGGTCACCCGAATGGTGGGCTTGGCAAACCCTGCGCACATCGTTTGGGGCCGTAGCGAAAACTTCGGCCGGACTTCCGTGTGGGTTCAGTCTCAAATAGGTGATAGCCTGGACTAGATGTCTTATGTGATTAACGGTCATGGCCGACTCCCTTGCTAGGCTTCCGCTTGAAGGTTGTTGAGGTGCATGGTTTTATGAGCACACAACGATAAGTGGCGAGAGCGTGTGTGAAGAAGTACACCCCTATAGGGTATGAAACTATTCGAATAGCCGCGTCCTCGGATATGGACTACTTGGAAAGCTTATACTGTTCATAGATAATTAAATGGATACTCATAAAAATATCAAGACAAGTGTGAGTTCCGTGGATGGCACTCTCCTAGGAGAGGGAAGTGAATCCATGGTGGTGTATTGTTATGGAGTTAGTGGACTCCTGTGCGATATCTAAAATCTAAACAAAGAGTTAAGATTGTATAGTGTAGGTTAGCCATGAGACAAAGCTAGCATTGCTGCATAAACTCCACCACTCCCCTTGTCGATACATGATCATGAATAGTCTAGGTCTATCTTAAAGACTTGCTGAGTACGTTTGTACTCACGTTTGCTTAATAACTATTGCAGATGAGACTCAGGACCCGTCAGGTGGGTTCTTTCTAGATGTCGATGATGCCGAATAGCTGGTGTCCCAGCTACGACCTTATGCCCTGTGGCGGGCTATAGATAGTCAAGCCATGTACCTTTTTACCCTTTCATCTATCTGTACTCAGACAACTTTATGCTTTTGCTTGGTTTGTATGAACTTGCTTGTATGACTTGAGTGTCGGGTCATGCGACCCCTACCTGTAAGAACATATTATGCAAGGCTCTTCTGAGCCTTTTAAATAAAAGTTGTGTTGATGTATGGTTATGTTGTGATGCCATAGTTGTATCTATGCATATCAGGCATGTTGTGCGTACGTGTGACATGCAACGGTATGTATGGGATCCGACACCTAGTCGTGTGCCTTTAGTAATACTCTTTATGGGAAACTGCCTCTTTGTGCTTCCATCGAGCCTTGGTAGCTTGCTACTGCTCCAGACACATCGATTGACCGACATGTATCCTTCTTTTCTGCTGTGTCTGTCCCTTCGGGGAAATGTCTCGCAGTGTCATGGAGTCCCTATAGCCTGCTACGACTCGTCTACGTGCAGTGATGACATTTATGTCCCACGGCGTAATGGAGTCCTTGTAGCTTGCTATGACTCGTCTACACACGCTTGAGACTGACACCTGCATTGCTAGGTTACGTATGCATGTTTCCGTACGGATGTGCTACTTGGGTTCAATGACTACTCATGTCGGCCCGAGTTCTCTGTCGTTTGATTGCCAGCGACATGTTCACATACGTGAGCCAAAAGACGCAAACGGTCCCGGCTAAGGTAAGGCGACAGCCGTGGAGCTTACCGTGCGTGAGGCCGCAAAGTGATGTCATATGTTAGAGTCTGGATTCATATGACTTAGGATTGGGGTCCCGACACAAATATTCCAAAAACCCTAAGGGAGTTGACGAAACACAATTCCAGCCACTACAAGTTCCAGAACCGCGAGATCCAATCTAACACCATCATGGAGGGGTGCATCGTCTTCATGGGTGCCTCTTCGATGATGCATGAGTAGTCCACCATAGACCTATGCATCCGTAGGCAGTAGCTAGATGACTTCCTCTCCCAGTTTTGATTTTCAATACAATGGTCTCTTGGAGATCTATTTGATGTAATGACTTTTTGCGGTGTGTTTGTTGGGATCCAATGAATTTTGAGTTCATGATCAGTTTCTATCCATGAATATTATTTGAGTCTTCTTTGATCTATTATATGCATGATTACTTATAGCCTCGTATTTATTCTTAGAATTTTTGGTTTAGTTAGACTAACTAGATCGATTTTTCTTGCCATGGGAAGAGGAGCTTTGTGATGGGTTCGATCTTGCGGTGTCCTCTCCTAGTGATAGAAGGGGCAGCTAGGCACACATGTATCGTTTCTATTAAGGATAACAAGATGGGGTCTATTCCTACATGAATAGATCTTGTCTACATCATGTCATCGTTCTTATTGCATTACTCCGTTTTCCATGAACTTAATACATTAGATGCATGCTGGATAGTGGTTAATGTGTGGAGTAATAGTAGTAGAATCAGAATCGTTTAGGTCTACTTATCTTGGATGTGATGCCTATATAATGATCATCGCCTTGGATATAGTCATGATTATTTGATCTTCTATCAGTTACCAACAGTAATTTGTTTACCCACCGTGTGCTATACTCATGAGAGAATCCACTAGTGAAACCTACGACCCCCGGGTCTACTTTTCCAACGTATTGCTTTCCAATCTATCTTTTTGCCGCTTTTGTTTCCATATCTATTAATCGAAACCCCCCCAAAATACCTTGCCACACTTTTATTTTCTTTCTTTTATTTTGTGTTCTTGTGAGATCTATTTGCCCAACCTATTACAATCTAATCTATCTTTTTTACCGTTGAGAGGTTGACAACCTCTCTTACGCGTCGGGTTACAAGTATTTGTTTTTTGTGTGTAGGTACCGTTGACACAACGTTTCATGGTCTTTCTCGTTGGATCGATACATTGGTTTCATAACTGAGGAAAATACTTACCATAGCTATGCTGCATTATCCCTTCCTCATTGGGGAAATACTGACACAGTCTGAATCCACGTAAAAGGAATTTTTGCGTCGTTGCCGGGGAGGAGGTGTGTAAGCAGTCTCTCTTCAACATGCCAATGTATGGCATCGGGGAGACATCATCAACATCTATTAGGTTCCTAATAAAAAATCTCATCTCCTTGCAAATTACATTATTTGCCATTTGCCCCTTGTTTTTCTCTCCCCCACTTCACAAAATTTGCTGTTTTATTCGCCTTCTTTTTCGTTTGCCTTTTTCTCATTAGACATTTTGTTCGTCTACCCTTTCACTATCGCTAGTTCTTCCGTTATTGCATGTACCCCCGAGAATGAGGTTCTTTTAACTTTAAACAAAGGGGAGGAGAGAATCTAAAAGATGCTTGATATAGGATTTGCAATGCTCATAATAGATCTATTCGTAAGGAATCTACCGTTGTTATTCTTCACAGTTTTTATGTGGGCATCACTACTTGGTATAGATTCGTCCTTGATATGATTACCGATGGGAATTTATTGACGTGCCCCACCTTGGATGCTTTTAATGCTATGGGAAATTTAGTGGGTGCACCACCTATCACTATCAATGAAACAGTTTTAACCCTTGAGCATGTTATGCAAAAGTTAGATGCTATTGAAAAGAAAATGCTCACTGAAGAAATTATTGAAAAATTAGACAAAAGGATGCATAATAATGCTAATAAAATTGGGTCAAAAGCGGGAGACGTTCTTAAAATTCTGAAGGAAAAAGAACCCAAAGTAAACTAAAGAATGCAAGAGAGCCCCTCTAGAATTGATAAGTTGACAGAAATCTTTAGTAACTTAAGTTCAGCTTTTTCTACCGTTAAGATTATTGAAAACACTCCTATTAGTAAATATTGCAAATCCACACATGTTCCTAAGAACAAGGGTGCCACTTCTAGTAGAAACAATGAGGATCTTAAAATGATTAGTATTCACCCCAATTTTGTTGAAGTGGTAAATTACCCTAATTGCAAGAATGGATTTTCCAATATTATTCCTAGAAGTATTGTCATTGAAAGTATGCATGCTAGATCCTTGAAGAATTCTCGTTGTGTGATTGAGGAGTTGGAAATGAAAGATGACAATACTTGAATCTATGTGTTATGCCTAGATAGTGGCGTAAAACGATAGCGCTTGTTGGGAGGCAACCCAATGAATAAAATTTATTTTACCTTTTCCTTTCTATTTTTGAGTGTTTACACAATTATGCCTGTGTTATTATTGTGTTTTTATGTTCTATTTAATGAATGTGCCAAGTAAAGACTTTAGGATGATTCATAAGATGAGTAGAAACAATGCTGAATCTGAAACAGAAACTTTGACTCCAGTGCATGAATTTTCATTTTTTACTAGAGCGTGTTAATGTGGGATCACTATAAGTGTATGTCTAGAGGGGGGGGGGTGAATAGACTACAAGAAGAAATTTAAAACTACCTCAAGCATAAGATTAAGGGTTGGCAGTTTTAGTATATGTAACGAGTCTAGAACACCCTACACATGCAAGCCATCAAGTAGAGCAGCGGAAAGTAAAAAGACATTGCACATGAACTAATGAGTAGAGATAGAGAGATCAAACACATGGAGGACACGAATTTTTTCCCATGGTTCCGATAGGTGGTGCTATCGTACATCCACGTTTATGGAGTCTTCAAGCCACAGAGGGTAACGTTCGCGAGAGTCCATGGAGGGCTCTACCCACGGAGGGTTCCACGAAGAAGCAACCTTGGCTATACCATGATGTCCTACGTCCATGGAGGACTAGCCTAACTCGGGGTAGATCTTCACGAAGTAGGCGATCTCCTTGCCCTTACAAACTTCTTGGTTCACTCCACAACATGAAGTAGGAAGCTCCCAAGCAACACCTAATCAATCTAGGAGGCACCACCCTCCAAAAGGTAATAGGCTCGATAATGTCGATGAACTCCTTGCTCTTGTGCTTCAAGATGATAGACTCCTCAACACACAATCACTCTCTCACAAATTTGGCTTGGTGGGTTGTGCTGATTCATAAAACTCACCGATTTGAATCTCCAGGAGACCGATACATAAAACTCGGTTTCGCCGATAAGGTGACTGTCGTGGGAATGAGCCTAACAGTAGATGGTAGGGGTACGAATGGAGAGGGCATGGTCTTAGCTACGGCGAGGGTGTACACATAGATGTATGAGTTCAGGCCCCTCTCGTGGAGGTAACAACCCTACGTCTCAGTGCTCGGGAGCTTTATGTCGAGTGGGATATAGAGATTACAATAGTTTTCTTAACCCTTGTGCAGGAGGGGAGGGGTGGCTTATATAGAGTTCGCTGGCCCTCATAATGGCCCCGCATCAAAGGGCCTGGTCGTGGGGTGTAAAGTTTGCCGTTATAGGTAACGTACGTAGTTAAAGCTATTAAGGGCCATTAAGCCAGCGTCTGCCCGTTGGGCTCTTGATGATGGCTCCTGGTCTTCTAGCGTCAAGTGAAGCGAGGTCTGTCGAGTGACACGCGCCTGCCGAGTGAGAGCGGGAGTCTTCGAGTGGATTACTGTCGAGTGACTTTGAATGTCTCCAGAGATCCACTCGGAAGTTCATGCTTGATCTTCAAGTCCTCCCATGTGGTGTCCTTAGGTAGGGTATGTGGGCCTTGCCTAGGACCCTACCCTAGGTACATATCCTTGTCATTAGCCCCCGAATGGATCAGGGTTTGAGTGGTGGAAGGAGATATCATCGTAGACCTTGAGTTAGTGCATCAAATCCTCCGAATGATATATGGGATTTCCATGGAACTTGCGTCGATTGAACTCTGAGCATTAGCGTTCATTCAGGATCGACACGCAAAATCTTCTGAATGATATTCGGGTCTTCAACGAAATTTACGTCGATTGAATTCTTCTCCGCTCGCTTGGATCCATTCAAACTTGAAAGTGTCCGAGTGAATCGAGCGCATCTTGGGGAGGTGACGGATCGGTCTGACGGGCCCGGATTCTCCGGGATACGGAAATTTGGGAAGCGCGCGCACGCGCGGAGATGACGCCACGATCAGGGCAAGTGGAGGCACGACGCCTTGATTATCGCGCCGGTCATCTCGCCACGCACTGGGCGCTGTCAGCGGTTGGCATGTGCGGTTATCTTGCAGGCTCACTGGTCAGTGAGACACTCGGCAGCATATAAAGCATCCTGAGCCGCATATTACATAGTACCTTCCGCCGATTCTCCCTCTCTTCCACCGCCTCCTCTGCTCCCCAAAGAAGCACACCGCTTTCCTCCGACCAGAGACGCCGCTCCGATGACGAAGAACGCGATGGAGAAGCTGGATCATGCAAAGAAGGGGATGTCGAAGCTCAAGGGCAAGAAGCCCTCGACCGCTCGGTTCAGCGTGCCCGCGGGGTGGATGCAGGGGGATTTTCTCCCCTCTGTTGTCACCCGCACTGACCTCGAGGGCCTCGTCTCCAACGGGCTGGTGGCAGACCGCGCTTGGAGGCTGCCGGGGGAGGAGTGCAAGCCAGAGCCGCGCGACGGAGAGTGGGTTCTTCTCCTCTCCCATGTAGAAAGAGGTTTCTCCATGCCACCCCACCCATTCTTCCGGGCATTTCTGATTTTCTTTGATGCGCAGCTGCATCACTTTCTGCCGAACACCATGGCGTACTTGTTTGCATTCGTCACCTTGTGCGAGTGTTTCCTGGGGTGCTCTCCCCATTGGGGGTTGTTCAAGCATCTCTTCATGGTCAGATCACAGACTGTGAAGAAAATCCTTGCCGTTGACGGGAAGACTCACGTGCTCCAATTGTGCGGAGGTTTAGGGGTCCAGAAAAGGCAACATAGTTCCTTTCCTGTCATTACTCTCCCCGAGTCTGTCCGAGGCTAGCAGTTGACCTGGTTCTACTGCAAAGGTGTAGCGCCACCTAACATGTCGACTGGTCTTCCCCCGTTTTCACCTGACCGACTCGCTGCTCCCAAGTCCGTGAAGGTGACCGACGAGGAACATGTCCAAGTAGGTATCTTAGTCGAGGCAGTGGTTCAGCTGATCCGGGGCGGGGTGACAGGCATGGATCTGCTTGAAACGTTCCTGGGTCGACGTATACAGCCACTCCAGGTCAGAGACCACACCATGTGGCACTACGCAGGTCCGGGGGACTCGACTAGGACGCATCCAGAAGAAGTCACATAGGAGACTGTTGAGCTGTGGCTTCGGAGCATCACTGGGGCTTGTGACAACCACTCGGGAGCCAAGAGGATCCGGCCTTACTCGGCTGAAAACCCACCGAAGAACCTGGTGAGACATGTGATTTCAACTGATACATTTATACCGTCGAGTGATGTATTGACTTGTAGTCTGACTCTCTTGTTTGAATTATGCAGGAATGGACGAACATGCACTCGCCCGTTCCCAACGGGAACCATGTGCATGACGGCGTGATGAGCAAGGGCGACAACATGGACGGCGACGGACTTTCCGACTCTAAGGATGAATATGAAGATTCCGGCAAAGAGGAAGGAGTCGAGTCGCCTCCTCATCGTGAAGGCCGCACTAAGGCCCTCCATGACCTGGCAGCTGCTGAGGACAAGGCCTCGGGCCCAAGCGAGAAGAACCCAAAGCAGAGCCGCCCCTCAACTGTCGAGTCGAATGAAAGACTGGCCAAGCAGCCCAAGCAAGCCACCTCCAAGCCCCGCAAAGCACTGCCCCGTATGAGGTGGTCATACCTGTCGTCTCCATGTAAGTGTTCATTTCCGAATTGTTCTGTCGACTAAAGTCTTGAGTTATATCTGAGTGAAAGTTGTCTAATCCATCAGAGCTGCAACATCTGTGACCTCGCCTCGTCGAGATGAAGAGGACGCGATGGACGTTGAACCTATTAACCCAGAGCCCAGTGACAGTTTTTGTTTTTTCCTTGTTTTGAGTTTTACAGAAAAGGAATATCAAACAGAGTCCAAACGGAATAAAAATTTACAGTGATTTTTTGGGACCAGAAGAGACCCATGGAGCATCGGAGTTGGGCCAGAAGACCCATGAGGCAGTCACAAGCCTCAAGGGCACGGCCACCCCCCTGGGCGCGCCCTGCAAGCTTGTGACTCCCTCATGGCCCATCCTGGCTTATTTCCACCGCCATAAATTCCTATAAATACCAAAAAACAGCGCAGAACCTAGATCGGGAGTTTCGCCGCCGCAAACCTCTAGGGCCACGAAAAACCAATCGGGAGCCCATTCCGACACCCTACCGGGGGGAAACCATCACCGGAGGCCATCTTCATCATCTCGACGCTCTCCATGACAAGGAGGGAGTAGTTCACCCTCGGGGCTGAGGGTATGTACGAGTAGCTGATGTCGCTTGAAGCTATGTCGATATTTCCCCAAAGAGGAAGGGGTGATGCAGCACAGTGGCGGTAGGTATTTCCCTCAGATATGAAACCAAGGTTATCGAACCAGTAGGAGAACCAAGCAACACAATGCAAACAACCCCTGCACACAAATAACAAATACTCACAACCCGACGTGTTAAAGGGGTTGTCAATCTCTTTCGGGTAACGGCGCTAGAAAGGCACGTGGACCGGAGAAAGTTGTAAATGTTGATAGATCGAACGCCAAATAAAATAAAGTGCAGCAAGGTATTTTTGGGTTTTTGGAAATATAGATCTGAAAATAAATGCAAGAGAAAAGTAGATCGCAAAGGCAAATAATATGAGAAAGAGACCCGGGGCCGTAGGTTTCACTAGTGGCTTCTCTCAAGAAGAATAGCAAACAACGGGTGAACAAATTACTGTTGGGCCATTGATAGAACTTCCAATACTCATGACGATATCCAGGCAATGATCATTAAATAGGCATCACGTCAAAGATTAGTAGACCGACTCCTGCCTGCATCTACTACTATTACTCCACACATCGACCGCTATCGAGCATGCATCTAGTGTATTAAGTTCATGGAGAAACGGAGTAATGCAATAAGAACGATGACATGATGTAGACAAGATCTATATACGTAGAGATAGATCCCATCGTTTTATCCTTAGTAGCAACGATACATACATGTCATTTCCCTTTCTGTCACTGGGATCAAGCATCGTAAGATCGAACCCACTACAAAGCACCTCTTCCCATTGCAAGATAAATAGATCAAGTTGGCAAAACAAAACCCAAATATTGGAGAAGAAATACGAGGCTATAAGCAAGCATGCATATAAGAGATCAAAGAAACTCAAATAACTTTCATGGATATAAAAAGATAGATCTGATCATAAACTCAAAGTTCATCGATCCCAACAAACACACCGCAAAAGAGTTACATCATATGGATCTCCAAGAGACCATTGTACTGAGAATTCAGCAAGAGACAGAAAGCCATCTAGCTACTAACTACGGACCCAAAGGTCTACAAAGAACTACTCATGCATCATCGGAGAGGCACCAATGGAGGTGGTGAACCCCATCCAAGATGTTGTCTAGATTGGATCTAGTGGTTCTGGACTCTATGGCGGCTGGATGAATATTTCGTCTGTCTGCCTAGGGTTTCTTGAATATTGGGGTATTTATAGAGCAAAGAGGCGGTCCAAGGGGCACCCCCAGGCGTAGCCAGGGACCATTGTGTTCCTTTTGGCCCATAAAAAATCATCGTGAAGTTTTGTGGCATTTGGACTTCGTCTGGTACTGATTTTCTGCGATGTAAAAAATATGGAAAAAACAACAACTGGCACTTGGCACTATGTCAATAGGTTAGTATAAAAAAATGATATAAAATGACTATAAAATGATTATAAAACATCCAAGATTGATAATATAACAACATGGAACAATCAAAAATTATAGATACGTTGGAGACGTACCACCATCCCCAAGCTTAACTCCTACTCGTCCTCGAGTAGGTAAGTGATAAAAACAGAATTTTTGATGTGGAATGCTGCCTAACATGTCATATCATATTCTTTTTCTTACATCATGGACATTTGGACTTTTAGTTGTTCAAAGCAATAGTCTAGTTTTGACATAATAATTTAGATACTCAAGCATATCAACAAGCAACCATGTCTTTCAAAATATCAATGCTAAAATAAGTTATCCCTAGCCCATCATGCTCAAACATTGATCCATTCATGAAACACACTCGAATGTTAGCTACACCCAATACTTAAGTATGATTATATTGCCTCCTAGTTGGTGCTTTGGTAAGAGAAGATGGAGACTCAAATTCAAAACTAAACATTGCATAAAGTAAAAGAAAGGCCCTTCGCAGAGGGAAGTATGGATTTGTAGAGCTGCCAGAGCTCAAAGCGAAAAACTTAGAGATAAAAACATTTTGGGAGGTGTATCCATCCCACCAACGAAAATGACTTAGAGTTCCCAACACTTTCCATGCTAGATATATCATAGGCAGTTCCCAAACAGAAAATAAAGTTTATTCCTTTTTCCACCATACTTTCACTTTCCATGGCTAACCGTATCCACTGATGCCCTCCATACCAACACTTTCCAAGGAATTTATTATTTGACAACATAAAGTAAATTCATTTTTGCATTTCAGGACTGGCATCCCTAATACCTTTGCCTTACTCTAGTGCAATGACAAGTGAATAAACACTCATCGTGAGAATAACACGTCTAGCATGGAAAATATTAGCCACGCCTCACCGCTCCGCGAGCAAAACAAACACACAAAAGAGAAATTTATTTTGAAAATTAGAGATGGCACATACAAATTTGCTTAGAACGGCACAGAAATACCGCATATAGGTAGATATAGTGGACTCATGTGGCAAAAACTGGGTTTAAGGACTTGGATGCACAAGTAGAGCTCATAATTGGTGCAAAATGAAGGCTAGCAAAAGATTGAGAAGCGACCAACCAAGAAACGGATAAACTCATAAGCAAGCATTAAGCATAAATAACACCGAATAATGCACCACAAGTAGGATATAATTTCATTGCATGACTATTGACTTTCGGACTTGCATAGGGAATCACAAACCTTAACACCAATATTCTTACTAAAGCATAATTACTCATTAACATAACTCACATATCACATCATCATATCTCAAAACTATTACTAAGAATCAAGTTTATTTTGTCCAATGATCTTCATGAAAGTTTTTATTATATCCTTCTTGGATATCTATCACTTTGGGACTAATTTTCATGTGTTGCTTTTCATAAGCTCAAACAAATATAAGTGAAGATCAAGAGCATAATTTTTCTTCTTTCTCTCAAAATAATTTAAGTGAAGCAAGAGAGAATTTCTTGAAATTTTTACTAACGCTCAAATAAATCTAAGTGAGGCAAGAGAGCATTTCTTCAAAAATACTAATCACACCATGCTCAAAAAGATATAAGTGAAGCACTAGAGCAAGTTCATTGCTCATAAAAAATTTAAGTGAAGCATAGAGAGCAATTCTAACAAGTCATGACATAATTTTGGCTCTATCAAATAGGTGTGCCCAGCAAGGGATCAAAACTTAAAACACAAAATAAAACAAGAAAAGACTCATATCATACAAGACACTCCAAGCAAACACATATCATGTGACGAATAAAAATATAGTATCGAGTAAAATACCGATGATCGTTGGAAGAACCTTAGTTGGGTGCTCATTTTTTTGGATAATAGCTTGGGATGCCGGGGCATTCCCAAGCTTAGGCTCTTCCATCCTTCCTTCATCCATCGTAAGATAACCCAAAACTTGAAAACTTCAATCACACAAAACTCAACAAAACCTTCGTGAGATCCATTAGTATAAGAAAAATAAATCACTACTATAAGTACTGTCTTAAACAAATTCATATTTTGTTCTTGCATTATACCTACTATATTCCAACTTTTGTATGGCAAAAACTCATCAAAGAAAACCATAGAGCCATCAAAATAATCACACAACACAAAGAAAACGGAATCTGTCAAAACAGAACAGTCTGTAGTAATCTGATTTATTCAAATACTTTTGTAACTCAAAAAATTCAGACAAATTAGGAAAACGTGAGCAATTGTATACCAATCTTGTGTAAAAAAATCATAATTTTATCACACTTCTGTGATTTTTAATAATTCTGTGACTGACGCACAAAGTTTCTGTTTTTCAACAAGATCAAAGCAACTATCACCCAACATGATCCCAAAGGCTTTGCTTGGCACAAACACTAATTAAAACACAAAAAACAGAATCATAACAGTAGCATAATTGTCTAAACACCCGAGAACATAAAGCAAAAGGAAAAAATAAATTTTATTCATTGGGTTGCCTCCCAACAAGCGCTATTGTTTTATGCCCTTAGCTAGGCATAAAGCAAGGATCTAAGTTTTCTCATCTTTGTTCTGAGATCCATAAGATGCCCTCATGATTGATTCATATAGTGGCCTAATTCTTGTTCTAGTAAAGTGTTCCATACCGTTCCTCAAAGGAAATTGGAACTTAATATTGCCTTCTTTCATATCAATCACGGAACCGATAGTGCGTAAAAACGGTCTACCAAGAATAATTGGACAAGACGGATTGCAATCAATATCAAGAACAATAAAATCTATGGGCACATAATTACTATTTGCAATAATAAGAACATCATTAATTCTTCCCATAGGCTTTTTAATAGTAGAATTCGCCAAGTGCAAATTTAAAGAACATGATTCAATATCGGTAAGACCAAGCACATCACATAAAGATTTCGGAATTGTAGAAACACTAGCACCCAAGTCACACAAAGCAAAATAGTCATAATTTTTAATCTCGACTTTGATAGTAGGTTCCCATTCATCATGCAATTTTCTAGGAATTGATACTTCTAATTCCAATTTTTCTTCTAAAGCTTTTATCATATCATCAACAATATGTTTACTAAAAGCTTTATTTTGTTCATAAGCATGGGGTGAATTTATCATGGATTTCAACAAAGAAATAGAATAAATCAAAGAGCAACTATCATAATTAAAGTCTTTGTAATCCAAAAGAGTGGGCACATCACTAGTTAAAGTTTTGAGCTCTCCAAACCCACTTTCATCAATTTTCTCAACAAGATTTTCACCCTCCGAAATATTGGGACGCCTTCTACCTAAAGTTGACTCTTATATAGTCCCTTTTTCATCAATCTTAACTTTAGTAAACAGGGAACCAATAGAAGAAACACCAATCATTTTAAGATCTTCATCATTTTTACGAAACAAATCACTAGAAAATGCTTTTTCTAAAAAATTTGTTTTAGCTCTAAGCATAGTGGTTCTTTTCTTACTTTCATCCATAGAAACATAAAGAGCTTTAATTGATTCATATACCTTAGGCACAAAAAATTTCATCTTGAGATTCTCCACATCATGAGCAATTCTATCAACACTTCTAGAGAAATCATCAATCTTACTCAAATTTTCTTCTATGGAAGTGTTGAAAACTTTTTGTGTATTGATAAATTCTTTAATATTATTCTCAAGATCAGAGGTGTTCCTATTATTATTATAAGATTAATTTCCATATGAATTACCATAATTATTAGAGGAATTACTAGGAAAAGGCCGAGGATTAATATTACCTCTATAAGCATTGTTATTGAAATTGTTTCGAGAAATGAAATTCACATCTATGGCATCACTATTTTGCTCAATCAAAGTAGACAAAGGCATATCATTAAAATCAATAGGAGCACTTTTACTAGCAACCAATTTCATAAGAGCATCAACTTTTTCATTCAAAGAAGAAATTTCTTCAACTGAATTAACTTTTTTACTAGTAGGAGGCCTTTAGGTATGCCATTGTGAATAATTTGTCATGATATTATCAAGAAATTTGGTGGCTTCACCCAAAGTATTTTCCATAAAAGTACCACCCGCGGCAGAATCTAAAAGTTTACGAGAAACAAAATTCAATCCCGCATAAAAAAATTGTATGATCATCCAAAGATTTAACCCATGAGTTGGGAAATTCCTTAGCATCATTTTCATCCTTTCCCAAGATTGTGCAACATGCTCATGTTCAAGTTGCTTGAAATTCATGATCTGGGTTCTAAGGGAAATATTTTTTGCGAGAGAAAAATACTTAGTGATAAAAGCATCTTTGCACTTATTCCAAGAATCGATACTATTGTAAGGCAAAGAAGAGAACCAAATTTTTGCAGAATCACGCAAAGAAAACGGAAATAATTTCATCTTAAACAGATCATTGTCCACATCTTTTTTATTTTACATATCGCATAATTCCATGAAGGTATTAAGATGGGACGTGGCATCCTTATTAGGAGTACCAGAAAATTGATCTTTCATAAGAAGATTCAGCAAAGCAATATTAATATCACATGACCCCGCACTAGTGGCGGGAGGAGAAATTGGAGTGCCGATAAAATCATTGTTGTTGGTATTTGAGAAATCACATAACTTGGTGTTCTCTTGAGTCATGATGACCACACAACAAGATTGCACTCAAAAACAGATCCGACAAGAAAACGACAAACGGAAAAAGAGAGGCGAATAAAACGGCAAATTTTTGTGAAGTGGGGGAGAGGAAAATGAGAGGCAAATGGCAAATAATGTAAATTGCAAGGATATGAGATTTGTGATTAGGAACCTGGTATATGTTGATGATCCTCCCCAGGAACGGCGCTAGAAATTCCTTTTGATGTTGCTTGAAGCTATGTCGGTATTTCCCCAAAGAGGAAGGGATGATGCAGCACAGCGGCGGTAGGTATTTCCCTCAGATATGAAACCAAGGTTATCAAACCAGTAGGAGAAGCAAGAAACACAACGTAAACAACCCCTGCACACAAATAACGAATACTCGCAACCCGACGTCTTAAAGGGGTTGTCAATCCCTTTCGGGTAACGGCGCTAGAAAGGCACGTGGACGGGAGAAAGTTGTAAATGTTGGTAGATCGATCACCAAATAAAATAAAGTGCAGCAAGGTATTTTTGGGTTTCTGGAAATATATATCTGAAAATAAATGCAAGAGAAAAGTAGATCGCAAAGGCAAATAATATGAGAAAGAGACCCGAGGACGTAGGTTTCACTAATGGCTTCTCTCGAGAAAAATAGCGAACGGTGCGTAAGTAAATTACTGTTGGGAAATTGCTAGAACTTCAAATACTCATGACGATATCTAGGCAATAATCATTACATAGGCATCACATCCAAGATTAGTAGACCGACTCCTGCCTGCATCTACTACTATTACTCCACACATCGACCGCTATCCAGCATGCATCTAGTGTATTAAGTTCATGGAGAAACGGAGTAATGCAATAAGAACAATGACATGATGTAGACAAGATCTATCTATGTAGAGATAAACCCCACCATTTTATCCTTAGTAGCAATGATACATACATGTCGTTTCCCTTTCTATCATTGGGATCAAGCACTGTAAGATCGAACCCACTACAAAGCACCTCTTCCCATTGCAAGATAAATAGATCAAGTTGGCCAAACAAAACCCAAATATCAGAGAAGAGACATGAGGCTATAACCAATCATGCATATAAGAGATCAAACAAACTCAAATAACTTTCATGGATATAAAAAGATAGATCTTATCATAAACTCAAAGTTCATCGATCCCAACAAACACACCGCAAAAGAGTTACATCATATGGATCTCCAAGAGACCATTGTATTGAGAACTCAGCAAGAGAGAGAAAGCCATCTAGCTACTAACTACGGACCCGAAGGTCTACAAATAACTACTCACGCATCATCGGAGAGGCGCCAATGGAGGTGGTGAACCCCATCCGAGATGGTGTCTAGATTGGATCTGGTGCTTCTAGACTTTGTGACGTCTGGATGAATATTTCGTCTGTATGCCTAGGGTTTTTGGAATATTGGGGTATTTATAGAGCAAAGAGGTGGTTCAGGGGCATCCGAGGTGGGCAAAACCCACCAGGGAGCGCCTGGGCCTCCTGGCGCACCCTGGTGGGTTGTGCCCCCCTCGGGGCACCCCCCAGGTGTAGCCAGGGCCCGTTGTGTTCCTTCTGGCCCATAAAAAATCATCGTGAAGTTTCGTGGCATTTGGAATTCGTCTGGTATTGATTTTCTGCGATGTAAAAAACATGGAAAAAACAACAACTGGCACTTGGCACTATGTCAATAGGTTAGTACCAAAAAATGATATAAAATGACTATAAAATGATTATAAAACATCGAAGATTAATAATATAACAGCATGTAATAATCAAAAATTATAGATACGTTGGAGACGTATCAGTAGCTATGTGTTTGATCTCTCTCTATCTCTCTCTCGTGTTCTTGAGATGGCACGATCTTGATGTACTGCGAGCTTTGTTGATATACATTGAATCATATGGAGTTTTCCTCTCTCTATCTTGTTGTGATGAATTGAGTTTTCCCCTTGAAGTTTTCTTATCAGATTGAGTCTTTATGGATTTGAGAACACTTGATGTATGTCTTGCGATGGGATATCTTTGGTGACAATGGGATATTCTATTGATCCACTTGATGTATGTCGGGACCCCGATCCTAAGTCATATGATTCCATATTGTAATAAGCCACATCACTTTGCGGCCTCACGCACGGTACTCCACGGCTGCCACCTTACCTTGGCCGTGACCGTTTGCGTCTTTTGGCTCATGTACGTGAACATGTCGCTGGCAATCACACAACAAAGAACCCGGGCCGCATAACTAGTCATAGAACCCAAGTGGCACATCCGTACGGAAACAGGCATACATAACCCAGCAATGCAGATGTCGGCCTCAAGCGTGTGTAGACAAGTCATAGCAAGTTACAAGGACTCCATTACGTCACGAGACACGAATGTCATCACTGCACGTAGACGAGTCGTAACAGGCTACAGGGACTCCATTACACTGCGAGTCATTTCCCCGAAGGGACAGACACAGCAGCAAAGAAGGATACATGCCGGTCAATCAATGTGTCCGAAGCAGTAGCAAGCTACCATGGCTCGGTGGAAGCACAAAGAGGCAGTTTCCCGTAAAGAGTACAACTAAAGGCACACGACTAGGTGTCGGATCCCATACATTCCGTTGCACGTCACACGTACGCACGACATGCCCGATATGCATAGATACAACTATGGCATCACAACATAACCATACAACAACATGACTTTTATTTATGAGGCTCAGAAGAGCCTTGCATAATATGTTCTTACAGATAGGGGTCACATGAGCCGACACTCAAGTCATACAAACATAGTCATACAAGCCAGCGGAAACTTAAGCTGTCTGAGTACAGATGGCAAAATATAAAAGAGGCACATGGCCTGACTATCTACAGCCCACCACACGGGCAAGATCGTAGCTGGGACACCAGCTATTCGGCATCGTCAACGTCTAGATAGAACCCACCTGATGGGTCCTGGTTCTCTTCTGCAACATTAATTAAGCAAGGATGAGTACATTCATACTCAGCAAGTCTTTAAAACAGACCTAGTCTATTTATGCTCATGTGTCAACAAGGGGGTGGTGGATTTTATGCAGAAAGCCAGCTTTGACTCATGGCTAACCTACACTACTCAATTTTAACTCCTTGTTACCATTTTAGTTATCGCACACGAGTCCACTACCTCCATCACAATACACTACCATGGATTCACCTTCCCCTTCCGGAAGAGTGCCATTCACGGTACTCACACTTGTCTTGAGATTTTTAGAAGTCTCCATTTGATTATCTATGAACAACATAAGTTCTCCAAGTAGTCCATATCCGAGGACGCGGCTATTCGAATAGTGTCATAACCCTGCAGGGGTGTACTTCTTCACACACGCTCTCGCCACTTATCGCTGTGTGCTTATAAAACCATGCACCTCGGCAACCTTCAAGCGGATGCCCAGCGAGGGAGTCGGCTACGACCGTCAATCACATAAGACCTCTAGTCCAGGCTACCGCCTATTTGAGACTGACCCGCATGGAAGTCCGGCCGAAGTTTCCGCTATGGTCCCAAACGATGTGCGCAGGGTTCCCAAGCCTACCATTCGGGTGACCCTTGGTACACTGTGCCACTGCCTACCGCGTCGTAACCCACTCCGAGGGTCAGCGCTACGCACGGCCTCCGACATGCTATAAACACCAGAAACTACTTACAATACCTGGACCAAAGACTAAGCGACTTATAAGTCGAGAGGGTCAGTTAAGTATCCCAACGTGTGGTAGTATCTAGTCTTGGATCACAAACACGGAACCCAGTTCCTAAGAACGGTCCCAATGAGACAACCCACTATGTACTCCTACATAGCCTCTCATCGCTACCTTTACCAAATCGTATTCATTATAAGCTCATCACATCGGACAACACTGTTTCACTCAGTTCATCACCCAGATGAATCCGACTTGACACAACTCTAAGCATAGCAAGCATAGCAGGCAAAGTAAGCTAAGCACATCATGGCACAAGCATCTACCAGGTATGCTAGGTTGCAAGGTTTAGCTATTTACTGTGACAAGATCAGGTCATGCATAAGGATAGGATCATCTACCGTGCATAACTAACATGTGATCGTGTCCTAATGCAATAAACGAGAGCAGGAGCGAGAGAGTGGGATGTTATCGGAATGATCAAGGAGGTTGCTTGCCTTGCTGGGTTGCGGAAGAGTTCTCTCCTTCGTCGGGGTACGGGGTAGTATCCTCCGGATTAGGGCCTACCGCAACGCAGATAAAAACATTCAATACAAGCAGATGCAACAATATGATGCATGATCATGACATAATGATGTGCATGGATGAGCTAATGTAACTACTGGTCATGTCAATTTGAAATGTGTTTGAATATAGGTTCAAAGTTGTTCTCATTTCAAATTCTATATATTGACCTAATGCTAAAATGTCCATGTTCACCTATTTAGATTGCTCTAACATGCATGAGAATAGCACCATTGGATTCATTGGATTTTTCTGATCAATTTTCATATATAAATTATTTTCATCTGACTTACATATTATTTTATATGATTTTTCAAAGGTTTAAATAATTTCTGGAATTTCCTGATTTATTTTTATTAAGGAAATTAAGTTATTGTGTCAGCATGACATCATGATGACATCAGCTGGTCAGCTGACTCGGCCCGGAGTCAAACCTGACATGTGGGGTCCACATGTCAGTGACTGGTTAACTTAACTAACTAATTAAAACTAATTCTGTTTTAATTAACTAACTTGGCCCACCTGTCAGTGACACATTAACCTAATTAACAACTAAACTAATTACAAATTATCCTAAACTAATCAGGGCCGGGGCCCCACCTGTCATTGATTCACAGAGTCAAGCCAGGGCCCACCTGAGGTCAACTCGCCGGAGTTGGCCGGCGGTTCGATGCCGGTGACCATCAGGGACGGCGGCGTCCATCGGGTTTCTCCTACATGGGGTTATTTGGCGCGCTGAGACCACCGGCGTGCAGCCCGTGCACGACCGCATCCATCTGGGGCCATGGGAGGTCATGGGGTCGCCGGAGCTCGCCGGAAACGAGCTCGTGGCGGCGGCCGGAGCTCGGGCTCGGACGCAAACGTGACACAGGGCATGGGGCGATGCTATGATGGTCTCTACGGGCTCCTGGGAACTCCAGGAGTTCAACCATGCACGCGCACGTGAGCTTGGAGGGCTCTATGCACGGCGGCGACCATCGACGACGGCGGGAGGTTCTCGGGTCCGGCGACGCAGCTAGCTAGGGGACGCTAGAGAGAGGGAAACTCAGGGGGGAGGAAGAGGGGCTCACTGCGGATCCAGGGAGCTGGTCAGCGGGCTCGGGGAGGCAGCGACGGCGACGAATCGACGTCCGGCGACGGCGGCCTTCGGCAGGGGATCGGGAGAGAGAGCAAAGGAGAGAGGGAGGGGGAGAATGAGCTCGGGGGAGAGGGCTCACGCGTCTTCCAGGCGCGGGGGAGGCAGGGACGCAGCCTGCTGTGTGGAAGCAGGAGGTGGAGGTCGGCGACGGCTCGGTCGCCACCTCAACGCCTACTGGCGCGAGGTGGAAGATGACCCTTCCACCCCTGTGGGCTGGGCTGGGCCTTCCACTCGACCAGGTAAGCCTCTCCCTTTTATTTTTATTTTCTGTTTGTCTGTTTTCTAACATTTGTTTGATTTTCTTTGCAGGTCCAAATACCCCTTCAATAATTCTAAAACTTTTTATAACTTCAAGTTTGAATATTTCAAACTTGTATCAAAAGTTTCAGATTATTTTGAAAGCAGTGATAATGATAATGTTTTTATTTGTCATTTTTAGAGACTTAATTCAATAATTTGAAATATTTCAAATGTTCAAATAATTGAAATGGTCCCTGGTATATCCATGCCCTTAATTATCAGACATAGGGAACATTTTTTATGGGCATTTTGGATTTGTTGAAATTTCATTTGTTTGGAATTCCTTTAATTCATAAAATGCTTAGGGTTTCTTTCTTTCTCCCCATTTCATATTGATGCAATGATGATGATGATGATGCAAACACAATGCTAGCGTAGACACTTGCTAGGGTTGTGACAATGTATGTGTTGGTGATCAACTTGCGGGTTCCGTGACCTTGGGAATCTATGCATAGGGGTTGGCACACGTTCTTATCTTGACGTTCCGGTAGAAACTTTTGGGCACTCTTTGAAGTTCTTTGTGTTGAATTAATAAATCTGAAATTGTGTGATGCATATTATATAATCAAGGCCACGGGTACTTGTGGTGACATTGGAGTATCTAGATGACATTAGGGCTTTGGTTGATGTGTGTCTGAAGGTGTCATTTTAGTACGAACTCTAGGGTTGTTTGTGACACTTATAAGCATAGCTCATAAGATTGATCAAAAAATATAACTTTGAGGTGGTTTCGTACCCTACAATAATTTCTACGTTTGTTCTCCGCTATTTGTAACTTTGGAGTGAACTCTTTGTCGCACGAGAGGTATTTACATATGATTCAACTATGCCAATATTGTTGAGAGAAATTGCACTAGTGAAAGTATGGACCCTAGGCCTTGTTTCCAAGCATTTATACAACATTTTGCTCTCTATTTACTATTTGTTACCTTGCTGTTTTTATATTTTCAGATTACAAAAAACTATATCTACCATTCATATTGCACTTGTATCACCATCTCTTCGCTGAACTAGTGCACCTATACAATTTACCATTGTATTGGGTGTGTTGGGGACACAAGAGACTCTTTGCTATTTTATTTCAGGGTTGTTTGAGAGAGACCATCTTCATCCTACACCTCCCGCGTATTGATAAACCTTAGGTCATCCACTTGAGGGAAAACTGCCATTGTCCTACAAAACTCTATGCTTGAAGGCCCAACACGAGTCTACGAGATGAAGGTTGTATAGTAGACATCAAGCTCTTTTCTGGCGCCGTAGTCGGGGAGGTGAGTGCTTGAAGTTATATCTTTATATCTTGCAATCAAGTCTTTTAGTTTCTTGTTTTTCACTATTTGGTTTTATAAAAGAAAACAACAAAAAATGGAATTGAGGTTGCCTCATATGCTTCATCTTTTTAATGTCTTTACTGAAAATGATGGAAAGGAAAATTATGCTCAAGTGTTAGTAGAAAAGTTATTAAAATGTTTGGCACTAAATATTTGAGTCATGAGCATGATAGTGATATTTTTAGTATGAATTCTCTGAATATTCATGATGCTAATGATATGCAAATCCATAAGCTTGGGGATGCTATGTTTGATGAAGATGACCCCCCAAGTTTTGATGAGCAGAACTATTATGATTATGACATGCCTCCTATCTATGATGATTATTGTGATGACACTTATGCTATAAAGAGTAATGGTAACCATGAAACTTGTCATCCTGATTTTAATATTCAAAGTGGTTATGTCAATCAAGTATGTCATGATAGTTATTTTGTTGAGTTTGCTCCCACTATTTTGAATGAGAAGAAAATTGCTTATGTGGAGAGTGACAAATTTTCTATGCTTGTGCATCATAAAAATAATGATTTATGTGCTGGTTATATTCTGGAATTTATTGATGCTACTGAAAATTATTATGAGGGAGGAACATATCCTTGTAGGAATTGCAATAATATCAAGTTTCCTCTCTACGTGTTCAAAGTTTTGAAGTTATGCTCGTTTTGCCTTCCTATGCTAGATGATTCTTGTTCCCATAAATTGTTTGATCAAAAAATCCCTATGCATAGGAAGTGGGTTAGACTTAAATGTGCTTGTCATGAGATTCATGATGCTCTTTTGCATGTTTCAACTTTTATTCCTATACGAGCATCATTGAAATCATCATGCCTAAATAAAAGGCATTAAAAAAGCGCTTGTTGGGAGACAACCAAACACTTTTACTTTCTGTTTTATGTGTTCACATGACTAAGCTACTGTAGTAATCATGTTTTGTGTCTTTTATTTAATAAAGTGCCAAGTAAAGCCTTTGGGACAGTGTGGATACTTGCTTGTTCGATTCTGTGCAAAAACAGAAAGTTTTGCGTCTAGTATATGAATTATATGATTTTACTGGAGCATCAAAAAATTCAATTTTTTTGCACAAACTGTATATGCAAATTCCGTGAGTTATTTCAATTTTTCAGAATTTTTAGAGTCAGGGAAGTATGGTGATCATTCAGATCTTTATAGATTGTTTTGTTTTTGACAGATTCTGTTTTGCATGCATAGTTTGCTTGTTTCAAGTGTTCCTATAGCTTATATTGAGTGATATAAATTATGGGAATGATAGAATAAAGTACGTATTATGTGAGAACAATTATGAATCTTGTCTTGAAAGTAGCTAAGTGAATGATCTTTGTTTATTATACTAACCGTTCTCACGAAGTTTCGTTAAGTTTTGTGTGATTGAAGTTTCCAAGTTTTGGGTGAGACACCGATATGAGGAGAATAAGGAGTGACAAGAACCTAAGCTTGGGGATGCCGGCACCCCAAGGTAATATCCAAGGAAGACTCAAGCGCCTAGGCTTGGGGATGCCCCGGAAGGCATCCCCTCTTTCGTCTTCAACACTACGGTATATCTCACTTGGAGCTATATTTTTATTCGTCATATAATATGAGTTTTGCTTGGAGCATCATTTTATTTTGTTGTTCTATGTTAGGTATTATTTATAATCTTGTTTTCCATTAAGAATTTCCAAGAATTGCCTTAGGATGCTTGCATTGCATGTTTTGATATGTGCTGGGTAAAAACAAAAACTTCTGCTGTAGTGTTTCAATTTTCATATTTTACTGGAACATGGAAAGTTTCTGAATTTTTTACACAGTATGGTTATATAAATTTTATATCATTTCCTAAATTTTCATAATTTGTTGAGTTACAGAAGTACACTGTTTTCATAAATTGCTACAAACTGTTCTGTTTAGACAGATTGCTGCCATAATTTTGTTATCTACTTATCCTATAGTTTCCATAGCCTATATTGGTAGATGTAAATTGTGGAAATGTTAGTATACAGTACATAATGTTTTAAAATTATTATACAACTTATATTGGAAGTACATAAAGAGTTGATTTATTATTATGTGTACTAACCTATCTCACGAGTTCTTTTTGAGTTTTGTGTGGATGAAGTTTTTGAGAATAGGTGAAACCATGATATGAGAGGATTTGAACGAGATACAAAAGCTCAAGCTTGGGGATGTCCAAGGCACCCCAAGTAAATATTTCAAGAAGTCTCAAGCATCTAAGCTTGGGTATGCTACGCATCCCACCTCTCTTCATCAACAATTATCGGTTAGCCTATGTTGAGCCTAAATTTTTATTCGTTCACATGATGCGTGCTATTCTTGAAGTGCTATTTTTCTTTTGCTTGATGTTTGAATAAAGTACTTAAGATCTGAAAATATTTATCGAGGGATAGAGAGTCCACACATAGCTACTTAAATTCTTAGAATACTCTATGTGCTTCACTTATATCTTTTGAGCTAGACAATGTTGCTCTAGTGCTTCACTTATATGTTTATAGAGCATGGTGGTGTTATATTTTATAGAAATTGTTGAACTCTCGTTACTTACTTATATTATTTTGAGAGTTTCTTACAACAGCATGGTAATTTGTTTAGGTTATGAATTTAGTCCTAATATAATGGGCATCCAAGAGGGATATAATAAAAACTTTCATATTAAGCGCATTAAAAACTATGAGAAGTTTGATTCCTTGCATATAGTTTTTAGATAATAGACATGGTAATATGAGAGTCATGCTAGTGAGTAGTTGTGAATTGGAAGAGATACTTGTGTTAAAGCTTGTGATTCCCGTAGCATGCACGTATGGTGAACTGTTATGTAACGAAGTCGAAGCATGATTTGTTTAATGATTGTCGACCTTTGTGTGAGGGTCGGGAGCGCATGATGGTTAACTCCTACCAACCTCTCCCCTAGGAGCATGCATCTAATGCTTTGTTTGATAACTAATAGACTTTTGCAATAAGTATGTGGGTTCTTTATGACTAATGTTGAGTCCATGGATTATACGCACTCTCACCCTTTCATCTTTGCTAGCCTCTCTAGTACCGCGCAACTTTCGCCGGTACACCAAACCCTCCTTCCTCAAAACAGCCACCATATATTCCTCACAACAACCATCATACCTACATATTATGACATTTCCATAGCCATTCCGAGATATATTGCCATGCAACTTCCACCATGTAGTTTTTCATGACTTGCACCATCACTTCATATTGCATATGGAGTCATACTTTGTCATACGTATCGAGTTGTAATTTATTTATTTTGAGTTATAAGTAAATAAAAGTATGATGATTTTTCATTAATAGAGCATTGTCCCATGAGAGAAAAGGATGATGGAAGTCATGACTCCCTCACAAGCTGGGATGAGTATCCGGACTTTACAAAAAATAAAAGAGTCTAGCGAAGCCCAAACAAAAAGAGACCAAAGAAGCCCACCAAAATAAAAAAATAAATGAGAGAAAGAGAGAAGGGACAATTTCTACTACCTTTTCCACACTTGTGCTTCAAAGTAGCACCATGATCTTCATGATAGAGAGTCTCCTATTTTGTCACTTTCATATAACTAGTGGATATTCAATTTGCACGACCACTTAGTTTTCTTTTTGAGCTTTCATACACTTATAACTTTAAGTGCATTTGTTGCATGGCAATCCCTACTCACTCACATTGATATCTATTGATGGGCATCTCCATAGCTCGCTGATACGCCTAGTTGATGTGAGACTATCTTCTCTTTTTTCTCCTTGTACCTCCTTCATATTCTATTCCACCTATAATGTTATATCCATGGCTCACGCTCATGTATTGTGTGAGAGTTTAAAAGGTTTGAGAACACCAAAAGTGTGAAACAATTGCTTGACTTGTTCATCGGGGTTGTGCATGATTTAGATACTTTGTGTGGGGAAGATGGAGCATATCCAAACCATAAGATTTTGTAGGGATAACTTTCTAAGGCCATGTTATTTCGAAAGGAAACGACTACCTTGTTGGTGTGCTCTAAGTATTACTATTTTTATATCAATATTAGACTATTGTTTTGAATCTTACGGATCTGAGAAGAGAAGACAGGCATGCATGTCTAGACTGTAAGGTTATACCTGGAGAGAGTGTTGTCCCTCAGCATAAGCTCGTGGTTGCTGACCTCCGCTTTTGGATTCGTGTCTAGCGGGACAAGTGTGCCAAAGTCGCTAGAACGAAGTGGTGGAAGCTCAAGGGGGAGGTAGCTCAGGCGTTCAAGGAGAGGGTCATTAAGGAGGGCCCTTGGGAGGAAGGAGGTGATGCAGACAACATGTGGATGAAGATGGCGACTTGCATTCGTAAGGTGGCCTCAAAGGAGTTTGGAGTGTCCAGGGGAAGTAGAAGAGAAGCTAAAGATACATGGTGGTGGAATGATGTTGTCTAGAAGGCAATCAAGGAGAAGAAAGATTGTTTCAGACGCCTATATCTGGATAGGAGTGCAGACAACATAGAGAAGTACCAGATGGCAAAGAAGGCCGCAAAGCGAGCTGTGAGTGAAGCAAGGGGTCAGGCGTATGAGGACCTCTACCAAAGGTAGACATGAAGGAAGGCGAAAGGGAGATCTATAAGATGGCCAAGAGCCGAGAGAGGAAGACGAGGGATGTTGACCAAATCAAGTGCATCAAGGACGGAGCAGATCAACTCCTGGTGAAGAACGAGGAGATTAAGCATACATGGCAAGAGTACTTTGACAAGTTGTTCAATGGGGAGAGTGAGAGCTCTACCATTGATCTGGATGACTCCTTTGATGATACTAGTAGGCGTTTTGTGAGGCGAATCCAGGAGTCGGAGGTCAAGGAGGCTTTAAAGAGGATGAAAGGAGGCAAGGCGATGGGCCCCGATTGTATCCCCATTGAGGTGTGAAGAGGCCTCGGGGACATAGCGATAATATGGCTAACCAAACTTTTGAACCACATTTTTCGGGCAAACAAGATGCCAAAAGAATGGAGACGGAGTATATTAGTACCAATCTTCAAGAACAAGGGGAATGTTCAGAGTTGTACTAATTACCGTGGAATTAAGCTGATGAGCCATACAATGAAGCTATGGGAGAGAGTCATTGAGCACCGTGTAATAAGAATGACAAGCGTGACCAAAAATCTGTTTGGTTCCATGCCTGAGAGATCGACCATGGCAGCCATTTTCTTGGTACGACAACTTATGGAGACATATAGGGAGCAAAAGAAGGACCTGCATATGGTGTTCATTGACTTGGAGAAGGCCTATGATAAGATACCGTGGAAATGTTATGTGGTGGGCCTTGGAGAAACACAAAGTCCTAACAAAGTACATTACCCTCATCAAGGACATGTACGATAATGTTGTGACAAGTGTTCGAACAAGTGATGGCGACACTGACGACTTCCCAATTAAGATAGGACTGCATCAAGGGTCAGCTTTGAGCCCTTATCTTTTTGCCTTGGTTATGGATGAGGTCACAAGGGATATACAAGGAGATATCCCATGGTGTATGCTCTTTGTAGACGATGTGGTGCTAGTCGATGAGAGCCGGACGGGGGTCAACAGGAAGTTGGAGTTATGGAGGCAAACCCTGGAATTGAAAGGTTTTAGACGTAGTAGGACTTAAACCAAGTACATGAGGTGCACTTTCAGTACTACTAGGAACAAGGAGGAGGAGGATGTTAGCCTTGATGGGCAAGTGGTGCCTCAGAAGGACACCTTTCGATATTTGGGGTCAATGTTGTAGAAGGATGGGGATATCGACGAAGATGTGAACCATCGAATTAAAGCCGGATGGATGAAGTGGCGCCAAGCTTTTGGCATTATTTGTGACAAGAGGGTGCCACAACAGCTAAAAGGCAAGTTCTATAGGATGGCAGTTCGACCCGCAATGTTGTATGGCGCTGAGTGTTGGCCGACTAAAAGGCGACATGTGCAACAGTTAGGTGTGGCGGAGATGCGCATGTTGAGATGGATGTGTGGCCACACAAGGAAGGACCGCATCCAGAATGATGATATACGAGATGGAGTTGGGGTAGCGCCAATTGAAGAGAAGCTTGTCCAACATCGTCTGAGATGGTTTGGGCATATTCAGTGCAGGCCTCTAGAAGCCCCAGTGCACAACGGACGGCTTAAGCATGCTGATAATGTTAAAAGAGGTTGGGATAGACCAAACTTAACATGGGAAGAGTCCGTAAAGAGAGATCTGAAGGACTGGAGCATCACCAAAGAACTAGCCATGGACAAGGGTGCGTGGAAGCTTGCTATCCATGTGCCAGAACCATGAGTTGGTCGCGAGATCTTATGGTTTCACCTCTAGCCTACCCCAACTTGTTTGGGACTAAAGGCTTTGTTGTTGTCGTTGTTGTTGTTCTTGGATCTGAATATTCATGCCACAATAAAGAATATTACATGGATAAATATGTTAGGCAACATTCCACATCAAAAATTCTGTTTTTATCATTTACCTACTTGAAGACGAGCAGGAATTAAGCTTGGTGATGCTGATATGTCTCCAACGTATCTATAATTTTTGCTTGTTCCATGTTGTTATATTATCATTCTTGGATGTTTTACAAGCATTTTACTACAAATTTATATTATTTTTGGGACTAACCTATTAACCCAGAGCCCAGTGACAGTTTCTATTTTTCCTTATTTTTGAGTTTTACAGAAAAGAAATATCAAACGGAGTCCAAACGGTATAAAAATTTACGGTGGTTTTTTGGCACCAAAAGAGACCCATGAAGCATCGGAGTTGGGCCAGAAGACCCACGAGGCAGTCACAAGCCTCAAGGGCACGGCCACCCTCCCTGGGCGCGCCCTGCAGGTTTGTGACTATCTCGTGGCCCATCCTAACTTATTTCCACCGCCATAAATTCCTATAAATACCAAAAACCCCAACGCAGAACCTAGATCAGGTGTTCCGCCGCCGCAAACCTCTAGAGCCACGAAAAACCAATCAGGAGCCCGTTCCGGCACCCTATCGGAGGGGGAAACCATCACCGGAGGCCATCTTCATCATCCCGACGCTCTCCATGACGAGGAGGGAGTAGTTCACCCTCGGGGCTGAGGGTATGTACCAGTAGCTATGTGTTTGATCTCTCTCTCTCGTGTTCTTGAGATGGCACGATCTTGATGTACCGCGAGCTTTGTTGATATAGATTGAATCATACGGAGTTTTCCCCTCTCTATCTTGTTGTGATGAATTGAGTTTTTCCTTTGAAGTTTTCTTATCGGATTGAGTCTTTAAGGATTTGAGAACACTTGATGTATGTCTTGCGATGGGATATCTATGGTGATAATGGGATGTTCTATTGATTCACTTGATGTATGTTTTGGTGATCAACTTGCGGGTTCCGTGACCTTGGGAATCTATGCATAGGGGTTGGCACACATTCTTATCTTGATGTTCCGGTAGAAACTTTGGGGCACTCTTTGAAGTTCTTTGTGTTGGATTAATAAATCTGAAATTGTGTGATGCATATCATATAATCAAGCCCATGGGTACTTGTGCTGACATTAGAGTATCTAGGTGACATTAGGATTTTGGTTGATGTATGTCTTAAGGTGTTATTTTAGTACGAACTCTAGGGTTGTTTCTAACACTTATAGGGACAACTCATAAGATTGATCAGAAAAGATAACTTTGAGGTGGTTTCGTACCCTACAATAATTTCTACGTTTGTTCTCCGTTATTTGTAACTTTGCAGTGAACTCTTTGTCGCACGAGAGGTATTTACATACGATTCAACTATGCGAATATCGTTGAGAGAAATTGCACTAGTGAAAGTATGGACCCTAGGCCTTGTTTTCAGGCATTTATACAACGTTTTGCTCTTTGTTTACTATTTGTTACCTTGTTGTTTTTATATTTTCAGATTATAAAAAACTATATCTATCATTCATATTGCACTTGTATCACCATCTCTTCACCGAACTAGTGCACCTATACAATTTATCATTGTATTGGGTGTGTTGGGGACACAAGAGACTCTTTGCTATTTGATTGCAGGGTTGTTTGAGAGAGACCATCTTCATCTTACACCTCCCGCGGATTGATAAACCTTAGGTCATCCACTTGAGGAAAAATTGCCATTGTCCTACAAAACTCTGTGCTTGGAGGCCCAACACGAGTCTACAAGAAGAAGGTTGTGTAGTAGACATCAGAGCTCTGTCGCTTCACCACCGAGATCGACCACCTCCGTGCCCTTATCGTCGTCGAGGAGCGGGATGCCGAGGCGGACGACGGAATCTTCAGGAGCGCGGGCCGGACATTGCTGCCATATAAAGAGGAACAAGTCGACCCAAAGCAAATCAATTGCATCGCAAGTTGCTCCCGACATCGTCAATTGCATCGCAAGTTGCTCCCGACATCGTCGCAACAGCACAGGTTCGTTCCTTCCCCAATTGTTTTGAACATCCGAGCAAACAAAGAATCTAGGGGAGGGAGACATGGCGCTGGCGGCAAGTGGATATAGATTGTTTTTGCTCTAGGAAAAGAGCAGAGGTCATGTTGGGCACTGTTGTTGGAGAAATGTGTGAGGATGAGAGATACACAGAGAAGAGAGATGCGTTGATTGTTGTACATTTAGATAGAGGGCTTGATAGAGCTACCACTGGTCGATGCTGCTAGAAAGAGAGAGAGAAACAAATATGTTGAGACTGGGTTCAATTCCTACTAATCTGATTTTGTGAAGAAAAAAGAGAGATAAGCGAGGAAGAGAGAGAGCAGGGAGAGAAGCACACAACACTGGATCCTTTCGATTCTATTGCAAGGTCAAACATTTTTCTGCGTTCTAGCTTTCTAGGATAATTTGCAGTTATTGGCTCATCGTTGTGCCTCAAGTTTCTGACAACGTCGTGGTTGTATACCGTTGAATTCGCTGGAAATCCGTCTGCACATACTCCACCGTCCACCGGAACTTCGTTTGACCTGACTACATACTACAGGGTCATCAATTTCCATCTATCATCAATTATACTGGAGTAGGAGTACTTATTAAGAGGGAGAAAGAGAGGATATGTTAGAGCTAGATGAAACGATAGCCATGTGCAAGAATTAATTGTAAAACACTACGTAGGCAATGTAAAGTATAGCATCACTACCAGAATAACCACCTATGCCGACGACGTAGGCCGTCGGCATAAGCCCCAAGGGCCGTCAGGATACGGCTACCCCGATGGTGGCCGTCGGCATAACTCTGTCGGCAAATCGGATGTCGACGTACCCACAGGAGGCCGTCGACATACAAAAACCGTCGGCAACCGCATATACGCCGACAGCTTCCATACAGCCGTCGGCATAGAGACCCCCTCGGCAACATATTGGGACTGACGACCGTTAACGACGAAGCCGACCAATCATGCGTCGCCACGTGGCAGCCCCTCGCACCTCCTGGTGACCCTCTACGCCGTCGGTTATGCCGTCGGGATAGATTTACCATCTATGCCGATGACCTAGCCGTCAGCGCAGAGGACCACCAGGAGATGCGCAGAGCGGCCACTACGCCGACGGCTAGGCCGTCAGCGTAGGTGGTAAATCTATCCCGACGGCATAACCGTCGACATAGAGGGTCACCAGGAGCTTGCCAGGGGCTGCCACGTGGCTAAACCTGGTTCCTCGTGCCATCTATGCCGACGATTATGCCGTCGAGATAGCTACCATAAAATTCCACCGCCAAAGCCGAGGTAGCCAAAGCCGAGGTCATCACCGCTAGCGCTAGCACTACCACCACCGCCATCGCTAGCGCTAGCACTACCACCACCGCCACCGCCTCGCCAGACCAGAGTGACTGGGCTTTGTGACTCAGGAGTGGAACCATAAGTAGCACTACCACCGACGGATGATCCACCGGTTCCCTGGATTCTTGAAAAGAGATCGCAAGGCAAAATATGATTGTATTGAATAAACAGTAAGTTATGGTTGAATAGTTTGGTGATGTACTAACCGGAGTGCCATTGTGTTCAGCCAGGAATTGTTCAAACGTAGGCGGCACTGGTTGTGGTCCAAGAGGTGGTGGTGATGGTGGCAGTGTAGGAATCTGCCCGGTTGCCATAGACGCAACCAGAAGCTGCGTCATGCGACTATTGTACTCAGTGGCTGCTGCAACTCTCTCGTTCCAGTCGAAGAGTTGCTGACGTTGGAAGTCCATGTAGGCCTACAAATATGACATGATGGAACTCATAAAACATAGCAATGCAGAAAATAAAGGTCAAAAGAAAGAAGATAAGAGGGAAAATACTTACAGAGTTCTGCTTGGCTAGGAGTAACAGTGTAAAGGACGCACTAGGACGCGGGCGCTGGCTCGGCCTCGGGTTGTTAGCGCGAATCCGCCTGTAGGAGACGGAAGGGGTGATCACAAAATCCAGAATCGGATGCCGACCATGACTCTTCGGCCCTATGCTGACGGCGGCCCTCTCGTCGGTATCCACAGACAAGGAGTCTGATGTGCCAGGATTCCACTTCTAAAACTCCTTCACGTATAACATCAGGTTCTCCCTGGTATGGCCGTAGTACCCACTCTCGCCGGCCTTGGGATTAGGCCGCACACGGGCGAGCCTCCACGACTCGATGTTTGAGAGCTGCCGCTTCAATTTCTCCTCCTGCACTGCCAAACAAAGGTTAGTCATACATAATAACATACGGTAAAGAGAAGATCAAGAATGTTTCATGTACATAGATATACCTGAAGTTTCTTGTGGCGCCAATGGTTTCGGTTTCCCTGACGGTGTGTTCCGTCGGTACCTCGATTAGCCTAGTTTATCTTGCTCTTGGCAGCAAATTCTGCGTCCACGCCGACCCACAGATCCATCGATCCCTCCCATCCATCATTCTTTCCAAAGCACCAATCAGGACGCACCTACATAAGAAGCATAATGGCATGTGGCCACAAAACAACGAAATTTACCACAAAAACGCCATAATGAAAAGTATGTTATACTTACCAACATGTACTGCTCCTTAGTTAATGTAAGGTTATGCTACTTCACGTCATCCTTGGTCACCTTCGCGTTACATACCTCGTGATAATAATGTGTGATGGCCACCCAACGCACCTCGTACTGCAACTGACGGGCCTGCTTCCTCGCGGCCCGCAACAAGAACTCATCGACCTCGGCCTTGTCCTCCTCAAGAACTCTATAAAATGTCTACAGTCATTCATGAAACCAGAATGGAACAAGCCATGAGTTAAACGATTTGATGATAAACTATGAAAGTAACTCAAGAATTGTGCTTCTCAAGAGAACTTACCCAAAACTTTGATATCACGGCCTTAGCGGCCGTCTGATGGGTTGGGTGGAAGGCCGCTTCGTAGTCCTCCCAGCTTGTGGCCAAAATCTTGTGCTCCTAGTTGTTTCGGTTCGGAGCGAACATCCCCGGCCAAAGCTTCTTCAACAGGATAGTGAGGATGCCGTTTGGAACACGGGCACCTGCAGGATATTCCCAACTACTGCGAAAGAATGAAAATATTAGCATGTGTACAATCAAAATGATGCTATGTGTTTAAAATATTATTAAGGGGCACCTACCTTTTCCCCTTGGCCTTAATGAGCCACTTCATCTCCTCGATATCAGGAGCTTTTGGGAGTCGCGCACCACCACGCAATCAACCCATCTGCTTGCCACCCCCCTCCCCGCCAGCACTCCCCTCCTCGCCACCATCCCCCTGCCCGCCAGCACCCCCTGCTCACCACCATCCCCCTCCTCGCCACCACCTCCTCGCCACCATCCCCCTCCTTGCCATCATCCTCATCATCCTTCCTAACCTCCTGGTCCTCGTCCTCCTCCCCAACCTCCTGGTCCTCCTTAGAAGTTACCTCCCTAGAGAAGGGTCACAAAGACGACCCCCGTATGTCGGTCATAGAGCGCAGTTTCTGGCCCCAAGACCATCCCCTTGGGCCTCTCCCCCCACCACGTCCTCCTCTAGGGGCACCTCTCCCTTGACCTCCCTCTGAGAACTCATCGTTAAGTAGTCGGAAGGGGACATTACGGGGTCGACCACTCTGACTAACCTTCGCGGCGAGTTTGCTTAGCAAACCAGTACCATCGGCCTTGCCCTTTCCCATACTTAGCGAACCTGCATTGAAAAGAGAATAAAAAGTTAGTGTATTAATAATGAAGGAGTAGACATAATAAAAAGGAATAAAAAGCGCATTCATAATAATAAACAATATAAAGAAGACATATTAATAGAACATACAAATAAGACATGGAACATACATCTGCTAGAACCCATACGAATCATCATTGTTGTAACCGTTTCCTCAACCAGTCTCATCGTCACTATCACGCATATCATCTTCGTTGTCTGACGTAGGTGCAGGCTCTTCCTCGTCTTCAGCGTATTCATTTAATTTCTCTAGCATAAGTATGTCTTGGTCGTTCACAATGGTCTCGCCATCATTCCGTGCATCGTCATCGTTTGGATCCACATCAACATCACCCAAGGCATCAGCGTCATTGTATCGAACCACATCAACATCATCAAGTTGCTCTTGATAGAACACTCCCTCATATGTAATGGGGTTAATGTAGAAGTAATCGTCATCGTTCGGGTCCGGTAGCTTACCATGTGGCGCCACCTTGAACAACTTCCCAATCCTTTAGGTACTCCTTCTGGCATGGGTAGGGCAGATAATAAACTTGTGTGGCCTGGGTAGCAGCAATAAAAAGATCGGCTCCTGCATAAATGGTGGATGGTTTAACTTCGACCAAACCAAGGGAAGGCGTATGTCTCAACCCCTCATATGGGTCAAACCATTGGCATTTGAACACAGCTAGATTTAGGTCCTCGCCCCCAAGATCGAATGACAGCTCGTATATTTTTCCCGCCCTTCCGTAGTACTCAACTTCATTTTCTCCTGGGGTGTACACTCCTGTGTTTATAGTTTTGGGATCAGGTCGGCTGTTCTGATGATCCTCTGTATGGAAGCGATACCCATTCACATCATACTTTTCACATTTCATGACCCGAGCGTTAAAACCCATGGAAACCCATCTCAATTCGTCATCCATAGAGGTGTTCGGATCTTTGCCCTACAAGTTTAATTGAAATTGATGGATGCATTAGTTCCATCAACTAATAAATGTTGAACTAGGAAGTTGAACTAGGGGAATGTGAACAATTACTTTATCCATGAACCAAGCAACAAAATTTTTCCTGCCAGAGGCACCGTTCCGTAAAAGAGTAAGTGCCTCCGCTTTAGTAGGAGGAATCATTCCCGTCCACTCCTCATGTAGGAATTGACTAAAAAAAGAAAATCGGTGTTAGAACGAGACTCATCCTCAACGAAGTAAAGAAAGGAATGGTGTAGCGGTATTACCTCATCCACTCTTCCTCGACTTCCTTGATGTTGTGCAAGACATAGAACATGATGTCCTCCAACTCTTGTTCTGGCATGTTATAAGGTTTCGAACCCCCAGCCTGGCCACATTGCCCATTGAATAGATCGAGCTTGGGTTTATACTTGGGCTCTTCTATATTGTATCGAGACACCTTATTATGCAGAGTGGGAATGTGGTCTAGATAGTACGATGTCCTGAGGTCTGACACCTCCTCTAGGATAACTGCCTCAGCTATGGAAGCTTCAATCTTAGCTTTGTTTCCACATTTCTTTCTGAGATGCTTGTTCTGTCTCTCAGGGGCCGTACTGCCAACGATTCTGCACAGGCCCCCCCCCAACAATACCTCCTTCGCGAGGTGCAAAATGAGATGTGTCATCGGAGTAAAGAAGCCTGATGGGAAGGTCTTCTCTAGCTTGCATATCAAGTCCGGTGCCTTCTTATGCAATTGTTCAATCACCTCCGGACATACTTCTTTAGCACATATCGTACGAAAGAAATGGCTTAGCTCCACAAGCACTCGCCAAACACGTTCGGGGACATAGCCTCGAACCATCACCAGCATTATCCGCTCAATCCATACATGATAGTCATGACTCTTGAGCCCGGTCACTTTGCTCGTTGAAAGATTGACCCCCTTACTTATATTTGATGCATAACCATCAGTGAACTTCACAATGTGTTTGAGCCACATAAGTGCTTCCTTCTTTTCTAGCAGTTTAAGGACGAAGTCAGCATCTGGTTTGAACCAGTTTCTTCGACCGTCTGTTGGAGGCCGCATGTTTAGCCGTGGTCTATCACAAATTTTTTGTTGATCGGCTCTAGCTTTAACGTTATCCTTTGTCTTATCAGGAATGTTGAGGATCGTGGAAAAAGGGACTCTGCGACATTCTTGTCGATGTGCATCACATCGATGTTATAAGGGAGTTTGAGGTCGTTGAAATAGGGAAGTTTCGTGAATGGGGTAATGTGAGTCCGGTTGTGCGTCTCACCATATCCCTCAAAGCATTTCGCTTTGCCTTTGCCTTTGCATTTGCCTGGGCCTTCGCCTTCACTTTCCCCTTTGCCTTTGCCTTTGCCTTTGCCTTCGCCTTTAGGCTTGAGAGCTTTTAGCTGAGCAAGAACATCTGCCCCAGAAAACGTTGGAATCTCGTTTACTTCATGGACAACCCGGCCTTTCGTGAAGTTCTTCTTGTCTTTCCTGTCTGGATGGTCAGCAGGGAGGAACTGTCGATGCATGTCAAAGGCTACATACTTGCCACCCTTCTGCAGCCAAATAAAACGTAGAGCCTACATGCACACTAGGCATGGCATCTTGCCACTTGTACACCATCCGCAAAATAGGGCATAGCCGGGAAAGTCATGCATGCAATACATCAACCAAACTTTCATCAAGATTTTTTTTTGCAGATGTCGGTCGTATGTCAACCTCGGAAAGTACCAACAATGGAGCAAATCATCCACCAACGGCTGCATAAACACTCCCAAATTCTTTCTCAGGTAATCAGGCCCCGAAATGATCAGCGACAAGAACATGGTCTTGCGTTGCATTACGACATCGGGAGGGAGGTTGAGCGGAATAACAAACACGAGCCAACAGTTGTATGGATTGGACGACATACCATACGGATTCAACCCGTCACCTGTTATTGCAATCCTGACATTTCCTGCCTCGGCTGCTTCCTCGGGGTACTCTATATCGAATGACTTCCATGCTTCAACTTGCGACGGATGTACAATTTTCCTTCCTTGTGCCACTTCATCATTTTGGCAGACTCCTCCGTGATGAAAAGGCGTTGCAGTCTTTCTATGAAATGGAGATACCAAATAATCTTTACGGGGATGTCTAGTTGCTTCTTCTCACCATGCTCATCGACCACCTCAAGGTACCAAGAGGAACCGCACTCCCTATAGTACTTGTCACCGGCATACTCGTGCCTAAACAACATGCAATTCTTTAGGCAAACATCTATTTTCTCATATTTCATAGATAGTGCCTTCATGATTTTCTTCGTAACGTACATGCTTTTCGGCAGTTCATGACCCTCAGGAAGGCTGTTAGCCCATACTCCCAGAAAAGCTTCGAAGCAAGCTTGGGTGCAGCCGTACTCAGCCTTGACTGCCATCAGTTGCGAGATGGCATCCAACTGAGAAATTTTGGCACCCGCATAAAGAGGTTTCTCTGGCGAGGCCAAGACCTCCAAGAAGGCCTTTGCGATTGCATTCGGCTCCTCCGGTTCATTCTCTGAAGGTGTTGTATGTGTTGTCTCGGCAGCAAAGACATCATCTAGCATGTTTCTAACCCCATCGTCCTCATAACCACCAATGCGTTGTCGCATCACCTCCTCTCTACCACGGTCCCGCTTGGCAAAGTTTATGGGCATGTTAAAGTCTTGCATATATCCAAACGTGCGAAGGTGCAAAGTCATTTCTCCCTGAGCTCTACGGTGACGTCTATCACATTTTGCACAGGGGCATTCTGGGTTAATTATCATTGGAGGACGGAATATCTCCTTTAAGAACACATCGGTTTTCTCGACCCACTCTGTTGTCACTTGATTCTGACGAATAAAACCATTGTACATCCACTGAGAGTCTGCCATCCTCTGCTTCATCACGAGCCACACAACAAAATTATGGATTCATTAAAATTAATCACATACAATTTTTATTTTCTACCGGGTTAACGAGAAACGGCACTGAATCCACCTATATCTCTAATAGGTAAAGATAGGTCTTAATCCCACCCCAGGATGTGTAGATTGAGTACGTTCTCCATGCTCTACCCCATTCCGAGACAAAATTTCGCTAGCACCTCCCCGCTGTTCTCCAGATACACGTATCAGCAAAAATCCGAGAGAATGTGCTCCGGAGAACAATGGGGAGGCACCACCGAAATCCTGTCTCGAAATGGGATAGGACATGGAGAACATACCCAATCTACACACCCTCGGGCTGTCCGTGGAAAACGCTGGACAATCCGAAAGAATTACTATGATAAACATGCAATTGAATGCATCTTTATCGATGCAACCCTTTCGAACGGGAAACGCCTAGGTTACGCGACTTGACGTGATAATTAAATCTAGTGACATAAAAAAGAGCAAATGAGGAGGTGGTGGATTTGTAACTCACCCTCGGCTGTAGAGGAAGTAGTCGAATAGCGGAGGGACGATCAGGGACCAATAGCTCCGACGTCGACGATCACTCCACGAAGATGCAACACCACAAATTCTGTAAATTCCGTCGAGTGAAAAAAACTTAGGTCATCACATCACACACAACATTGACACTTCAATTTTTTTAGCAAGATCATCATGATCAAATAACCCCTCATCATATCCAAATTTTAACATTCGTCTATCTATCAAAAAAGCCAAAAAAAATGTTCTCTGCCATTTCATCTATCTATCTATCAATGTACTCCACAAAACATCTATCTATCACGTGAGTATGTATCTAAAACCTAATAAAATTACACAAAACATACAAAAATTTGTCCACCTAATATTTTTTTCACATTTTTACTCACTTCATTTTCATCCATCTATCTATTCATCTAGCAAACATCCATTAGTCTCTTCATCTATCTATTTATATATTTGTACACAATAGTACATACAAAAATTTGTAAAACTAACTAAAAAATTACCTTCACGCAACCGAAGCCACGGTCACGGTCAGTGTCAAGGGGCCGGGGCAGTGGAGCGGGAGCAGCAGCCGAGCAGGGCCAACCGCGGGGCAAAGGGAGGCCAACGAGGGGGCCGGCCATGGGGGAAGAGGGAGGCCGAGGCCACCAGAGCCACAGTCACGACCGGGGTCAAGGGTCCGGGACGGGGCCGAGGGAGGACGGGGCGGGGAGGAGCACGTGGCCGACGGTGTGACGGGGGAGGACGGGGCGACGCAGCGATGTGGCGACGGTGTGAACAAGGGCGGGGCGGCATTGCGCGGAAGGCGGGGCGGGGAGGGCTAGGGCCCGGACGGCGACGGTGGAGGGACGGGGGGCAGCGGCGGCGACGGCTGGTGGCGGCAGCGCGGGATCAAGGGAGGAGGGCATGGAATCGAGGGAGAGAACGAGTGGAGGAGGGAGGGCGCCGAGCGGATAAGGGAGGGCATAGCTCCAGCTATTTTTTATTTTTTTATTTTTTTTATTTTTTATACAATTTTTTTAAAACATAATTAAAAAAATAAAAATTTAAATAATTAAATTGTACCTTTTCTAAACATAAACAAGCACACGGACACCACGCGTGTCTCTTGGGCCGAGTTTGCCGTTCTCCCCCTCCGTCAAGCTATATACTTCCGGACGTGTATGAGGGCCCAGCGAAAGACCTGGCGGCATAGCTACCCCCAAAGTACACCCGTCCCATCTAACCCTGCGAGAGTTGACCGGGCGGTCTACGCCTTTGACTTTCGCCGAACGGGGTTTGACCGATGGACATTTTCACCTGGGAGTGATAGCCTAGCCCCTAGGTACACTTCGGATCAAGGTTCAGGCCCAACCCACCACAAGATTCTCTTCGGATCAAGGTCTAGGCCTAACCCACCGCAAGATTCCCTCCGCATCGACCTGACATGACCGTTTCCACCCTCCGTGCGGCGACGGCAGCGGCATCCGTGAGGGGGTCACACCCCGGAGCCGCGTGTCGGGAGCTTGCACCCGCCACCACACTTCCAGACGTGTAGGAGGGTCCAGCGCAAGACCTAGCGGCATAGCTACCCCCCCCAATTACAACGTCCCGTCTAACCCTAGCATTGTTGACCGAACGGGTCTACCCCTTTGACTTTCACCGGACGAGGTATGACCGATGGACATTTTCACCTGGCTGTGATAGGCCAGCCCATGGATACACTTCGGATCAAGGTCTGGGCCCAACCCACCGCAAGATTCCCTCTGTTACTGTCCGACATGGCCGTTCCCCGCTCCGTGTGATGCCGGCGACGATGTCGGTGAGGGGGTGACACCACGGAGCCCCGTGCCGGGTGCTTGCACCCGCCACCGCACTTCCGGACGTGTAGGAGGGCCCAGCGAAAGACCTGGCGACATAGCTACCCCCCAAAGTACACTCGTCCTGTCTAACCCTGCGAGAGTTGATCGAGCGGTCTACACCTTTGACTTTCGCCGGACGGGGTTTGACCGATGGACATTTTCACCTGGGTGTGATAGCCCAGCCCCTAGGTACACTTCGGATCAAGGTTCGAGCCCAACCCACCACAAGATTCCCTTCGGATCAAGGTCCGGACCTAACCCATTGCAAGATTCCCTCTGCGTCGACCTGACGTGACCATTTCCACCCTCCGTGCGGCGGCGACATCGACGTCCGTGAGGGGGTCACACCCCGAGCCGCGTGCCGGGAGCTTGCACCTGCCACCACACTTCCAGACATGTAGGAGGCCCAGCGCAAGACCTGGCGGCATAGCTACCCCCCAATTACACCGTCTAGTCTAACCCTAGCATTGTTGACCGGACGGGTCTACCCCTTTGACTTTCACCGGACGAGGTATGATCGATGGACATTTTCACCTGGCTGTGATAGGCCAGCCCATAGATACACTTTGGATCAAGGTCAGGCCCAACCCACCGCAAGATTCCCTCCGTTACTGCCCGACGTGGCCGTTCTCCCCTCCGTGCGATGCCGACGGCGATGTCGGTGAGGGGGGTGACACCAGGAGCCCCGTGCCGGATGCTTGCACCGGCCACCGCACTTCCGGGAGTGTAGGAGGGCCCAACGAAAGACTTGGCGGCATAGCTACCCCTCAAAGTACACCCGTCCCGTCTAACCCTGCGAGAGTTGACCGGGCAGTCTATGCTTTTGACTTTCGCCGAACGGGGTTTGACTGATGGACATTTTCATCTGGGTGTGATAGCCCAACCCCTAGGTACACTTCGGATCAAGGTTCGGGACAACCCACCACAAGATTCCCTTCGGATCAAGGTCCGGGCCTAACCCACCGCAAGATTCCTTCTGCGTCGACCTGACGTGACCGTTTCCACCCTCCGTGCGGCGACGGCAGCGACATCCGTGAGGGGGGTCACACCCCGGAGCCGTGTGCCGGGAGCTTGCACCTGCCACCACACTTCCAGACGTGTAGGAGGGCCCAACGCAAGACCTGGCGGCATAGCTACCCCCCCCCCCCAATTACACCGTCCCGTCTAACCCTAGCATTGTTGACCGGACGGGTCTACCCCTTTGATTTTCACCGGACAAGGTATGACCGATGAACATTTTCACCTGGTTGTGATAGGCCAGCCCATAGATACACTTCGGATCAAGGTCCGGGCCCAACCCACCGCAAGATTCCCTCCATTATTGCCCGACGTGGCAGTTCCCCCCTCCGTGCGATGCCGACGGCGATGTCGGTGAGGGGGTGACACCCCGGAGCCCCGTGCCGGGTGCTTACACCCGCCACCGCACTTCCCGACGTGTAGGAAGGCCCAGAGAAAGACTTGGCGGTATAGCTACCCCCCAAAGTACACCCGTCCCGTCTAACCCTGTGAGAGTTGACCGGGCGGTCTACGCCTTTGACTTTCGCCGGACAGGGTTTGACCGATGGACATTTTTACCTGGGTGTGATAGCCCAGCCCCTAGGTACAGTTCAGATCAAGGTTCGGGCCCAACCCACCACAAGATTCCCTTCGGATCAAGGTCCGAGCCTAATCCACCGCAAGATTCCCTCCGCGTCGACCTGACATGACCGTTTCCACCCTCCATGCGACGGCGACAGCGACATCCGTGAGGGGGGTCACACCCCGGAGCCGCGTGCCGGGAGCTTGCACCTGCCACCACACTTCCAGACGTGTAGGAGGGCCCAGCACAAGACCTAGCGACATAGCTACCCCCCAATTACACCGTCCCGTCTAACCCTAGCATTGTTGACCGGACGGGCCTACCCCTTTGACTTTCACCGGACGAGGTATGACCGATGGACATTTTCACCTGGCTGTGATAGGTCAGTCCATAGATACACTTCGGATCAAGGGCTGGGCCCAACCCACCAAAAGATTCCCTCCGTTACTGCCCGACGTGGCCGTTCCACCCTTCGTGCGACGCCGACGGCGATGTCGGTGAGGGGGTGACACCACGGAGCCCCGTGTCGGGTGCTTGCACCCGTCACCGCACTTCCGAACGTGTAGGAGGGCCCAGCGAAAGACCTGGCGGCATAGCTACCCCCCCAAAGTACAACCGTCCCGTCTAACCCTACGAGAGTTGACCGGGCGGTCTACGCCTTTGACTTTCGTCGGACGGGGTTTGACCGATGGACATTTTCACCTGGGTGTGATAGCCCAGCCCCTAGGTACACTTCGGATCAAGGTTCGGGCCCAACCCACCACAAGATTCCCTTCGGATCAAGGTCCGGGCCTAATCCACCGCAAGATTCCCTCCGCGTCGACCTAACATGACCGTTTCCACCCTCCGTGCGGCGGCGACAGCGACGTCCGTGAGGGGTTCACACCCTAGAGCCGCGTGCCGGAAGCTTGCACCTGCCACCACACTTCCAGATGTCTTGGAGGGCTCAGCACAAGACCTGGTAGCATAACAACCCCCCCAATTACACCGTCCCGTCTAACCCTAACATTGTTGACCGGACGGGTCTACCCCTTTGACTTTCACCGAACGAGGTATGACCGATGAACATTTTTACCTATCTTTGATAGGCCAGCCCATAGATACACTTCGGATCAAGGGTCGGCCCAACCCACCGCAAGATTCACTCTGTTAATGCCCAACATGGTCATTCCCCCCTTCGTGTGATGCCGACGGCGATGTCGATGAGGGGGGTGACACCACGAAGCCCCGTGTCGGGTGCTTGCACCTGCCGCCACACTTCCGGACGTGTAGGAGGACCTAGCGAAAGACCTGGCGACATAGCTACCCCGAAAGTACACATTTTGGGACGTGTAAAAGGACCCAGGACAAGACCGCGCGACATATACCCCCCAAAGTCCCCCGTGTCGTCAAACCTTGGCACAGTTGATCGACTAATCTAACACTTTCAAGATTCTTGTAAAAAACATATAAAACTTGTCAAAATAGATGTAATTATCTTTTTTTGTGATTTCAATAAAGTATAAGGACCTATATGCAAAAGAACATGAGGTCACATTACTAACATACTCGAAAACAAATACAAACCACATATTCATAATCTATGAAAAAATCTACACCAAATCGATATATAATTTATGTATGTTTAAGTTTACATAAGGCACATTTAAGTTAATCAAAAATTAATTTAGGAAAATAATAAAAACTTAAAAACAGGAAAAATCAAAAAACAGGAAAAAGGCTTTGCCGACGGTTTGGCCGTCGACGTAGCTACGAACCAGCGATGCCCACATACGCGCCTCGGATCGATGACGTGGACAACGTATACGCCGACGATTAAACCGTCGACGTCGCTACGCCGACGGCCTCCGTCAAAGCCGTCGACGTAGCTCTAACGTCGTCAGCACCCTGTTCGGTTGCAGGTTGTCTAGGGCATTTCTATGCCGACGGCCCGTTTATGCCGATAGGGGCCGTCGGGACAGCTATGGATACGCCGACAGCCTTATGGTGCCTACGGCCACCGTCGGGATAGGCGAAGGGACGCCGATGGCTTTTCTACGCCTACGGTTCGCCCAAGGCCGTCGGGATAGCTGTAGATACGCCGACATAGATTAGGCGGTCGGCGTCGAGCTTTATTCCGGTAGTGCATATCTTGGTCCCATATTGATCTGTTGTACCCTAGCTAATTAACTATAGGACATCCTCGATTCTGCTTTCTATTTGAGCATCTTGGTGCATGCTTGTTTGTGAATAAAATGCAGAGGTCCTAAACGAGTTAAACCATGCTACTCTTAAATCAGAGAGCAGGCAACGAAAGTAGCATCAATTGTATATACCTGATTTGAAAAAATAGTATCTACATACTCCTTGCAAACTAAGGCATATTATTTAAATGTTTTTACACGATTGTCCATCTAGATACAATCACTAATTAGTACTCCCTCCGTTCCTAAGTATTTGTTTTTTAAAGATTTCACTATAAACTATATACGGATGTATATAGACATATTTTAGAGTGTAGATTCATTCATTTTATTTCGTATGTAGTTGATAGTTGAATCTTTAGAAAGACAAATATTTAGAAACGAAGGTAGTATGTTAGTAACTTGAATTGCATGGCTTGATCACTCTGCTTGGGTCTTCTCTTATGTATGAGTGCACAATGTGAAGGTTAAATAATTTTGGGTTTTCTAACTCTATGGGATAATTTGCATCTCTATTTGTGCTAATTGGCAAGTTACATGAATAATGATTTATCTATTGTTTTAGCTTAACGAAAAGGATTTTTTAGTTTAAAAGAATCTACTGGTTTGGTCATCAGAACATGTCTTGCCATGGGGACGACGACGGTTTCCTCGAGGGCGAGGGCAAGGACGGTGATTGCTACCCCGAGCTCCGCTGCTACAACGGGGAGTACTACGACGATTACGGCAGGAGGGGAGGGAGGAGGACACGGTGAGCACCGGGTCTGCCTCCTCGAGCACGGCTAGGATGGGGATGTAGTGGCTGAACTGTCCTTGGAGGAAGATGAGGGCGCCCACCTGTATGTAGATGAGGCATTGCTCGAGTCGACTGGGCAAGAAACAAGCGGATTTTGTGTTGTCGAGTTGTTACATGAGGAGACCGTGGAAGAAAGGAGCCACCTCTGTAATGATGATGAGTTGCCAGAGTCTCCCATTGCTGGATATGGCCTTGAAGAAGGGGGGAAGTGACGACTATAGTGCTGGCAGTGGCAGCGACATGGTCTACATGATCGACAAGTTGCATCAAGGTGTGTCAGTTCCTACAGCCAGGTTCCTGAAGAAGTAAGAAGATGTTGCGATGGAGCCAGACATTAAGAATAGTGAAAATAATAATGCGCTATAGGCTGCTAATAGCACGCTATATATGATACTGAAAGCACTGGAGGCTGGCAAGGAATCCATGCGCCAGGCTCTGTTGGGAATGCGCACTAAGAAGGCTCAGCTTATGCTTCTTCGGGAGATAGAGCAAAATCTAGCCCAAGACGCCACTCCGGTTGGCACTGGGGTTGAGTTTGTTCCAGTTGTGCACCATTTGCCCAGAAAGCAAGCTCTGGGAGTCGCGGATACAATGGTCAGGGCAGACAGGAAGACATCAGTTGTCGGGGCATTCTCCAAGGCTGTGTTGTTTAAGGTATGTTGATCTGTTATGCTGATATGACACTTATGTTGGCATTGGATGCATGCGTCAGTTGTTACCTTTACAATTTGTTACTGAGACGTAAATATTGGATTTGCTTTAGTCTGATAGGTTCAAGAATTAGAAAATTTATGAGACTGAAGCATTGGCGTTCCATTAAAAAATTGATGTGGAGCATCTGGGAAGATTCGTTGATCTCGCAAGATTCAAATATAAAAAACAATCTATCATTAACCTTGTGTAGGTTCTTCCCTAGAATTTTGGAATGATGTTGAATGTTGCTGTGTAATTTGTTTCTATTAATGTTCTGTCCTAGCCTTGGTTCGACGGCAACGGGTCTTCTTCTCCGGCCAACCACCCCTAATCTTCTCCGACGCAAACTGCAGCCTCCTGAATCCCCAACTTCCTGCTCCCTTGTCATGCCCTTCGGTGCGTGCTCTCTGCTTATCACTGTCTATGAGCTGGTATCATGTAGTATCAACGTCTATCAATGGTACAAGTCTCATGTTTAATAAGTCTTGTAGGCTGCACACTTGTAAGATCCGTAGTTCCAGCTTCGATCTTTTACCGGCAAGAACTAATTGGATACATAATTCTTGATTTATTCACAAACAATATCTTATGTTGTTTCCACTTCTTCAATCAGGATCATCTAGCCCTCTGTTCTTTATCTGAAGAACAAACTCTACAACTGTTCCATCCATTACCTCTGAAACTCAGGAATCAGATAAAAGGTCATTGGCATATCTCTATCATCAAGGAAGGTTCGTGACAATTCACTGGCATGTTTAAGGGTAGCAAAATTTTCTGGACCTGCCATACTACCTTTTTGAGATAACAGATCAGTCATCATCATGTACTTTTGTTGTAACATCTCCCATCTTTTGTGCTACTATCTAAAAGATGTATGGTTGGAGAAATTCATGGTTTTGATCTATAGCCAGTACCCTGTTAGGGTTTTCAAATGCAAGATCATTTTTGTTTTTCACGACACGTTGGTTATTGACAAACTATAAGATGTACCTAAAATTCGTAATATAACTTCCAAAACGGAAGAAATACATTGCCATTACATATGGCACACTTTCTAATGCTGCATCAAAAGGTTTCTAAATGGAGGGTGGGCTCCTACATCAAGTTCCTCTGTTGCACGTACCATATCATTGAATAAGTAAAGTCTAGGCTTCTATACTCATGCTGTAAGGGCTGAATACTATGTCCATTTACATTCGATAAGCATGCCCTACATTCACCTCATCACTTTCTTACATTAGATGCAGCTTTGAAATGGTTGCTCTGTTACATTTCTCTATACTCAAAACTGAACTTGGTTCCGTTAGACAAGAATTGTCTTTTTAGAAAAGGCTTAGACAAGAATTTGCATATTTGGAACGGACATTAGCAAAATTATGTTGCATCATATTTGTGACCGACATTAGCAAAATCATGTTGCATCATATTTGCATATAATAACTATGCTGGAAGATGCACTAAGATGGAATTACTTATCATTTAACTTTGAAGCTAGCCTAACTTCCATACACTCCATCATGAACCGTGCGTGCAGTGCCGTGGCTAGAGAATTTCAAAACTCAGGCTCTTGCTGCTAGCTCTACTTTGCTCACAGGACATGTTGTCTTTTTTTAGGGGAAGAAAGTACTTTTTTTAGCGAAGGGGAAGAGAGTACGTGTTGTGTGTGTATGTGTCGATCAGGTCCTGATTGCAAATGAAATATAATTTTTCAAAAAAATGTTCATTGCCATAAAAATGATTCCATTTTTTAGAAATGTTCTTAAAATTACATAAAAACTTCTAATTTTTTTTTCATGTTTTTCTGAACAATAAAAAATAAATCCGATTTAAAGACTATTCCATGTGACTACTCATTCATCGGATGAAAGTACGGGGCTGAAGTAAAGTCTTGGCGAATGCTGTTAAGATGGCTTCTTCATGTTCAAATTTTATTGTCCAAAATGCTATGCTCAATGTAACTTCATTTCTGATGTTTGCCAAAATTGGATGTAAGAAGTGTTGCGCAATGCCATGTTTTAAATTTCTTTTGCCCGTTGCAATGCACGGGCATTTGTAGTATAATAATAATAATAATAATAATAATAATAATAATAATAATAATAATAATAAAGCGTTGATTGTTTCTGGTCGTACGTTGTTTTTTTTGTACGTGGATCATACGTTGACCGTTGCTGTTTTCTCCGCTCGATGCGACGTCCCCTGCTCGCTATCGCCCTGGCTGGGTCTTTCTGGCGTCCCATGGTGGGCTAGTGCGTGCACACAAAATCAGCCCATCAGTCTGTCTACGAAAATTACTTTATGTGACGCGATCAAACAACGAAAATTACGTGAGAACTATTAGGACTCATAGCTAGTACCACCTCCGAAATCATCAAGACAAGAGTAGGAGGAACACAACGAAGAAATTAATCCCACGAAGGAATACACAACGGAGGAGGACTGAGAAAACAGATACCTCGTTGGTGAGTGGGCAACGCCTGCGGGAAGAAGCAGGGGCTGGGTGGCGCACAGATAGGAGCGCGCGGGGGTGCCGGGCTCCTGGGGCCATGGCTCGGGAAGGTGAGCAGCGGCTTGGCGGCAAACTCAACCGGATCCTATCGGATCTAGGCATGGGGACGGCGCAGGCCGCAGATCCGGTGGCGCGAGCTTCGCCGAGGCCGCCGGCGGCGGTTGCCATCGACTTAGGGCGAAAACGGGGGGGGAGGGGGGCGGGGGGTGGAAGATAAGAATGGAGAGAGGGCGCAACGGAGCTCCGGGGAACGAATCCTCTAACATAGACAAGGAATGTCACGCTGCTATCGTGCTTCCCTAGTGTAAATTTTAGAAGGAAAGTTAGGGAATATGTTAAATTCCTGTTTGATTTTTCTTTAAGAACCGCTAATCGGAGCTGTTGAATAACATGTGTTAATTTGTTTCTTGATCCGTCTTGTGTGAGATTAATGCTTAGCGTCTTTTCACGTGTTTTCTCTTGACATCCAATGTGATATGCATACGTTTGTCTATGATATTTGCTCACATATTGAAGCACCTGCAATGATTAAAATCCATTCAATGAAAGAAGATTTCAAATCGCTGCAAGTCTATGTCACGCTTGGTGAGAAATTTTCCAATTACTCACACAAATATACTAATCTAGATATCGTTAACAATTAGATATTATCCCCCGTCCGATGTTTGTTGGACTCATACCAAGATCTTTGCCATATGTGACGTGAACAAGATGTTGCCAACTCTGATATCACCTTGATGAGCTCATTGGAATGCCGTTCCTAAGTAGAAGATTTTTGTATTCTTTTTGTCATTTTGTTAGCGGCATCCTTACAAGTTTAGAGCAGCGAGCCTCCAAATCATTGTCTTCCACTTTTTTTCTCACACATCCTTACATACAAACCGTATTTGTATCGTTACATGTTTTTTTTACACTCCCGTTGTAACACATAGACATTTGTGCTAGTTTTTTTAATAGTAGATATAAAGGTATAGATTAGATAGAGAGGTAAAGATGAGCCCCTAAGTTCCACGCAAAAAAAAAAAGAAAGAAAAGATCCTGCTGTAGATAACGAGCTGTGACCAGACACTTCACGTCCCGAGATAGCCTGATAACAAACGCCCGAGACGCTCCTATGAAATTTTCGGAATCCGGGTCCATATCAAAGTAGGAGTACCTCACATTTTCGTGAGATAGATATATGGAGGTGTTTGTTTTGGAGAATTTCCATCGTTACCTGTTTACGGTGTAAACAAAAACCATTGCATGTGTTTGGTGGGTGTGCACCGTAATCAACTCCCGTCGTAAACAGGTCCGGGTCAAGTCAAGCTCGATACCACCCATCTTCCCTCGGTAAAGGAGCGTTACCTCTCCTGCTCCCCCACGAGATCCCCTCCTCCTTCCCCCACGATCCCCTTCTTCATCCAGCATCGCCGCCACCACCACCAAGATCCCCTTCGAGTCCACACCACCACGATCGATCCCCTTCGCCTTCCGGCAATCCCCTTCTCCACGTGCAGCACCAACACCTCCCCGCCACGCCAGTCGACGAGCATCGACATCTCCTGCTCCACAACCCGCATCTCCTCTAGGAGCTCCGTTATCGCTGATGAGGATGGACTGTTGATGCCGCCGCCGAGGAAAGCAAGGCCATCTACGGATTTCCACGTCATGTCTTCCTCCTCCATCAAGCTCCTGCAGATCTGTAGGGTGAAATTTCCCTACCAAACACTGCCATCAATGGACCTATTTCCATTACACAGCTCAACCAAACAAATTATGTTTTTTCCAATATACAGAGCTATTACACCCTGTAACATTCCATTTACGTTTACATTACCAGCCCTCAAAACAAACACCTCCTTAGTGGGGTGGGTGCCCTGGCCTGGGGAACCCTACTTGACCCTTCCGCCGGCGCCGACGCCGACGCAGTTTCCCACTCGCCGTGTTCGATCCAAATCGAAAATCTTGAGATCCAAATCGAGATTTCTCGATCCCTAGATCTTGTCGAACCATGGGTCAGCTGATGCTCAATCGGGTGATGTCGATGCAGCGGGGAAGTCGTCCCCTAATCCAACCCCATAGTAAGTCACCGCCTCGCTGTTATTTTCATTTGAACCCCAATTTGGGGGAACAAGACCAGGTAAGGCAAGCAGATTCCTGTAGGTTGATCTGCTATTGTCTATTTGAGCGTAAATTTTTGAATTTTTTAATAGAGAGTAAGCTAGGTTTCTATGGTAGTATAAAAGGATTTTGTGGATCATTTTGAGGAAAGATCAATTTTTGTGTGGTGTTCATATGTACCCATCTTATGAAAATTTGTTGTAACATCAGTATAGCCACTCAAATACACAGTAAACATACATTGGATTTGAGAGGCCCCATGTGTCTTCCATGCTAAAGTTAGCAGGTGTCTGCCTTGTTTAGTCGGTACGGGTCTGAGATGATCCTTGGCAACACAACATAGGGGAACCCAAGTTGACTGTCTGCACCCTCTCGATTATGTGTTCCCCTGTCTTGTTTTATTTGTTTGAGGACCGCCGACGATGTACTTGGGTGGTATTGCAACGTTTTGTACCATTTTATATGGTCATAAATAAGTCTTTTTCTTCAATTGAAACTTGGGTGTCTAGCTCGAAAAGCATTATTTCTACTGACTAAAGTTGGACGAGAAAAACTATTTCTGTTTCAGCATGTGCATATGCATGCTTCACTTCTTTTTCTTCACATTTTTTCCTTTTAGCTTTCCACCTGTAATCATGCATTATGTATTGCAGATGGACCAGCTGATTCAAAGGTTGACAGAAAGGACTCAACCTGCAAACTAGATCATAGTTCCCAAGGTGGCGAAACACAAAATCCTGGGCCACATCTTTCAGAGGTACGCCATGAAACGCTGATGATGGGCTATGAATGCTCTAACTATACTAATTGGTTGAGCTATGTTAGGTAAATATTTAGTATGAGCATATCTTTAGTGCTGCAACCAGCCACAATCCTACTGCATTAGTAGCTTTGTTTTCTTTAAACTGCATGCAGAAAAATGTCTGTCACGAGTGTTAGATCCCCTGATGTTTTAGTAAGGAGTGGTAGATTTCATAGAGTTACCTCCCGAGGCAGTGGTTTGTATTTTTCTTGCTGTGGTTTTATGATCTGAAATCTGGATTCGATGTCCTGCTGTTTATGCATACCGGTGCTCTAAATACTCCGATATGCGGTGCCAAGGGTTGATTATCACCGGCTTCAAGGACTGATGCCAATCCCCCTCACCTCCTTGTTCAACCTCCATATTTTGGAGGCCCTTATCACCTTGCCGCATTGGTCAGGTGTCCTCAACAAACAATTTGGGAGTGCCGGTAAGGTGTGCTTTTGTTAGTGATAAACTCATAACATAGTCATCGTCTCCTGATAGATCAGCTGCAGCTCCAAGAATCAATTGTGTTTCTTTTGTTCGATCCAAGTCCTGTGTGCAGAAGTGAAGTACTAAGTTTTACTTTTTTAGGGTCTACCTATGGGTTGTGATGTAACAAAGTTTGACATGTTATACCAGCTTCGGGGTCCTTCGGGACCATAAACTTTGTTTATAAAATAAAGTAAAAATAGCCAACTTATTGTTAGCTTCTTCCATGCCTAGCAGATGCTGTCCTTGGCCATTAAAACTCAGTCTTCATGATAGAATTTCCATACATATCTACAGAGGCCTTGTCCTTTCCTTGATACTCCCTCCGTAAATAAATATAAGAGTGTTTAGATCACTAAAGTTGTGATCTAAACACTCATTTTCTTTACAAAGGGAGTACATTATATTTTATTCAGACAAATAACCATTTATGTGCCATGCTTGCTACAGTATATATATCCTGAATGTCTATCTACTAATAATTTGACTTATGATGTTATTTTTATACAACTCCCTCCCATTAAAAGGCCAATATTTTGACTGCACTATTTTCCTAGTCCAATTGACATTGGGCTCTTTAACCAGTAAATAACGATGTAAGGTCAGCTGCTCATTCCTGTAGTGAAATCATATTTTTGATAGAGGAAACTTCTTCCGCGGTGGCATAGTTATCTCATCCTTCTTTGTTTTGCACTTCTATATACCCAGTTAACATGGTCACACCAAAATTATGAGCGAGTTTAAGACCATTTAAGTTATACGTCTTCAGACTACTAGAACTGAAAAGTGGTCAATTTGGACGGAATATTTTTGGACATGTCTCTATTGTTGCAAGTGCTAGGCTGCTAAGGCTACTGCACTGCAACATTTTATCCTGGTGTTAGTGGCTGGTACTCTGTATAAGTAATGATTTAATTTGCTATCATTGCGAAGTTAGACTGTGTGACTGTGTCTATGAAGTTAGTGGCTGGTGCTCATAAGTAATGATTTAATTTGCTATCATTATGAAGTTAGGCTGTGTGACTGTGTCTATGAAGTTAGTGGCTGGTGCTCTGTGTCTATGAACTTGCCTTGCCATTCGTCATGAACGTGAGTACATGTGATATCGATGGAATACAATGGTTTCACTCATAGTAACTAGCTAATACTAATATTCTTTTAGAACCACTAGTAAGACATTTAGGAAAGTAACCACCCTTTACTCAGAAGTCAGCACAACTGCCTGGCGTGCCTCTTTATAGGGTTGCAATCATGTGCAAGCACTTGTGTTAAAATGTTACTCGACATGGTTTTCTTTATTTCTTTTGTCCATTTGAAATAATTATACCTCACCATGTTAACTTTTCTCACATTCTTGTGCATGCAGGATATTTGGTGCATGCAACCCTTTCGGACGGGAGATGCCTAGGTTACGGAACTTGACGTGAAAAGAAAATCTAGTGACATAAAAAACCCTGTAAATTCCACCGCGACAAAAAATTAGAACATCAAAACTCATAGAGCATATTTAAAGCATCTAAACATGCATTCATTTACTTTAGCATCATGTAGGCAAAAAAACTAACAATATTAACAATATATTAATCATCATCGTCATCTATCATCATCTAACAATCATCATCTATCTAACAATTTTCGGAAGGGAGGCTCTCTCTTCCCATCCCAAGGCAAGGTGATTTTCCAATTATTCAGTATGCAGATGACACGTTGTTGATCATGCCATCCTATGAGCATCAAATTGCACACCTCAAGAATATACTCCCGCAGTTTGCAGCTTCAACTGGACTGAACATAAACTTTCATAAGTCCTGCTTGATCCCTTTAAACATTGAGACTGTAAAATCTGAATCCCTGGCTACCATTCTTGGATGCACAATTGGGAAGCTTCCATTTACCTATTTGGGCTTACCTCTAGGCACAACTAAACCAAATATGACTGATCTGATGCCATTGGTGGACAGGGTTGAAAGAAGACTTTCCAGCACGTGCTATCTTCTTTGTCATGCATCAAGAATCACCCTGGTCAACTCTCTTGTCACTTCCATGATCAATCATGCCATGTGTACTCTAAAGCTACCCCCAAGTTTCTAGAGTACTTTGACAAAATAAGAAGAAGATGCATTTGGACAAAGAAAACTGAACAAGGAGAATCCTGTAACTCCTTGGTTGCATGGAATAGAGTGTGTTGTCCAAAGAAGCATGGAGGTCTTGGGGTCATAAACATTAAAATTCAGAATCAAGTCCTTCTGTTGAAATTCTTGGACAAGTTCTATAATAAGGCAAATCTTCCATGGGTACAACTAATATGAGATTCATACTATGGTGACTCTATCCCACATGCAAAGCCCATGATTGGTTCATTCTGGTGGAGACAGCTCATCAAGCTTATGCCCATATTTCGAGGTATTGCTTTACCCTCTGTTGGTACTGGCAAGAATATCTCTCTGTGGCATGATAGTTGGACTGAGGATTTGCTTAGCAACTCACTCCAATGCCTATTCTCATTTGCCATCGAGGAAGATATCTCGGTTCATAGGTTCTTCCAGGAAGCAGATCCATATTCTAAGTTTCATTTACCAGTGTCTCCTAAGGCTCATGATGAATTCCAAACTCTCATGAATCTCAGTCCATTCCCTGCAGACAATTCATCGGTATTTGATTATGGACATATATCTTGGGCAGAAGTTTCTCATCCAAGAATTTTTATATGCATTGTCATGCATCGATAGCAGCTCCTCCTCCCTTCTTATGGATCTGGTCATCTAAACTGCACATGAAGCTGAAGGTTTTCATGTGGCTTCTCCTAGCTGATTGGTTGAACACCAGAAACATGCTCAAAAGGAGACATTTCAATATTGGTAATATTTATTCATGTGTGCTCTGCACGGCGGGGTGTGAGGAAACGATTGAGCATCTTATCTTTGAGTGTTCACTGTTGGAGCAGAGTGGGTATTACCTGGAATTCAGATACATCTACCATTTCTGCCATTCAATAGGCTAAGCTATCCTTCACAGGTCAAATGTTCTTTGAATTGGTGGGAATTGTTGCTTGGAATATATGGAAAGAAAGAAATAACTTTATCTTCAGGCACATTCCACCACAATATTCTACCTGGAAAGATAGATCAAAAGAAGACCTTCTCTGGTTGAAGCACAGGGTTGATCCCAAGTTTTGGGATTATTTAACACTAGTAGCTCTAGCATTGTAATTCCTCTGGTTGCATCCGGAGCTTCCTCATTTTGCCTCCCACTCAGTCTCTTGTTTTGGTTAGACAGTGGGGAGACCATCCGGTCAACCCACAACATGTAAATTGTAAAATGGTTTAATTAATCTAAAGCAGTAGGAGCCTCTCCTACTGATTACAACTCAAAAAAAATCATCTATCTAACATCAAACTATTTATATATCTAACTAATCTATCTAACATCAAACATCAGTAGAGCAGCTCACCTCCCACCGGAGTAGCAACCGAGGTCGGGGTGGGGACGAGGCAGGGCTGGCCGGCCGGATTCGCGCACGGGATGGGGTGGGGAAGGACGGGCGATGTCGGGAGCGGCTCCGCCGGTCGGGGTCGAGGCCGGGGGCAGCGGCCGGAGACGGGGAAGGGTCCGAGGGCGGCAGGTGGGGGGCGAGGCGGCGGGGCGAGGCAGGAGAGGGTCGAGGACGGGTGGGGCGAGGCGGTGGGGGCGGCGTCTGGGCGGCGGGGCGAGGCGGCGGCAGGGCGGTGGCCGGGCGACGAGGCGGCCGGGTCGAGCCGGGGCGAGGCGGTGGCTGGGCCGGGTCGGGGTGATGGCGACGGGCGGTGCGGAGGGGACGGCGTGGGTAGGGCGGCGGCGATGGGCGGCAAGGAGAGAGTGGCGGTGGCGGGTCAGGGTCGAGAGGAGCAGTGCGTGCGGGTCGGGGTCAAGAGAGAGAAGGGTGGAGGAGGTGAGTGGAGGAGAATCCACGCGGGTGGATAATGCCTTAGCCGTCGGCATAAGTTGCGGGGCCACGTGTAGAACCTATGCCGACGGCTTAGCCGTCGGCATATCTCTATTTAGTTTTTTGCAATCATTCTAATTTATTTTTTAAATGACCCTAGGAATTTTTTAAATTTCCTACGCATGCCACATCATTTTCACACATGCAATAGGGCCCGATGCTCTGTGTCGGTGGCATTGCTATACCGGGAAACCCCACCGACCGCACTAACCCTAGCCCCCTATATGGGGATAGTGCCGTCCATGGAGGGGGGCCACACCCCGGAGCCGCGTGCCGGGTGCTTGCACCTACGACCACACTTCCAGACGTATAAAAAGGCCCAATGCAAGACCTGGCGACATTGCCTCCCCCTAAGTACCCCGTCCCGTCTAACCCTAGCACTGTTGACCGCACGGGTCTACCCCTTTGACTTTCACCGGACGAGGTATGACCGATGGAAAGTTTCAATAGGGTGTGATAGGCCAGCCCATAGATACACTCTGGATCATGGTCCGGGCCCAACCTAGTGCAAGATTGCCTCTATGTCTCCCCGACGTGGCCGTTTCCACCTTCCGTGCGACGGTGACAACGACATTCGTGAGGGGGGTCACACTGCGGAGCCACGTGTCGAGTGCTTGCACCTACCACCACACTTCCAGACGTATAAGAGGTCCCGGCGCAAGACCTGGCGGCATTGCTACCCCCGCAAGTCCCCCGTCCCGTATAACCATAGCACCGTTGACCGGACGGGTCTACCCCTTTAACTTTCACTGAACGAGGTATGACCGATGAACATTTTCACCTGGCTGTGATAGGCAGCCCATAGATAGACTTCAGATCAAGGTCCGGGCCCAACCCACCACAAGATCCCCTCTGTGTCTCCCCGACGTGGCCATTTCAACCCTCCGTGCGACGGCGACATCTACGTCGTCCGTGAGGGGGGCCACACCCCGGAGCCGCATGCCGGGTGCTTGCACCTACCACCACACTTCCAAACGTATAAAAAGGCCCAGTGCAAGACCTGGCAGTATTGCCTCCCCCCAAGTACCCCGTCCCGTCTAACCCTAGCACTGTTGACCGCACGGGTCTACCCCTTTGACTTTCACCGATGAGGTATGACCGATGGAAAGTTTCACCTGGGTGTGATAGGCCAGCCCATAGATACACTCTGGATCATGGTCTGGACCGAACCCAGTTCAAGATTGCCTCTGTGTCTCCCCGACATGGTCGTTTCCACCCTCCGTGCGACGGTGACAGCGACGTTCGTGAGGGGGGTCACACTACGGAGCCACGTGTCGAGTGCTTACACCTGCCACCGCACTTACAGACGTATAAGAGGTCCCGGCGCAAGACCTGGCGGCATCGCTACCCCCGTAAGTCCCCCGTCCCGTATAACCATAGCACCGTTGACCGGACGGGTCTACCCCTTTGACTTTCACCGGATGAGGTATGACCAATGAACATTTTCACCTGGCTGTGATTGTCACGCCATAGGTAAACTTCAGATCAAGGTCCGGGCCCAACCCACCACAAGGTTCCCTTTGTGTCTCCCCGATGCGAGCGTTTCCCCCCTCCGTGCAATGGCAGCATCGACGTCCGTGAGAGGGGTGTGACGCCCCCAATTTCGACCGTACGCTAAACATACATGCAAAGCGTATGACCAAGATTAGGGACTCACTAATCAATATCACAACACAACTCTAGCCACAATTTAAAGTCATACAACTTCATATTACAAGCCAGGGGCCTCGAGGGCTCGAATACAAAGCTCGACAAGCACGAGTCAGCGGAAGCGAATAATATCTGAGTACAGACATAAGTTAGACAAGTCTTGCCTTAAGAAGGCTAGTACAAACATAACAACGGATCGAACGAGGCGAGGCCTCCTGCCTGGGAACCTCCTATCCTACTGCTGGTCGGGGGCCGCCTCCACGTAGTAGTAGGCTCCTGCGGTGTTGTAGTAGTCGTCTCCGGCATACTCCATCTCCTGGGCTCCATCGTCTGAACGCAGAATCGCAACGAGGGAGAAAGAGAAAGCAAAGCAGCGGTGAGTACTCATCCAAAGTACTCGCAAGACTGACATCAGAACTATGCTAGCTATGCATCATTATCAAGGGGTGGGGTTATATCTGGACTGACTACAGAAAGCAAGAATAGGGGGTAAGACCTAGTCCTATCGAAGACTAGCATCTTCAACATCTTGCAGCATGAGAAGAGAGTAGACTGGTATCTCATATATAGCCATATTATTGTAGCAATTTTATCAAGTAACCATGTCCAGAGATTCTTCCTCGACTCCCTGCGAGGAAGCAATCCCGGGGCCATGAAACATATAAAGTAAAGCACAATTTTAGTTGTATAAGGTCAAGGTACAACTCCAAGTCGTCCTATTACCGTGGACACGGCTATTCGAATAGATGGTTCTTCCCTGCAGGGGTGCACCGCATTTCCAACACGCTTGAACACCTCCGGCCGGGCACACTTTCCGGGGTAATGCCCGGCCTCGGGATCCAAAACGTCGTCGCCCCACCTAGACTCAACGAAGAGGCCAGCCCGCCGGTCTACTCCTAAGCGCGCAGGTTCGTGGGCCCACTTGCCCTTGCACTCCTGCACGATGCGAACGCGGCCGGAAGCAGACCTAGTACACTCAGTCCGGGAGCTGTACGTTCCAGCCCAATCCAGCACGCCCCGCTCCATTGCTGACGTCCGAAGAGCTTTGGATGATACAACGACGCTGAGCACCCATAACTTCTCCCACGTGAAGGTTTAGTGCGTAAAAAGATCAACGACCAACTCGGATCAAATACCCAACCCATTATCATTTTAATCAGTGCGGGGCAAGCTCGAACCATATTGCAGGCCGTCGCCCCGCCAATAACACTCGGGTGCCTTACCGGCGCACCCCACCAAGTCTTCGGATGCCTTGCGGCGCATCCACCAAATCTTACTCACACGGGTACCCTTGGGGCCGACCCGTCTTAGGGCTGTCGGGAACTTAGGTCCACCTCAACAGGGTGGTACCGCCCGTCCCTTTAGTCCCGCCATGTTAGCCCAGGGCCAAGTCAATAGTAACTGTGTGGGTATAATGTCAAGACGGGAACTGAGGAATCACCCTCAAGGGGTCCCCGCTCGATATAACCGCCAAGGTGGACTGTAAAGGAATCACCCTCGAAAGTCCCACACTTGAGGGATTGCATGACAAAAGCATTGTCGGGAATGGGGAAGGAGGAATCACCCTCGATAACCACAACCGACAAGCTACGCTACAGGACTAGCATCAGGAGTACTTCACGAGGTGTCACCCTCGGTACTCGATAGTAGTACTACAGAGTCATACAATTTAGGGGAGTGCGGTGAGGTGAGTGGCCTGGCTTGTCAGTCAGTTGACCGAGTCGTCGAGTCATCGGGTCGTCAAGGAAGAAGCAGGGACAACTGGGGCTAAGGGGGTCACTGGGGATTCACTAACCATCCTATACTAAGCAGTTGGTATTATTGTAGGAATATTAGCAGTTCATCAAAAATAGGCTATGCATCAGAATAGGAGCTAACTAACAATAGCAAAATCTAATGCAATAATAAGAGAGAGAAGAATGGGTGATATCGGAATGCTCAAGGGGGTTTGCTTGCCTTGCTGCTCTGTGGCAAAGGCCTGATCGTCAGGACCGTAGTCGTACTCGGCAGCAGCGTCAGTCTCAGGGTCTACCGGAGAGAAGAGGGGGAAGAAACAATAAATATAAAGGAAGCATATGCATCACGATGCATGACATGGTAATATGCAGAGCTAGGTATGCACTAACGCAGTACTACACGTTGCAGACGTAGCGGGAGAATACCTGACGATAATTCCCGGGTCTTTGCATTTTTCGGACAGTTGATCCGGAGGGGAAAGTTCCATGTTCAACATGCTAGGAGCATGTGACATATGAATGAATGGCATATTTGAATTCGTGGGATTTTTTTGATCAACTTTCATACATAAATTATTTTCATCTGAGTTACGGTTTAAAAGATATGATTTTCTAAAGTTTTAATAGTTTTCTGAAATTATTTCAATTAATTAAATTCAACATTATCCAGAACAGTGCAATGCTGATGTCATCATGACATCAGGATGACATCAGCAGCCGACAATGGTTGTTACTATTTGAACCTGACAGTGGGGTCCACATATCATAGGCACAAGGAGATTCCAGGGTTAATTTTAAATCTAAACAGAGTTAATTAGTGAGGGCCCCACATGTCAGTGAGACATTAGTCTAATTAATTAATTTTCAAATAAACAACCAGTTTATTAGCCAGCTGACAGGGGGACCCACCTATCATTGACACAGGGGTGTGGGGTCCCACCAGTCAGTGGCCCTGGCCGCCCAGTCAGCACGTTGACTGGGTCAACCCAGTCAACTAGGGCCAGGGGCCCCACTGGCAGTGACCCAGGGGTGGACCCCAGGTATGCCACGTCGGAGGTGGCCGACGTTCGTCGCCGGATAAGCTCCGGCGAGCACCCGGAACCACGACGGGGGTCGGGTTTCACGCATAGGGGGCCAAATCGGCCGCCGAAGGGCGCGTTCGAACCGGGGAAGAGAACCGCGTCGATCTGCGGCGGCGGCGCGGCCGGGGGTGGCCCGTAGCGACGGCCACGAGCTCGCCGGCGGGCGGTGGTGTTCGGCCGTTTTGCGCGCGTGCGTTCTAGGGGCTAAACACCACGGGGATAACGCGGGATGGGATCTACGGGTCGCGCAGAGCCGAATGGCACCGGCGGCCGGACCAAAAGGTCACCGGAACCACGTCGGCGACGAGCTCAAACGGCGGCAGGTTTGGTTGCTCGTCGGGGAGGGCCCTAGTGGCAGCTAACGGCAGCGAGAGCGAGGGGGAAGGAAGTGGAGGCTCACCGGGGGTTGTCGCCGTTCGAAATAGGCCCGGGGAAGGCTCGACGACGTCGGAAATCGAAGACGGCGAGCGGCGGTGACCCAAGGGGGAAGAAGTGTCGTGACGGCGATGCAGGGACTCCCGAGCTCGAGCTCGTGGTCGAGGAGGTCGAGGGGAGCGAGGCGGAACTTCTGGGTGGCTTAGCTGGGCGCGGGAGGGACCGTGGCCGCGGTTAGCCGGCGGCCATGGCGACGACGCGCTCGGGCGTAGAGGGGGAGAGAGCGTGGGGAGGGCAGGTGAGATCTGCAGGGGGGCGCTAGGGTTTGCGGGGAGGGAGCAGGTGAGGCCGTGGGGCCGTTCTTATCCCCACGGCCGTCGCTAGCGACCTGGTCGGGCGGGGACGCGCGCGCGGTCGCCCCGGTCGGGTGAGCAGTGGGAAGAAGACGACCGGGGGGGGGGGAAGAGGTAGGTTGGGCCAGCCGGTTCGGTGGGCTGCGGCCCAGAGGGGGAGGGGGGTTCTGTTTTTTTTTCTTTTCCTTTTTTTTCTTTTGTTTCTGTTTTCTTTTCGTTTATTTTTGTCATCACTTGCACTAGTAAAAATGTGGGACATGGTTTATAAAACAATATGCACTATTTTGAAAAGCCATGTCAAGTTTGAACATTTTAGGAATTGTTTAATTTTTATAATTGATTTTAAATGATTTTGAAGGCATTTTCAGCTCCTGTTTTCAATGGTGGGGGCCACATCACACATCAGATGATGTTGTTCTTCTTAGCATTATTTAATTTGGAACATTCCTCAACTTTGGGACATTTTTGTTTTGCTGTTTGAAGATATAATTTTGTCACTTGAATCTATAGAGCATTAGAAGAGAATTTGAATTGGAAATTTGAAATTCCACCTTGATCATATTCCACTTAGCAAAATAATCAGTGGCAGACCATGCCATTACTGTGGCTTAATTACAATGATCACTGTAGTAGAATTCCAGGGTGTCACAAGGGGCCATACCCCAGAGCCATGTGTCGGGTGCTTGCGCCTGCCACCACACTTCCAGACGTGTAATGGGGCCCAGCGCAAGACCTGGCGGCATAGCTACCCCCCAAGCACCCCGTCCCGTCTAACCCTGACACTGTTCACCGGACGGATCTACCCCTTTAACTTTCACCGGACGAGGTATGACCGATGGACATATTCACCAGGTTGTGATATGCCAGGCCATAGCAACATCTTAGAAGAAGGTCCTGGCCCAACCCACCACAAGATTCCCTTCGTATCGACCCGACGCGAGCGTTTCCCCCCTCCACGTGCCGGCGGCAGCGCCATCCGTGAAGGGGATCACACTCCGGAGTCGTGTGTCGGGTGCTTGCGCCTGTCACGATAGTTCCAGATGTGTAACAGGGCCCATCGCAAGACCTGGCGGCATAGCTACCCCCCAAGCACCCCGTCCGGTCTAACCCTCGCACTATTGACCGGACGGATCTACCCCTTTGACTTTCACCATACGGTGTATTACCGATGGACATATTCACCTGGCTGTGATTGTCACGCAATAGGGACACTTCGGATCAATGTTCGGGCCCAACCCACCACAAGGTTCCCTTTGTGTCTCCCCGACGTGAGCGTTTCCCCCTTCCGTGCGACGGCGACATCGACGTCCGTGAGAGGGACCACAACCTAGATCCGCGTGTCGGGTGCTTGCGCGTGCCACCACACTTCCAGACGTGTATCAGGGCCCAACGCAAAGACCTGGCGGCATAGATCACATTATAGATATATAATTTGTCCGAAAGAACATGAGGTCATATATATATATATTACTAACATACTCAAAATATTTCATGCGAAAGAACATGAGGTCACACCAAATAAATGTATAATTTACACATGTTTATGTTTAAATAAGACAAATTTACCTAAAACAGATTAAAAAATATAATAGAAATATATGGTTTGTACTTAGAAAACACATAAAAAACAGGCAAAACAAATATGCCGACGGCATAACCGTCGGCATACCTGTGCTTGCATCGACCAGGAACGACTCACCATGCGCCTCGGATCGATGACGTGCCACGCGTCACGGATTGATGACGTGGACACGTAGCTATGCCGACGGTTTGACCATCAGCATAGCTATGCCGACGGCCTCCATCAGAACCGTCGGCATAGATCTGATGGCGTCAGACCACCATCCCACCCCCGGGTCGCCTACGTCACCTCTAAGCCGACGGCCCACATATACCGACGACCTGGGTCAGCATAGAGCAAGATATGCCGACGACTTTTATACGCCTACGACCTCCGTCGGCGTAGGGATCACTTTGCCGACGGCTTTTCTATGCTGACGGCATTTTGCCAGTCGTCGGCATACAGGGATCTATGCTGACGATGGTCGTCGGCGTAGATTAGGCCGTCGGCATAAGCAGTTATTCTGGTAGTGGCAGGGCGTATGCACCGCGGCACCGCGCCATTGCTGACAACAGTAACCTCTGGCTCTACTTCTGTTCGTGCTCGTCGTCTCCGCATAAGTCTAGCTCGCAACAGTCCACTAGTAGAAAACAGGGCTTTCGTCACAGCTCGATGTACACATTAGTCCCGATTGCATTACGAACCGGGACTAATGTGAGCATTAGTCCCGGTTCAAGCGGCTAGGGCATCAGTCTCGGTTCAAATGGGACCTTTAGTCCCGGTTGGAGACACGAACCGGGACTAAAGGGGTCCTTGATTTTTTTTTCTGTTTTTATATTTGTTTTCTGTTTTTAGTTTCCGTTTTAAATTTCTTATATCTTTTAGGATATTTGATTTTTTTGAATGATTCTTTTTGCATTAGATTCAAAATTTTGTATAATTTATGTTTGTGCCATTATTTTTCAAATTTGAATGGTTTAAATTTGAATTTTTTCAAATTTGCTTCAAACACTAGATTGTGAATAACTTGAGTTTACAAAAAGTTTTTAATTTAATTCTTTTTTATCCTAGTCACGTGTTAGATTGTTGTCATAGTAAGATTTATTTGGTTATTTTAGAATAATTTAAATTAGGATTTTAATTAAAACATTACTATTTTTCTTATATAGTTTTTTAGTCATTTAATTTTTATTTTTATTTTTTTAGTTAGTTCTTTTTGTAGATTTTAACATGTTGTAGTATGGTGCATATTGAATGCACAAAAAGTATGAAATTGAAATAAATAAATAAAAATGAAATGCCTTTATAACAAATGGGTTTTTGTCGAAACCTTGATACTTCGAAGGAGATGGTCCAGTTTGTACACGAAGTGCATCCAGTTTTTGCCATAACCCTCTCAACTTTTTAGCAGAAGCTTTATGGGTGAAATGGTGATACCATGCCAAGTTTCAACCTTTTCAGAGTTCATTTGTAGTGCTTTTTAATTTCAGGGTCATTTAGCTCAAAAAATCATTAAATGCATGAAAAATAGCAAATGAAGTTAGAAATGGGTTAACTCTGGTTTGGTTAACCTTCGTTGTGACTCTGGCTGGGATGATGCTAGCATATGTAGTCGACGGTATGATTGCATGGACACCAACCCGGACTAAAGGGGTTTTGAAATTTTCAAACTCTACCCCCCTATGGACCGCCTTTTTGAGTTTTCCAAAAAATAAACAAAAATGATAAAATGTTCAAAAAATAAAATCCTTTGAGATGTAGTTAGGTTTTAATGTCTAGTTGGTATAGAAATTTTGAAATATGAATTTTGACCGTTTCTGCAAAAAAATGAAAAAAAATGTAAAACAGCCATGACTTTTGCATACGACGTCGAAAAAAGTTTAATATATCAAAAAAACTAGAGAAAAATTGGGACATTATTTCACCAGGGTTTACCCGGTGAAGTTTTCTCAGATTCTCGAAATTCCAAAAGTAAAAAAAGTTATTTCAAAAAGAAGATTTTTTCCTACAAAATAAAAATAATAATTTTAAAAAATAATTTTATTTAAAAATAAATAAATGATGTCATATTTGGATTCTTCACATTTTTCTGATAATAATGGATCTATTATTTGTTGAATTTCGATTTACAGATTTAAAGATATTAATTATGCCATATGAATTGAATATATGGCAAAAAATGAATAAAATAATAATAATACTTATTTTATTTTCATAGAAATTCAATATTATTATTGTTTATTTTGTTTATTTTAATAATTATTTGGAATTCAAAAAATTAAATAATGTGACATCAAGTCCTAAGGGTTAATAGGATTGACAGCTTACTATTGTCAAGAAAACAACAAGTGGAGACTTGGAAACAAAGGGTGATAGAACTCGAAAGTTAAGCGTGCTCGGGTTAGACCAGTGAGAGGATGAGTGACCGGCTGGAAAGTATTTGTAAATCAGAAAGAAAATATTGAAAAAAAAATAATTTTTTTTAAAAAAAATAATTTTTTTTAAAAAAAATACGTTTAGTCCCGGTTTGTAACACCAACCGAGAATAAAGGTCCCGTTCTAAAAAAGCTGACACGTGGAGGGCCTTTAGTCCCAGTTCGTAACACAATCAGAACTAAAGGGTGAAGGCTTTAGTTCCGACCCTTTAGTCCCGGTTTAAACCAAGACTAAAGGCCAGTTTTTTATTAGTGGTCATGGTAAGTAGAGCGCGCACCCACAGCCAGATAGGACGGAGACTGTTGTGCGATGAGCGAAGAGGAAGCGTAGCTGCCTAGGGGCCGTAGCACGTTGGTGACATGAGCGCTGAGCGGCATGCTCCTACGTACGAGGTGCGCCGGGCCCCCACCCCATGCATGTCCAATCGCGGACCATGCCATCACAGATCAACTCTACGTCGTACGTATACCACGTACCGGCCGGCCGCTACCCGCTAGCGACCTCCAAACGCCAAGACAAACGAGCTCCAGCTATCCTATAAGAACCACACTGGTGATGCTTCGCTTCCACGGTCGATCCATACGCTAGCTCACCGTCTTCTCCACGAGGTTCAGTGTACGTGGCTTCTCTTGGGGCCGCCATGGCCAGCTCGAGAGAGGCAGCTGCTTGCTCTGCCCTGAAGGCCTGAACTGATGGATCGGGAGTATCATCTTTTAGCTCTTGCATGTGGGGAGGAGGTTAGCTGCTGCACTGTACATCTAGCCAAGGATGAATTGCCAGCGTTTTGTTGAGCTCAACCGGAGCGATCCATTGCGCCGGCAAGTCATTACTGGCTATGTGTTTGCCTCGTTTCCTCATGCTAGAGCGAAGATGTCATATCGTACGTGTTGGATTGGGTGTAGCACAAACAGGTAAGCCACGGTCATATACTTCTTTACAGAGGGGGCAGCATTTTCTTCGCAGCAGCATCTCCTCCATTCCTGCTTTGAAAAACCTGCAATGCGCACGCATGTTCTTTTCTTCAATTATGCTGTTGATCACATGGTTGAAAGTAAGAACAGCAAGGCCTATTAGCTCAGCTGGTTAGAGCGTCGTGCTAATAACGCGAAGGTCGCAGGTTCGAGACCTGCATGGGCCATATTTTTTTCATGCATGTTCTAAATCTGATGTGTCTTTCTTTCTAAATTTTGTGAAGGATCTATGCATTTTGTTCATGGGCATCGAGGTATGAATTTCTGTGGAGTGGGTCGCAAGGAAAAGTCGATATACAACTGATGACATGCACGGGCGCATAACTGGGAGACGACCAAATGGAGAACAGAAAATTCAAAAAACCAATAAATAAATGGAGAACTCTATGTTTTGTGCACTTCTCCGTAGAGTAAATAGTTGCTTTTCAGTTCTTTGCTTTGTAATAGTGAGCTGTGAGGCTAACATGGATGTGCCCTTTTGATATACCTAGCCTATGTATGTCTTCTTTTCTGAGGGAATTTGTTGGTGCCCCGTGTCAGGTAGAGTATGATGTAAACTTTGATTCACTTACTGTTCACTGGATGGAATATGATCTTTTCACAAAATCTGAAGTGAGCACAACTTGTTTCACAAAAACTGAATTGTTGATTCACTTACTGTTTATTTCACAGACTCGATGACTGGTCCGCTACTTGATTCTACTCGGTCGTTTTCACATTGACAGAATCATCAAACATGCCTTGGAAACGGAATTAGAAAATACCTCAACTCAGCAAATTTATGCACCACATCGAGTCAAGATACTAGAATAGAAAACATGCGCACATATATTGCCTTCGCATCATCATAGTATTATATATTAGATTATAGATGGGATTCGGTTCATGTAAGACAATAATTCCTGATTAATCTCTAAGATTATTTAGGTGCATGGAAAATGATGAAAAGTTTAGTATCATACTGGTAGTGAAATAAGAGTGAGATCCCTTTACAGGGGCATCCCTATCACATGTGATTGAGTTTAGGAAGAGGAGTTGTACACGTGCACTCCTTTGCCACGGGCCTTGGCTCGTCACGACGCACGCGCCGTGGGTTGTGGGAACTCGGCAAACCTTATTTTTACCGGTTAGAGATGGTTAATTGATCTCGAATTAATTGACGAGTGGACTCAGTCATGGACCCGAGCCCAGGTCCATCTACCCAGCGACCTATATAAGGAGGCGCTGGTCTATTGAGTGAACCCTAACTAGTCACTCCCTCCTGCACAACCTTAGTTGTCATCTATCGTTCCTTTCTCTGTTGCTTTCAACGATCCCATCCTGACGATCGTGTGCACGGTTGGTCGGGAGAGTGGGTGTCTTTGAAACCATGTCGTTCGAGATCCTGCCCGGGAGAACGACAATAAGGTTTTTAGGGAGCGTCTCGACGCGACTGCTCCCGATCCATCCTCGTCCACCTCTGCTTTCACTACTTCCCCTACACCGACACCATGGTCGACGACGACGCCGTCAAGAAGAAGGACACAACCGACGCCGAGGTTGCTGTTGTCGCCGTCGCGTTGGCATGGCCAACCGGGGGGGTATGATATGTCCATCCCTCATTTACTCGTTTATGTGTAAGCCATTTATGTTGTGTTCATAAATGTTTTGATTCTATGTACTGTGCGTGCTCGCATGTTTAGGTATCGATGTGAGTTGCATGCCGTGATTGCCATGTTTAATGTTTACTCGAGCATTAGACTAATCGAAATTGTGTTGATTTATCCAACAATCCAAAAACCTTATTATAGGCACTTCGATTCAAGGCTTTGCCACTACACTGAAATTGGAAAAGTTTACCGGAACACATTCTAAGTCTTGGTAGACAAGTACCACCTTGTCGCTCACAACGATGAATCTGTTATGTGTTGGGTGGTGTGTCTTCCACGGAAACGATTGCTCCTGAACAGGGGAAGGCATTTAGAGAGGCATCCGCAATCTTTGTGGGAGCTGTTCTGAGTGTGATTGGAGACAAGTTGGTTGATACATATATTCATATGCGGGTTGCCAAGAACCTATGGGATGCGCTCGAAGTGAAGTTCGACGCAGTCGATGCTGAAAGTGAACTGTATGCTATGGAGCAGTTCCATGATTATAGGATGGTTGATAACCGCTATGTATTGGATGAGGCTCATGAGATACAGTGCATCGCTAAGGAGCTAGAGCTTCTGAAGTGTGAGTTACCGGACAAGTTTGTCATGGGTTGCATTATTGAAAAAAAACGTTGATGGAAGATTGCTACTTCTCTCAAGCACTTGAGACGTGGGTTCTCTTTCGAGGATGTCATCGGTCATCTAAGTGTTCAGCATAACTCGAGAGCAAAGGACTCACACATAAAAGGGACAGAGGATTCTTCTAGAGCCAATGTGGTGCATAAGAATTTCCACTAAGGGTTACTGTCGTGGTTTTGTCACGGCAGATGTCCGGGTGAACGGACTTAGGTTCGGGGCAGAAGCGCAACTATGTGGTGGCTTGAAGGGGTTGGTCGGAATCGAAAGACGCGAGTTTACCCAGGTTCGGCCCCTCCGATGGAGGTAAAAGCCTACGTCCTACTTGTGTGGCATTGATAATGAAGATCTCTCGGTTACAAGGGTGCTGTTTTGCTACCTCTCATCACGAGAGCCTCTAATCTCTTGTTTATCTCTAATCTCTTGTGTCTGTCTAAACTTGTGGACTTGTGAACCTGTCTCTCTAAGGCACTCTACCCCTCCTTATATAAGTGGAGAGGGTAGGTTTACAAATAGAGTCCTACTCCCAGTAGGACTAGGACTAGTCTTTCATGAATCCTAATCCGGTTCTTGTTTCCTTTGTGAGGGAATCCTTTCTCTCTTTTTGGGCCTTCTATTGTGAGCCGCCTGGCGCCGGCTTGCACGCCGGGTCTTCGGCCTGATCGTCCCATGACCTGCCAGCCGGGTCACTAATAAAATGCCATGTATTGACCAGGTCTCCTGTGAGTTGCCAGGCTGGGTCATATCGCGGGGTATATCCCCGACATTAGCCCCTAGGTTAACTTGAATTTATTCATGGTAACCTCCTGAAATAAGAATAGTAAATATGTTAAGTGGCCAGCTTGCTCCTTTGGCTGGCTTATGAAGTGGCTCTTCAGAAATCCAAGTCTTTTTCTGCATGTGAATGAGTTGTCTTGAAAATCGTCTTGCTTGTCAGTGTCCTTTGAAAAATATTGGAAATAGAATACCCATATGCCATTGAGTTGGCTTCCAATACTTTGGCTTAATGAAAATTTTGAAAATAAGAAATCCTCATGACGTAGATCCGGAGTTCCATTGCTGTGAAGCAGGGCGGCTTATATAAACTCTGGCAGGTTATGATCTTTTGATAACGCCGGGTCATGAATGTTGGTGACGCCGGGTCTAACAACCGAACTCCATAATTAACATCTTGAAAATTCTCCTCGAAGTTTTTGATATGTCCATATTACTTGTAGCTCCCAAGCTCCAAGATTATCCATGATAACTTGGTGCTTTGCAATAATATATTGGACTATGTAGCCCCCAAGTTCTAGGTTATCTTGCCTGCGGTAGGCTGGGACTTATAACTATCTTATACCTTATGAAACTTCAGCAGGTGTAGCCCCCAAGGGCCGGCTCATCAGAATGTGATGCATCGGGTCTTCAATCTGAACCTCATAATTTGTTAAACAGGTGAATACTATAGAGCCCAAGTGTCGGGTCGCATGCCTGCAGCGACTTCGGACTTTGAAAATTAGACTTGAGCGGTGTAGGCCCCAAGTGCCGGTTCAGTAAGAATTACTGGGCTGGGACTTAGAAAAATATAGAAAGGCCGGCTCATCTCCTTGAGATAATAGGGTATTGCTGACAATGTAATGATTTAAAAAACGGCTTGCATTAGCCCCCAAGTGTCGTGGTGCGTGCTTGCAGCGACATGGGACTTGCATACTTGATATAAACTAGACTTGAATAATGTAGCCCCCAAGTGCCGGGTCGTCTGCTTGCGGCGACTCGGGACTATGTGAGAATAATATGACTCATCATAATTTGTTGAATGAAGCCTTGACCGCGGTTCTAACCCGGTATGAATATCCTGGAAGAATACATTTATCCTTGACATGAAATCCCTGCTTGTGATTGTGATGCAACCCGGCAAATATATGTTTTGAAAAATCCATGAGTGTTGTAGTATACTACAGAGCACAATTGAAGAAATCCGAGAACCGAACAATTAGATGACACGGCATTATATCTGATAGGGAGGCTCTTCAAGAATAATTAACCTTCCAATCTGCAAAAATAAACAAGAAAGAATATATTCTGCATTGTTGTAAGGGCGGCTTCAAAAAGCATAACCCGGAGATCTTAACATAACCTTGCTTCATCTTTCACAATCTTGCTCTGGCCCAACTTATACCATGAATGCAATGTATGATGCAATATATATGATGCAACATGTATGATGCAATATGTGATGTAATGCATGATGGTCTTGCTCTCCCCTTGTTTTTTGTTTTTCGTAAACTCATATTCTGGCCCTTCTGAGGGGGGGCTGTTGCTTTGAACCGCTTAACAGTGCAGGGTCTCTAACGAGAGTGACCGCCAATCTTGCACGGCTCAGGGTCTCTAGGCGAGATTAACTGTTAAGAGCGCAACAGACCAGAATTTATAACGGAGTGAGTACCTCGGGGCACATAAGCTACTTCTCACATGACATAAATCCGTCGTTTGAACCTTAAACAACGTCACTTGTTAAGAGTACGACGGGCCACTTGGCGGAGAGTACGTAGCAGGTGAGAGAGTTTCCCTTGCCGCTGTATGAGGCCCTCGCAGGGGGTGAGTTGACAACTCGCTGCACCCCTGGCCGAGTGACAGCTACATACATGCAGGTATAACTCAAACTTGCGGTGGCTGAAGAGCCAATCAAGAGGGTGTGTAAGCTAAACCTGGTGGGTTGGAAGCCCCAAAATGACCTTGTTGACGGAGTCAACTTTTGGGTATACAACCCGCCTTATAGTGGCTGAAGAGCCGGTCAAACGTGTGTATAAGCTGAACCCTGGCGGGTTAGAAGCCCCCAACTGACCTTGTTGACGGAGTCAACTTTTGGGTACACGACCCGAACTTGCAGTGGCTGAAAAGCCTGATCGAGAGGGTTGAAGCTTAACCCGGTGGGTTGAAAAGCCCCCAAACGACCTTGTCGATGATATCAACTTGTGCACCATCTTGTAAGTCACCATCTTGTAAGCCGCCATCTTGTATGAAGAAACGGCAGAAGCCTCCAAGTGACTTTATGATGATCCAATACATTCGGGCACCCATGTTTGAACGGTGTATCTCGGCGGTTCGTCCTCTTTGGGCAACTTTTTAATTCTTCCGCCAATAATGTGGTAGCCCCAGGATTGGGTTAAAATTTCTTGCAATGACCTGGGGTTCTTGTTGAGAAAGTGATCAAATGCATCGAGCTATGTCTGCAGCCCCCGAGTCTTAAGTTGACTCGAAGAGGCGGCTTGAGAATCTCCACTGAAGGGTGATGTTGACCGTGGCAAGTTATAGATGATCACGTATGAATTGTTTCAATAATCCGGTCGATGGTTCGTTCCAGCTGGTTGTTGAAGTTAACCAAACTGCAGTGACGGTAACTTGTGCGCCTGTCTATCGGGCGGCTCATATAGACGAACACTGCACCGATATGCTATAGATTAGACTGCGGGCGGCATCGTGCGCACGTCCGTCGGGCGGCTCGTACAGGCAAGCACTGCACCGATATGTTGATGTAGATCAAACTGTTGGGTGGATCATATAGGTGAGCCCAACACTGTTATGCCAATATAGATTGGACCGCAAGGCGGCGATTCAGACCCGTCCGTTGGGCGGGTTGTACTGGTGTATACAGCCACTGGCGTGTTGATGTAGACGTAAAAACCAGCCGTGGCATTGCAAGCCGATGCTGTTGTGAAAGACACCACAGCATTGTAAGCCGGCATGGATGGCGAGAGATGGCCATGACGTTGTAAGCCGGTGCGGATGGCAAGAGATGGCCACGACGTTGTAAGATGGCGCGGATGGCGAGAGATGGCCACGACGTTGTAAGCCGGTGAAGTCGCGAGAGACGGTCGCGGCGTTGTAAGCCGGTGCGCCCGTGAGAGGCGGTTGTGGCATTGTAATCCGGTGCAACCGTAAGAGGTGGTCGTGGCGTTGTAAGCCATTGCAGACGTCGAGTCGCCCATGGCATTTGGAAACCAGCAGGGACGGCAAGTCGCCGTGATGTTGTTGATGTAGCCTGGCCCAAATGAAGGCGGCGTCTTGCACTCGTGTCCGTCGAACAATGCAGTTTGGACGAATGATGACACATGATAATATTGGCCCAAACTCCATATCCACAATATAATGTCACCTTTGTGGTGAACAATTGTCCGACCATTAAAGATATTGCAGACAGAGTAATTGTTTTCACAAAAAATAATATGTGTTTAAATAAAATATATTGAGCGGATATCACCTGATTTTTTTATTTAAGCTGGCTGGATACCATGGCGTAGCTCCCTTGCTGTTGTTACTTTATAAGTCACTGCTATTGCTGCTTTCTCCATGGCGTAGGTCCCTCATTGAGACCGTTCATTCTCAGCTTTGACCTTGCTTTCATGGCCCTTCTTCGAATCCACGCCAAATGATTTGGCGTGGGTGAGGTCGTACCTCCCGTACTTAGACCGGCAATATGCCATGAGCTTCGCTGCCATCTCGATCCCAGGTAAGGTTCGTGCAGGTGTCTCCGTTGCAACCCGCTGCTGCACCCCAGCGTTTTGTAGGAAGTCAAACGTCTTGTGTGGGACGAACCACTCCCACGCGGTCGTCACCTGGTCCGGGCAAGGATGGAAGCCAGGGGCGTGGTGAAGTGGCGGCTCGAGCTTCCTGCAGTAGGCAGAGCTCCGAGGGCGAGGTGGAGTCGAGGCGGCTAGGCCGCGCTCAAAGTGGAGGCGAGGCTGGCGGCTCGGCACGGCTGCAGCCGGAGGCACACCACAGGCGCAGTCGGAAAGGCGGACGAGTTGGGGCGAAGTGGAGCTGGGGGTGGACCGGTTAAGAGGTGAGTTGGAACCGGCAACGGTGTAGCGGGCGAGGTGAGGGAGGAGCCGCTGTTGTAGTGCAGCGACTCGGTCGGTGCCTTGAGGTGATGGAGGCAGAGGCACGGCAGGTTGAGGCGGTGGTCTGCTGGCGGGGCGGAACCGGTGCGTAGTGTAGCAAGCACACGGGCGAGGCAGCGAAGGCAGGCCATGTGGCGACTCACGGCAGCGGCTCGAAGCCTACCCCGACAAGGTGAGGCTATGGTGGCCGCCCAGAAGCACGCAAGCGGGGCATGGCAGGCTGCGTCGAGCCGGAGCAGGGCTTCAGCAGTGGCCGGCTCAGCGCGCGAAGGCAAAGCGGAAAGCGCACAGGAGCTAGCAACGCGACGGTGGCGGAAAGCCTGGGCAGGGCGAGGTGAGCAGCCACGGCAGACGCGAGATGACAGAGGCGATCCAGCGACGTGGGCGACAAAGGCCGTGGCAGAGGCGAGGCGAGGTGAGCATCGGTAGGGATCCGGCCGATGACACAGGTGTACGGACGCGGCACTGACAAGCAGACGACCAAGCATGACGCGCAGCTATGGGCGAGACGGACCATGGGGAGCCCGGGCGGGACGAACAAGGAAATATGCCCTAGAGGCAATAATAAATTAGTTATTATCATATTTCCTTGTTCATGATAATCGTTTATTATCCATGCTATAAATTGTATTGATCGGAGACTTAGATGCGTGTGTGGATACATAGACAAAACCATGTCCCTAGTATGCCTCTAATGGACTAGCTCGTTGATCAAAGACGGTTAAGGTTTCCTAGCCATAGACATGAGATGTCATTTGATAATGGGATCACATCATTAGGAGAATGATGTGATGGACAAGACCCAAACTACAAACGTAGCATATGATCGTGTCAGTTTATTGCTACTGTTTTCTGCATGTCAAGTATATGTTCCTATGACCATGAGATCATGCAACTCACGGACATCGGAGGAGTGCCTTGTGTGTATTAAACGTCGCAACGTAACTGGGTGACTATAAAGGTGCTCTACAGGTATCTCCGAGGGTGTCTATTGAGTTGGCATGGATCAAGACTGGGATTTGTTACTCCGTGTGACGGAGAGGTATTTCGGGGCCCACTCAGTAATACAACATCACAATGAGCCTTGCAAGCAATGTGACTAATTGTTAGTTGCGGGATCTTGTTTTACGGAACGAGTAAAGAGACTTTCCGGTAACGAGGTTGAACTAGGTATGGAGATATCGACGATCGAATCTCGGGCAAGTAACATACCGAAGAACAAAGGGAACATCATACATGATTAACTGAATCCTTGACACAGAGGTTCGACCGATAAAGATCTTCGTACAATATGTAGGAACCAATGTGGACATCCAGGTCCCACCATTGGTTATTGACCGTAGAGGTGTCTCGGTCATGTCTACATAGTTCTTGAACCCGCAGGGTCTGCACACTTAAGGTTTGGTGACGTTTCGCTAGTATAGAGTTATGTATGGTGGTGACTGAAGGTTGTTCGGAGTCCCGGATGAGATCCCGGACGTCACGAGGAGCTCCAGAATGGTCCGAAGGTAAAGATTCATATTTAGGAAGTCCCAGTTTGGTCACCGGAAAAGTTTCGGGCTCATCGGTAGTGTACCGGGAGTGTCGGTAGTGTACCGGGAGACCACCGGGAGGGGTATTTCGACCCAAGAGGCTTCATGGGCTGTGGGAGAGTAAATACCAGCCTTTTGTGGGCTGGTGGAAGTCCCGCACAAGGCCCATGCGGCTGGGAGAAAAATCCCAAAGGGAAAAAGGTGGAAAAAGGCCAAAAAAAAGGAGGAATCCTAGTCCTACTAGGATTGGAGGAGGAGTCCTCCTCTCCTCCCCACTTTGGTCGACCCAAGGGCTGGTTTTTTGGCAGCCAAGACTCCTCCTCCTCTCCTCCTATATATACTAGAGGATTTTAGGGTTTTGGCATAGAATTTTCAGCCACGTGCTACCCGTTCCTCTAGTGCATAGTTTCTCCTCTAGATCGGTTTTCTACAGTGCTTAGACGAAGCCCTGCCGGAATTGCTCCACCACCATTGCCGGAGCGCCGTCATGCTACCGGTGAACTCTTCTTCCTCTCCACTTGCTCTTGCTGGATCAAGACAGTGGAGATCGTCATCAAGCTGCACGTGTGCTGAACGCGGAGGTGCCGTCCGTTCGGCGCTAGATCGGAAGGACCGTGATCAAGATCGCGAGACGGTTCGTGATGAGTTCATGGGACGGATCGTGATGAGTTCGCGGGACGGATCGTGATCAAGATCACGAAATGGATCGTGATGAGTTTGTGGGACGGATCGTGATTGGATCACGGGACGGATCGTGATGATATCGCGGGACGCTCGGCGATTTGGATCGCGAAGACGTTCGACTACACCAACCGCGTTTCTTAATGCCTCTCGCTTAGCGATCTACAAGGGTATGTAGATCCACTCTCCCTCTCGTAGATGCTCATCACCATGGATAGATCTTGCGTGTGCATAGGAATTTTTTTTGTTTCCCATGCAGCGTTCCCCAACAGTGGCATCATGAGCTAGGTCTATGTGTAGATGAGATCTCGAGTAGAACACAAAGAGTTTGTGGGCCTTGATGCTTAGATTGCTTCCTCCCTTGGTCTGATTTTGGTTCAGCGGTATTGTGAGATGAAGCGGCCCGGACCAACATTACTCGTACGCTTACGAGAGACCGGTTTCCTCAACCGCAACTTGTTGCATAGATGGCTTGCGGGTGCCAGTTTCTCTCACTTTAGTTGGATCGGATTCGACAAAGGCAGTCCTTGAGAAGGTTGAAAAGCAAATTATGTATCACCGTTGTGGTTTATGCATAGGTGAGAATCGTTCTTGCTAGAAACCCGTAGCAGCCACGTAAAACATGCAACAACAATTAGAGGACGTCTAACTTGTTTTTGCAGGGTATGTTGTGATGTGATATGGCCAATTACATGATGTGATATATGTGATGTATGAGATGATCATGTGATGTATATATTATCACGACTTGCATGTCGATGAGTACGGCAACCGGTAGGAGCCATAGGGTTGTCTTTAATTATTGTATGACCTGCGTGTCAATCATTAAGCGCTATGTAATGCTTTACTTTATCGCTAAACGGTAGCAATAGTAGTAGAAGCATGGTGGGCGTGACAACCCTGATGGCGACACGTTGATGGAGATCAAGATGATGGAGATCATGGTGTCTTGCCGGTGACGATGGAGATCATGCCGGTGCTTTCAAGATGGAGATCAAAAGCTCAAGTTCATGGCCATATCATGTCACTTGTGATTTGCATGTGATGTTAATCCTTTTATGCACCTTGTTTTACTTAGGACGACGGTAGCATTATAAGGTGATCCCTCACTTCAATTTCAAGATGAATTGTGTTCTCCCCGAGTGTGTACCGTTGCGAAAGTTCGCCGTGTTGAGACACCACGTGATGATCGGGTGTGATAGACTCTACGTTCACATACAACAGGTGCAAGCCAGTGTTGCACATGTGAAACACTCGGGTTAAACTTGACGAGCCTAGCATGTACAAACATGGCCTCGGAACACAAGAGACCGAAAGGTCGAACATGAGTCATATAGTAGATATGATCAACATAATGATGTTCACCATTGTAACCACCTCAACTCACGTGACGATCGGACTTGAGTTGGTGAATTTGGATCATGTATCACTCGAATGACCGGAGGGATGTAAATTTGAGTGGGAGTTCTTAAGTAATATGATTAATTGAACTCATTATCATGAACATAGTCAGTAGTGTCTTTGCAAATTATGTTGTAGATTACTTGCTCGCGCTGTAGCTCCCTTGAATTTTTATATGTTCCTAGAGAAATAGAGTTGAAAGATGATGGTAGCAATATTGAGGATTGGATCCGTGATCTGAGGATTGTCCTCGTTGCTGCACAGAAGGCTTATGTCCTTAATGCACCGCTCATTGCGCCAACCCCTCTAGCATCATCTGTAGATGTTGTGAACATCGGACAGGTACGTGCTGATGACTACTTGATAGTTTAATGCGTCATGCATTACGGCTTAGAATTGAGGCTTCGAAACGTTTTGAACGTCACGGAACATATGAGATGTTCTAAGAGATGAAATTAGGATCTCAGGCTCGTGCCCGTGTTGCGAGATATGAGATCTCCAACAAGATTCTTTGCCTGCAAGATGAACGAGAATAGCTCAATAGTTGAGCATGTGCTCAGATTGTCTAGGTGCTACAATCGCTTGAATCGAGTGGGAGTTCATCTTCCGGATAAGATAGTGATTGATATAGTTCTCCAAGTCACTTTCACTAAGAAACTAGAACTTGGTGATGAACTATTGAATGCCAGGGATAGAATTAATGATCCCTGAGATGTTCGTGATGTTTGACACCGCGAAGGTAGAAATCAAGAAGGAGCATCAAGTGTTGATGGTTAGTATAACCACTAGTTTCGAGAAGGGCAAGGTCAAGGAGGGAAACTTCATGGATGGCAAGTCAGTTGCTGCTCCAGTGAAGCAACCCAAAGTTGAACCCAAACCCAAGACTATGTGCTTCAATTATGAGGAGAAAGGTCGCTGAAGCGGAACAACCCTAAATACTTGGTAGATAAGAAGGCTGGCAACGTCGACAAAAGTATATTTGATATATGTGTTATTTATGTGTACCTTGCTAGTACTCCAAGTAGCACCTGGGTATTGGATACCGGTTCGGTTGCTAAATGTTAGTAACTCGAAATAAAAGCTACGGAATAAACGGAGCACTAAGCTAAGGGTCAGGTGACGATGTGTGTTGGAAATGTTTCCAAGGTTGATGAGATCAACATCGCTCGCTCTTTCTACCTTCAGGATTAGTGACAAACCTAAATAAATGTTATTTGGTGTTTTGCGTTTAGCATGAACATGATTAGATCATGTTTATTGCAATACAGTTATTCATTTAAGTTAGAGAATAATGGTTATTCTGTTTACCCGAATAATACCTTCAATGGTCATGCACCCAGTGAGAATGGTTTGTTGAAATCTTGATCGTAGTAATACACATGTTCATAACATTGATGTCAAAAGATACAAAGTTAATGATGATAGTACCACATACTTGTGGCACTGCCGCTAAATGTCATATTGGAATAAAGCGCATGAAGAAACTCCATGCTGATGGATCTTTGGACTCATTCGATTTCGAATCGGTTGAGACATGCGAACCATGCCTCTTGGGCAAGATGACTAAAAAAACCGTTGGATGGAGCGGGCAATGATTCATTGGAAATGATACATGTTGATGTATGCAATCCAGTGAGTCTTGTAGCATGCAGTGGATATCATTATTTTCTTACCTTCACTGATGATTTAAGTAGATATAGTGTATATTTAATTAATGAAACACAAGTCTGAATCATTTGAAAAGTTCAAGCAAATTCAGAGTGAAGTTTAAGATCATCGTGACAAGAAGATAAAAGTATCTGCGATATGATCGTGGAGGTAAATATTTGAGTTACGAGTTTGGCATACAACTTTAGACAATGTGAAAGTTGTTTCACAACACACGCCACCTGGAACACGATAGTGTGATGGTATGTTCGAACGTCATAGTCATGCTCTATTGGATATGGTGCATGTTATGATTTCTCTTATCATTTTGCTACTATAATTTTTGGGTTGTGCATTAGAGACAACTACATTCACTTTAAATAGGGCACCATCTAAAGTCGTTGAGATGACACCATGTGAACTATGGTTTGATAGAAACCTAAGCTGTCATTTCTTAATGTTTGGGGCTGTGACGCTTGTGTGGAAAAAGTTTTCACCTAATGAGCTCGAACCCAAAGCGGAAAAATGCATCTTCATAGAATACCCTAAGAACAGTTGGGTGAACCTTCTATCTCAGATCCAAGCATAAAATGTTTGTTGCTAAAACTGGGTCCTTTCTCGAGAAAGGGTTTCTTTTGAAAGAGTTGAGTGGGAGGAGGATAGAACTTGATGAGGTTGTTGAAACCTCTCCTTCAACCAGAAAGTAGCGCAGCACAGAAAGATGTTTCAGTGAAGCCTACGTCAGTTGAAGAGGAAGTTAATGATGATGATCATGAAAGCTTCGGATCAAGTTACTATCGACCTACGAGGAAATTAGATCTTGATGAGGTTATTGAACCTTTACTTCAACCAGAGAGTAGTGCAGCGCAGGAAGTTGTTTCTGTGAAGCCTACGTTAGTTGAAGAGGAAGTTAATGATGATGATCATGAAGCTTCGGATCAAGTTACTATCAAACCTCGTAGGGCGACAAGGATGTATACTGCTATTGAGCGGTACGACAACCCTGTCTTGGAGGTCATGTTGTTGGACAACGATGAGCCTACAAACTATGGAGAAGCGATGATGGGCCCGGAAACCAACAAATGGTTAGAGGCCATGAAATCCGAGAAAGGATCCATGGATGAAAACCAAGTATAGACTTTGGTGGACTTGCTCGTTGGACGGCAGGTCGTTAATTACAAATGGATCTTTAAAATGAAGACATACGCTGATGGTAAATGTTACCATTCGTAAAGCTCGACTTGTTGCAAAGTAGTTTTCGACAAGTTCAAGGAGATGAATGCAATGAGACTTTCTCACTCGTAGCGATGCTAAATTCTGTTGATATTATGTTAGCAGTTGCTGCATTTTTCAATTATGAAATCTGGCAGATGGATGCCAAAACATCGTTTCCTTCCTTAAGGAAAGGTTGTATGAGATGCAACCAGAAGGTTTTGTCAGTCCTAAGGATGCTAAAAGGTGTGTGAGCTTCAGTGATTCTTCTATGAACTGAAGCAAGCATCTCAGAGTTGGAATATACACTTTGATGAGGTGATCAAAGTTCTGAGTCTATACAAAGTTTATGAGAAACTTGTATTTACAATAAAGTGAGTGGGAGCACTATGGAGTTTCTGGTAAGCATATGTGGTTGACATATTGTTGATCGAAAATGATATAGAATTTCTGGAGAGCATAAACGGTTGTTTGAAAATAGTTTTTCAAAGAAAGACCTGGATAAAGCTACCTAATTGTTGAGCATCAAGATCTATATAGATAGATCAAGATACTTGATGAGACTTTCAATGAGTCCATACCTTGACAAGATTTTGAAAGAGTTCAAAATGGATTAGTCAGAGAAAGAGTTTTCGCCTAATTTGTAAGGTATAAAGTTGAGTAAAACTCAATGCCCAGTGAATGCAGTAGATAGAGAAAAGATGAGTGTCATCACCTATGCTTCAGCCATAGGCTCTATCATGTATGCAATGATGTGCACAAGATCCGATGCCAGCCTTGCCATAAGTATGGCCAGTAGGTTTCAAAGTGATCCTGGAATGGAGCACTGGACGGCGGTCAAGATTGTCCTTAGTAACTAAAAGACTAAGGAGATGTTTCTCGATTATGGAGGTGATAAAGAGTTTCTCGTAAAGAGTTATGTCGATGCAAGCTTTAAACACCAATCCCGATGACTCGTAGTAGCAATCTCGATACGTATAGCGGAGCAGCCATTTGGAATAGTACCAAGGGGAGTGTGGTAGTAGTGTTTACGGTATGACATAGAAATTTGCAAAGTATGCACGGATCTGAATGTCGCAGACCCGTTGACTATAAGACCTCTCTCACATGCAAAGCATGATCGAGCCCCAGAACTCATTGGGTGTTAGATTCATAACAATGCGAATCACATGGTGATGTGAACTAGATTATTGACTCTAGTGCAAGTGGGAGACTGTTGGAAATATGCCCTAGAGGCAATAATAAATTAGTTATTATCATATTTCCTTGTTCATGATAATCGTTTATTATCCATGCTATAAATTGTATTGATCGGAGACTTAGATGCATGTGTGGATACATAGACAAAACCATGTCCCTAGTATGCCTCTAATGGACTAGCTCGTTGATCAAAGACGGTTAAGGTTTCCTAGCCATGGACATGAGATGTCATTTGATAACAGGATCACATCATTAGGAGAATGATGTGATGGACAAGACCCAAACTACAAACGTAGCATATGATCGTGTCAGTTTATTGCTAATGTTTTCTACATGTCAAGTATATGTTCCTATGACCATGAGATCATGCAACTCACAGACATCGGAGGAGTGCCTTGTGTGTATCAAACTTCGCAACGTAACTGGGTGACTATAAAGGTGCTCTACAGGTATCTCCGAGGGTGTCTGTTGAGTTGGCATGGATCAAGACTGGGATTTGTTACTCCGTGTGACGGAGAGGTATCTCGGGGCCCACTCGGTAATACAACATCACAATGAGCCTTGCAAGCAATGTGACTAATTGTTAGTTGCGGGATCTTGTTTTACGGAACGAGTAAAGAGACTTGCCAGTAATGAGGTTGAACTAGGTATGGAGATACCGACGATCGAATCTCGGGCAAGTAACATACCGAAGAACAAAGGGAACATCATACAGGATTAACTGAATCCTTGACATAGAGGTTCGACCGATAAAGATCTTCGTACAATATGTAGGAACCAATGTGGACATCCAGGTCCCGCCCATTGGTTATTGATCGTAGAGGTGTCTCGGTCATGTCTACATAGTTCTCGAACCGCAGGGTCTGCACACTTAAGGTTTGGTGACGTTTTGGTAGTATAGAGTTATGTATGGTGGTTACCTAAGGTTGTTCGGAGTCCCGGATGAGATCCCGGACGTCACGAGGAGCTCCGGAATGGTCCGGAGGTAAAGATTCATATATAGGAAGTCCCAGTTTGGTCACCGGAAAAGTTTCGGGCTCATCGGTAGTGTACCGGGAGTGCCGATAGTGTACCGGGAGACCACCGGGAGGGGTATTTCGATCCAAGAGGCTTCATGGGATGTGGGAGAGTAAATACCAGCCTTTTTTGGGCTGGTGAAAGTCCCACACAAGGCCCATGTGGCTGGGAGAAAAAGCCCAAAGGGAAAAAGGTGGAAAAAGGCCAAAAAAAGGAGGAATCCTAGTCCTACTAGGATTGGAGGAGGAGTCCTCCTCTCCTCCCCACTTTGGTCGACCCAAGGGCTGGTTTTTTGGCATCCAAGACTCCTCCTCCTCTCCTCCTATATATACTAGAGGATTTTAGGGTTTTGGCACAGAATTTTCAGCCACGTGCTACCCGTTCCTCTAGTGCATAGTTTCTCCTCTAGATTGGTTTTTTGCAGTGCTTAGGCGAACCCCTGCCGAAATTGCTCCACGACCATCGTCGGAGCGCCGTCACGCTGCCAGTGAACTCTTCTTCCTCTCCACTTCCTCTTGCTGGATCAAGATGGTGGAGATCGTCATCAAGCTGCACGTGTGCTGAACGCGGAGGTGCCGTCCGTTCGGTGCTAGATCGGAAGGACCGTGATCAAGATCGCGAGACGGTTCGTGACGAGTTCGCGGGATGGATCGTGATGAGTTTGCGGGACGGATCATGATCAAGATCACGAAACGTATCGTGATGAGTTCGCGGGACGGATCATGATGAGTTCACGGGACGGATCGTGATGAGATCGCGGGACGCTCGGCGATTTGGATCGCGAAGACGTTCGACTACACCAACCGCGTTTCTTAACGCTTCCCGCTTAGCGATCTACAAGGGTATGTAGATCCACTCTCCCTCTCGTAGATTCTCATCACCATGGATAGATCTTGCGTGTGCGTAGGATTTTTTTTATTTCCCATGCAACGTTCCCCAACAGTTGTTACTTTATAAGTCGCTGCTATTGCTGCTTTCTCCATGGCGTAGGTCCCTCATTGAGACCGTTCATTCTCATCTTTGACCTTGCTTTCATGGCCCTTCTTCGAATCCACCCCAAATGATTTGGCGTGGGTGAGGTCGTACCTCCCATACTTAGACCGACAATATGCCATGAGCTTCGCTGCCATCTCGATCCCAGGTAAGGTTCGTGCAGCTGTCTCCGGTGCAACCCGCTGCTGCACCCCAGCGTTTTGTAGGAAGTCAAACGTCTTGTGTGGGACGAACCACTCCCACGCAATCGTCACCTGGTCCGGGCAAGGATGGAAGCCAGGGGCGAGGTGAAGTGGCGGCTCGAGCTTCTTGCAGTAGGCAGAGCTCCGAGGGCGAGGTGGAGTTGAGGCGGCTAGGCCGCGCTCAAAGTGGAGGCGAGGCCGGCGGCTCGGCACAGCTGCAACCGGAGGCATGCCGCAGGCGCAGTCAGAAAGGCGGACGAGTTGGAGCGAAGTGGAGCTGGGGGTGGACCGGTTAAGAGGTGAGTTGGAACCGGCAACGGTGTAGCAGGCGAGGCGAGGGAGGAGCCGTTGTTGCAGTGCAGCGACTCGGCCGGCGCCTTGAGGCGACGGAGGCGGAGGCACGACAGGTTGAGGCGGTGGTCTGCTGGCGGGGCGGAACCAGTGCATAGTGTAGCAAGCGCACGGGCGAGGCAGCGAAGGCAGGCCATGCAGCAACTCACGGCAGCGGCTCGAAGCCTACCCCGGCAAGGTGAGGCTGCGGTGGCCGCCCGGAAGCGGGCAAGCGGGCAGCGGCAGGCTGCGTCGAGCCGGAGCAAGGCTTCAACAGTGGCCGGCTTGGCGCACGAAGGCAAAGCGGAAAGCGCACAGGAGGTGGCAACGCAACGGTGGTGGAAAGCCTGGGCGGGGCGAGGTGAGCAGCCACGGCAGACGCGAGATGACAGAGGCGATCCGGCGACGTGGGCGACGAAGGCCGCGGCAGAGGCGAGGCGAGGTGAGCATCGGCAGGGATCCGGCCGATGATGCATGTGTACGGACGCGGCACTGACAGGCAGGCGACCAAGCATGACGCGCAGCTGTGGGCGAGATGGACCATGGGGAGCCCGGGCGGGTCGAGCCGGCGGGCGTCCGGAGTGAAGGCATGGTGAAGTGAAGGCCAGCCACAACCACCAGACAGAGGGCTGGTTCGGTACGCGGCAAGGCCGACCCAAGGCCGCGACGGCCTGATAGGCATCGGCAAAGGCGGAGGAGATTACAGCCGCAGCCACAAAACAAGGCAGAGGCGGGCTCAGAGGCGGGCACAGTAGGAGCAAGGCCGACTGAGACCCGGGCTCTAGCGGCCGTACATAGTACGGATTTGCTACTACTCCATGACTATCTTTTTTTCTTGAGCCGATCGAGGGAACAACAACTGGAGGTTTCCTCGACATGTGCAACTGCCCATGGTCTGTACATATGCGGGATAAAAACCAGCCGATCGTCAAGGGACGTAGGTTAATCGCTGTCTTCTGGACGGATCGACGTGATGGGATTGCGACTTCTGATCGTTGGATCCTTTGATTGAACGTCATTACATTGTTGGGTGATGTTGCTTCCATCCCTGCGTAACACGCGATCTGAAAGATGTCATTGTCGATATTGAATTCCTCAGGACTTGTACCACGTGGGTACGTAGAGTAGACGGATCAACTTTGGTAGATTGGACCAAAAAACTGATTTTGCGGATCAGAAAAAACGGCGGGCGGTACGCTTGATTCTCGTTTCTGATCGTAAATGATGAAATTGTTGGCTCTTGACCAAGGATGTCTCTGTGCGATTGTTCTGTACCGGCTCTTTCTTCATCCGGGAAATTGCGAGCTTCTCAATCCATGGAAGAAGTCCCTCCAAGAACACAGCACCACCGTGAGCTTCGCCTCATGGTGGGCGCCAACCGTCATGGTTTTGTCATGACAGATGTCCAGGTGAATGGACTTAGGTTCGGGGTAGAAGCGCAACTATGTGGCAGCTTGAAGGGGTTGGTTGTAATCGAAAGACGCGAGTTTACCTAGGTTCGGACCCTCCGATGGAGGTAAAAGCCTACGTCCTGCTTGTGTGGCATTGATGATGAAGAAGATCTCTCGGTTACAAGGGTGCTGTTTTGCTACCTCTCATCACGAGAGCCTCTAATCTCTTGTCTATCTCTAATCTCTTGTGTCTGTCTAAACTTGTGGACTTGTGAACCTGTCTCTCTAAGGGCACTCTACCCCTCCTTATATAAGTGGAGAGGGTAGGTTTACAAATAGAGTCTACTCCCAGTAGGACTAGGACTAGTCTTTCATGAATCCAAATACGGGTCTTGTTTCCTTTGTGAGGAAATCCTTTCTCTCTTTTTGGGTCTTCTCTTGTGAGCCGCCTGGCGCCGGCTTGCACGCCGGGTTTTGAGCCTGATCGTCTCGCGACCCGCTAGCTGGGTCACTAATAAAACGCCATGTCTTGACCAGGTCTCCTGTGAGTCGCCAGGCTGTTGGGGAACGTCGCATGGGAAACAAAAAAATTCCTACGCACACGCAAACCTATCCATGGTGATGAGCATCTACGAGAGGGAGAGTGGATCTACGTACCCTTGTAGATCGCTAAGCGGGAAGCGTTAAGAAACGCGGTTGGTGTAGTCGAACTTCTTCGCGATCCAAATCGCCGAGCGTCCCGCGATCCAATCACGAACCGTCCCGCGAACACATCATGATCCGTCCCGCGAACTCAGCACGATCCGTCTCACGATATTGATCACGATCTGTCCCGCGAACTCATCACGATCCATTCCGTGATCACATCACGAACCGTCTCGCGATCTCAATCACGGTCCTTCCGATCTAGCGCCGAACGAACACGTGCAGCTTGATGACGATCTCCACCGTCTCGATCCAGCGAGAGGAGGTGGAGAGGAGAGAGAGTTCACTGGCAGCGTGACGGCGCTCCGGTGATGGTGGTGGAGCAATTCTGGTAGGGCTTCGCCTAAGCGCTGCAGAAAACCGATCTAGAGGAGAAACTATGCACCGATGTAACGGGTAGCACGTGGCCGGAAATTCTGTCCAAAAACCATCCAATCCACTAGTATATATAGGAGGATAGGAGAGGAGAGGCAGCCAAGGCCTTTGGGTCGGCCGAAATAGGAGGTGGGAAGCAATCCTACTTCACCTCCAATCCTAGTTGGAGTAGGATTGCCTCCTATTGGCTGATTTTCCACTTTTTGCTTTAGGACTTTCTCTCCTGCGCCATGGGCCTTTGTGGCTGTTTTCCCAGCCCACTAAGGGCTGGTTATTATTCTCCCACAGCCCATGGACCTCTTGGGGTCGAAATACCCCTCCCGGAGGCCTCCCGGTACACTACCGGCACTCCCGGTACACTACCGGCACTCCCGGTACACTACCGATGAGCCCGAAACTTTTCCGGAAACCAAACTGGGACTTCCTATATATGAATCTTTACCTCCGGACCATTCCGGAGCTGCTCGTGACATCCGGGATCTCATCCGGGACTCCGAACAAACTTCGGTCACCACCATACATAACTCTACACTACCGAAACGTCACCGAACCTTAAGTGTGCAGACCCTGCGGGTTCGAGAACTATGTAGACATGACCAAGACACCTCTACGGTCAATAACCAATGGTAGGACCTGGACGTCCACATTGGTTCCTACATATTCTACGAAGATCTTTATCGGTCGAACCTCTATGTCAAGGATTCAGTTAATCCCGTATAATGTTCCCTTTGTTCTTCGGTATGTTACTTGCCCGAGATTCGATCGTCGGTATCTCCATACCTAGTTCAACCTCGTTACTGGCAAGTCTCTTTACTCGTTCCGTAATACAAGATCCCACTACTAACAATTAGTCACATTGCTTGCAAGGCTTATTGTGATGTTGCATTACCGAGTGGGCCCCGAGATACCTCTCCGTCACACGGAGTAACAAATCCCAGTCTCGATCCATGCCAACTCAACAAACACCATCGGAGATACCTGTAGAGCACCTTTATAGTCACCCAGTTACGTTGCGACGTTTGATACACACAAGGCACTCCTCCGATATCTGTGAGTTGCATGATCTCATGGTCATAGGAACACATACTTGACATGCGGAAAACAGTAGCAATAAACTGACATGATCATATGCTACGTTTGCAATTTGGGTCTTGTCCACCACATCATTATCCTAATGATGTGACCCCGTTATCAAATGACATCTCATGTCCATGGCTAGGAAACCTTAACCATCTTTTGATCAACGAGCTAGTCTATTAGAGGCATACTAGGGACATGGTTTTGTCTATGTATCCACGCATGCATCTAAGTCTCCGATCAATACAATTATAGCATGGATAATAAACGATTATCATGAACAAGGAAATATGATAATAACTAATTTATTATTGCCTCTAGGGCATATTTCCAACAGTCTCCCACTTGCACTAGAGTCAATAATCTAGTTCATATCACCATGTGATTCGCATTGTTATGAATCTAACACCCAACGAGTTCTGGGGCTCGATCATGCTTTGCATGTGAGAGAGGTCTTATAGTCAACGGGTCTGTAACATTCAGATCCGTGTGCACTTTACAAATACCTATGTCAAACTGTAAACACTGCTACCACACTCCGCTCGGTACTATTCCAAATGGCTGCTCCACTATACGTATCCAGATTGATACTACGAGTCATCTGGATTAGTGTTAAAGCTTGTATCGACGTAACTCCTTACGACGAACTCTTTATCACCTCCATAATCGAGAAACATCTCCTCAGTCTCTTAGTTACTGAGGATAATCTTGACCGCTGTCCAGTGATCCATTCCTGGTTCACTCTTGTACCCCCTGACGGACTCATGGCAAGGCACACACAGGTGCGGTACACAGCATGGCATAATATAGAGCCTATGGCTAAGGCATAGGGGACGACGTTTGTCCTTTCTCTTTCTTCTGCCGTTGTCGAGCTTTGAGTCTCACTCAACTTTTACACCTTACAAATCAGGCGAGAACTCTTTCTCTGACTGATCCATTTTGAACCTTTTCAAAATCTTGTCAAGGTATGCACTCATTGAAAGTCTCATCGAGCATCTTGATCTATCTCCATAGATTTTGATGCTCAACAATTAGGTAGCTTCATCCAGGTCTTCCTTTGAAAATCACTTTCCAAATGACCGTTTTATGCTTTCCAGAAACTCTACATTATTTCTGATCAACAATATGTCATCCACATATACTTATCAGAAATTCTATAGTGCTCCCACTCACTTTATTGCAAATACAAGTTTCTCGTAAACTTTGTATAAACATCAAAACTTTGATCACCTCATCAAAGCGTATATTCCAACTCCGAGATGCTTGCTTCAGTCCATGGAAGGATCACCGAAGCTTGCACACCTTTTAGCATCCTTAGGCCTGACAAAACCTTCTGGTTGTATCACATACAACCTTTCCTCAAGTAAACCGTTAAGGAAACGATGTTTTGACATCCATCTGCCAGATTTCATAATTGAAAACACAACAACTGCTAACATAATTCCAACAGACTTTAGCACCACTACGAGTGAGAAAGTCTCATCGTAGTCAACTCCTTGAACTTGTCACAAACATCTTTGCAACAAGTCGAGCTTTACAAATAGTGACATTCACCATCAGTGTCCGTCTTCATTTTAAAGATCCATTTGTACTCAACGACCTGCCGTCCAACGAGCAAGTCTACCAAAGTCTACACTTGGTTTTCATACATGGATCCTCTCGGATTTCATGGCCTCTAACCATTTGTCGGAATCCGGGCCCATCATCGCTTCTCCATAGCTCGTAGGTTCATCGTTTGTCCAACAACATGACCTCCAAGACAGGGTTGTCGTACCGCTTATGAGCAGTACACATCCTTGTCGACCTACAAAGTTCGATAGTAACTTGATCCTGAAGCTTCATGATCATCATCATTAACTTCCTCTTCAACTAATGTAGGCTTCACAGAAACAACATCCTGCGCTGCGCTACTCTCTGGTTGAACAAAGTTTAAACAACCTCATCAAGTTCTATCTTCCTCCCACTTAATTCTTTCGAGAGAAACTTTTCCTCGAGAAAGGATCCGTTTTAGTAACAAACACTTTGCACTTGGATCTGAGATAGAAGGTTCACCCAACTGACCTTAGGGTATTCTATGAAGATGCATTTGTCCGCCTTGGGTTCGACCTCATTAGGTGAAAACATTTTCCACACAAGTGTCGCAGCCCCAAGTATTAAGAAATGACAGCTTAGGTTTCTATCAAACCATAATTCACATGGTGTCATCTCAACAGATTTAGATGGTGCCCTATTTAAAGTGAATGTAGTTGTCTCTAATGCCTAACCCCAAAATTATAGTAGTAAAACGACAAGAGACATCATAGCACGCACCATGTCCAATAGAGCATAACTATGATGTTCGGACACACCATCACACTATGGTGTTCCAGGTGGCGTTTAGTTGTGAAACAACTTTCACATTGTCTTAAGTTGTATGCCAAACTCGTGACTCAGATATTCACCTCCACGATCATATCGCAGTCATTTTTATCTTCTTGTCACGATGATCTTTAAACTTCACTCTGAATTAGCTTGAACCTTTCAAACGATTCAGACTTGTGTTTCATTAAGTAAATATACACTATATCTACTCAAATCATCAGTGAAGCTAAGAAAATAACGATATCCACTGCACGGTACAAGACTCACTAGATTGCATACATCAACATGTATCATTTCCAATGAATCACTTGCCCGCTCCATCCAACGGGGTCCTTTAGTCATCTTGCCCAAGAGGCATGGTTCGCATGTCTCAACCGATTCGAAATGGAATGAGTCCAAATATCCATCACCATGGAGTTTCTTCATGTGCTTTATACCAATATGACATTTTGCGGCAGTACCACAAGTATGTGGTACTATCATTATTTAACTTCTTATCTTTTGACATCAATGTTATGAACATGTGTATTACTACGATCAAGATTTCAACAAACCATTGTCACTGGGTGCATGACCATTGAAGGTATTATTCATGTAAACAGAATAACTATTATTCTCTGACTTAAATGAATAACCGTATTGCAACAAACATGATCTAATCATGTTCATGCTCAACGCAAAACACCAAATAACATTTATTTAGGTTCGTCACTAATCCTGAAGGTAGAGAGAGCGTGCGATGTTGATCACATCAACCTTGGAAACATTTCCAACACACATCGTCACCTCACCCTTAGCTAGTTCTCCGTTTATTCCGTAGCTTTTATTTCGAGTTACTAACATTTAGCAACCGAACCGGTATCCAATACCCAGGTGCTACTAGGAGTACTAGCAAGGTACACATCAATAACTCGTATATCTAATATACTTCTGTCGATGTTGCCAGCCTTCTTATCTACCAAGTATCTAGGGTTGTTCCGCTTCAGCGACCTCTCACCTCATAATAGAAGCACTTAGTCTCGGGTTTGAGTTCAACTTTGGGTTGCTTCACTGGAGCAGCAACTGACTTGCTATCCATGAAGTTTCCCTCCTTGCTCTTGCCCTTTTCAAAACTAGTGGTTTGATTAACCATCAACACTTGACGCTCCTTCTTGATTTCTACCTTCGTGGTGTCAAACATCGCGAACAGCTCAGGGATCAATACTTCTATCCCTGGTGTATTATAGTTCATCACTAAGTTCTAGTAGCTTTAGTGACAGTGACTTGGAGAACTATATCAATCACTATCTTATCTGGAAGATCAACTCCCACTTGATTCAAGCGATTGTAGTACCCAGACAATTTGAGTACATGCTCAATGATTGAGCTATTCTCCTTCATCTTACAGGCAAAGAATCTTGTTGGAGATCTCATATCTCGCAACACAGGCACGAGCCTGAGATCACAATCTCTGCTCCTAGAACATCTCATATATTCCGTGACGTTCAAAACGTTTCAGAGCCTCAATTCTAAGCCGTAATGCATGACGCACTAAACTATCAAGTAGTCATCGAAACGTGCCTGTCAGATGTTCACAACATCTATAGACGACGCTAGAGGGGGTGGCGCACCGAGCGGTGCATTAAGGACATAAACCTTCTGTGCAGCAATGAGGACAATCCTCAGATCACGGACCCAGTCCGCAATATTGCTACCAACATCTTTCAACTCTATTTCTCTAGGAACATATAAAAATTTAAGGGAGCTACAGCGCGAGCTAGTAATCTACAACATAATTTGCAAAGACACTTTGACTATGTTCATGATAATGAGTTCAATTAATCATATTACTTAAGAACTCCCACTCAAATTGACATCCCTCCGATCATTCGAGTGATACATGATCCAAATTCACCAACTCAAGTCCGATCATCACGTGAGTTGAGGTGGCTTGAATGGTGAACATCATTATGTAGATCATATCTACTATATGACTCATGTTCGACCTTTCGGTCTCTCGTGTTCCGAGGCCATGTCTGTACACGCTAGGCTCGTCAAGTTTAACCCGAGTGTTCTGCGCGTGCAAATCTGGCTTGCACCCATTGTATGTGAACGTAGAGTCTATCACACCCGATCATCACGTGGTGTCTCAACACGACGAACTTTCGCAACGGTGCACACTCGGGGAGAACACAGTTCATCTTGAAATTCAAGTGAGGGATCACCTTATAATGCTACCGCCGTACTAAGCAAAACAAGGTGCATAAAAGGATTAACATCTCATGCAATTCATAAGTGACATGATATGGCCATGAACTTGTGTTTAAGATCTCCATCTTCGAAACACCGGCATGATCTCCATTGTCACCGGCACAACACCATGATCTCCATCATCTTGATCTCCATCAATGTGTTGCCATTGGGGTTGTGGCGCCAGCCCTGCTTCTACTTCTATTGCTACCACTTAGCGATAAAGTAAAGCATTACATAGCGCTTAATGATTGACACGCAGGTCATACAATAATTAAAGACAACCCTATGGCTCCTGCCAGTTGCCGTACTCAACGACATGCAAGTCGTGAAATTCTATACATCACATGATCATCTCATACATCACATATACCTCATCATGTAATTGGCCATATCACATCACAACATACCCTGCAAAAACAAGTTAGACGTCCTCTAATTGTTGTTGCATGTTTTACGTGGCTGCTACGGGTATCTAGCAAGAATGATTCTCACCTACGCATAAACCACAACGGTGATACATCGATTGCTTTTAAACCTTCTCAAGGACCGCCTTTGTCGGATCCGATCCAACTAAAGTGAGAGAAACTGTCACCCGCAAGCCATCTAAGCAACAAGTTGCGTCGAGGGAACCGGTCTCTCGTAAGCGTACGAGTAATGTTGGTCCGGGCCGCTTCATCTCACAATCCCGCTAAACCAAAATCCGACCAAGGGAGGAAGCAATCTAAGCATCAACACCCACAAACCTTTTGTGTTCTACTCGAGATCTCATCGAACCATCAACCTAGCTCATGATGCCACTGTTGGGGAACGTCACATGGGAAACAAAAAATTTCCTACGCACACGCAAACCTATCCATGGTGATGAACATCTACGAGAGGGAGAGTGGATCTACGTACCCTTGTAGATCGCTAAGCGGGAAGCGTTAAGAAACGTGGTTGGTGTAGTCGAACTTCTTCGCGATCCAAATCGCCGAGCGTCCCGCGATCCAATCACGAACCGTCCCGCGAACACATCATGATCCGTCCCGCGAACTCAGCATGATCCGTATCACGATCTTGATCACGATCTGTCCTGCGAACTCATCACGATCCGTTCCGTGATCACATCACGAACCGTCTCGCGGTCTCGATCACGGTCCTTCCGATCTAGCGCCGAACGGACGGCACCTCCGCGTTCAGCACACATGCAGCTTGATGACGATCTCCACCGTCTCAATCCAGCGAGAGGAGGTGGAGAGGAGGGAGTTCACCGGCAGCGTGACGGCGCTCCGGTGATGGTGGTGGAGCAATTCCGGCAGGGCTTCGCCTAAGCGCTGCAGAAAACCGGTCTAGAGGAGAAACTATGCACCGGTGTAACGGGTAGCACGTGGCCGGAAATTCTGTTCAAAACCACCCAATCCACTAGTATATATAGGAGGAGAGGAGAGGACAGGCAGCCAAGGCCTTTGGGTCGGCCAAAATAGGAGGTGGGAAGCAATCCTACTTCACCTCCAACCCTAGTTGGAGTAGGATTGCCTCCTATTGGCTGATTTTCCACTTTTTGCTTTAGGACTTTCTCTCCTGCGCCATGGGCCTTTGTGGGTGTTTTCCCAGCCCACTAAGGGATGGTTATTATTCTCCCACGGCCCATGGACCTCTTGGGGTCGAAATACCCCTCCCGGAGGCCTCCCGGTACACTCCCGGCACTCCCGGTACCCTACCGGCACTCCCGGTACACTACCGATGAGCCCGAAACTTTTTCGGAAACCAAATTGGGACTTCCTATATATGAATCTTTACCTCCGGACCATTCTGGAGCTGCTCGTGACTTCCAGGATCTCATCCGGGACTCCGAACAAACTTCGGTTACCACCATACATAACTCTACACTACCGAAACGTCACCGAACCTTAAGTGTGCAGACCCTGCGGGTTCGAGAACTATGTAGACATGACCGAGACACCTCTACGGTCAATAACCAATGGCAGGACCTGGACGTCCACATTGGTTCCTACATATTCTACGAAGATCTTTATCAGTCGAACCTCTATGTCAAGGATTCAGTTAATCCCGTATAACGTTCCCTTTGTTCTTCGGTATGTTACTTGCGCGAGATTCGATCATCGGTATCTCCATACCTAGTTCAACCTTGTTACCGGCAAGTCTCTTTACTCGTTCCGTAATACAAGATCCCACAACTAACAATTAGTCACATTGCTTGCAAGGCTTATTGTGATGTTGCATTACCGAGTGGGCCCCGAGATACCTCTCCGTCACACGGAGTAACAAATCCCAGTCTCGATCCATGCCAACTCAACAAACACCATCAGAGATACCTGTAGAGCACCTTTATAGTCACCCAGTTACGTTGCGACGTTTGATACACACAAGGCACTCCTCCGATATCTGTGAGTTGCATGATCTCATGGTCATAGGAACACATACTTGACATGCGGAAAACAGTAGCAATAAACTGACACGATCATATGCTACGTTTGCAGTTTGGGTCTTGTCCATCACATCATTATCCTAATGATGTGACCCCGTTATCAAATGACATCTCATGTCCATGGCTAGGAAACCTTAACCATCTTTTGATCAACGAGCTAGTCTATTAGAGGCATACTAGGGACATGGTTTTGTCTATGTATCCACACATGCATCTAAGTCTCCGATCAATACAATTATAGCATGGATAATAAACGATTATCATGAACAAGGAAATATGATAATAACTAATTTATTATTGCCTCTAGGGCATATTTCCAACAAAGGCCGGGTCATACCGCGGGGTATATCCCCAATAGTTACCGTTATGTATAGGAGATCAGCTAGGTCCAACCAAAATTCAGTGAGTAAAAATACTCCATAAAGAATTTACTCCACTGAATACTCCGTTATATAAAGGGGATCGATTATAAATGCACTTATATTTAGGAACAGAGGAAGTACTCAACTGTTTCAGTCTACATGGCATCCCTACCTGATCAATTCGGCCTGATGCTGCTCCACACGACATCATCTGCAGTGTCCCCGATTGCAAACCAACATCCCCTTTCCTCTTAGGTATTGTTTGGTAAAAGCTTTTTGGGGAGGTTTAGGGCAACTCCAGGGCGAGTCATCAAGCGAACCAACTTGTGATTAAATAGTTAGAAGAACAGTGGCATCCCTAGCATGCTAGGGTTCAAATTCTAGACTTGATATTGTTTCTCGCATTTTTTTGGATTTATTTCTACAATGTATGTTCAATGGAAGGTGACGTTTTTGTCGACAATGAAGGTGTGTGTGGCGATTTCGTAATCTCAAGATGATGTCCCAACTTAGCCTGTCGAAAGTGCTCATAGGGATAGGGTGTGTATCATGTATTCATAGTAGTTCCAATCCAAGCACTGGTGAAACAGTCAGTCTTTTCATGCATGCCACTCAACAAGATCAAGTGAATTCCGTGGAAAAAAGAGCATGTAAATTCGATGCCAGCTGAAAAAGTGTTAGAACATACTACAAATACCCTTGAAACTACAATTTATTGCCTCATTGACATGTCATTGCTACTAGCGGTAGCGATGACAACAGTTAAAAGGGAATGAGACTGAGTTGCGCCAAATAATTACATCAGAAGTTTGCCACACCTTAATTTCTTTCGTCCTCCACCTCTGTATGTAAGAGTGGATTTGTTGTATCCAGTACCAATGTATCCTCTATCTCATTCGTCCAGTTTGCATCAAGATTCGTGTCATTCATATGCAAAAGATTCTCTATTTTGTTTCTGCCAAATAAGAGAACATTTGAGCGTGAAACTTTCCAAGTCAACTATACACAAGTGCCACTCATTGTATAAAATATTTTTTACTTTTTGATGAACCATAAATTTTTCAAATTTCAAATTTGAACGACTTTATCATTTTTAAAATTTATGTTCCGTCAAAAAATCCAAACAAATTATGCACATAGAAGCACTTGTGTGATATAGATCTGCAAAGTTTCGAGTTGACATATTCTTTTATTTGGGAGAAAAAAAATAGAAGTTTGCTTACATGAACTTTGATGAAAAAGAAATAGTGATAATAGAGGGTACACTGGTATGGAGATACAACTAGAACTTTCCCCGTATGCAATCATAACAAAAAATAACCAGATGTTATTTTTACATCCAATCGATCCTAAAAGTTGTCAAACAGTGCGAGTGCCCTTCCTTCTTTGGCTCCTAGTTTGGTTGTCCATAGAAACCTCACGCCCCTTTTTGTTATGTGCCTTGAAACGGATGGATACTATTGACCATCCACATGCCTCACACAACAATGCATCCTCCTTTTAGGAGAACTTTAGTCCCTTCTGTTAGAGCCTATTTCTCCATATGTGGTTTTGGTAATTGTTGACAATCCCTATGGACTAACGGTTGCCTTGAGTTATATTCGAAGGATTTGTCCGTAGCTACTTCTTGAAGTCCATCTGTTGGTTTCAAGGAGTTTATATTGTGACCAAGGTGGTATTCAAGGTTTATCCAAAGATTGGTCATGTGAGAGTTGAGCTTATTGCAAGCATGTCTTGAACAAGAAGTTTGTGTGAGCATTCATGTTTACCTTCAAGACATCATCTTTATGAAGAGAGAAGATAAGATACAAGGTTGATCAATAATAATTTAAAGAGTGAACCAAGTTGATCAACACACAAAGCGTACAAGATATACCGAGAGGGATCAAATGATCCCATGATATGGTATGCATTGTCCATTACGCTTTGTGTACTAACCCATGGTCTACATGGGTGTTCTTTGTAGGGTTAGGTATATTTATATGGGATTTCATCAAGAGGAAGATCCCATACAACACATGGAAGATGACATCAAGTGGTGATCGTCATCAAGGTTGCGGTGTGCAAGTTCAAGTGAAGAATCACAGAGAGATCATGCTTGAAGCTTGCCGTTCATTGTGGTGACAATGGACTTGTGAAGATGTGCCTAAGATTGGCTCACCCATAGTGGGGTATGGGGAAGCAATCTACTAATCTTCATCAAACCGGCGCAATCAAGAAAGGTGGTCCATCTTGAGAAAGTCAAGATCGTCATCATCTAGCTCAAGTGGACTATGCGCAAGGCAAAGGTTTGATCTTGATAGGGTTTTCTATTTTACCAGTCTCATGGTGCTAGTTGCGAGACCGAGTTATAAGATACATCGTCGTACTATCAAGGGGGGCTCTCAAGTGAGTAGCTTGATCGTATCGTTCGTTGAGAGCGCAAATCATTGCATTCTTGGCATCATCATATTTATTGGTTCTTGGTTGGCTTTTCTTTTTGTGGTTTCTCGAGCTTATGGTTAGCTTCATAACAAGCTCAAGTTCATCGAAAACAGAGTCCATATGCATCCTCTATGATGTTTTCGATGTTGGAGTTTTTGTCGGTTCTTCTTTCATAGAGGTTTCACATCTCTATTTCATTGGCATTTTCACATATATATGTTTGGATAGTGATTGTCGTGTGCTATCCAACAAGCTTGAGATTGCTCAATTCGGAGCTCGTATGCGAAAGTTATAGCGGTTCTAGTGCGAGGGTCGTTTTTCTCTGAATAGTCGGTAGTACCGCTCGGTACCATGGTAGTACCGCTTGGGCGGTACTTCCACTATGTACTACCTCTGCTACTTCCGCTTATAATTTTCTCTTTGGTAAGGTTGGTTTTCTAGACGGTAGTAATGGTCGGTGGTAGGGCGGTAGTACCGCCCGCGCGGTATTACTGCTCTCAAGTACCACTGCTACTACTGCTTAATTTCGCGTTCTGGAGTCTTACTGCTTCACAGCGGAAGTACCGCTCCAGTGGAACTACCGCCTCGAGTTTCTGCCGTTTTGCATGTTTTCTTGGAACTACCATGCTAAGCGGTAGTACCGCTCAGCCGAGCGGTAGTACTACTTGTGCACGACTTGTGCACATAACTGTTGGATTTGGGGGGGCTATAAAAGGGGGTCTTCTTCCCCATTGTTCTCTAACACTTGAGCTCATGTACTTCCCCCATTCTTGACTTTCTTTGAGCTTGCTAACTCTCAATCCCTCCAATGAGTCTTGCTAGTTCTAGAGGGAAAAGAGAGAGGAGATCTAGATCCACATTTCCACCAATCTCTTTCTCCTCTATGTGTAGCGACCCGACCCAATACGGTCAAGTCTCTATGCTTTCAGTGCCATCCCTGGATCAGTATGCTGGCCCACACAGTACTTTGATGAAATACCATAACATCACATGTAAAATAAATACCGCAGATCCAGAGTATACCTTATTTATCACAGCGGAAACAACTCAATAAGGGTGTGGAGTCCCATCAACACCAACGGCAAGTTGAGTGTAGACAGTAACCCTACAACATTACTCTTACTCGTCATAGAAAATCCTGCAACATGATACGTTGCAGCCGTGTAGGTCAATACATTGAATGTACTAGCAAGATCACATATGAAAGGAGATGAAAATATGTCTATCACTATATGCAATATGGCGGTGGAGGCTCTATGTCTGAGCTTTTTCATAAAGCTGATTTTTCCCTAACAAAAATAAATAATCAAATCATACTACAAAGTTGATATCATTAATGAGATGGTTCCACCAACCAAATTCTCATATTCCAAAGTTATCATTAATCCCAAATTCATTTAATCAGTAATAGTGTTGAGAATATCCAGATAATCCAATTCCAGCCGCTCAAGTTGTCCGTAACCGGGGACATGGCTAATCGATTAGTTTAACACTCAACAGAGGTTTGCACACTTTTCCCGCAAGACTCGGTCGCCTCCCTTGAAGTCCTCACACTGCCTGGTGTTTGAGAATGGGATGACCGAGACATACTCTTTCCGGAGTACTCAATTATGCTAGAGCCCATAATAGCTTGCGGCTGCACATGGAAGCTTCTGGTCTCAGATGATCCACCAATCTCTTTCAGCCTGGGTGGCCTTCCATAAAACTGGGTGATCACCGGTTAATCCCCAGGATCCCCTAGTAAAACTGGGTGGTCACTGGTCAATCCCCAGGATACCCTCTTAAATCTGTAGCATTGGGTGATCACTAGTCAATCCCTAGGATACCCTTTTGAATCTGTAGAACCGGGTGATCACTAGTCAATCCCTAGGATCCCCTCTTGAGTCCATCGAACCGGGTGATCACTAGTCAATACCTAGGAACCCCTCTTCTTGCAAGCAGTCCACCCAGAGGTGTATTGCAATATTGAGGTCTTGTAGTCTTAAGGTTGATAGAGATATCATTATAACACTCACATCTCACATGAAACACTCATACCAATCCCCGTCTATGGAAGCATAGCTGCAACTAACTTAATACCGATTCCCGAGGCTTGGCGACAAAGGTGTGGGTTCCTACCTCATGATTCTACGGAAGCTACAAGTTTTAATATTCCTAATGAATGGAAAATGAAAAGGGTGGCACTAATGCAATAAAATCATAGGTATTCGAAATATGATCAAAGTAAACTTGCCTCGTGTAGTTGGTGAAGATTATCTCGCTCTCAGAAATTACTCATAATACTATTCATCACTCTCTAAGAGAAATCTATATAATCAAACATTGCATTCACATAAGAAATCATGTCTAGCAAGCATTCTAGCACCCAAACTAACAATAAAAAAACACTAAGAAAATAAATTTGAAAACAAAAGAGAACCGAATTCCAACAAAAACTTGAGAGGAAAACTATAAAGACTAACAACATACAACAAAAATAATTTTGCCCTAAATAAAACTTAACCGCTAGTTACAACACCAAACTAATAAATTAGCAGAAAATAAAAGTGCTAAACTAATAACTTAACAGAAAGTATTTTTCTCAAAGTTTAAGTTGTAAAAAGAATCTATCTAATTGCTATTATACAACTCTAGTTATGATCTATACAAATTTTAATACAATTTTTTTTAGCAAAACTACTTTTATTTAATTATAATTTTTTATACTGATGTATAATAGAAACATATTATAATGTTTTCAATAGTGACAAAAAAATACTTAAAACAATTAAAAACAAAAAAATATGAATAAAACAAATCTACAGTAAAAACAGTACTCTTTTTACTGCAATTCAATTTTAAATTAATCCGACAATAATTTGAGAACCCTTACTAGATAGGCAAAACACCTAGTGACAATTTGCAAAAAGAATCATCCGACTTTTTTCTATAAAACTCAAGTGAAGTCAAAATTAAGGATTTAAGAGAATTTGATCAAACTCATATTTAATTAGTCAAACATAAAAACTTTTTACCTATTCAGAAACTTTACAAAATTTGTGATCTAATGCAACTAGAATCACTCAATTTGGATATGTATACTAGGAGATATGATTTTTTTAAGATTGCTATTTTTCTCAAAAGCAGAATTACGGGAATTTCCTGGAGCTCACCGGAGTTGGTCGCCAGAGTTGGGGAAGATGAGCTCGGATCATATGTTGCAGTAGCTCCTGGACAAAGGAGAGCTCGGGACAGGGAACAGGACGTCGCAACAACCTCTTGGGAGGCCGGTTAAGGGCAACCTAATCCTTAGGCGGCGGTGGAGAAGTCACCGAAGTTGACGAACTCCGGCGAGTTCGTGCGGTTGATGGAGTGGAGGAGCAGAGCTCTCGAGGGACGGAATCAGTCAAGGGGAGAGGGGGCTTCATAGGGGCGGTATTTATAGGCCTCGAAGATGCGTCTAGGTGCAGCAGCAAGGGTGAGCAAATCCGGCATGCCCTGTTTCTTCGCCGGCGTCGATCTCGGCCATTAAGGCCTCTTAATGATGGGGAGGAGCGGGAAAGGAAGAATCCAGAGGAGAGGAAGCTTCCGGGAAGATAGGGAGAAGGAAAGGGCCGGGAGGGCACACTAATCACGGCGGCCATGGCGATCTGGAGCTGCCCGTTCTGGAGCTCTCGTGAGGTTGGGGACGACCTGGTAGGCCCAACTTCACGTGGGCTTTTTTTACCGCAAGGTGAACAGAAGCAAATAGAAAATAATAGTATTACATTTTATATATGCATATTATAGATGAAAATTTTTAGCAGGAAATATCCTAAATCATGAACATGATTTTATTTCCAAAACAAAAGAATTTTTGTAAATATATTTTTGAAAATTCCAATAAATAAATAAATTGAATTTGATTTAAAATGTTTTTCAAATAAGTTTCTGTTGGTTTCGTAATTCATTCTCCATTTTTTAATGATATTTTAAGGAGTCATATTTCCTTCTTTCTTTATTTTATTTGAATAAATAGGAATGAATTTGAAACTCAAAATGGAAACTTTCCAAAAGTGAATTCAAATTGTAAAGTCAGAAATGATTTTACACAACTTTCCACTCTATTTCATACTTTTCAGAATTCATATTATCTGCTCTCATGAAAATCCTTGAGTGGCAGAAAGTTTTTTTTGAATTATTTCTAATGAGATTCAAATTGTCATCAACGAAATAATTCCTTTTATTCCTTCCCATTAAGTTTTTTTCAAAAGTTTCATATTCCACTCAATTTCACACAATCAATCACACATCATTCAAGCAAACAAATCCTAATTATTTATTTAATATAACTTCCAAAATTTAGAATTTTTGGGATGTTACAAACTACCACACTTAAAATGAATCTCGTCCTCGAGATTCGAAGAGGCTAGAAAAAAGGTTATGTTTGGGGGGTGTCTTCTTGAAAATCCATTCATCCTCAAAATGGCTGGGGTGCTACTACCCTTAGAATCAAAATCATGGTTCCGTCCAAAACTCATGTACTTCCTCCTTCGAGTAGACACAATCAGTCTAATCACAACTTCAGAATAACACCTTCATCGATGCTCTTCCGTTAGAGGCATATTGTTTCCCATGAGTCCTTTCATAAGTTCTTCCGGGGCTTGGACATGTCTGACGCCAATGCTAAACCATGGTCGTTAATCTAATGGTGGTCAACAAATAATGGTTCCTGCAGGAAAATGGTCTGGGTTGAATCTCACCGTATAACCTATGTTTGGCAACAACTGCCTGGTACCAGGGTTTTCTTATTATACCATTCTAAGGTTTAAACAAGGTTCTAATGATCGTCGTCACTTTACTATGGGTAAGTCTCTTTAGATTTACATTCCAAATAGCAAGAGAAAATGATAGGGGTAAGTCGGTATGGTGATCAATCCCTTCCGCACCAAAATCATTACCTTGTATAAGGTTTAGTGAATCTCGTATTTCTAACACTTGGGCATTCTGACAAGCATTGTAGAATTTCTCTTGTCCACGAACGAAGTTCAGATAAATCCATTTATTCTGCAAGCTAGGCAAAACATATATCATTTCTTCACAACTCTCAGGTTTTTGCGTAATCTCCTAAGAAAACGTCTGCTAATCTAATCATAGCTTCTTACAAATTTTCTTCTTCCATCAAGGTAGAGCTTGATCCTTATTAATCCTGAGGTATGTGGGTTGTTGGACCATTTCAACACTTGTATAGCTTTAAGTCATCCTTGGAGTTCCTATTGTTCCATATTCCAACACTACACCTTCTTTAAATCCAATAGTACTTCATTCCTCCATAACCTTGTGGTAACCATCATATTAAAATAATTCTCAGACTTTGTCCAGACTCCACTATGTGGAAATACATTTTCCTTTCCAATGGTATGTTTACTGATAAAGGTATTGGTTCATCACATCATTCCTTTACTTCATCCCTAATATCATTCTCAAAACTTAGATTTGAAAAGTACTGTACTACAGGTGTTGTCATCCACATAGTTGTTGGGGAACGTCGCATGGGAAACAAAAAATTTCCTACGCACACGCAAGATCTATCCATGGTGATGAGCATCTACGAGAGGGAGAGTGGATCTACATACCCTTGTAGGTCTCTAAGCGGGAAGCGTTAAGAAACGCGGTTGGTGTAGTCGAACGTCTTCGCGATCCAAATCGCCGAGCGTCCCGCGATCCGATCACGATCCGTCCCGTGAACTCATCACGATTCGTCCCGCGAACTCATCACAATCCGTCTCGCGATCTTCATCATGATCCGTCCCGTGAACTCATCATGATCCATCCCGCGAACTCATCACGATCTATCTCGCGATCTTGAACACGGTCCTTCCGATCTAACGCCGAACGGACGACACCTCCGCGTTCAGCACACGTACAGCTCGATGACGATCTCTGCCTTCTTGATCCAGCAAGAGGGAGCGGAGAGGTAGAATAGTTCTCCAGCAGCGTGACGGTGCTCCGGCGATGGTGGTGGAGCTATTCCGGTAGGGCTTCGCCTAAGCACTGCAGAAATCCGATCTAGAGGAGAAACTATGCACTGGAGGAACGGGCAGCACGTGGCTAAAAATTCTGTGCCAAAACCCTAAAACCTCTAGTATATATAAGATCAAGAGAGGAGGTTTGGCGCAAGGGCAAATCCTACTAGGAGGCTTCGGCCGAAGCTAGAGAGAAGAGTCCTCCTCCTCCTCCAATCCTAGTAGGATTAGGACTCTTACTTTTTTGCCTTTTTGCCTTTTTTCCACCTTTTATCTTTGGGCTTTTCTTCCCTAACCGCATGGGCCTTGTGTGGGACTTCCACCAGCCCACTAAGGGCTGGTATTCACTCTCCCACAGCCCATGTAGCCTCTTGGGTCGAAATACCCCTCCCGATGGTCTACCGGTACACTACCGGCACTCCCGGTACACTACCGATAAGGCCGAAACTTTTCCGGCGACCAAAATAGGACTTCCTATATATCAATCTTTACCTCCGGACCATTCTGAAGCTCCTCGTGACATCCGGGACTCCGAACAACCTTCGGTAACCACCATACATAACTCTATACTACCAAAACGTCACCAAACCTTAAGTGTGCAGACCCTGCGGGTTCGAGAACTATGTAGACATGACCGAGACACCTCTACGGTCAATAACCAATAGCGGGATCTATATGCCCATATTGGTTCCTACATATTCTACGAAGATCTTTATCGGTCGAACCTCTATGTCAAGGATTCAGTTAATCCCGTAAGATGTTCCCTTTGTTCTTCGGTATGTTACTTGCCCGAGATTCGATTGTCGGTATCTCCATACCTAGTTCAACCTCGTTACTGGCAAGTCTCTTTACTCGTTCCGTAATACAAGATCTCGTGACTAACACTTAGTCACATTGCTTGCAAGGCTTATTGTGATGTTGCATTACCGAGTGGGCCCTGAGATACCTCTCTGTCACACGGAGTAACAAATCCCAGTCTTGATCCATGCCAACTCAACAGACACCCTCGGAGATACCTGTAGAGTACCTTTATAGTCACCCAGTTACGTTGTGACGTTTGATACACAGAAGGCACTCCTCCGGTGTCAGTGAGTTGCCTGATCTCATGGTCATAGGAACATATACTTGACATGCAGAAAACAATAGCAGTAAACTGACACGATCATATGCTACGTTTGTAGTTTGGGTCTTGTCCATCACACCATTCTCCTAATGATGTGATCCCGTTATCAAATGACATCTCATGTCCATGGCTAGGAAACCTTAACCATCTTTGATCAACGAGCTAGTCTATTAGAGGCATACTAGGGACATGGTTTTGTCTATGTATCCATACATGCATCTAATTCTCCGATCAATACAATTATAGCATGGATAATAAACGATTATCATGAACAAGGAAATCTGATAATAAATAATTTAATATTTCCTCTAGGGCATATTTCCAACAGTCTCCCACTTGCACTAGAGTCAATAATCTAGTTCACATCACCATGTGATTCGCATTGTTATGAACCTAACACCCAATGAGTTCTGGGGCTCGCTCATGCTTTGCATGTGAGAGTGGTCTTATAGTCAACGGGTCTGCGACATTCAGATCCGAGTGTACTTTGCAAATCTCTATGTCAAACCTTAAACACTGCTACCACACTCCACTTGGTACTATTCCAAATGGCTACTCCACTATACGTATCCAGATTGCTACTACGAGTCATCCGGATTGGTGTTAAAGCTTGCTTCGACGTAACTCTTTACGACGAACTCTTTATCACCTCCATAATTGAGAAAACATCTCCTTAGTCTTTTAGTCACTAAGGATAATCTTGACCGCTGTCCAGTGATCCACTCCTGGATCACTCTTGTACTCCTTGACGGACTCATGGCAAGGCACACATAGGTGCGGTACACAACATGGCATACTATACAGAGCCTATGGCTAAGGCATAGGGGGCGACATTCATCCTTTCCCTTTCTTCTGCCGTTGTCGAGCTTTGAGTCTCACTCAACTTCACACCTTACAAAGCAGGCAAGAACACTTCTCTCTGACTAATCCATTTTGAACTCTTTCAAAATCTTGTCAAGGTATGTACTCATTGAAAGTCTTACCAAACATCTTGATCTATCTTTATAGATCTTGATGCTCAACAATTAGGTAGCTTTATCCAGGTCTTCCTTTGAAAAACTCTTTTCAAACAACCGTTTATGCTCTCCAGAAATTCTACATCATTTCCGAATAGCAATATGTCATCCACATATACTTATCAGAAATTCTATAGTGCTCCCACTCACTTTATTGCAAATACAAGTTTCTCGTAAACTTTGTATAGACTCAAAAACTTTGATCACCTCATCAAAGTGTATATTCCAACTCCGAGATGCTTGCTTCAGTTCATAGAAGAATCACTGAAGCTTGCACACCTTTTAGCATCCTTAGGACTGACAAAACCTTCTGGTTGTATCACATACAACCTTTCCTCAAGTAAACCATTAAGAAAACAATGTTTTGACATCCATCTGCCAGATTTCATAATTGAAAGTGCAGCAACTGCTAACATAGTTTCAACAGACTTTAGCATCACTACGAGTGAGAAAGTCTCATCGCAGTCAACTCCTTGAACTTGTCGTAAACTTGTTTGCAACAAGTCGAGCTTTACAAATGGTGACATTTACCATCAGCGTCTGTCTTCATTTTAAAGATCCATTTGTACTTAACGACCTGCCGTCCAATGAGCAAGTCCACCAAAGTCTATACTTGGTTTTCATACATGGATCCTTTCTCGGATTTCATGGCCTCTAACCATTAGTTGGTTTTCAGGCCCATCATCGTTTCTCCATAGTTTGTAGATTCATCGTTGTCCAACAACTTGACCTCTAAGACAGGGTTGTCGCACCACTCAGGAGTAGTACACGTCCTTGTCGACCTACGAGGTTCGATAGTAACTTAATCCGAAGCTTCATGATCATCATCATTAACTTCCTCTTCAACTAACGTAGGCTTCACAGAAACAACTTCCTGCGCTGCGCTACTCTCTGGTTGAAACAGAGGTTCAATAACCTCATCAAGTTCTATCCTCCCCCCACTCAATTCTTTCAAGGGAAACTTTTTCTTGAGAAAGGACCTAGTTTTAGCAATAAAAAATTTATGCTTGGATCTGAGATAGAAGGTTCACCCAACTGTTCTTAGGGTATTCTATGAAGATGCATTTGTCCGCTTTGGGTTCGAGCTCATTAGGTGAAAACATTTTCCACACAAGCGTCGCAGCCCCAAACATTAAGAAATGACATCTTAGGTTTCTATCAAACCATAATTCACACGGTGTCATCTCAACGGATTTAGATGGTTCCCTATCTAAAGTGAATGTAGTTGTCTCTAATGCATAACCCCAAAATTATAGTAGCAAAACGATAAGAGACATCATAGCAAGCACCATTTTCAATAGAGCATGGCTATGACGTTCGAACACACCATCACACTATGGTGTTCCAGGTGGCGTGAGTTGTGAAACAACTTTCACATTGTCTAAAATTGTATGCCAAACTCATAATTCAGATATTCAACTCCACAATCATATCGCAAACATTTTTATCTTCTTGTCACAATGATCTTAAACTTCACTCTGAATTTGCTTGAACTTTTCAAACGATTCAGACTTGTGTTTCATTAAGTAAATATACACTATATCTACTCAAATCATCAGTGAAGGTAAGAAAATAACGATATCCACCACACGCTACAAGACTCATTGGATTGCATACATCAACATGTATCATTTCCAATAAATCACTTGCCCGCTTCATCAAAACAGAAAACGGGGTCCTTAGTCATCTTGACCAAGAGGCACGGTTCGCATGTCTCAACCGATATGAAATCGAATGAGTCCAAAGATCCATCAGCATGGAGTTTCTTCATGCGTTTTATACCAATATGACATTTAGCGGCAGTGCCACAAGTATGTGGTACTATTATTATTAACTTTGTATCCTTTTTGGCATCAATGTTATGAACATGTGTATTACTACGATCAAGTTTCAACAAACCATTCTTACTGGGTGCATGACCATTGAAGATATTATTCATGTAAATAGAATAACCATTATTCTCTAACTTAAATGAATAATCGTGTTGCAATGAACATGATCTAATCACGTTCATGCTCAACGCAAAAACACCAAATAACATTTATTTAGGTTCGTCACTAATCTCGAAGGTAGAGAGAGCGTGTGATGTTGATCACATCAACCTTGGAAACATTTCCAACACACATCGTCACCTCACACTTAGCTAGTATCCGTTTATTCCGTAGCTTTTACTTCGAGTTACTAACATTTAGCAACCGAACCGGTATCCAATACCCAGGTGCTACTAGGAGTACTAGCAAGGTACACATCAATAACATGTATATCAAATATACTTCCGTCGACTTTGCCAGCCTTCTTATCTACCAAGTATCTAGGGTTGTTCCGCTTCAGCGACCGTTCTCCTCATAACCGAAGCACATAGTCTCGGGTTTGGGTTAGACTTTGGGTTGCTTCACTAGAGCTGCAACTTACTTGCTATCCATGAAGTTTCCCTCCTTGCTCTTGCCCTTCTCGAAACTAGTGGTTTTGACTAACCATCAACACTTTGACACTCCTTCTCGATTTCTACCTTCGCGGTGTCAAACATTGCGAATAGCTCAGGGATCATTACTTCTATCCCTGGCGTTTTATAGTTCATCACCAAGTTCTAGTAGCTTTAGTGACAGTGACTTGGAGAACTATATCAATCACTATCTTACCTGGAAGATCAACTCCCACTCGATTCAAGCGATTGTAGCACCCAGACAATCTGAGCACATGCTCAACGATTGAGCTATTCTCTTTCATATTACATGCAAAGAATCTTGTTGGAGATCTCATATCTCGCAACACGGGCATGAGCCTGAGATCCTAATTTCAGCTCTTAGAACATCTCATATGTTCTGTGACGTTCAAAACGTTTTGGAGCCTCAATTCTAAGCCGTAATGCATGACGCACTAAACTATCAAGTAGTCATCAGAACGTGCCTGTCAGATGTTCACAACATCTACAGACGAAGCTAGAGGGGTTGGCGCACCGAGCGGTGCATTAAGGACATAAGCCTTCTGTGTAGCAACGAGGACAATCCTTAGATCATGGAGCCAGTCCGCAATATTGTTACAATCATCTTTCAACTCTATTTCTCTAGAACATATAAAAATACAAGGGAGCTACAACGTGAGCTAGTAATCTACAACACAGTTTGCAAAGACACTACTGACTATGTTCATGATAATGAGTTCAATTAATCATATTACTTAAGAACTCCCACTCAAATTGACATCCCTCCGGTCATTCGAGTGACACATGATCCAAATTCACCAACTCAAGTCCGATCATCACGTGAGTTGAGGTGGTTTCAATGGTGAACATCATCATGTTGATCATATCTGCTATATGACTCATGTTCGACCTTTTGGTCTCTTGTGTTTTGAGGCCATGTCTGTACATGCTAGGCTCGTCAAGTTTAACCCGAGTGTTCTGCACGTGCAACACTGGCTTGCACCCGTTGTATGTGAACGTAGAGTCTATCACACCCGATCATCACGTGGTGTTTCAACACGACGAACTTTCGCAACAGTGCACACTCGGGGAGAACACAATTTATCTTGAAATTAAGTGAGGGATCACCTTATAATGCTACCGTCGTCCTAAGAGAAACAAGGTGCATAAAAAGGATTAACATCACATGCAAATCATAAGTGACATGATATGGCCATGAACTTGTGCTTTTGATCTCCATCTAGAAAGCACCGGCATGATCTCCATCATCACCGGCAAGAAACCATGATCTCCATCAACGTGTCGCCATCGGGGTTGTCGCGCCCAATATGCTTCTACTACTATTGCTACTGTTTAGCGATAAAGTAAAGCATTACATAGCGCTTAATGATTGACACGCATGTCATACAATAATTAAAGACAATCCTATGGCTCCTGCCGGTTGCCATACTCATCGACATGCAAGTCATGATAAATCTATACATCACATGATCATCTCATACATCACATATATCACATCATATAATTGGCCATATCACATCACACCATACCCTGCAAAAACAAGTTAGACGTCCTCTAATTGTTGTTGCATGTTTTACATGGCTGCTACGGGTATCTAGCAAGAACAATTCTCATCTACGCAAAAACCACAACGGTGATACACTAGTTGCTTTTCAACCTTCTCAAGGACCGCCTTTGTCGAATCCGATCCAACTAAAGTGAGAGAAACTGGCACCCGCAAGCCATCTATGCAACAAGTTGCGGTCGAGGGAACTGGTCTCTCGTAAGCATACGAGTAATGTTGGTAAGGGCCGCTTCATCTCACAATACCGCTGAACCAAATCCGACAAAGGGAGGAAGCAATCTAAGCATCAACGTCCACAAACCTTTTGTGTTCTACTCGAGATCTCATCTACACATAGACCTAGCTCATGATGCCACTGTTGGGGAACGTCGCATGGGAAACAAAAAATTTCCTACGCACACGCAAGATCTATCCATGGTGATGAGCATCTACGAGAGGGAGAGTCGATCTACATACCCTTGTAGATCTCTAAGCGGGAAGCGTTAAGAAACGCGGTTGGTGTAGTCGAACGTCTTCGCGATCCAAATCGCCAAGCGTCCCGCGATCTCATCCCGATCCGTCCCGTGAACTCATCATGATCCGTCCCGTAAACTCATCATGATCCATCCCACGAACTCATCACGATCTGTCTCGTGATCTTCATCACAATCCGTCCCACGAACTCATCACGATCCGTCCTGCGAACTCATCACGATCTGTCTCGCGATCTTGATCACGGTCCTTCCGATCTAGCGTCGAACGGACGGCACCTCCGCGTTCAGCACACGTATAGCTGGATGACGATCTCCGCCTTCTTGATCCAGAAAGAGGGAGCGGAGAGGTAGAATAGTTCTCCGGCAGCGTGACGGCGCTCTGGCGATGGTGGTGGAGCTATTCCGGCAGGGCTTTGCCTAAGCACTGCAGAAATCCGATCTAGAGGAGAAACTATGCACTGGAGGAACGGGCAGCACGTGGCTAAAAATTATGTGCCAAAACCCTAAAACCTCTAGTATATATAAGAGGAAGAGAGGAGGCTTGGCGCAAGGGAAAATCCTACTAGGAGGCTTCGGCCGAAGCTAGGGAGGAGAGTCCTCCTCCTCCAATCCTAGTAGGATTAGGACTCTTCCTTTTTTGCCTTTTTGCCTTTTTTCCACCTTTTATCTTTGGGCTTTTCTTCCCTAACCGCATGGGACTTGTGTGGGACTTCCACCAGCCCACTAAGGGCTGGTATTCACTCTCCCACAGCCCATGTAGCCTCTTGCGTCGAACTACCCCTCCCGATGGTCTACTGGTACACTACTGGCACTTCCGGTACACTACCGATAAGCCCGAAACTTTTCTGGCGACCAAAATAGGACTTCTTAGATATAAATCTGTACCTCCAGACCATTCCGGAGCTCCTCATGACATCCGGGATCTCATCCGGGACTCCTAACAACCTCCGTTCACCACCATACATAACTCTATACTACCGAAACGTCACCAAACCTTAAGTGTGCAGACCCTGCGGGTTCGAGAACTATGTAGACATGACCGAGACACCTCTACGGTCAATAACCAATAGCGGGACCTCGATGCCCATATTGGTTCCTACATATTCTACGAAGATCTTTATCGGTCGAACCTCTATGTCAAGGATTCAGTTAATCCCGTAAGATGTTCCCTTTGTTCTTCGGTATGTTACTTGCTCGAGATTCGATCGTCGGTATCTCCATACCTAATTCAACCTCATTACTGGCAAGTCTCTTTACTCATTCCGTAATACAAGATCCCATGACTAACACTTAGTCACATTACTTGCAAGGCTTATTGTGATGTTGCATTACCGAGTGGGCCCTGAGATACCTCTCCGTCACACGGAGTAACAAATCCCAGTCTTGATCCATGCCAACTCAACAGACACCCTCGAAGATACCTGTAGAGTACCTTTATAGTCACCCAGTTACGTTGTGACGTTTGATACACAGAAGGCACTCCTCCGGTGTCAGTGAGTTGCCTGATCTCATGGTCATAGGAACATATACTTGACATGCAGAAAACAATAGCAATAAATTGACACGATCATATGCTACGTTTGTAGTTTGGGTCTTGTCCATCACGCCATTCTCCTAATGATGTGATCCCGTTATCAAATGACATCTCATGTCCATGGCTAGGAAACCTTAACCATATTTGATCAACGAGCTAGTCTATTAGAGGCATACTAGGGACATGGTTTTGTCTATGTATCCATACATGCATCTAAGTCTCCGATCAATACAATTATAGCATGGATAATAAACGATTATCATGAACAAGGAAATATGATAATAACTAATTTATTATTGCCTCTAGGGCATATTTCCAACAATTGTTTGATATGGTCCAGCATTACCTTCAGACTCCTTGGCATGACTGGTACACTTTTTTTTGGTTCCTATGGTTTTACCGGTTACTACCACACTTAAAATGAAATGTAAGAAATGCATGCATAGACCATATTTCTCATATCCTCGAAAATGGTCAAAAATCTTTGTTTATAGAGCAACAACTCATACAATTTATCATAGGAAATCATGACACATTAATTGTTATTGATTCATTAACTCGTCACAATCTCTGAGACTTCCATTACATAATTCAACTCCATATCCTCTCGAAAATAAGAGTGCTTCCTACTACACTTATTACCAATATTAAGATCTCAACTACTCAGCTCCAGCTTTCTTCGGGTTTGGACAGTCAATGGCATAATGTCCTACAACATCGCAACGAAAACAATTAACTTCCAACAATTCTCTAGTCTTCTGCCTCTTTTCTAGACAATCATTGGCATAATGTCCATGTTCTTGCACTCAAAACAGGTATTATGACTCTTATCCTTCTTTGTTGGTGCAACTCGGTTGGTATGATGTTGGTTTCCAATTCCTCCAGTTCCATCGTCATGAGTGTGGCCACTGGGGTGGTGTCCAATCCTTTCGTGCTGAGAATGACCTCCATGGTTCTGATGGTTGTGTCCTTCAAACTTATTGGGTCCTGATGCAAAATTTCCTGAGTATGGGGTGTAGCGTGGCTTTTGTTGAACTCCAGAGTTATACCTTCCTTGTCCGTACTTCCTATTGCGGTTCTCCATCTACATTTGCTTGCCTTTAAGAATGATAGCCTTGTCAACCAATTCTTGATAGTTATTAAAGGTAGCCACGGTCAACTACATTCCCAGCTCATAATTCAGTCCCTCCAGAAACTTCTCCTGTTTAGCGGCATCAATGGCTATATCTCCTGGAGCATAACAGGCTAGCTGGCAGAACTCATCCACATACTCTGCTACTGTACGACTTCCTTGGTGTAGGTTACGGAATTCCCTCTTCTTCAGACTCATGGCTCCAGCTAAAATATGTGCGGTGCAAAAATCTTGCTGGAACTGATCCCAAGTTACGTTCATCATGGGGTATGGTGGCAATGTAATTCTACCACCATGAAGCTGCTGATCCATCCAGCTGGTGAGCCGCAAACCTCACCTTCTCTACGTCAGTGCATCCTGCGGTGTTCATCTCTCTACCTATCTTGTAAGAGGGACTATTTGATAAAATCAGAAAAAGATGAGACGTAAAAGATCTTTTTGAAAATAAAGTTATAGAGATATCCTTTCCTAGGGCTTTCCAGTTTCTAGGGTCACGTCCTACAGTCAACACGTGCTCTGATACCATCTCTGTAGCGACCCGGTCCAATACGGTCAAGTCTCTGTGCTTTCAGTGCCATCCCTGGATCAGTACGCTGGCCCACACAGTACTTCAATGAAATACCATAACATCACATGTAAAATAAATATCGTAGATCCAGAGTATACATTATTTATCACAGCGGAAACAACTCAATAAGGGTGTGGAGTCCCATTAACACCAACGGCAAGTTGAGTGTAGACCGTAACCCTACAACGTTACTCTTACTCGTCGTAGAAAATCCTGCAACATGATACGTTGCAGCCGTGTAGGTCAATACATTGAATGTACTGGCAAGATCACATATGAAAGGATATGAAAATATGTCTATCACTATATGCAATATGGCGGTGGAGGCTCTATGTCTGAGTTTTTGCATAAAGCTGATTTTTCCCTAACAAAAATAAATAATCAAATCATACTACAAACTTGATGTCATTAATGAGATGGTTCCGCCAACCAAATTCTCATATTCCAAAGTTGTCATTAATCCCAAATTCATTTAATCAGTAATAGTGTTGAGAATATCCAGATAATCCAATTCCAGTCGCTCAAGTTGTCCGTAACCGGGGACATGGCTAATCGATTAGTTTAACACTCTGTAGAGGTTTGTGCACTTCTCCCGCAAGACTCGATCGCCTCCCTTGAAGTCCTCACACTGCCTAGTGTTTGAGAAAGGGATGACCGAGACATAGTCTTTTCGGAGTACTCAACTATGCTAGAGCCCATAATAGCTTGTGGCTGCACATGGAAGCTTCTGGTCTTAGATGATCCATCAATCTCTTTGAGCCTGGGTGGCCTTCCATAAAACTGGGTGATCACCGGTCAATCCCCAGGATCCCCTGGTAAAACTGGGTGGTCACTGGTCAAAGGATCCCCTGGTAAAACTGGGTGGCCACTCGTCAATCCCCAGGATCCCCTCTTAAGTCTGTAGCATTGGGTGATCACTAGTCAATCCCTAGGATACCCTTTTGAGTCTGTAGAACCGGGTGATCACTAGTGAATCCCTAGGATCCTCACTTGAGTCCATGGAACCGAGTGATCACTAATCAATCCCTAGGAACCCCTTTTCTTGCAAGCAGTCCACCCAGAGGTGTATTGAAATATTGAGGTCTTGTAGTCTTAAGGTTGATAGAGATATCATTATAACACTCACATCTCACATGAAACACTCATACCAATCCCCGTCTATGGAAGCATAGTTGCAACTAACTTAATAACGATTCCCGAGGCTTGGTGACAAAGGTGTGGGTTCCTACCTCATGATTCTACCGAAGCTACAAGTTTCAATATTCCTATCGAATGGAAAATGAAAAGGGTGGCACTAATGCAATAAAATCATAGGTATTCGAAATATGATCAAACTGAACTTGCCTCGTGTAGTTGGTGAAGATTATCTCGCTCTCAAAAATTAATCATAATACTATTCGTCACTCTTCGAGAGAAATCTATATAATCAAACATTGCATTCACATAAGAAATCATGTCTAGCAAGCATTCTAGCACCCAAACTAACCATAAAAAAACACTAAGAAAATAAAGTTGAAAACAAAAGAGAACCGAATATCCAACAAAAAGTTGAGAGGAAAACTATAAAGACTAACAACATACAACAAAAATAATTTTGCCCTAAATAAAACTTAACCGCTAGTTACAACACTAAACTAATAAATTAGCAGAAAATAAAACTGCTAAACTAATAACTTAACAGAAAGTATTTTTCTCAAAGTTTAAGTTGTAAAAAGAATCTATCTAATTGCTATTATACAACTCTAGTTATGATCTATACAAATTTTAATACAATTTTTTTTAGCAAAGCTACTTTTATTTAATTATAATTTTTTATACTTATGTATAACAGAAACATATTATAATGTTTTCAATAGTGACAAAAATAATAATTAAAAACAATTAAAAACAAAAAGTTTATGAATAAAACAAATCTACAGTAAAAACAATTGTTTTTACTGCAATTCAATTTCAAATTAATCCCAAAATTAATTGAGAACCCTTACTGGATAGGCAAAACACCTAGTGACAATTTGCAAAAAAGAATCATCCGAAAATAATTTATAAAACTCAAGTCAAGTCAAAATTAAGGATTTAAGATAATTTGATCAAACTCTTATTTAAATATTCAAACATAACAACTTTTTACGTATTCAGAAACTTTACAAAATTTGTATCTAATGCAACTGAAATCACTCAATTTGGATATGTATACTAGGAGATATGATTTTTTTAAGATTGCTATTTTTCTGAAAAACAGAATTACGGGAATTTCCTGGAGCTCACCGGAGTTGGTCGCCGGAGTTGGGGAAGATGAGCTCGGATCAGATGTTGCAGTAGCTCCTGGAGGAAGGAGAGCATAGGACAGGGAAGAGGACGTCGCAGCAACCTCTTGGGAGGCCGGTTAAGGTCCAACCGATCCTTAGGCGGCGGTAGAGAAGTCGTCGAAGTTCATGAACTCCGACGAGTTCGTGCGGTTGATGGAGTGGGGGAGGAGAGCTCTCGAGGGACGATATCGGTTGAGGGGAGAGGGGGCTTCGCAGGGGCGGTATTTATAGGCCTCGAAGATGCGTCTAGGTGCAGCAGCAAGGGTGACCAAATTCGGCCTGCCCTATTTCTTCGCCGGCGTCGATCTCGGCCATTAAGGCCTCTTAATGACGGGGAGGAGCGGGAAAGGAAGGATCCGAAGGAGAGGAAGCTTCTAGGAAGATAGGGAGAAGGAAAGGGGCGGGAGGGCACGCCAATCACGGCGGCCATGGCGATCTGGAGCTGCCCGTTCTAGAGCTTTGGTGAGGTTGGGGACGACCTGGTTGGCCCAACTTCACGTGGGCTTTTTTTATAGCGAGGTAAACAGAAGCAAATAGAAAATAATATTACATTTTATATAGGAATATTATAGATGAAAATTTTCAGCAGAAAATACCTAAATCATGAACATAATTTTTTATGTCCAAAACAAAAGAATTTTTGAAAATATATTTCTGACAATTCCAAATAAATAAATAAATTGAATTTGATTTAAAATATTTTTCAAATAAGTTTCTGTTGGTTTCGTAATTCGTTCTCCATATTTTATTTATGATATTTTAAGGAGTCATATTTCCTTCTCTCTTTATTTTATTTGAATAAATGGGAATGAATTTGAAACTCAAAATGGAAACTTTCCAAAAGTGAATTCAAATTGGAAAGTCAGAAATGATTTCACACAACTCCCCACTCTATTTCATACTTTTCAGAAGTCATATTATCTTCGCTCATGAAAATCCTTGAGTGGCAGAAAGTTTTTATTTGAATTATTTCTAATGAGATTCAAATTGTCATCAACGAAATAATTGGGAAAGTCCTTTTATTCCCTCTCATTAAGTTTTTTTTCAAAAGTTTCATATTCCACTCAATTTCACACAATCAATCACACATCATTCAAGCAAACAAATCCTAATTATTATTTAATATAACATTCCAAATTTTAGAATTTTGGGATGTTACACTATGTGAGGGGAACCTCTTGGATCTAGATCTTGGAGTTCTTTGTGTTCTTCTTCGTTCTTCCTCTCATTTTCCTCCATAGCATTAGTTGCTGTGGTGGGATTTTGAAGAAATGGACTTGGGCACTCCATGTGCCCTTGCCATTTTATTTGGTGCATAGGTTTGAGTTCTCTACGGTGATACGTGGAAGTGAAGTTTGAGAAGCTTATTACTCTTGAGTGTTTGAGCATCCTATAGCTTGTTTCTCTTGGGTGCCTTGGCGCTCTAGACGGTTGGTTGTGTCTTGGAGCTCAATCATTATGGTGTAAAGCTCCGGAAAAGTGTTGGGGTCTTCAATTAGGTTGTGGAGATTGCCCCGAGAAATTTGTACGGGTACCAGTGATCGCCCCCAAGGGTTGCCATTTGTACGGGTTCGGTGACCGTCCTCAAGGGTCCCTAAGTGGAATCATGACATCTTACATTGTGCGAGGGCGTGAGGAGATTACGGTGGCCTTAGTGGCATCCTGGAGAGCATTGTGCCTCCATACCGCTCCGTACGGAGATTAGCATCCGCAAGGGTGCGAACTTGGGGATACATCGTTGTCTCCGCGTGCCTCGGTTATCTCTTACTCGAGCCCTTTACTTATGCACTTTACTTTGTGATAGCCGTATTGTTTCATGCTATATATCTTGCTATCACATAGTTTATCTTGCTTAGCATAAGTTATTGGTGCACATAGGTGAGCCTAGTTTTTTTAGGTTTTGTGCTTGACATATTAAACGCTAATTTTATTCCGCATTTGTTCAAGCCAAAACCGTAATTATTTTAAAGCGCCTATTCATCCTCTTCTAGGTGACATCCATGTCCTTTCACCTTGTTTTGTGGGTTGACATCCAACGACCACCATTGTCCGATGTAATTAACAAAAACTACCACTTTCCAGGTATGTATCCTAGAAACTACCACTTTTTTTATGTTTGTCCCGAAACATATTAGTTTGATGATAAAAATGTGCTAAAAATACCTCATTTAGTTGGCTAGCCATTTGAGAGTTTTAAACTCGATTCTGACATGTCTGGCCCACAAGTCAGTGCTGGCTTGGCACAATAGTCAACTCCACTTAGGTTGACCATGTAACCCAGGTCTAGCCCACGGACTTGTGTGATCCCACATTAGATGAGATCATTGAGATCGAATTTTTTGAAGAAAAATCTACATGTTCAAACATTCTTAAAAAAAATTACACACACATCAGTGGTTGATGTTCAACAAGTTTCACCTCCCAATTCGACCTACATTAATAGAAACAAAAAAAGACAAAATTGGTCATGAATAGTGTCAAAGTACCATTCACCCAAAGCTGCCACTATTCACATTCAAATTTGTCTTTGTTGAATCTTCAAATGTACATTAAATTTTGAGTTGATTTATTCAGAGTTGTAGACATACCTCACGTAGATGTTGTCAGATAATTTTAGTTTTTTTAAATATCCAAATATGAATTTTTAGATTGATTTCACGATCTCATCTTTTTTTTAATCTCATTTCCCCCGTCTGGCCCACAAGTCAGTGCTAGCATGGCATAATAGCCAATTCCATTTTATTTTTAGAATCAATAGTCTCTTTTTTGAGCAGATTTAGAATCAATAGTCAACTCCATTTGGACCTTGCTGGGGGCGCGGCCCGGCCCGCCCAGGCCGTGCCGTGCCGGCCCATCTGGCCAGGTTTTGTCTCGTCTTCCTCGCCGCACCCACCTTCTTCTGATCTCAATCTCGACTCAATCATCAGTCTAGCTAGGGTTTTTGCCTCTAAACCAAGACCCCTCTCTCGGCTCTCGCGCCCGCTCGACCAGCGCGGATGGGGAAGGACGGGAAGGGGAAGGAGGCCAAGGGGAAGGGCAAGCAGGCGGCCGGCTCCTCCGACGACGCCGGAGGCGCCAAGGGAGGCAAGGGCAAGGGCAAGGGCGGCAAGGGAGGCGACGACCTCGGCACCTGCACCTTCGTCAAAGGTATCACGGTCCTAACTGTGGATCCCGCGAGATTAAGATGTAGAGAGTCTTAGGGTTGCGAAGGGTGGGGGTGGAGGGGGGGGGGGTGCGGAGATTCGCCTATGATGCTTCGTTTTGGAAATCAGCAGGGCTGTGAGATCGAGATTAGATGCTTGAGTGAAGGCTTGCTGGATTTGGATGCTGTTTTGAAATTGTGTCCTCTCTTGTGGTAACTGTGGCGTTGTTGTCCTGTGTTTGCAGCTAGGCACGTATTGTGCGAGAAGCAGGGGAAGATCAATGAGGCGTACAAGAAGCTACAGGAAGGCTGGTTGGACAACGGGGACAAGGTCCCTCCTGCTGAGTTTGCCAAGGTAACCGACATTCCCCCATGAATCCATTCCAACTTTTAAACTAGTGTATAGTATGCTTAAAGGAAGATGCTTTAGTCAGGAATTGACCGAACCTCAGATTGTCAGTGGAATTCATTGTCTGCAATTTGCATTCCACACACATTTTTCACCAGTTTTTGTTAACGAGTTATCATATAGAGGGCTCTATGATTTACCTGTATTTTACCTCCTGAAACATAGGCGTTCCTCTGCTGCAGTTAGATAACACAATCCACAAAATGTGTTACATGTTCTATTTCATGTATGGTTCTAACTCCTTCGGTCATGGTACCTGAAACTTGGATGCACTGTCATCTGCGTTGAATTCATATGACCTGTGCGCTAATTTAGTAATTTCGCCATCTATTGAGAAGCACCAATAGTGTATGTGAAGCGAGTAAAAAATTGCTTACTTTCAATCCTGTTGCATGTTGATATTATAGCCTGAGATTGGGCTATGTAATTATAGTTGACGCCTTGATGGGGCAAATGGTACTGATAGCAAAAAATGGCCAGGCATGGTTCTAGAACTGACATATATGATTAGTACTGCCTAGTTGTGATGCCAATTCCAGACTAGTAATAAGCCTGGTCATCTGAGTAATTAACCAAAGCACTGTGCCAGAGGATCTTGAGAACTTCTATTAAGGCAGGATCGAGCTGTTCTCATTAAGAAATGAGTGTAACCAACAAATTCTTTTTTTTCTCAGATAATACTTTGTAATACTGTCTTGATTGTGCAGAAGTTGGAATAAAAGCCCTCTGGTGCATAGTCTGTAAGCAAATTGGTCTTTTGAAAATTGAAAATTGGCAGGCTAAGATATTTAGTAATATGCACCCTCTGTTCCTAACTATAAGATGTTTTTGCAGTTTAAATTAAACTGCAAAAACGTCTTATATTTAGAAACAGAGGCAGTACTCACTTGCATTGCATGTAAATGCTACAATTGGTAAATACTAGTGGATTAATTCTGCTGAGAGTCAGGTGCAGTCATAGTTGTGAATGCACCTTCCGTGAGGTTTGTGAATTACTAAGGACATTCCTGTGACTGCTATCTGGTCCAGTCAAGTCATGTACATGACATCAAACGGAAAACTATCTACCTAGACAATTTACCTTTATTTTTCAAATTAATATTCCGCTGTGTACAGTACAATTCTTAAACTTGTTGCCTGTGGACTGTATGCTGTATACTGTGCGCTTTTTAACATCATGAATAATATTTCATTTGACTTACGTAGCTGTTGTTCTGATACCTCAGGTAGCCCAAGAATTCTCTGAATGCCCATCGGGAAAGAAAGGTGGGGATCTAGGATGGTTCCCACGTGGCAAAATGGCCGGTCCTTTCCAGGAGGTTGCGTTTAACACACCCGTGGGAGCTACTAGTGCACCATTCAAGTCTACGTACGTAAACTATCGCTGTTTCTCTTCCATTACTTGGCTTATTATAGATCATGCAAGTAGTGTCTATCACTCATTCCTTTTCTGTTGGGCAATACTCTTTTGGACTAATACTCCCGATGCTATATTACTGATTTTTGGATAAAGAGAAATGCTCAGATCCTTAGCCTGGATTATTACCTGAAGATGTTTGCTCCTTTAGATTCTTACTGATCATCTACCTCTGCTTTTGCCACATACTTACGCAATGTCTGTTTGCTCCTATGTAGGCACGGGTACCACTTCATCCTCTGCGAAGGCAGGAAGAACTGATATGAAAGTATGCTTCAGGTTTGGAAGGCAAGCACCTTGGGATAATATGGGATGCAAATGCCCCCCATTACTTGTCTGTTGACTCAATAAGCGTTGTGCCTGACATGTGTACTCAAGCTACTATTATGCTGTCCCAAACCAGAGTGACTCAGAAATTGTGCTTGCTACAAGTAACCAGATATGATATACAGTATATGTTTGGGATAAGCTGAGATTTAGCTTGTGTTCCTCTTTTACGGTAGAAAAAAAAGAACCTTTTGGGTGGCAATTAGTTCGGTGGATGCTCATCTCTATTTTGGCATTGTTGATGAAAGTATGAAAGTATCTTTGCGGGAGGGTGATGAAAGTATATTTACAAAACATGCTACATACTGAAAACATGTGGAACCTAGGAATTTTAAGGGTTTTCTTACCTTAGAAATTGAAGGTTCAGATTCTCATAATGCCAATTCCGTATGAATGAAAATAATAAAAGCGTGTTTTGTTTCCCACAAAATCGCAACCAGGCCTGCCGGACACAACATATTTTTTGTGTTGGGCTGTTTGGTTTACATGCGTATACCGTTGGGCTGCATTGTACGCTTCTTAAAGCACCTATGGGCCTGGCTCTTTGGGAACTGTCAAGTCGACAGTTTCTAGCGAACCTGGCCCGACCAATGCTCTGGAGCGCACGTGGGTGGCTTTCTCTGTGCCTGTTTGCAGATAATCAGCTCCTTAATCGCATTGACCCCACCTTTACCTTGCATCGATGCTCCCTGCATTATAATCCTCACCTTCACCTTCCTTCGACCTCCACACCCATGGGCAACTCTCTTTGCTTCTGCTACGTCGGTGGGGCCGATGTCAGCGTCGGCAGCGCCAAGAGTCGGCGTCGCCACATCGCACCGGTTGTGCCGCCCTTCGACCCGGCCTACGACAAGGGGCTGGGCCACTCCTTCTGCTATGTGCGCCTCGACAAGCTTCCCTTGGCCCATTGCTACTACTCCGCCGCAGACAACGGGAACCTACTCATGCAGGATGCCAAGGCGGCAGCGGCCCAGGAGGCCACCACGTTCCGCACCATCTCGAGCGCCGCACTCTTCACCAACGTCTCCATGCCGCTCTACACCTCCGTGCTCCTCCTGCTGCCCGACTACTCCACCACCTCCTCAGGATTCAAGAGCTCCGAGTCCATCGCCACCGTCCCATTGCAGCTGGTCCCCCGGTTCCCTTCCGGCCCCATCTCCATCGCGCCCTTCTCCGGGGCTTCCTCTTCGGGCTCATTGAGCGGGGCTTCCTCTCGGGTCCCCTCGACACCGCGCTCCTCTTCGACCCGCTCCCCAACGCAGTTGCCTTCGGGAGGATAGACGGGGTTGGCGGCGTTGTGCCCGCGCTGCGAGGAGCCTGTCGCATGGCGGCCGTCGCATCCGCAACTTCACACGCGCGCTGCTTGCCCTCACCGACTAGTTCCAGGGCCATCCGAATCTCGGCTCGCCTGAACCCGTGGCGGCAATCACGGCGTGTGGCGGGGACTCCAATGGGTTGTAGTGGGCGCATGGGAAGACCGTGGACGCGTCAGAGGAGCGTGGCTGATTGTTCGTCGGCATCTATGATGAATTCAACGGCCCCGACGCCAACGACTTCCTCGTCCCCAACCTCTACGCTGCCCTGCTCCGCGAGCTTCGCGGCCTGCTCTGGGAGCGTGACTAGGAGGACCAGCCAGGGTCAGCGCCCGACACCATGGCCCCGAACCAGCAGGACCAGTGCACCCGCCGGCACCGCGCCTGCTGCTCCAGGCCCCCGCGCAGCGGCAGCACCGACGACAACGACCAGCAGCAATGAAGGTGCGAGTGGGAGTGCGACTTTAAGTACAGTCGTTAACTCCTAATCAACATGCGAGCCACGCAACCAAACATTGTGTAGAATTTGGTTTCCAGTGATAAGACTCCTCATACGGGCAACCAAACAACACGCAAATAACGTTTTTACCCTGTATTCGCTTAACCTGTCTCCACTCATTCTGTTTCGGTTTTCTCCTCTCAGCCAGGCTCTACTCACCCAAGCAACCAAACACGCCCTAAACGTATTGCACTGGCCTTATCCTACCCAACCACATTCTTCTCGCCTCCTTGCCGTTATGCATGTTGCCTGTGTTTGTACTCATGGAAATTTATTCTCTTCTTTCTTCGAATATGGGGAAGCAAAGTGCCAACTCGTATTATAACTTTGTGGATGTTTCGAAATGAAAAAACACAAAATAAGAGCAGACGTGGTCGAGATGAATGTTTTCTGATGCCCTCAAAACTACATTTTGATTTTTCAAATTTTACTTCAATCACTTTTTACATTTTAGTATAGGGCGGTTGTTGAAGATGCTCTTAGAACCAACCATCGGTTTGGTGGTTAGGGAACGAAATACACCCTTAGGACACTTTTATTGCCACCGGGGCACATGTTTTGACATTGTCATTTTTAAAGCTCTATGACTCAAGAATTCGATATATGTCGTGTAGTTAGTGGCAAAAGCAAAATTAATATGATCTCTAATTTTTTTGCTTTTCCCACGGATGACAACTGTGATGTGTTGTCAAAAGTTCAAAGTGCTAAAGTTGAAATGTCAAAAGTTAGAGTGGCACATGAAAAATGGTTAGAACCTAGGGGGGGGATCCAATTTTGTAGACACATAGGTTCAATAATTAGCTACCATAGAAGTGGTAAAAGGGGAGTGAATTATAGAAACCATCGATGTTGAACGCTAGGTTTACAGACAACATACTTCTACAGGTTTTGCCAAAAACCACTAACTAGCCGCCCGCTTCACTTGTTTTAAGCACGATTATGACAACTGGATCCCACTCGCCAGGAGCCGGCTTGGCAAACAAAAAATGCCAACTAGTCGTGTTGACTAGTCTCCCCCTTCTTCTCCAACTCTTTCGTTTCTCTCTCTAAAAACACGTCGCCACCACTTGGGATCCAGCTCCACCACGCCTTCCCTTTCTCCCTTCTCCTTCCTCCCTCCTCTCACTTTCCCTAGCCAACGAGGGCCTGCTGACGCCCACCTTGTGCGTGTAACCTCCTTGCCGACCCGTCATATGATGTGCAGGTGGAGGAAGCCGGCCATGCACCGAAGCAAGCAGCAGCTGCGCCGTCCTTGCACGGGCCCAAGCAACATAGGGCGCGTTTGGTTCCCCGCATGCAGCACAACCAGGCCCAGGCGGGATGCGAGGAGGTTGCATGCCTCGAGAAGAGCGGAAGACAGAGGGGACATCTCATAACTCCCCACCCACTCTCCTATCACCACCCAGCACTGTTCTCACCTCTCTGCCTCATCGCCCCTCCCTCTCCTCCGACGGCTCCGCCTCGCCCACTGCCACGCTGTCCTCTAACCCATCTCGACAAGCGCATCGCCAGCATCAAGAACCGCTGGGTGGCCGAGGTCCAAAACTCTGGCAGGGACCTGGCATCGGCGCTGCTGATACGTCTCCAACGTATCCACTTTTCCAAACTCTTTTGCCCTAGTTTTGGACTCTAATTTGCATGATTTGAATGGAACTAACCCGGACTGACGCTGTTTTCAGCAGAATTGCCTTGGTGTAATTTTTGTGCAGAAATAAAAGCTCTCGGATTGACCCGAAAATTTACGGAGATTATTTCTGGAATTAATGAAAAATATTGGCGAAAGAATCAACTACAGGGGGCCACCACCTGGTCACAAGCCTGGTGGGAACGCCCACCCCCCTAGGGCGTGCCGGGCAGGCTTGTGGGCCCCCTGCTGCTCCTCTGACCTCGTTTCCACTCCTATATATTCCTATTTGGGGAGAAAAAATAAAGAAGAAGAGTTCATCGCGTTTCAAGATATGGAGCCACCGCCACCTCATGTTCTTCCTCGGGAGACCAGATCTGGAGTCCGTTTTGGGCTTCGGAGAGGGCAAATCGACGCCTTCGTCATCACCAACCATCCTTCATCACCAATTCCATGATGCTCTCCACCATTCGTGAGTAATCTCATCGTAGGCTTGCTAGACGGTGACGGGTTGGATGAGATTTATCATGTAATCGAGTTAGTTTTGTTAGGGTTTGATCCCTAGTATCCACTATGTTCTCAGATTGATGTTGCTATGACTTTGCTATGCTTAATGCTTGTCACTAGGGCCCGAGTGCCATGATTTCAGATATGAACCTATTATGTTTTCATGAATATATGTGTGTTCTTGGTCCTATCTTGCAAGTCGTAGACACCTATTACGAGTTATGATCCGCATCCCCTAGGGTGACAATAAGTGGGATTCTTTCCGAAGATTACCGTAGTTTGAGGAGTTCATGTATTCACTAAGTGTTAATGCTTTGGTCCGCTTCTCTATTAAAAGGAGGCCTTAATATCCCTTAGTTTCCAATAGGAACCCGCTGCCACGGGAGGGTAGGACAAAAGATGTCATGCAAGTTCTTTTCTATAAGCACGTATGACTATATATGGAATACATGCCTACATTACATTGATGAATTGGATCCGGCAGCGGGCGGTGCGGTTGCAGGCTCCCGGTGGTGTCCCACGGTGGGGCTCGGTCCCAATCGGGACCATGGAGGTGATGGCCCTCTCCTCTAGACCGGGTCACTCCCCTTCGCCCCCCACAACAGATCCAACGGGTGGCACCAACCTGACGGGTGTCGGCTCACCGGCCACGGCATGGTGGCCTGATGGCTTCGAGTCAATACGTGGCCACCGTTGTGGCCCACCTTCCCGATCGATGGCGTCGCTAGGCCCGAAGCTCTGTTTCCACTTTCCAGGCGATTGGTGGAGCTGTTTAGGGAATCCAGTTCCTCTCATGCCCGAATTTTGTTGGTGGAATCGGTTGGACAGAGAAGCAAGGTAATGCCCCGCCTTCTAGAAGCTTGTCGAATTGTCTCGATGTACTGTATGCTCAGCAGCTCCGCCTCAATCTCTGTCTCTCTCTATGTGTGCAGGTAAGGGCGGTGACGGGAAGCGAATCTGATCGCGATGACGTCCCTATCGCGGACGCTCTCTCAGGCCGGGCCAATGCAGCCGCCGAGGCCTCGGCGGATTCTGCGGACGCAGACCGCCGTCAACCTCGACGAGCCCATCTTCGACAATGAGGTGGTGCCGTCGTCGCTCGTGGAGATCGCGCCCATCCTTCGTGTCGCCAATGAGGTCGAGGCGGCCAACCCCCGCGTCGCCTACCTTTGTAAGATGCCATTCCTCTCCTCTCTGCTTTTTTCAGCACTGCTACACGCATGATGTCAGTCAGCACAACACTCTGCTAAACTGTACTCTGTTCTTCCAGTCTAGTATGAAAGTTGGTCTATGTTACGCATTGCTTTTTCTATAAAATGAGTGAAGAAACCGAACCATATTTGGTGCCTACTTATTATGGCATGCCTCAATACTAATCATGTCCATCAACTTAGGCTAAAATGGGGTGCAATACAACATGACTAAACTTAAGGAAGCAACTGAAAATAACAACTCTGCAAGTTGAGGTTTAATTTACAGGAGTATCTTGTCTTGAACATTAAAAGTGTAGTCCTAACCTGACTATTTACTGTAAGATCAAGAGCTTCATCTTATGAAAAGTATTTACAACTGTAAAAGTGTTTGTGTAGTGCTAATTTACTATAAAAGTGTTAGTGTTCAGTTCACAGTATAAAATAAATTATAATGTCAAATTCAGTTGACAGTATCTGAATTTCATTAGTCCTAAATTATCTTGTAACTGAATTATCTTTACCAAAGACTTGAACATTAAATTCCCTTGTAAAGATTGTTGTTTCGGTTAGGGGAAACCACTCCACTGTATTGTAATGTCAAATTCAGTTGACAGTAACTGAATTTTCATTAGTCCTAAGTTAAGCAACTATCTCATCGTTTTAACATTGTAACATCTTGAACTGAAGAATGCTTATGATTTTGCTTTTTTTCAGTCTATGGATATACAATGCGCTGGTGGAGACATGCTTCAAGGACTGTGTTGACACATTCCGGAGGAATATGCTGGACAAGCAAGAGGAGTCATGTGTCTGTCACTGTGCTGAGAAGTTCCTCAAGCACGCCATGAGGGTTGGCATGCAATTTGCTGAGGCATTCCGGAGGAAGACACTGGACAAGCAAACCAGCCACGATAGTAACCAATTTTCTGCTCTGATTTGGTTAAGTTGGTTGTTTTTGTTCCCCTTCTCACAATCTGATTTGTGTTGGTGTTTGCGGCGGTAGAACCAAGCCATGCAGGAGGCAACAGTGAAGGCTGAAGCGTGCACTCCCAAGGTGCAGGGGAGCTCATCTACTCGCTCAAAGACCATGCGACCGTCTAATCTGAAGTCGTACTCGCTGGCATTAAAGAAGAAGAGTGTGATCAAGTAGGAGAAATACATATGCTAACTATTATATATTGATACCCTTGTTCAAACTTTGAGGTGGTTTGCTTAATCATGTTATGGGTTGTTTTTTCTTAGGGGTGCTAGAGATGCGGTGACCGGAAAGGCAGCCACTACTGCAAATGATATTAGGCAAGAAAATCAGGCTCTGAGGAGGCTAAAACTAGATGATGGAAGTACAAGACAGGTATAGCAGGAACTTGTAGGAATGGTACAACTTATCCATGTTACTTTGAACTTATAAATGTCCCTAGCTCCGACTGTATCCACGGCTATGGCTTAGGAATTTTTCATTAGCTCCGACTGTATTCTCACTCTTGAATTAATTTTAGGAATCCTATTTCAGTAAATCTTAACGCTGCTAGATTTGACAAGGTGCTAATTAAAGGCCATGCCCGTTTTACAGGGAATTTTTGAACTGTTTATAATTAGTAATTGTGATAGTTGTAGTTCTCATAGTTTGCTAGTGCATGCTATTTATTCAGTTTGGAGACTTGTGTAATTTAAGTACAGAGTAGCACTATTCCTGGTTATGTAGCTACTCCCTCTCAATGGATGATACTATTTTTAGTTTAAAGCCGTGTTGATATTCATATTTTTTTGTCTTTGTTTTGTTGGCAAGATGCAGTAAATCCCGAGGGATTAATCTGATGCAGTAGATCCTGGGGGTATTATTTTACTGAACCCAAACCAAAATCAGTTGAATGTTTGTGAATGTTTGTGAACTCAGTAGCATGGTTGTATTTTTGTTGTGGATCTGATCTGGTGCTTACAGTGCCTGAAGGTTATGATGCATTGCCTAAAATTAGATTTGCTTTCATTTTGTTTCTAACCATTTTGTTCTATAACTGCAGATGCTTCATGTTTTGTCGCAAGCTTCAAGATGAAGATGTCAGAAGAAGCTAATTTGGAGCTAGGTATTGGAGTAATGAAGCCCCTGTTGCTGATCCTATTGGCAAGGGTAGGCCAATTAGATCAAACTGAAGGACAAACTTGGTTATGTGACATATTTTACGCTTGTAGAGCTGTTGTACTGTTATCACATTTGTATGTGTGTTATAAGATGTAACAAATTGATTCTTGTTGTTATGTGAAGTATTATGTCTGTTTTTCTTAACAGTTTTGATTTAAACATTGGTTGTTTATTTACTAGCATTTTGAAATATGGAGAACCTGACCCTGGCAACAGGAACCCACAATCCAGAAACTGAAATTTGGGACCCACTTAAAAAAACTGACAATTGGAACCCATTTAAAAAATAATAAAAACAAAGGCCATGGCCCAAAAATTAAGAAAACTAAGTTGTTGGGCCTGGCCCATGAAGCCGACCAAAAAATGATAGAAAAAATTATAAAAAGGCTGAATTGTTGGGCTTGGCCCAACTAATGTGTCGAATTGGACCGGGCCGATTCTTATCAATGACCAATCCAATTGGTTGTAATTCTGCCATGTCAGCTTGCCACGTCAGATCCGACGTGGCCTGGGCAGACTGCTAGTGACCAAAACAATTGGTCATAGAACCTATGACCTTTTTTTTGGTCGTAAACGTCTACGACCAATCCAGAAGAAAGGTTCTTAATTTCCATTCTTGACCCTCAGCTTTTGACCAACTATTTTTGGTCATAAAAAGGTCGTAAATGAAAACAATGACCATTCGGTGACCAATATTGATGGTCGCAAGTTAGCATATTTATTGTAGTGGAGTTGAATAGTAAAGACAATGATCATTCTGTTAAACTTGTGACTAGAGGTGGTAGAATGACTCACGAACCTTTGTATCCCGAGGGCCATCCTAAGAGAATTGAGCAAGATTCTCAGAGAGTTAATACTGATACAGCTATTCCTTCCAATAAGAGTAGGAAAAAGAATGATGATAGTACTTTGCATGATGCTAGTGAACCTATTATAGATACATTTGAAAATCCAAATGATATTTCTATTTCTGATGCTGAGACACAATCTCGTGATGAACATGAGCCTAGTGATAATGTTAATAATGATGTTCATGCTGATGCTCAACCCAGTAATGATAATGATGTGGAGATTAAACCTGCTGATGATCTTGATAACCCACAACCTAAGAATAAAAGATATGATAAAAGAGACTTCATTGCTAGGAAACATGGTAGAGAAAGAGAACCATGGGTTCAGAAACCCATGCCCTTTCCTCCCAAACCATTCAAGAAAAAGGACGATGAGGGTTTTGAGCACTTTGGTGAAATGCTTAGACCGGTTTCATTACGTATGCGTTTGACTGATATTTTGAAAATGTCTCCTTATGCTAAGTATATGTAAGATATTGTGGCAAATAAAAGAAAGATACCAGAAGCTAAGATTTCCACCATGCTTGCTCTATTAAAGTGGAATCCCTAAGAAACTAGGAAATCCCGGAGTACCGACTATACCATGCTCTATTAAAGGAAATTATGTTAAAACTGCTTTATGTGATCTCGGAGCTAGTGTTAGTGTCATGCCTTTCTCTTTATACTGTAGACTTGATTTGAATAAGTTGACACCTATTGAAATATCTTTGCAAATGGCTGATAAATCAACTGCTCTACCTATCCGTATTTGTGAGGATGTACCTGTCGTAGTTGCAAATGCTACTCTCTTGACGGACTTTGTTATTTTTGATATTCCCGAGGACGAAAGTATGCCAATAATCCTTGCTAGACCCTTTTTGAATATTGTAGGGGCTGTTATTGATTGCAACAAGGGCAATGTCACTTTTCATATTAATGGTAATGAGCATACGGTACACTTTTCGAAGAAACAACCTCAAGTTCATAGTATCAACTCTATTGAAAAAATTCCAACGATTATTATTGGAGACTTTGAGTTCCCTCTTCCTACTGTCAAGAAGAAATATGAGATACTTATTGTTGGGGAAATGCATATCCCCATTGAGGTAACTTAGTGTTATTCGAAAATTCTTCATTTTCATGTTATTCGAAAGAAGTTTGTTAATAAGACTTTATCAACCTTATTGATGGATTCCTTTTGACGAGCATGAGATGGATTAATTTAGGAGGCACAACTTTATGTACCTAACTTTTACTTTCTATTACCTAGATGAAATTAAGTAAAAATGCTATTATTTTTCTATTTTCCGGGTTTCCTGTGCAATAAAAAATGACCTGAAAATAAAAGTTTTTCAAATGTCCTGAAAATGGAGTATGATTTTTTCTGGAATATTTAAGAATTTTTGGCAGTGAGTATGCATCAGAGGGCTGCACCAGTGGGCCACAAGCCTACAGGACGCGCCCTGGTGGCTTGTCGGTCCCACGTGGCCCTCCTCCACATATTCCAGCACCCATTCACTTTATCTTCCTCTAGAAAAAATCCCACCATTGCTCAAACCCGTGTTCTAGCTCATCTTGCTGCCATTTTCGATCTCCTTGCTCAAAGCTCCATCCGCAAAACTGTTTTAGGGGATTGCCCATCGGTATGTGACTCCTCCAATGGTACAATTAGTTTTTGTTCTAGTGCCTTATATATTGCAGATTTTTGCTATTGTGGTGACTGTGTTTTTGAGCTTGCATGTCAAATTTGTATGGTCCCAAGTAGTTTTGATGCATGATATAGTCTCTAGGAACTTGAGGGAGTAGTTGCTATGAGTTTTGTTCACCTTTATTTTAGTTCACTAAAAATTTCAGAAATTTTTCAAAGAAAGAAAAGATGTTGAGGAGAATGTAACCAAGGTGAGCAAGAAAGCCCCGAGACTCGCGTTACTTGAGCCCGATTTTGAACCACCAAGGGAAGCTCGAGTACTGCCTCGTGAATGGCCGTCGGATCAACTCATGGACAACGCCGGATTCAAGGAAGAGTTTCATGCGTACATAAGGAATGCTGGCCTTGAGGATTTCATTTTAGAACGATGCAAGCAATATTATCAACTCACTGATTCTTTTGTGCAGAGGTTTGAATTTTCATCTAGGCGTAATTCTCATTCCGTTCTATTTAATCTTTATGATAAGCCCTATACCATGGACCTAGAAGATTTTAATGATGCATGCAAAATTCCACAGTGGGGTAGTCGTAGCGATCCTCACAAAAATGAATATAATGATTTCCTTGCTAGCATCACGGTGGGAGAAACTAGAATCATTACACAAGCCACCTTGGGGGCATTCACTTTCCGGCTATACATTATTTTGCTCTCTTCATAGGTAGATGTATTAACGGTAAACATAAGCATAGTCACCTTTGCGTGCCTGATCTGAGTATTCTTAAGAGTGTTGTAATGGTAGATAGACGATATAACTTGGGGGCTATTATTGCGAGGAGGTTACATCATAATGCTAAGGATGGAGATTTCTTTGGTGGAATTTATGCCACCCGTGTAGCTAAGTATCTTGGGGTACCCATAAGAGAGAATGATGTTGAGTTACCCCTTGATTTTCTTGATTATGAGGCTTTGGTGCGCTACCAGTTTCTTGAAAGAAATGAACAATCCCTCCAGTACCGACTAATTTTTGACATGCAACGTGTTGTCCATGTTAGCCTTCCTGCTCCTACCTTCTTTAACTTTCAGGAAAAGCAAAGATACTTTATAACCAGAGAGGAGGCAAACGATTACGAGCGAAATGCAGAAACCGCTTGCCTTCACGCTGCAGTAGTCCAGGTGGTAGCCGCCGCAGCCCAATACAATCCCAACTTTTACTTTGGATATTATTCGGGCCAGCCGTGGCCCTAGACCAACTTAGGCCAAAAGCCTAAGCTTGGGGGAGTACGTATTTTTCACCGACATTATATTCATATTCACACACTCATTTCAGTTGTGGGTGTTCATACTTTTTCATTGTACTATCAATGGTAGTTTATTTCTTCTATATGCTTTCTTCTTGTGTGTTTGATTAATCTTTAAGAAAATATAAAAAATAGTTCTAGCTTTACCTTCTAGTTTGTTTTAGTTGTAGCATTAAAGAGAAAACCCCAAAGGATTTCTCGTTCTTCTTTTGCTTGTTGGGAGCTTTCCCGTGTAAATAATTTTCCTTTCTTTTCTTTGAGTCGTAAGGAGAAGACCACGATGACATGTTGAGTGGCTCTCATATGCATTATTGTTTATCTTACATAGAGCCCATATTGCCTTGTCTCCTCCTTTGCTTTATTGTTTCTACATTCCAGCTTAGTCCAATGCATGTGCACTCTTATTATTATTTACATCGTTCGGTCGTGCAAGTGAAAGGCAATAATGACGATATTTGATGAAAAGATTGAGATGGAGAAAAGCTGGTATGAATTCGATGTATCTTGCTTTTGTAAATATGATTAGCTCATCGTTCCGAATTCAGTACATTATGGGTTGAACATGTTTGCAATGACAATTAGAGATTATAGTTATTCATGCCATGCTTAATTGGCTAAGAGTGGATAATGGTTTGTCTTGAGTGCCAACATGCGCATTAGAATGGTTGTGATGTAGTATGATAGAATGGTATCCTCCTCTGAATGATTCAAGTGGCTTGACTTGGCGTATGTTTACGCATGTACTTGAAACAAATCAACATAGCCTCCACGATATTTATGTTCATGGCGAATTATATCATACTCATGCTTGCATTCAATGTTGGTTAATCTCAAAGCATGTTGATGACTGTGTCACTCTCTAGTTGGTCGCTCCCTAGTCTTTTGCTAGCCTTCACTTGTACTAAGCAGGAATACTGCTTGTGCATCCATCTCAATAAACCCAAAGTTATTCCCTATGAGTCCACCATATCTACCTATATGCGGTATTCTGTTTTGTATGCCCAAATGTTTCGAGTAAATTTGCATGTGCTAAACTTTAAACCTTCAAATAAATATTCTGTTTTGTATGCCCAAATCGCTCATGTGGTGACTGGGGCTGTCAATATCTTCCATGTTAGGTGGTTTATTCTCACGATATGTGTTGATTCACTACCATTCACGAGAAAGTGGCTGGTAATCAGGATGCCCAGTTCCAGGCTCGAAATGAAAAGCAAATTATAATTAAACAAAACTCCCCCAGGACTGTGTTTGTATGGACGGTACCAATGGATTCGGCTCGCCGTGGAGTGTGACTGATTGGTGGAGGGGGGGGGGTAAAAACTTTACTATTTTGTTTGGGAACCGCCTATAATGTATCTAGCATGGAAGATATTGAAAACCTCTTGGTCGTTATGTGAGCAATGAAAGCATACCGCTCCAAAATCATTACCTATCTCTGTTTTAAAAGCTTGAGCTCTAGCACCTCTGCAAATCAATGCTTCCCTATGCGAAGGGCCTATCTATTTACTTTATTGTTGAGTCATCATCCTCTTATAAAAAGCACCAGTTAGAGAGCACCATCGTCATTTGTATGCCTTGCTATTAATTGATATTGAGTATGAGCATGATTGGATCGCTCTCACCGTGAATTACAATCTTTAGTCAGTCCTTGTTCTCCAGAGGTGCTCTGCATTTATGTTTTGCAGTCTCAGAAAGGGCTGGCGAGATACCATTATGTCATATTGCATCATGATTGTTTTGATAAAATTGTTGTCATTCGAGAATTATTATTATTGCTCGCTAGTTGATTATGCCATTGATATGAGTTATTGTGAGACCTAAATGTTATTGTGAATGTGGTTAGTCTATAATCTTTGCCGAAAATCTGAACACAAGTTAGACATATTTACAACAGCAAGATCAAATAGAGTTTGTTAAAGTTTTTCTTTATCACTTTCAGTTTATCAACTGAATTGCTTGAGGACAGGCAAATGTTTAAGCTTGGGGGAGTTGATACGTCTCCAACGTATCCACTTTTCCAAACTTTTTTGGCCTTGTTTTGGACTCTAATTTGCATGATTTGAATGGAACTAACCGGGACTGACGTTGTTTTCAGCAGAATTGCCTTGGTGTTATTTTTGTACAGAAATAAAAGTTCTCGGATTGACCTGAAAATTTACGGAGATTTTTTCTGGAATTAATAAAAAATATTGGTGAAAGAATCAACTGCAGGGGGTCCACCACCTAGCCACAAGCCTGGTGGGCGCGCCGGGAAGGCTTGTGGGCCCCCTGCTACTCCTCCGAGCTCGTTTCCACTCCTATATATTCCTATTCGGGGAGAAAAAACAAAGAAGAAGAGTTCATCGCGTTTCACGATACAGAGCCGCTGCCACCTCCTGTTCTTCCTCGGGAGACTAGATCTGGAGCCCGTTTTGGGCTCCGGAGAGGGGAAATTGACGCCTTCGTCATCATCAATCATCCTTCATCACCAATTCCATGATGCTTTCCACCGTTCATGAGTAATATCATCGTAGGCTTGCTGGACGATGATGGGTTGGATGAGATTTATCATGTAATCGAGTTAGTTTTGTCAGGGTTTGATCCCTAGTATCCACTATGTTCTCAGATTGATGTTGCTATGACTTTGCTATGCTTAATGCTTGTCACTAGGGCCCAAGTGCCATGATTTCAGATCTGAACCTATTATGTTTGCATGAATATGTGTGTGTTCTTGATCCTATCTTGCAAGTTGTAGACACCTATTACGAGTTGTGATCCGCATCCCCGAGGGTGACAATAACTGGGATTCTTTCCGGAGATTACCGTAGTTTCAGGAGTTCATGTATTCACTAAGTGTTAATGCTTTGGTCCGGTTCTCTGTTAAAAGGAGGCCTTAATATCCCTTAGTTTCCAATAGGACCCCGCTGCCACGGGAGGGTAGGACAAAAGATGTCATGCAAGTTCTTTCCATAAGCCCGTATGACTATATATGGAATACATGCCTACATTACATTGATGAATTGGAGCTAGTTCTGTGTCACCCTATGTTATAACTATTGCATGATGAATGCCATCCGACTTAATTATCCATCACTGATCCATTGCCTACGAGCTTTCCACATATTGATCTTTGCTTAGTTACTTTTCCGTTGCTACTGTTACAATCACTACAAACTGCTACTATCACTTTGCCACTGTTACCATTACTTCCATATTACTTTGCTACTGAATACTTTGCTGCAGATATTAAGTCTTTCACGTGTGATTGAATTGACAACTCAACTGCTAATACTCGAGAATATTCTTTGGCTCCCCTTGTGTCGAATCAATAAATTTGGGTTGAATACTCCACCCTCGAAAACTGTTGCGATCCCCTATACTTGTGGGTTATCAGCTACGAGCGTCGTCCCTCATCTGCCGCCGGCCACCACGAGGGCCGTTCATGCTCCGTCACCGGTTGCGGACCTCATGGTCCTGGGCTCGGTGCCGGTGCCGTCCACGGAGCCGCCACTTCTTGGGACCCCATTGGGCAGGGTTTTTTTCTTGACCCATGTCCAAGGGTTTTCTCCTGTCGGCGTACCGTCCTCCTCGACCTCTGGCATGGTCATGAGCACGGGGCCAATGCCGCCGGCCATCGCCAGGGCCGGCTCCTCTATGCTCCGCCACCACTCTCCTTCCCGTCGGGGTTTTCATCCCGGCCTCGGTTCGCTGCGACTGCATAGGCTCCGATGAGTCAAAGAATCCCCAATGCTTGCTCGTAGATGTAGACTAGGGGTTTATTTCTTAGGCATGTGCTACTACTTTTATAGGATTCGAATAGATCTGATTCGATGCGATCCCAATCGAATCGAATTCAGCCGATCTGTTCTTGTTTGCTAAAGTGCGTGTTTTAGGATAATGTTCTTCTGCTAGTGCTATGGTCTTGCTAGGATCTTGCTAGGATTTGTGTTCATGCAAATGGCATGTTCATGTTCAAGCTAGGATCATGTTCATGTTTCTATTCATGTTCAAGCTAGGGTTTGTGTTGCATGGTCTAGATTCTTATACGTGCATGTAGTAGGACTATTTTAGGATGCTGCAAAATGTGCATGGGTGCACATGGGTGCTATTTTTAGATGTTTCTATGCTTAGGATAATGCACTGATGAGTGGCAATTGCAGAAGACCAGATGCCACTGATCAGTGGCATTTTCTCAAGAGCAAGTGCCATTGATAAGTGGCATTTGGCAAAGAGTTTGTGCACTGATCAGTGGCATTTTCTGTTGGGAAAATGTCTCTGATCAGTGCCATTTGCTATAGTGCTAGTGCAACTGATCAGTGGCATTTGCAAAAGAGATAATGCCACTGATCAGTGGTTGTTCATTTTGCAAGCACCTCTAATACTTGTCATCTTACCTAACAAGATATTGAAGAGTGACTGGGACGTGACGGGTGGAGGAGCTTAGGTGGTGGCCGGAGCTGAGGGTGCCGAGGATCTCATCCCCACGAACAGGTGGCTCAAGAGGGTGGCCCTGCCTGGCAGGGTTGCCTTCATGAGCCTGCCTCATTCAAGGGGACGATCTTCGAGGACCGACCACAAGAAGGGGGCCCGGGAGCCGCTGCGCTTCTACCAGCAGATCAAGGACGCCGAAGACCTCACCATTCTCATCATCCCTCGCAAGTTCATGGAGGTGATGAATGAGTGGATGGTCATTAGGCGTCTCCCGCGCGTGGTCAAGCTATCGGCGAACAAGTGGTGCGAGTTCTGGGTGCAGGTACAGAACTTCGAGGGGCACATGGTGCTTGGCCGGGACTGGAACTACTTCTGCCGCCGCCACCGGATCGTCCCCGGTGACCTCCTCGTTCTGCGCATCTCAGGACTCGGCGTGAAGGTCCAAATATACAACCACGACTCTGTTGGAAATATGCCCTAGAGGCAATAAATAAAGTGTTTATTATTATATTTCCTTGTTCATGATAATAATTTATTGTCCATGCTATAATTGTGTTGATTGGAAACTAAATACATGTGTGGGCATATAGACAAACATTGTGTCCCTAGTGTGCCTCTAGCAGGCTAGCTCGTTGATCAACGATGGTTAAGGTTTCCTGACCATGGACATGAGATGTCATTTGATATCGGTATCAAATCATTAGGAGAATGATGTGATGGACAAGACCCAAACTATGAACGTAGCATATAATCATGTCAGTTTATTGCTACTGTTTTCTGCATGTCAAGTATCTGTTCCTATGACCATGAGATCATCCAACTCACTGACACCAGAGGAGTGCCTTGTGTGTATCAAACGTCGCAACGTAACCGGGTGACTATAAAGGTGCTCTACAGGTATCTCCGAAGGTGTCTGTTGAGTTGGATGGATCAATACTGGGATTTCTTGCTCCATGTGACGGAGAGGTATCTCAGGGCCCACTCGGTAATGCAACATCACAACAAGCCTTGCAAGCAATGTGACGAAGTGTTAGTCGCGAGATCTTGTATTACGAACGATTAAAGAGACTTGCCGGTAACGAGATTGAACTAGGTATAAAGATACCGATGATCAAATCTCGGGCAAGTAACATACCGAATAACAAAGGGAACAACATACAGGGTTGTCTGAATCCTTGACATAGAGGTTCGACCAATAAAAATCTTCATAGAACATGTAGGAACCAATATGGGCATCCAGGTCCCGCTATTGGTTATTGACCATAGAGGTGTCTCGGTCATGTCTACATGGTTCTCGAACATGCAGTGTCTGCACACTTAAGGTTCGGTGACGTTTCGGTATAGATAAGTTATGTGTGTTGGTGACCAAAGGTTGTTCGGAGTCCCGAATGAGATCCCGGACATCAGAGGACTTTGGGAATGGTCCGGGGGTGAAGATTCATATATGGGAAGTTGGTGTTTGAGTTCCGGAAAGGTTTCGTGACCTGGAAGTGGTGTGACAGAGTGCCGGAAGTGTTCCTAGGGGTCCATCGGGTGGGCCCATCTACTCCGAAGGGCCACATGGGCTATGAGAGGGTGTAAACCAGCCCCTGGTGGGCTGGCCGCACCTCCCACCTCAAGGCCCATGCGGCTGGAGGCTTGGTTTGGGCCAAAAGGGTGGGCTAGCCACCAAACCTGGTGGCCAAGCCACCCTAGCCACCGCCCCACCTCCCTTGGCCGCCGCACCAAACCCTAGGGGAAACCCTAGGTCGGCCAGCCCCTGCTCTTCCCCTATAAATACGAGAGGGGAGGGCGGGCTGCAAACACAAGTCACGGCGTAGCCCTTCCTCCCTCCCCGATTACCTCTCCTCTAGTAGATTGATTCGGTGCCGCTTAGCAAAGCTCTACCGGATCAGCTCCACCACCACCACCACCACGCCGTCGTGTTGCCGGCGAACCCATCTACCTCTCCGCTCCCTCTTGCTGGTTCAACAAGGCGGAAATCTTCATCGAGCTGCACGTGTGCTGAACGCGGAGGTGCCATCCGTTTGGCACTAGATCGGGAGTTCGTGGGACAGCTTGCGATTTGGATCGCGGAGACGTACCACTACATCAACCGTGTTCTTTAACGCTTACGCTTAGCGATCTACAAGGATATGTAGATCCAATCTATCCTCTCATAGATGCTCATCTCCTAGATTGATCTTGGTGAAGCGTAGGATTTTTTTGTTTCCCATGCAATAGGCCCCAACAGTGGCATCATGAGCTAGGTCTACGCGTAGATGAGATCTTGAGTAGAACACAAAGAGTTTGTGGGCGTTGATATTCAGATTGCTTCCTTCCTTAGTCTTTTCTTGGTTCAGACTAACTTTACTCGTACGCTTACGAGAGACCGTGTTCCATCGACTGACATGTGACTTCGTCGCATAAAGATGGCTCACGGGTGTCTGTCTCTCCCACTTTAGTTGGATCGGATTTGATTAAGGCGGTCCTTGTAGAAGGTTTAAAAGCAATCTTCAAAGCACCGTTGTGGTTTTGCGTAGGTAAGAATCGTTCTTGCTAGATACCCATAGCAGCCACGTAAAACATGCAACAACAATTAGAGGACGTCTAACTTGTTCAGGGTATGTTGTGATGTGATATGGCCAATTACATGATGTGATATATGTGATGTATGAGATGATCATGTTTTTGTATAGAATATCACGACTTGCATGTCGATGAGTACGACAACCGGCATGGGCCATAGGGTTGTCTTTGATTATTGTATGACCTACGTGTCAATCTTTAAGCGCTATGTAATGCTTTCCTTTATCACTAAGCGGTAGCAATAGTAGTATGATCATGGTGGGCATGACAACCCCGATGATGACACAATGATGGAGATCATGATGAGGGAGATCATGATGTTATGCCGGTGACGATGGAGATCATGTCGGTGCTTTGGAGATGGAGATCAAAAGCACAAGTTCATGGCCATATCATGTCACTTATGATTTGCATGTGATGTTAATATTTTTATGCACCTTGTTTTTCTTAGAACGACGGTAGCATTATAAGGTGATCCCTCACTTAAATTTCAAGATGAATTGTGTTCTCCCTGAGTGTGCACCGTTGCGAAAGTTCGTCGTGTCGAGACACCACGTGATGATCGGGTGTGACAGACTCTACGTTCGCATACAACGGGTGTAAGCCAGTGTTGCACATGCGAAACACTCGGGTTAAACTTGACGAGCCTACCATGTACAGACATGGCCTCGGAACACAAGAGACCGAAAGGTCGAGCATGAGTCATATAGTAGATATGATCAACATGATGATGTTCACCATTGAAACCACCTTAACTCACGTGATGATCAGACTTGAGTTGGTGAATATGGATCATGTGTCACTCAGATGACCCGAGGGATGTCAATTTGAGTGGGAGATTTAGTGATTTGATTAACTAAACTCATTATCTTGAACAATAGTCTTAGTAACCTTTCCTTATTTATGTTGTAGATCAATGGCTCGCGTAGTAGCACCCCTGAATTTTAATGCGTTCCTAGAGAAAGCTAAGTTGAAATATGATGGAAATAACTTTGTTGACTGGGCCCGTAATCTGAGGATTATCTTCACGGCTTCCCAGAAGGCTTATGTCCTTGATGCACCGCTTGGTGACCCACCCGCTCCCGTGTCATCCAAAGACGTTAAGAACGCTTGGGAGGCACATTCTGGAGATTACTCAATAGTTCAATGTGCAATGTTGTATGGCTTAGAATCGGGACTTCAAAGACGTTTTGAATGTCATGGAGCATATGAGATGTTCCAAGAGTTGGAGTTTATCTTTAAGAAGAATGCCCGGATCGAGAGGTATGAGACCTCCGATAAGTTATATGCTTGCAAGATGGAGGAGAACGGGTCTATCAGTGAACATATACTCAGAATGTCTGGGTACTCGACCCGTCTGGTGGAGTTAGGGATGCCCCTTCCGCCGAAGGCGATCGCTGACAGAGTTCTTCAATCATTGCCACCTAGCTACAAGAGCTTCGTGTTGAACTATAACATGCATGGGATGAACAAGTCAATCGCCGAGCTGTTTGCGATGCTGAAAGTCGCTGAGTCTGAAATCCAGAAAGAACATCAAGTGTTGATGGTCAATAAAACCACTAGTTTCAAGAAGCATGGCAAGGGCAAGAAGGCTAACTCCAAGAAGGGGGCAAACCAGTTGCTCCTCCCGTGAAGAAACCCAAGGCTGGACCCAAGCCAGAAACTGAGTGCTTTCATTGCAAGGGAACTGGTCACTGGAAGCGGAACTGCCCCAAGTATCTAGCCGACAAGAAGGCGGCAAACACCAAACAAGGTATATATGATATACATATTATTGATGTGTACCTTACTAGCTCTCGTTGTAGTGCCTGGGTATTTGATATCGGTTTGGTTGCTCACATTTGCAACTCAAAGCAGGACGTATGGAATAGACGGAGGCTGGCTAAGGATGAAGTGACAATGCGCGTGGGAAATGGTTCCAAGGTTGATGTGATCTTCGTTGAAACGCTCGCTCTTCGACTACCATCGGGATTAGTGATGAACCTGAATAATTGTTATTTAGTGCCTGCGTTAAGCATGAGCATTATAGTTGGATCTTGTTTATTGCGAGACAGTTACTCATTTAAATCAGAGAATAATTGTTGTTCTATTTATATGAGTAATATCTTTTATGGTCATCCAACTAATGTGAGGGGTTTATTCTTATTGAATATCGATAGTGATGATACACATGTTCATAGCATTGATGCCAAAAGATGTAGAGTTGTCAATGATAGTACCACTTTCTTGTGGCACTACCGTTTGGGTCATATTGGTGTAAAACGCATGAGGAAGCTCCATGCTGATGGACTTTTGGAGTCACTTGATTTTGAATCACTTGACACATGTGAACCATACCTCATGGGCAAGATGACTAAAACGCCGTTCTCTGGAACAATGGAACAGGCGAGTGATTTGTTGGAAATCATACATACTGATATGTGTGGTTCGATGAACATTGAGGCGCGCGGTGGATCTCGTTATTTTCTCACCTTCACTGATGACTTAAGTAGATATGGATATATTTACTTAATGAAACACAAGTCTGAAACATTTGAAAACTTCAAGCAATTTCAGAGTGAAGTTGAGAATCATCGTAACAAGAAGATTAAATTCCTGCGATCTGATTGAGGAGGAGAATATCTGAGTTATGAGTTTGGTAGTCACTTAAGATAGTGTTGAATTGTTTCACAATTGACACCGCTTGGAACACCACAATGTAATGGTCTGTCCGAACGTCGTAATCAAACCTTATTAGATATGGTGCATTCTATGATGTCTCTTGCCGATTCGCCACTATCATTTTGGGGTTATGCATTAGAGACATCTGCATTCACTATAAATAGGGCACCATCAAAATCCATTGAGATGACGCCATCCGAATTGTGGTTTGGCAAGAAGACAAGGTTGTTGTTTCTTAAAGTTTGGGAATATGATGCTTATGTCAAAAAGCTTCAGCCTAAAAAGATGGTACCCAAAGCGGAGAAATGTGTCTTCATAGGATACCCAAAAGAGACAGTTGGGTATACCTTCTATCTCAGATCCGAAGGCAAAGTGTTTTTCGCTAAGAACGGAACATTTATTGATAAAGAGTTTCCCTCGAAAGAATTGAGTGGGAGGAAAGTAGAACTTGATGAGGTTATTAAACCTTCACTTCAACCAGAGAGTAGCGCAGCGCAGAAAGATGTTTCTATGAAGCCAACGACGGTTGAAGAGGAAGTTAATGACGATGATCATGAAACTTCGGATCAAGTTGCTATTGAACCTCGTAGGTCGACAAGGGCACGTACTGCTCATGAGTGGTACGGCAACCCTGTCTTGGAGGTCGTGTTGTTAGACAACAATGAACCTACAAGCTATGGAGGAGCGATGATGGGCCCGGATTCCGAGAAATGGTTGGAGGACATGAAATCCGAGATGGGATCCATGTATGAAAACAATGTATGGAGTTTGGAAGTATTACCTGAAGGGCGAAAGGCCATTCAGAATAAATGGATCTTTAAGAAGAAGACGGACGCGGACGGTAATGTCACCGTCTATAAAGCTCGACTTGTGGCTATGGGTTTTTCACAAGTTCAAGGAGTTGACTATGATGAGACCTTCTCACCCGTAGCGATGCTTAAGTCTTTCAGAATCATGTTAGCAATAGCTGCATATTTCGACTATGAAATTTGGCAAATGGATGTCAAAACAGCGTTCCTTAATGGTTTCCTTGAGGAAGAGTTGTATATGATGCAACCAGAAGGTTGTGTCGATCCAGAGAATGCTGACAAAGTTTGCAAACTCCAGCGATCCATTTATGGACTGGTGCAAGCATGTCGGAGTTGGAATAAGCGCTTTGATGAGGTGATCAAAGCTTTTGGGTTTATACAAGTTTACGAAGAAGCTTGTATTTACAAGAAAGTGAGTGGGAGCTCTGTAGCGTTTCTAATATTATATGTGGATGACATATTGCTAATTGGAAACAATATAGAAATGCTGGAAAGTGTGAAGGAATATTTGAACAAGAGTTTTTCAATGAAGGACCTAGGAGAAGCTGCTTTCATATTAGGCATTAATATCTATAGAGATAGATCGAGATGCTTGATAGCACTTTCACAAAGCACATGCCTTGATAAAGTTTTGAAGAAGTTCAAAATGGATCAGTCTAAGAAAGGGTTCTTACCTGTGTTACAAGGTGTGAAGTTGAGTAAGAATCAATGCCCAGTGACTACAGAAGATAGAGAAAAGATGAGTGTCGTCCCCTATGCTTCAGCCATAGGCTCTATCATGTATGTGATGCTATGCACAAGACCCGATGTCAGCCTTGCCATAAGTATGGCCGGAAGGTTTAAAAGTGATCCTGAAATGGAGCATTGGACGGCGGTCAAGAATATCCTTAAGCACCTGAAAAGGACTAAGGAAACGTTTCTCATTTATAGAGGTGATCAAGAGCTCGTCATAAAGGATCACGTTGATGCAAGCTTTGACACTGATCCGGATGACTCCAAGTCGCAAACCGGATACGTATTTATTCTCAATGGGGGAGCGGTAAGCTGGTATAGTTCCACCATTTATGGAGGTGATCAAGAGCGGTAAGTTAATGTAAGCTGGTGTAGTCGCCAAAGTATTTATTATTATATTTCCTTGTTCATGGTAATTGTTTATTGTCCATGCTATAATTGTGTTGATTGGAAACTAAATACATGTGTGGGCATATAGACAAACATTGTGTCCCTAGTGTGCCTCTAGCAGGCTAACTCGTTGATCAAAGATGGTTAAGGTTTCCTGGCCATGGACATGAGATATCATTTGATATCGGGATCACATCATTAGGAGAATGATGTGATGGACAAGACCCAAACTATGAACGTAGCATATGATCGTGTCAGTTTATTGCTACTGTTTTCTGCATGTCAAGTATCTGTTCCTATGACCATGGGATCATGCAACTCACTGACATCGGAGGAGTGCCTTGTGTGTATAAAATGTCGCAACGTAACTGGGTCACTATAAAGGTGCTCTACAGGTATCTCCGAGGGTGTCTGTTTAGTTGGCATGGATCAATACTGTGATTTGTTGCTCCGTGTGACGGAGAGGTATCTCAGGGCCCACTCGGTAATACAACATCACAACAAGCCTTTCAAGCAATATGACTAAGTGTTAGTCACGGGATCTTGTATTACAGAACGAGTAAAGAGACTTTCCAGTAATGAGATTGAACTAGGTATAAAGATACCGACGATCGAATCTCGGGCAAGTAACATACCGAATAACAAAGGGAACAACATACGGGGTTGTGTGAATCCTTGACATAGAGGTTCGACTGATAAAGATCTTCATAGAACATGTAGGAACCAATATAGGCATCCAGGTCCCGCTATTGGTTATTGACCATAGAGGTGTCTCGGTCATGTCTACATGGTTCTCGAATCCGCAGGGTCTGCACACTTAAGGTTCGGTGACGTTTCAGTAAAGATGAGTTATGTTTGTTGGTGGCCGAAGATTGTTCGGAGTCCCGGATGAGATCCCGGATGTCATGAGGAGTTCCGAAATGGGCTGGAGGTGAAGATTCATATATGGAAAGTCGGTGTTTTAGTTCCGAAAAGGTTCTGTGACCTGCAAGTGGTGTGACGAAGTGCCGGAAGTGTTCTTGGGGGTCCACCGGGTGGGCCCATCTACTCCGAAGGGCCACATGGGCTGTGAGAGGGTGTAAACCAGCCCCCAGTGGGCTGGAAACACCTCCCACTTCAAGGCCCATGCGGCCGGAGGCTTGGGTTGGGCCAAAAGGGTGGGCTAGCCACCAAACTTGGTGGCCAAGCCACCCTAGCCGCCGCCCCACCTCCCTTGGCCGCCACACCAAACCCTAGGGGAAACCCTAGGGCGGCCAGCCCCTCCTCTCCCCCTATATTTATGAGAGGGGAGGGAGGCCTACAAACACAAGTCACGGCACAGCCCTTCCTCCCTCCCCGATTACCTCTCCTCTAGTAGATTGATTCGGCGCCGCTTAGCGAAGCTCTACCGGATCAGCTCCACCACCATCGCCGCCACGCCGTCATGCTGCCAGTGAACCCATCTACCTCTCTGCTCCCTCTTGTTGGATCAAGAAGGCAAAGGTCTTCATCGAGCTGCACGTGTGCTGAACACGGAGGTGCCGTCCGTTCGGCACTTGATCGAGAGTTCGTGGGACGGCTTGTGATTTGGATCGCGAAGACGTACCACTACATCGACCGCGTTCTTTAACGCTTCCGCTTAGCGATCTACAAGGGTATGTAGATCCAATCTCTCCTCTCATAGATGCTCATCTCCTAGATTGATCTTGGTGAAGCATAGGAATTTTTTTGTTTCCCATACAACGTTCCCCAACAGACTCCTCGATCATGTGCAGGTTTCGTTGCAGCAAGCACAATTGTGTTGGTAACATTGAGTATGCAATGTAGTTAACTTAGGTGTTAGTGTTGAACTTGTTATGTTCAGCGGCTAGAACTTATGGTACTTGTGTTGTGAACTTGTTAATATTTTGGCCAGGAGCGACACCCTGGCGTGGAGCAGGGAAGGAGGATGCCCCTACTGTTAATTTAAGTACTTTGCTGTCATTTTCCGTTGCTTGCTTTGTTTAATCTAAGTTGTTTGTTGTTAATCTAAGTAGTTTGCTGTCATTTGCGTTGCTTTCTTTGTGCTGATCATGTGGTGGTAAGGCCATCACATTTGAATGGGGTGAGAAAAACACAAACGTTGTTTGCAACCAAACAGCTAAAGTTTGCATTTTCTCACACCCTAAGCTCAAGAACGACAACCAAACAGCAGGGGGTAAGTGCCCCTTCAAGCGATGTAGGCAACCAAACAGGTTGCATCTGCTGCATATGAAGAACCAGGCTGGCTGGAGATGGACATGCAATGCACTACTCTAGCACACCGCAACTAAATGCGTCAATAATAGTTGAGCCATCCGCGCAACGGAGCAAGCAAAAGTTGCACCGTCCCATGGCAGACTCGTCAAGTTGGGGATTGGCCGTGCTATAGCCGTATCAATCTAGGAACATAATTGTCCTTTGGTTGTCTTAATCTAGAGGCAAAGGTGATGGAAGGGGGAGAGGGTGGAGATGGCCACTATAGTCGCCGGTAGGCGCTGGCTGTGCCAAATGCCGGCATCAAGGGAAGCGGCAGCTACTTGTAACGCCCTGGACACACCCGACGATAGTCGTTACTCTTGGTGAGATCTAGACTGGCCTCACAGATCAATACTAGTCTTTTCAACGCACTTTGTCCTCACTCATGCGCACCCGGGACCAACTTCCTGGTAGGTCACCCATCCTATAACTACTCCAAGCCAAGCACGCTTAACCTGGGAGTTTTGTTTGAATGGGCTTCATGAAAAGAAGGAATTCCTTATTGATATGAGTAGTCTATCATTCCTAATATGCCAGGCTATCACATACACCACCACTCAGGGGAACCGACGTCCTCGTTGGACCACAGGAACGTTCTCTCTTGGCACAAACGTCTGTGCTTCCAGTTTGATACATGTGTCATTTTGTGTGCCGCGAGGGTCACCAACTTCGTGAACAACATGACCATGCACCTGTCGACAAACATCTGTGTAACCGCGAGGGTCGGCTCTGATACCAACTTGTAACGCCTCGGACACACCCGCCGATACTCGTTACTCCTGGCAGGATCTAGATTGGCCTCATAGATAAATACTAGTCTTTTCTACGCACTTTGTCCTCACTCATGCGCACCCGGGACCAACTTCCCGGTAGGTCACCCATCCTAGAACTACCCCAAGCCAAGCAAGCTTAACCTGGAAGTTCTGTTTGAATGGGCTTTCTAAAAAGAAGGAATTCCTTATTGATATGAGTAGTCTATCATCCCTAATATGCCAGACTATCACACTACTGGTTCGGGATTGGGCCAACATCATTTGAGAGAGAGAGAGGGGGGAGGAAGAGAGAGATGAGAAGGATACTAGTGAATCACACACATGGCAAAAAAGGTTGCCACATCACCTTGTCCAACGGGACCCACCTGCCATAATCATGCTTAAAACGAGTGAATCCGGTGACTAGTGTTTTTTGTAAAGAAATTGGCTCCAAATTAATGATTTTGGGCACAAACTGTAGAAGCGTGTTTCATACAAACACAACCTTCATGCCTCCATTGATTCAAAGAAATTCTAAAGGATTGAAATCGGTAGGAATATGTTGGTCCTTTGATTCATCGGATTGAATCGCATATGAATTTTTTCTATGAAATCTTTTGTACTACATAGAAAATCTAATATCCACTCCAAACTCTTTTATAATTCCTTTATTTTTCCTATGAATCAAACACTCCTTGCTAATCCTATAGGATTTAAATCTCAAAGAAGGCCTTTGCCCCACTTTATATATGAAGCAATCACCAAACCAAGTACACGGCCAAACGATACAAAATGGTGAGATAGCCCTCATACACTGTTGATCCTGAGATAACCGGATCACACGGACTTACTATGCTACCGAAAGAATGCATTGGGAACACGGAGTACAACGCCACACACAACCTTATACACCTAAGCTCCACAACAACCCCCCCGAGAGGGAAAACGCCGCAAAGCGTCGCCGCTGTCGAGTCCAGAAGGGACAAGGATCTTCACTCGGAACCGTGACATGAAGAGGAGCACCACAACAACGTCTTCAGGAAGATAGCGGCACCCGCAAGCGTCGTTGTCGTCGACGACAAAGCGCAGAGCTTTGGCTCGGTATCTCCCCCGTGCCATACGAGGTCTTTAGGACATGCGCAACGAGTTCAATGTTCTAGCTCCGGATCAAGGTGACGCCATTGCCAGAGACAGGGAGGACGTCCGAGCCACCAATTGCTACCATCCTGTTGCCCACACGACCAAGAGGGAGAGCCACCACCACCGACATCCCACCAACCATGTGAACCGCCATCCAAAGCCGCCGCTCTGGCGTCCACGTCCAAGCCACGACCATCCATCCATATCACGACGTACCGACCTCGGAAGGAGGAAAGAAAGGGGTCTCCTTTCCTTCCTAGACCAACATCAGTCATGAGATCTGGGTGATGCCCCCATAATAGGGGGCGTCAATGCCTGCGCCCCAGCTAGTCCCGATGGACCGGGAGGGACACAACCTCGTGACTACCGACGACCGTCGCCAAGCCCGCTCGCGCGACGCCTCAACCATGGTCGTCGACACCGATTTGCACAACAGAATAATGCAGACCCTACCATCACCGCGACCACCATGCCCGTGAGTAGAGCACGAACACCACCCGCAAGCGCACCCCGGGCCATGCCCAACCTCTCCTACCCGAACCACAAGCTTTGATCCGCCCGCGGGCCTAGATCTAGCTCGCCCGAGCACGAATAGATATGTACTTTCTGACGGTACAGATCCAGGAGAAGGAGGGCGCCGCCGCCATCCCACACCACGCGAACCCCATAACCGGTGTACCATCGTAGCCCTCCGAAGCCCGCACCGCCGCCCTGCCTACTCGTAGCCTAGCCAAGAATATCCAGAGCCCACCCATGCTAGGACTATGCCCGGAGGAGGGTGGGGGCATAGCCACTAGCTAGAGACGCCTTGGCCCGCGCCGCCTGCCGGCCAGCCGGCAGCCGCAACCAGGCACGCACCACCCATGTTGCCGCGCACGACCCGTGCCGCGAGTAGCAGTCGTCAAACGGATCTGCCCTGATCATCCCCGCCACCATAACCGCCCCCACATGCCCCGCCATCAGCCACGCCTCCCGTAGAGCAGCAGTCGCGCCATCGTCCCCAGGAGCCCTGCGCACCGCCACGGCGCGACGCCCGACGTCCGCGCCACATCCAAGCTGAAGGAGCCGTGTCGTGCGAGCCCCTGGGGCGAGGGAACGAGGATGCCCCGCCGTCGTCGGCTTCGGGCGGGCTTTGCCCGGCCAAGCCCATGTGCGGCGGTCGCCGTGCGGGGATGACACGGGAGGGGGAGGGGGGGAGAAGGGGGAGAAGTCCCTATAGGATTTAAATGAGCATGACTAGCAAATCATATTTTTTTTCCTATTTCTACGTTTTTAAAATCCTTTGAACCAAAGAGGCCCTCAAGGTGGATAGTTTTTAGAACTCACTCGGTAAAAAGGTGCAAGATGCTGTTATAATTCCAATAATCATATCCACTCCCGCCATTTATACGACAAAACCAACGGTCGTCGTTTCCCAATCCGAACAATCACCTCCTCCGCAACCCACGTCCCGGTGCCCGTCTCCTCCCCGCGCGCCATGGCAGCTCTCCACCACCACGCCCTCCCGCCTCGTCTCCTCTCCGGTCACGGACCCCCTCCCGTCCTCCGCTTCTCCAGGAGGCCGAGGCCCCTCCTCCACCTGCTCCCGCGCGCGGCCGCTGCAGCCACAGGGGCATCGGCGGCGGCGACGGCGGTGTCCGCGCCCTCGGACGCCGCGCTGCAGAACTTCCGCCGCTGGCTATCCTCCCAGGGAGCGGAGACGGGCTCGGTGGCTCCGGCAGTCGTTCCGGAGGGCCTCGGCCTCGTGGCGACGCGGAACCTGCCCCGCGGCGAGGTCGTCGCCGAGGTGCCCAAGAAGCTCTGGTTGGACGCCGACGCCGTCGCCGCCTCCGACCTCGGCCGTGTCTGCGGCAGCGGCGGCGACCTCCGCCCGTGGGTCTCCGTCTCGCTGCTCATCCTCAGGGAGGCTGCGCGCGGAGGGGACTCGTTGTGGGCGCCCTACCTCGCCATCCTCCCGCGCCAGACCGACTCCACCATCTTCTGGTGAGGTGACGCTGATGTGTTCGATGAAATGTCTTTTACAGCCTCGTATTACGAGTTCTGATGCTTTCGAGTGGTTGCTTCGTGCCTCCAGTGCAGGTCAGAAGAAGAGCTCTTGGAGATACAAGGTGAGCATGCAGTGCAAAAGTCCATGCCTTCGCTGTCGAAACTCGATCTTCGATCTTCTGTGGGTTAGTTGTTACATGACATAGTGATTAACTTTGTATGCTTTTGTCCTTTGCTTTGCAGGAACACAATTACTGAGCACAACGATGGGTGTGAAAGAGTACGTGCAAAGCGAATTCGATAATGTTGAAGCTGAGATCATAAATGCGAATAAAGAGCTTTTCCCTGGTACGATAACATTTGATGATTTCCTATGGGCATTTGGAGTACTAAGATCCAGGGTTTTCCCGGAGCTCCGTGGAGATAAGCTTGCCCTCATACCATTTGCTGATCTGGTAAGATCGTTGAACTCAAAACATGCCCACATGGTCTAAGATCTTTGAACTCAAAACATGCCCACATGGTCTGATGTTGCTTATCCAAACGGCTCCAAGTCAATTCTCATTGTGTCAATGGGCATCCTAGTAATTTCGGTGATTAAGTTGTGATGCCACCTGTTGGAATATTTTTTGTTAGAGATTGCTTGCCTATGCTTTTTCCCTCAATACATGATACACCTATAGATTCCGAATACATTCAGTTATAATCACTTTGCTACTTTGCCAAATCAGACAAATCACAATGGTGATATTACCTCAAAAGAATCATGTTGGGAGATCAAAGGAAAGGGCTTTTTAGGTAGGGATACTGTGTTCTCTCTGCGGACGCCAATGGATGTTAAATCTGGAGAACAAGTATGCATGAACTTCTATTACTTTCGTTATGTAATGAAATATTTGCCACGAGCTTTCATAACCAGCTGTTCTAATGATGTACTTTGACAGATATATGTTCAGTATGACCTGGACAAGAGTAATGCTGAATTGGCACTTGACTATGGGTTCACCGAATCAAACTCGTCAAGGGACTCATATACTCTGACGCTGGAGATATCTGAATCTGATCCATTCTATGAAGACAAACTTGACATTGCAGAGCTAAACGGAATGGGGGAGACCGCATACTTCGATGTCGTCCTCGGTGAATCTCTTCCTCCTCAAATGATTACTTACCTGCGATTACTTTGTCTTGGGGGAACAGACGCATTTCTCTTGGAAGCCCTCTTTAGAAATAAAGTTTGGGAGCACCTTGAACTGCCTGTGAGTCGTGATAACGAGGAATCAATATGCCAAGTCATCCAGAATGCCTGCAAATCTGCCCTTGCTGCCTACCACACCACCATAGAAGAGGTAAGCCTACTAAAAGAAGAATGCTATTCACTATCATCTTATTTGCTGGCTACCTCCTGATTAGTCTGATAAAACATGCATAAAATATTCAGGATGAAGAGCTACTGGATAGAGAAGATTTGCAATCAAGACATCAAATCGCCATTGAAGTAAGGGTGGGTGAAAAGAAAGTACTAGAGCAAATCAATGATATTTTCAAGGAGAGGGAGCAAGAATTAGATGACCTTGAGTACTACCAGGAAAGGAGGCTCAAGGATCTCGGTTTTATTGGTGACAATGGCGACATTATCTTCTGGGAGTCCTAAGCACAGATTGTAACATCCTATTTTTGCAATACCAGACTAATTGGAAAAGAAAGAAAAGATAGGTTCACACATAATTAACAAGCATGATTAAAAACTGATTTCTGTGCCATAATCAATAAAACAAAGTGAAAAAAAATCAAATCACTTTCAACATTCAAATTTCAAACAAAGATAAGATTGTCTATGATAATTCTAACAGGCACTACATAACTTCATTAATAATCTCATAAATACAAGAGGCCATCTTTCGCATCTCGCATGTGGCAGCAAATTTTATTATCAGCAGCGAAGCTGTACAAATTATCTATGACTAAGGTGATATGGATCACATCGTCCATTATAGTCCTAGTGCAGCATGTGCTGCACACTTGCATCTCCGTCTCTACTCCGAGCTTGGCTAACTCAAAACACAAGCAAATAGTATATCAACCAGCACAGAAGCGGTTTAGCGTGCTAGGTCGCATTACTGTCAATCTGTCATTTGCTACAGCTGAGCTTCAACTCTGAAGCTCTGTTCATCATAACCATCTGCGTCTCTTAGGGAAAGCTTAGAATCATCTTCTGTAGCTTCTGTTAATCAGCATATCATCTATAAGGTACAGGACTTCCCTTCTTTCCAATTACAGAGCTGGTGATCCAAAATGATGCAAATTAATGTCAAGTTGGCTGAACCTTCATTTGCCTTGAGAAGCAGGTTCATTTTCTCCAAAAAAAGAGCCCTTCGTTGAAACTCATATGTGAAGGTGGTAGGATTGCGTAGTCTACCAGGCCGTTCCCGTAGTCGATAGGGGTACTGGATGGACTGTCTCGGCGGCGGCGGCGGCCGGCGGCGCAGAGGCGCCGTCGTGAGAGAGAGAGAGAGAGAGAGAGAGTTCGGCGGCTAGGGTTTGGGTCGTCGGCTCCTAGGTGGAGCCGATCAAAATAGATGATCTTGCTTAATCTCAAAAGTCCTAGTTACATGATTATATATAAGTTCCCTAGGCTATAACAAACTGGGCTAAACCCCTAACTCTATTTAAGATAACTGGCCAGATTAGTTAACTATGCCTATGCCGGTAATAGTGTAAACCGGTCATAACATCTCTCCCCGCCTGCGCAAACAGCTCGTCCTCGAGCTGGAAATCTGTATAGTGCTGACGGAACTCCTCGCGGTTCTCCCATGTAGCATCCTCCTCTAGAAGTCCGTGCCACTGGACGAGCAAGCGCCAGACACCACGGCTTTGTTGGACCTTCAATACCTTGTCGGGAGCAGGAAGGAAACGACCATCGGATGTTGGCGGAATATTGGCCGTAGACGCCGGTGGCTCCCCACGAAAAGGCTTCATCAACCCGACATGGAAAATATCATGGAGGCGTGTACCTGACGGAAGCTGCAAGCGGTAGGCAACGCTGCCAATGCGTTCCAATACCTGAAAGGGGCCTGCATACCTAGGTCCCAGCTTGCGCTTGGCGCGGGGTCAAGTGACTGCATGGTACGGTGAAGAAGGCACAGCCACACCCAATCCCCCACGGCAAATTCTGCCTCCCGATGATGAGCGTCGTAGTACTTCTTGGATATCTGCTGGGCTTGAAGAAGGCGCTGGCGCACCTCCGCGAGGATGGCGTCGCGGTCGCGAAGAAGTGTGTTGGCTGCCTCGGTTCGTGCAGCACCAGGCTGTAGTGGCAGGATAGCCGGAGGAGGCTGGCCATAAACCACTTCAAACGGTGTGGCCTTCAGGGCGGTGTGGTATGAAGTGTTGTAGCAGTACTCCGCCCAGGAAAGTCAGTCCACCCAAGCACGGGGTCGATCACCAGTGATTCAACGTAGGTACATAGCGATTACCTTGTTGGCAACTTCTAATTGTCCGTCAGTCTGGAGATGAAATGTTGTGCTTAAGCGTAGTTTGACTCCTGCCAATCTAAAAAGGTCTCTCCACACATGGCCAGTAAACACCGGGTCACGATCATTGACGATCGAAGAGGGAAACTCGTGTAAGCGGACAATACTGTCGAAGAAGGCGCGGGCGACCGAAGTGGTGTTATAGGGATGGCCCAGCGCGATGAAGTGGGCATACTTGGAAAACCGGTCCACCACCGTAAGAATGACAGACTTGCCACCCACCTTGGGAAGGCCCTCAATGAAATCCATGGAAATGTCTGCCCCAACCTGGGAAGGTACCTCAAGAGGTTGAAGAAGACCCGCCGGCTGCAAAGTTTCCGTCTTGTTGCGCTGACATGTGACACAAGAGCACACCCAATCGCGCACCAGCGCACGGTCCCCTGGCAGATAGAAGTCAGCACGGAGACGGTGAAGTGTCTTCTGCACCCCTTCATGACCCGCGGAGTGCGCCAAGAGAAGCGCCTGGTGACGGAGATCATCATGATCGGGAACAAAAATGCGCCGACCGTGGAGGAGTAGCCCGTCGTCGAGGTGCCATGGTGCCTGCAATGTGCCCTCCTCAAGGCGCTTCGTCATAAGCTGAGCATCAGCGGCCGTGGTGTTGGGAAACGTTGGACGGGAAACAAAAAAATTTCTACGCACACGCAAGATCTATCCATGATGATGAGCATCTACGAGAGGGAGAGTTGATCTACATACCCTTGTAGGTCGCTAAGCGGGAAGCGTTAAGAAACACAGTTGATGTAGTCGAACGTCTTCGCGATCCAAATCACCGAGCGTCCTGCGATCCCATCACGATCCATCTCGTGATCCAATCACGATCCGTCCCGCGATCTCATCACGATCCGTCCCACGATCTTGATCACGGTCCTTCCGATCTAGCGTCGAACGGACGACACCTCTGCGTTCAACACACGTACAACTCGATGACGATCTCCGCCTTCTTGATCCAACAAGAGGGAGCGGAGAGGTAGATGATTTCTCCAGCAGCGCGACGGCGTTGTGGCGATGATGGTGGAGCTATTCCAACAGGACTTTGCCTAAGCACCGCTGAAAATCGATGTAGAGGAGAAACTGTGATCTAGAGGAGAGGTAGCACGTGGCTATTAGGGTTAGCTTTTCCCTCCAAATCCTCTAGTATATATAGGAGGGAAGGAAGGGAGGAGGCAGCCTCAAACCCTCAAGGTTTGGTCGAAATTGGAGGTGGAGGAGTCCTACTCCAATCCTATTAGGAGTAGGATTACTCCTTTCCACTTAGAAACTCTTTCCACCTCTCCACCTATGGATTTTTTCCTTCTCAAACCACTCCAGCCGCATGGGCCCTTAGAGGAGGGTTCGGCCATCCCACCAGGGGCTGGTTTATGTCCTCCCACAGCCCATGTAGCCTCTTGGGTTGAGACACCCCTCCCGATGGTCCCACGGTACCCTCCCGACACTCTCGGTACACTACCGATGAGCCCGAAACTTTTCCGATGACCAAAACAGGACTTCCTATATATCAATATTTACCTCCGGACCATTCCAGAGCTCCTCGTGACGTCCGGGATCTCATCCGGGACTCCGAACAACCTTCGGTCACCACCATACATACCTCTATACTTACCGAAACGTCACCGAACCTTAAGTGTGCAGACCCTGCGGGTTCGAGAACTATGTAGACATGACCGAGACACCTCTACGGTCAATAACCATTAGCGGGACCTGTATGCCCATATTGGTTCCTACATATTCTACGAAGATCTTTATCGGTCGAACCTCTATGTAAAGGATTCAATTAATTCCGTATGTTGTTCCCTTTGTTCTGCGGTATGTTATTTGCCCGAGATTCGACCGTCGGTATCTCCATACCTAGTTCAACCTCGTTACCGGCAAGTCTCTTTACTCGTTTCCGTAATACAAGATCACGTGGCTAACACTTAGTCACATTCCTTGCAATGCTTATTGTGATGTTGTATTACCGAGTGGGCTCTGAGATACCTCTCCGTCACACGGAGTAACAAATCTCAGTCTTGACCCATGCCAACCCAACAGACACCCTCGGAGATACCTGTATAGTACCTTTATAGTCACCCAGTTACGTTGCGATGTTTGATGCACACAAGGCACTCCTCCGGTATCAGTGAGTTGCCTGATCTCATGGTTATAGGAACAAATACTTGACATGCAAAAAACAGTAGCAATAAACTGACACGATCATATGCTACGTTTGTAGTTTGGGTCTTGTCCATCACATCATTCTCCTAATGATGTGATCCCGTTATCAAATGACATATCATGTCCATGGCTAGGAAACCTTAACCATCTTTGATCAACGAGCTAGTTCACTAGAGGCATACTAGGGACATGGTGTTGTCTATGTATCCACACATGTATATGAGTTTCCGATCAATACAATTCTAGCATGGATAATAAACGATTATCATGAGCAAGGAAATATCATAATAACCAATTTATTATTGCCTCTAGGGCATATTTCCAACACGTGGTTGTAGCATGGGGAATGTCGTCAAAGAAGACGAACGATGGGCCGGAACGGATGCAAAGTGCGGTGCCCATGGTGTCGACTGCATCACCCTCAGTATCTCGGCGTGACAAGCGTCGGCCACAATGTTGGGACGTCTTGGCCGGTACTCTATGGAGAAGTCATAGCCAAAGAGCTTGCTGATCCATTGGTGTTGCGGAATTGTGAATAAGTGTTGATCCAATAAAAATTTCAGGTTGTAATGATCAGTGTGAATCAAGAAGTGTCGGCCCCAAAGATAAGGCCGCCAGTGTCGCACTGCCTGGACCAGCCCGATAAGCTCCTGCTCGTAAGTCGCGAGTTTATGGTGACGTGCAGCAAAAGGCCTGCTGAAGAAGGCTAGTGGCCCCGAGCCTTGGTGAAGAACGACGCTGAAACCTATGCCGGACGTGTCACTGTCCACCATGAACTGCTGCTCGAAATCTGGCATCTGGAGGACCGGACCAGTAGTGAGCGCCTCCTTGAGTGACCGAAAAGCAGTAGCGGCCTCGTCGTCCCACGAGAAGGCGTCGCAACGGAGCAGCCTTGTGAGTGGCGCGGCGAGATGGCCGAACTCCCGGATGAACTTCCGGTAGTAGCCGGCCAGCCCTAAGAAACCGCTGAGTGCCCGAGGCGAATGCGGTGTCGGCCAAGATGCCACCGCCGCGATCTTGTTGGCATCCATGGCAACACCCTCGGCGGAGATGACGTGGCCGAGATAGGCCACCGAGGTCATACCAGACGAGCACTTCGGGCGCTTGAGGTGGAGTTGATGCCCCCGAAGATCGTTGAAGATGATGGCGACGTGTTGCAGGTGCTCTGCCCAAGAGGAGCTATAGATGAGAATATCATCGAAGAAAACAAGCACAAACCGTCGCAAGTAAGGCCGAATGACGTCGTTCATCAAGGCCTGGAATGTCGCCGGTGCATTGGAGAGGCCAAAAGGCATCACCAAGAACTCAAAGTGGCCATGATGAGTGCGAAAGGCCGTCTTCACGATGTCATTCGGGTGCATCCGAACCTGATGATAACCGGAGCGCAAATCGAGCCGAGTGAAAAAGCGAGCCCCGTGAAGTTCGCCCAATGGCTCCTCCATGACCGAAATGGGAAACTTGTCCTTCGACGTGACGGCGTTGAGAGCACGGTAGTCAATGCAAAAGCGCCACGAACCATCGGGCTTGCGAACGAGAAGCACCGGGGCTGAGAATGGCGATGTAGATATCTGGATGATGCCCAAGGCGAGCATGAGTGCGCACTATCGTTCCATCTCGTCCTTCTACAGCTACGGGTACCGATAGGGCCGCACTGCGACAGGAGAAGTTCCTGGAAGAAGATGAGTGCGATGGTCGTAGAGGCGGACGGGCGGGAGCCCCTGGGGCTCGTCGAAAAGATCGATGTGCTACTGTAGTAGGTGGGCCAACAGGGGTGGCTCGGAGTCGACGGTGGCCGTGGAGAGCTGTGGTGGGGCTGCGACTGCCGTGGCGTCGCCCGCACCTTGCCACGTCAACTTGCGGCCTTGGCGCCAGCACGTCAAGGTCAAGGCATCGAAATACCATAGGATGGGACCGAGAGTCCGCAGAAAGTCCACCCCGATGATGAAGTCGAAGCAGCCCAAGTCGATGCCCACGCAAGTCATGGTGAAGTGCTCGTCGCCAATGGTAATGGGAACCTGGCGTGCAATCCTGTGGCAGCAAAGGCGGTCACCGTTGGCCACGATAACCCATAACTGCTCGCCGCCGAACGGCTGAAGGGCCAGTCGCCGCATGGTAGACTCGGGCATGAAGTTATGTGTAGAGCCTGTATCGATGAGGGCTAAGAGGTGCTCGCCATTAACTGTGACTGGTAGCATCATGGTCTTCTCCGCTCGGATGCCGACGATGGCGTGCAAGGAGACCACGAGCACCGTCGCCTCAGGAGGTTCTGTATCCTCAGTTGGCTCGGTAGGCGTGGGATCCTCCTCGACGCAGTCGGCTGTCTCCAGGTAGAAAAGTTGCGAGCACACGTGGCCCGGAACGTAGGGTTCGTCACAGTTGAAGCAGAGTCCCTGGTGGCGCCTCTCGAGCTGCTCGGCTGGGGTGAGCCGGCGGAACGGACGCGTCGCAGCCGGGGTGGAGGGCCCTGTCGCCGGCTGAGCTGGTCGACTGGGTATGGGGACGACGGTCCGAGGTGGAAGGCGCGGTGCCCGAGCCGGAAATGCCTGCTGCATGGAGATCGCACGTTGCTCGAATGCGCGTGCGTAGTACATAGACGTCTGTAGGTCTTGGGGCCCGCGCATCTCGACGTCGACGCGGATATGATCTGGGAGGCCGCCGACGAAGAGTTCGGCCCATTGAAGGGCCAAGACGCCTGGCGCGTGGCAGGCCAGCGCCTGGAAGCGCTCAACGAAGTCCTGCACTGAGGAGCGGAACGGTAGGTGGCTGAACTCCGCCAACCGGCTGCCGCGGACCGGCGGTTCGAACCGTAGAAGGCACATGTCGCGGAAGCAGTCCCATGGCGGCATCCCGCCCTCATCTTGCTCGAGGGCGTAGTACCACGTTTGCGCTGCGCCCCGGAGATGGTACGAGGCGATCCAGGTGCGGTCGAAGGCGAGTGTTCATTGCCCCGGAAGAACTGGTCGCACTGGTTGAGCCAGTTTAGGGGGTCGCCAGTGCCGTCGTAGGTGGCGAACTCCAGCTTGGAGAAACGTGGTGGATGGTGGCTGTAGCCGTCGGCTGCTCCGTGTGACGAAGCACTGTCGCCGGCGGAGTCTGAAAGACGGGCTGCAATGTTTCGTCCTGGAACAGGTGTCCGTCAACACTACGGTAGGAGTCCTCACTCCCGTAGGCGGGAAGGTGTCCAGCCGGCTATGCAGCTGCTGGTGGTGGGAACATCGGTTGGCTGGACCCGGCCGTGGAGAGCGGCTCGTTTAGCCAGGCCGGCAGCGACGATGGTGATGGCGAAAACTTGATCTCCTGGTTGGGCGCGCCCGGCGAGGGAAGGGACCCGATGGATGGTGGAGCGGTCGTCTGGTGCGGCGCGGTTGATGGCAGCGATGGCGGCGCGGTGTTGGTGAAGAACGCCGTCATCTACGACGACGCGGCCGAAGGCAACAGGGCGGCGCGATGTTGGGGAAGAATGCTGCCGCCTGCTGCGGAGCGTACGGCCCCGCAAGGTGTGGCGCGTACGGCGTCATCAGGAGCGTGCGGATGCCCGCGATGGCGTGTCCAAGCTCCAAAAGCGTGGGCGTCAGCTCCGCGGGGGAGAGGACGAGGCCAGCCGCGACGGCGGTCGTGGCCGGGGACCCAGAGAGGATCGGCGTCGCGATCGATGGGGTCAGCGCGGCGGTGGAGGCCGCCAGTGGCAGAGAGGCCGGCGGTATCGAGGCGGTGGCGGACGGAAGGCTGGGGGTTGGCGATGGTTGCGACATGATCGAGCCGGGACTATCTGATACCAAATTGGTAGGATTGTGTAGTCTACCAGGCCGTTCCCATAGTCGATAGGGGTGCTGGGCGGACTGTCTCGGTGGTGACGGCGGCCGGCGGTGCTGAGGCGCCGTCGTGAGCGAGCGAGAGAGAGAGAGAGTTTGGTGGCTAGGGTTTGGGTCATCGGCTCCTAGGTGGAGCCGATCAAAAGAGATGATCTTGCTTAATCTCAAAAGTCCTAGTTACATGACTATATATAAGTTCCCTAGGCTATAACAAACTGGGCTAAGCCCCTAACTCTATTTAAGATAACTGGGCCAGATTGGCTAACTGGGCCTATGCCGGTTATAGTTTAAACCGGTCATAACAGAAGGGCTATTGAGATGGCAAGCCCTCAGTTCTGTACCAGATGTAGCAGAATGGTTCTTCATTGTGATTAGTGACAAGTCACGGGGCTCGCAATCTGTGAACTGGGCTTCTGTGAAACTTCTCTCAAGCCTTGATTCTAGTCAGATGAGCCAACACTTATGTTTCAACAGTTTTGAGATCATTCGGTGCATCCCTTGACCAAATGTCAGGACAGACTGTTGTCATGGGTTTAACACCGACCTTTAACATATCAGCATAGAGCATCATGGCATTCAAGACATAGCCAAGCATGCACTGCCCACGAATCAGTAATGAGTAAGTGAAGCTATCAGGCACCATACCAGATTCTCTCATGCAAGAGAAGAACTTACCAGATTCATGGTATTGGCCATCTATATAGAGACCATATATCAAGGTCATGTATGTCACACTGTTTGGGATTGAATAGTCTTCCTCAGTTGTGGCGTTCGATAAACAGGTATGAGTGTCAGCATGCTTCTTCTGCCCTGAGTGCTTCATGAAGATCATGACTGCATCTTGAATCCTATTCTCTCTGCAGAGACCATCAACAAGAACTGAAACTGTGACTGAATTTGGAGAAATACCTTTCTCCGTCATCTCCTTCTGTAACCTAAAAGCAGCATTGATATCACCATCCTTGGCGTGGCCATGAATCAGAGCCGTGTATGTCAACACATTAGGTTCAATCCCTTTGGCTATCATCTCTGTGTATATAGCCATTGCTATTTCCATCTTATCGTTCTTTGAATGCCCATCTATCAAGGAGGTGTACGTCACCACATTGGGCTCAATTCCAACCTCACTCATTACTGTGCATGTTGCCAGGGCTTCAGCTAGATTTCCATTCTTGCAGTACTCGTCAATTAGCGCGTTGTATGCAGCAGCATTAAGATTAATACCAGATTGCTGCATTGCTTCAAGAAACCTGGCCGCTACCTGCACTTGACCTCCCGAACAGAGACCTCTTACAATTATGCTGCAGGTGAACTCATCTGCGGACAAACCTAGGCGAGTCATGTCCTCATAAACTGTTAATGCTTCTTGTGAATCACCAGACCTGAAAGCTCCATCGATCAGGCTGTTGTACACGGGCACGGTGGGAGCAACTCCATACCTGTGCATGTCAAGAAAAATATTTTTTGCATCACTTATTCTGTTCACCTGGAAGAAACCGTCAATCAGCGTTGTAAAGATCACAGCGTTGGGAACAAGACCACTCTTCAGCAACTCCTGGTACAACGTGAGTGCCCTCTTGACACCACCTCTCTTGCAGTGGCTGCTCATCAGTGCATTGTATGTGTAATGGTTGGGTCGCATCCCTGTTTCCTTCATGGTAAAGAACAGCCGCTCAGCCTCGCCAATGCAGCCCTCGTCACAAAGTGCAGATATCATCGTCGAGTAAGTGACCACATTTGGACCGATCCGTCTCGCCACCATCTGCTCCCAGACCTCCTGGGCCTTCGCCGCAGCGCCCTCATGCCGGCACGCGTTGATGAGCGTGTTGTACGTCACCACGGTCGGCACCATCCCCCGGCTCAGCATTTCGTCGAACAGCTTCCAGACGCGGTCGAACCTGTGGGCTCTCATCAGCACGTCGAGGATCGCGTTGCAAGCGGGCAGCGCCGGCAGCGCCGGCAGGCGGTGGAAGACGGACAGCGCCTCGTCGTGGAGCGCCATCTGGGAGAGGGCGATGACGAGCACCCCGAGCGCGGGGGCGGGGGAGCTGGAGGTGGAGGCGAGCGCGGCGAAGGCGGCCGCGCCGGGGCGCGCGCTGGGGAAGGAGGCCTGGACGAGGGATTTCGTCAAACGGATGGCGTGCGGGAAGTCCCTGGCCGCGGCCGAGCCGTGGACGGCGGCGGCGAGGTGGGCGGCGCGGTCCCTTGAGGCGGCCGGGGCGGCGGCGGCTACGGCGGCGGCGGAGGAGGAGGATAGGCTGCGGTGGTGCGTGGCGAGGGACCGGCGGCCGGAGGAGAGGATGAGGCGGTGTGGTGGCGAGAGTGGCATTGGGGTTGGCATTGGGGAGGCGGCAAATCTGTACTGCTCTGCTCCTGCTCGACTGGGGAATTTGACCGCCTGGGCTTGCCACCATAGAGCGCCGCTTGTTGAATGTTGGTACGGCTGGGCTAGGAGCATTCAGCAGATTCAGCTCGATGCCGTTCCCCCCCCCCCCCCCCCCCCCCCCCTCCCTTATTAAGGGCTCGATGCCGTTGGTTTAGCTGGCAGAATAGCAAATGATTTTGACTGAAACGCACTCCATAGAATTATTTTTTCGAAACAGTTTATCTCTAAACCATGCGTCCAAATCACAAATCATTTATGTCGTTGCATTCCTCGCATTCAGATCTTCAAAACTACTGCGTCAGTAACTTTTTATAAAGGGTTTTAGATTATATTACAGTGTCGAAACGTCTTATATTAAATTACAGAGACAATAGATATCAGGTGATAGATTTTGACAAACTTTCTTTTGACCGAAATTTGGGCTCTACAATTATACTAACCGTGCTTCAAAAAAGCACTGGACTAACATGTGCTTCAAAACGTACTAATTGTGTTTTATTTTTGAGAAGCACAGTTGCTGCTTTCATGCGAGAAGCACAATTATGCTTTCATACGAAAGTACATTTATGCTTCGTTTTCGAGAAAATAAGGTTGTGCTTTTCACATAAACTACGCTTTACGCGGTAGAATAATTGTGTTTCACTTTTGTGAAACGGAAGCATCTTGACGCGTGAAAGCACAACTATACTTCATATTAAAGCACACTTGTGTTTCACTTTTTAATGAAGCACGATTACACTTTCATGTAAGAATCACAGATCTTTCAAGCACAACTAGAAAGAAAAATTGCAGGAACAGAAAAAGCCCGAAAAATATAAAAAAAGTCAGAATTAGAAAGAAAAAAACGAAACCCTTTGGAAAACCGTCTCATCGGGGGGAAGCACCCTGCATGTGGCATGTGGCGATGATGGGACACGCCACATGGAGCTTTGGAGCCCTCCTGTGCTAGAAAAAATGCCCGCGTGGAAGGCATCCTTCGGATTAGAGCAACTCCAACGCATCGACCCATTTCGTCCGCGCGTGTTTGTTTGGATCGGCCCGGACACTAAAACCGACCGAATGCATTGACCTAAACGGACACGCATCCCCTTTATGTTGGCCATGCAATCCATTTGGAGCCCAAATTTGGGGCTAGTTTGCGTTGGCGCGGACACGCGTCTCGCCCGCATACTCTTTCCCCTGTCCCGTGTAGGGAGACGTAGTAGTAAATCAAAAATTTCCTACGCGTTCACCAAGATCCATCTATGGAGAAACCAGCAACGAGCAAGGGGAGAGTGGATCTTCATACCTTTGAAGATCGCTAAGCGGAAGCGTTACAAGAACGCGGTTGATGGAGTCGTACTCGCAGCGATTCAGATCGCGGTAGATCCGATCAAGTGCCGAACGGACGGCACCTCCGCGTTCAACACACGTGCAGCCCGGTGACGTCTCCAGCACCTTGATCCAGCAAGGAGGATGGAGAGGTTGGGGAAGGGCTCCAACAGCAGCACGACGGCGTGGTGGTGGTGGAGTAGCAAGGTAATCCGACAGGGCTTCGCCTAAGCGCTGCGGAGGAGGAAGAAGAGAGGTAGGGCTTTGCCGTGAGAGAGAGAGATCAAATCCTCTCACAAAACATCCAAAACCTCAAGTATATATAGGAGGAGGGACGTGGAGGGCTGGCTTGGCCTCTACTCCAAAGAGGAGATGGCCGGCCGAATTAAAGGGAGAGTCCACCTCCCACAAGGGAGGTGGATCTCCTCCTTTTAAATCCTTTTTTGCCTTATCTCCTTATCTCCAGCCACATGGGCCTTTAGCAAAAGTCTTGCCCAGCCCAATAAGGGCTGGCACACTTTATCTAACAGCCCATGTGGTCCTTTGGTCGTCACACCCCTCCCGGGGGTCCTCCGGCACCCTCCCGGCACTCCCGGTACACTACCGATGAGCCCGAAAACTTTCCGGTGACCAAAACTGGACTTCCTATATATCAATCTTTACCTCCGGACCATTCCGGAGCTCCTCGTGACGTCCGGGATCTCATCCGGGACTCCGAACAACCTTCGGTAATCACGTATACCTTTTCCCTATAACCCTAGCGTCATCGAACCTTAAGTGTGTAGACCCTACGGGTTCGGGAGACACGTAGACATGACCGAGACACCTCTCCGGCCAATAACCAACAGCGGGATCTGGATACCCATGTTGGCTCCCACGTACTCCACGATGATCTCATCGGATGAACCACGATGTCGGGGATTCAATCAATCCCGTATACAATTCCCTTTGTCTATCGGTATGGTACTTGCCCGAGATTCGATCGTCGGTATCCCTATACCTTGTTCAATCTCGTTACTGGCAAGTCTCTTTACTCGTTCCGTAATACATCATCCCGTGGCTAACTCCTTAGTCACATTGAGCTCATTATGATGATGTCTTACCGAGTGGGCCCAGAGATACCTCTCCGTCACACGGAGTGACAAATCCCAGTCTCGATTCGTGCCAACCCAACAGATACTTTCGGAGATACCCGTAGTGCACCTTTATAGCCACCCAGTTACGTTGTGACGTTTGGCACACCCAAAGCATTCCTACGGTATCCGGGAGTTGCACAATCTCATGGTCTAAGGAAATGATACTTGACATTGAAAAGCTTTAGCAAACGAACTACACGATCTTTGTGCTATGCTTAGGATTGGGTCTTGTCCATCACATCATTCTCCTAATGATGTGATCCCGTTATCAACGACATCCAATGTACATGGCCATGAAACCGTGACCATCTATTGATCAACGAGCTAGTCAACTAGAGGCTCACTAGGGACATGTTGTGGTCTATGTATTCACACATGTATTATGGTTTCCGGTTAACACAATTATAGCATGAACAATAGACAATTATCATGAACAAGGAAATACAATAATAACCATTTTATTATTGCCTCTAGGGCATATTTCCAACATCCCGTTCATCGGTGGCACATTCTTCTCTTTTCCTACCCTTTCCCCCACCCGCGCCCGCCTGTGAACAAACCCTAGGCTGCCGTCCATTTTCCCCAGCCACATTGCTCTCCAGCCCCCTCCCCTCCTCCTCTCCCAGCGCACAACCACCGGCTTGGTGCCTCCCTCGGCCCGGTGCGGGAGGCCAAGCTGTAGATCTACGACGGTGGCATCGGGATTTGCACATCCTGCCAGCCGGATTTGGTGAATCTGGCCGCCCGCGACCGCACCTTGCCATGGATTAGCCGGGTACCGGTCCGCCCAGCTCGGGCAATGCCTCGGTGCAGCATGCAGGTGTTCAATTCGCCTCTAGATGCTCGGATCTGTCTCGTCGTCAGTTCGCCGGCAATGCCATGACGGACCGGCACCCTGGCTCGGCGCTGGCCCAGAGGCTTGCCGGCTCACCATTGTCGTTCATAAAGTACGATGACTGTCCGCGGCAGGACATCCGTCGCGTTTCTACGATGCCGGAACATCCTGATTGGGTGTTCGTCGAGTGCAAAAATGATGGGGTACATGCTTCTTTTGGTTCGGTTTTGCTCTTCGATTTGACGCAATTTCGGTAGCTTATTTGCTCAAATTTATGTGTAGGAGGGATGCAAGTTTTGCTATTGGGAAAAAGAATGCATCGATCTATTGATTACACGGAATTTGGTAGATGTTCGTGCACTTGTAGCTAGAATTGAAGCTAAAGATGAGACTAAAAGAGACCAAAGGGAAAGCAACGTCTACTTCTTTAGAATCAAAAAAGAAAGACGTTGACAAGCTCAAGAATCCACGGATCAACAATGAAAACATAGAGAATATATTAGTCCAACTAGTAGGAGCAGTTATGAAAGTTGGACATCTTTTAAATGTCTAATTGTGTGAATGATAAGAAAATGAACGTCGACTGACCGCGAGGATGAAAATGGGTCCGCACGATGGGTGCACGACTGACTCAAACACAAAATGAGACGGACACGTCGATCCAAACGGACAAAAGACAAAAAAAGCACGTGTCCATTTGGATCGAACAGTTGAAGTTGCTCTTAGTTGCTCCCCTTCCTCAAGTCTGGCACGTGTTTACGTAATTCTCAATGTACACTAGCTGCTCTTTAAACATCGTCATGTTTTTTAGAGGAAAAGGGATCTCGAAAGCCCCGGCTCCATTTGCATTTAACAAAAGAAACCACCAGATAGTGTAGCGATTCTGTTACAAGCACGTGGGGGGGGGACAGCTAAATCGCTACCCAGCAACTGAAAGTAGAACTAGGCCACTAGGCCACTACAGGAACTACAATAGTATTATTTGTTAAAACTAGAGATGCTCCTAAACAGAGAAATAATGGGCGAAACATCGCCCAAAAACATCTAACCAATGTGAGGGCAGCTTTCAAGAGATCATCCGATCCAGCTCCATAGCACGGTCGCCTAGCACTTCAGAGGACTTTAGCATTCCTAACCAGGGTCCAGCCAGAGCAACGGGGGGGAGGTCACGCCACCTGCTCCAGCTTCTGCACCAAGTGCAACATTCTTTCTTTGACAGGGCCAGAGCATCGGACCACCCAGCTGGCCAGCGTGGCAGCAGTCTTTCTCCACAGTATCTGCATACCAAGCTAGGGGACATGATTGAAACAAATGTCGTTACGATATCTCCACAAAGTACATAAAATAGCAGAATGTAATATACTATTTGTCGGTCTGTTCTTGTTTTTGAACCACCAATCCAGCATATTATCTAGGGAAAGCCCAATATGCTTATTGGATATGTCAAAAACCACTCTCCATAGCTCCATCGAAACAACACAACCAAAAATAGATGGTTAACAGACTCAGATTCATTACAGAAAAGACAGGTAGCATCTTCTACATGTTGTCTTTTCTACGGGTTATCTCTAGTCAATAGTTTGTTCTTAGCTAGCAGCCAGAGAAAAATCTGAATCCTCAGGGGGACATTAACTTTCCAGACAACAGGGAGGTTGCCTAGATGCACCCCCCCTAAAATTGATAAAACTATAAAAGGATTTCACAGTGTAGATACCTTTGGATTCATAATTCCAAAAAATAGTATCCTCTCTGTCATCCAGCACAACATTCTTAACTGTACTAAATAGATCATTCCAAGCAGTTAACATGTCTTGAGTAAAACATCTCATAAAAGTATTTTGAGATTAGTACCACCCCACACTTCACTAATGGAAATGTTGTGGTCATTGGCAATAATATATAAGTCTCAAAACTGGTCTTCCCAGAATCTGACACTTTTGCCATTACCAATTATCCAGGAATATCCTACCCTGGCAGCTTTACCAGCCCCAAGGATCCCTTTCTAAACCGGGGAAGCTCCATTACCAGGGCATGCAAAGATATTGGGGCTGTGTGTTCTATATTTGGCATCAATAATTTGCTTCCAAATCTTACCCTCATCTAGGAAGTATCTCTTGTCCCAAGAAGTTAAAAGGCAAATATTCATGTCAACTATATTTGGGATGCCCAAACTGTTGGGGAACGTTGCATGGGAAACAAAAAAATTCCTACGCACACGCAAACCTATCCATGGTGATGAGCATCTACGAGAGGGGGAGTTGATCTACGTACCCTTGTAGACCGCTAAGCGGGAAGCGTTAAGAAACGCGGTTGGTGTAGTCGAACATCTTCGCGATCCAAATCGCCGAGCGTCCCGTGATCTCACCACGATCCGTCCCGCGATCCAATCACGATCCGTCCCGCGAACTCATCGCGATCCGTCCCGCGAACTCATCGCGACCCGTCCCGCGATCTCATCACGATCTGTCCCGTGAACTCATCACGATCCGTCCCGTGAACTCATCACGATCTGTCCCGTGAACTCATCACGGTCCGTCCCGCGAACTCATCACGATTCGTCTCGTGGTCTTGATCATGATCCTTCCGATCTAGTACCGAACGGACGGCACCTCCGCGTTCAGCACACGTGCAGCTTGATGACGATCTCCACCGTCTTGGTCCAGCAAGAGGAAGTGGAGAGGGGGAAGAGTTCACCGGCAGCATGACGGCGCTCCGGTGATGGTGGTGGAGCAATTCCGGCAGGGCTTCGCCCAAGCACTGTGGAAAACCGATCTAGAGGAGCACCGGTGGAACGAGTAGCACGTGGCCGTAAAACTAGTGCAAAAACCCTCTATTCCACCAATATATATAGGAGGAGAGGAGAGGCTGGCCGCAAGGGCTGGCCCTCTTTGGATTTCGGCCAAGACAAGGAGGGAGAGGAGGACTCTCCTCCTCCAATCCTAGTAGGACTAGGATTGCTCCTTTTTGGCCTTTTTCCACCTTTCCTTTTGGATTTCTTCCCTCTTGCCGCACGGGCCTTGTGTGGCTATTCCACCAGCCCACTAAGGGCTGGTTAATACTCTCCCACATCCCATGAAGCCTCTTGGGTCGAAATACCCCTCCCGGAGGTCTCCCGGTACACTACTGGCACTCCCGGTACACTACCGATGAGCCCGAAACTTTTCCGGCGACCAAACCGGGACTTCCTATATATAAATCTTTACCTACGGACCATTCCGGAGCTCCTCGTGACGTCCGGGATCTCATCCGGGACTCCGAACAACCTTCGGTCACCACCATACATAACTCTATCCTACTGAAACGTCACCAAACCTTAAGTGTGCAGACCCTGCGGTTCGAGAACTATGTAGACATGACCGAGACACATCTACGGACAATAACCAATAGCGGGCCCTGGATGACCATATTGGTTCCTACATATTCTACGAAGATCTTTATCGGTTAAACCTCTATGTCAAGGATTCAATTAATCCCGTATAACGTTCCCTTTGTTCTTCAGTATGTTACTTGCCCGAGATTTGATCGTCGGTATCTTCATACCTAGTTCAACCTCGTTATCGGCAAGTCTCTTTACTCGTTCCGTAATGCAAGATCCCGTGGCTAACACTTTAGTCACACCGAGTGGGCCCTGAGATACCTCTCCGTCACACGAAGTAACAAATCCCAGTCTTGATCCATGCCAACCCAACAGACACCCTCGGAGATACCTGTAGACCACCTTTATAGTCACCTAGTTACGTTGCGACGTTTGATACACACAAGGTACTCCTCCGGTATCAGTGTGTTGCATGATCTCATGGTCATAGGAACATATACTTTGACATGCAGAAAACAGTAGCAGTAAACTGACACGATCATATGCTATGTTTGTAGTTTTGGGTCTTGTCCATCACATCATTCTCCTAATGATATGATCCCGTTATCAAATGACATCTCATGTCCATGGCTAGGAAACCTTAACCACCTTTTGATCAACGAGCTAGTTCACTAGAGGCTTACTAGGGACATGGTGTTGTCTATCTATCCACACGTGTATCTATGTTTCCATTCAATACAATTATAGCATGGATAATAAACGATTATCATGAACAAGGAAATATGATAATAACTAATTTATTATTGTCTCTAGGGCATATTTCCAACAGTATCTCACTTGCACTAGAGTCAATAATCTAGTTCATATCACCATGTGATTCGCATTGTTATGAATCTAACACCCAATGAGTTCTGGGGCTCGATCATGCTTTGCATGTGAGATAGGTCTTATAGTCAACGAGTCTGTGACATTTAGATCCGTGTGTTCTTTGCAAATCTCTATGTCAAACTTTAAACACTGTTACCACACTCCACTTGGTACTATTCCAAATGGCCGCTCCACTATACGCATCCACATTGCTACAACGAGTCATCCGGATCGGTGTTAAAGCTTGCGTCGACGTAACTCTTTACGACGAACTCTTTACCACCTCCATAATCGAGAAACATGTCCTTAGTCTTTTAGCTACTAAGGATAATCTTGACCGTTGTCCAGCGATCCACTCCTAGATCACTCTTGTACCCCTTGACAGACTCATGGCAAGGCACACACAGGTGCGGTACACAGCATGGCATACTATACAGAGCCTATGGCTAAGGCATAGGGGACGACGTTCGTCCTTTCTCTTTCTTCTGCCATTGTCGAGCTTTGAGTCTCACTCAACTTCACACCTTACAAATCGGGCGAGAACTCTTTCTCTGACTGATCCATTTTGAACTCTTTCAAAATCTTTGTCAAGGTATGTACTTATTGAAAGTCTCATCAAGCATCTTGATCTATCTTTATAGATCTTGATGCTCAACAATTTAGGTAGTTTTATCCAGGTTTTACTTTGAAAATCACTTCTCAAACAACCGTTTATGCTTTCCAGAAATTCTACATTATTTCCGATCAACAATATGTCAACCACATATGCTTACCAGAAACTCTATAGTGCTCCCACTCACTTTATTGAAAATACAAGTTTCTTGTAAACTTTGTATAAACTACAAAACTTTGATCACCTCATCAAAGCGTATATTCCAACTCCGAGATGCTTGCTCCAGACCATAGAAGGATTGCTGGAGCTCGCACACCTTTTAGCATCCTTAGGACTGACATAACCTTCTGGTTGTATCACATACAACCTTTCCTCAAGTAAACTATTAAGGAAACGATGTTTTGTCATCCATCTGCCAAATTTCGTAACTGAAAAATGCAGCAACTGCTAACATAATTCCAACAGACTTTAGCATTGCTACGAGTGAGAAAGTCTTATCGCAGTCAACTCCTTGAACTTGTCGAAAACTTCTTTGCGACAAGTCGAGCTTCATAAATGGTGACATTCACCGTCCACGTCTGTCATCATCTCAAAGATCCATTCGTACTCGACGACCTGCTATCCAATGAGCAAGTCTACCAAAGTCTATACTTGGTTTTCATACATGGATCCTTTCTCGGATTTCATGGCCTCTAACCATTTGTCGGAATTCGGGCCCATCATCACTTCTCCATAGCTCGTAGGTTCATTGTTGTCCAACAACATGACCTCTAAGACAGGGTTGTCGTACCACTCAGGAGCAATACACGTCCTTTGTCGACCTACGAGGTTCGATAGTAACTTCATCAGAAGCTTCATGATCATCATCATTAACTTCCACTTCAACTAACATAGGCTTCGCAGAAACATCTTCCTGCGTTGCGCTACTCTTTCATTGAAACAAAGGTTCAATAACCTCATCAAGTTCTATCTTCCTCCCACTCAATTCTTTCAAGAGAAAACTTTTCTCGAGAAAGGACCCATTTTAGCAACAAACACTTTGTACTTGGATCTGAGATACAAGGTATACCCAACTGTTCTTGGGGTATTATGAAGATTCATTTGTCCGCTTTGGGTTCGAGCTCATTAGGTGAAAAAAAATTCCACACAAGCTTCACAGCCCCAAACATCAAGAAATGACAGCTTTAGGTTTCTATCAAACCATAATTCACACGGTGTCATCTCAACGGATTTAGATGGTGCCCTATTTTAAAGTGAATGCGGTTGTCTCTAATGCATAACCCCAAAACGCTAGTGGCAAAACGATAAGAGACATCATAGTATGTGCTATATCAAACAAGTCACGACTGCGATGTTCGGACACACCATCACACTATGGTGTTCGAGGTGGCGTGAGTTGTGAAACAACTTTCACATTGTCTAAAGTTGTATGCCAAACTCGTAACCCAGATATTCACCTCCACGAACATATCGCAGAAATTTTTATCTTCTTGTCACGATGATCTTAAACTTCACTCTTAACTTGCTTGAACCTTTCAAACAATTCAGACTTGTGTTTCATTAAGTAAATATACACTATATCTACTCAAATCATCAGTGAAGGTAAGAAAATAACGATATCCACCGCAAGCTACAAACACTCATTGGACCGTATACATCAACATGTATTGTTTCCAATAAGTCACGTGCCCATTCCATCAAGCCGGAAAACGGGGTTTAGTCATCTTACCCAAAAGGCATGGTCCGCATGTCTCAACTGATTCGAAATCGAATGAGTCCAGAGATCCATCAGCATGGAGTTTCTTCATGCGCGTTACACCAATATGACATTTAGCCGCAGTGCCACAAGTATGTGGTACTATCATTATTAACTTTGTATCTTTTGGCATCTATGTTACGGACATGTGTATTACTACACTCAAGATTCAACAAACCATTCTCACTGGATGCATGACCATTGAAGGTATTATTCATTTAAACAGAATAACCATTATTCTCTAACTCAAACAAATAACCGTGTCGCAATAAACACGATCTAATCACGTTCATGCTCAACGCAAAACACCAAATAACATTTAGGTTCGTCACTAATCCCGAAGGTAGAGAGAGCGTGCGATGTTGACCACATCAACCTTGGAAGCATTTCCAACACACATCGTCACCTCACACTTAGCTAGTTCTCCGTTTATTCCGTAGCTTTTATTTCGTGTTACTAACATTTAGCAACCGAACCGGTATCCAATACCCAGGTGCTACTAGGAGTACTAGCAAGGTACACATCGATAACACGTATATCAAATGTACTTCTGTCGACGTTGCCAGCCTTCTTATCCACCAAGTATCTAGGGTTATTCCGCTTCGGCGACCGCTCTCCTCATAATCGAAGCACTTAGTCTCGGGTTTGGGTTCAACTTTGGGTTGCTTCACTGGAGCAGCAACTGGCTTGCCATCCATGAAGTTTCCTTCCGTGCCCTTGCCCTTCTCGAAACTAGTGGTTTTACTAACCATCAACACTTGATGCTCCTTCTTGATTTCTACCTTCGCGGTGTCAAAACATCACGAACAGCTCAGGAATCATTATTTCTATTCCTGGCAATTTATAGTTCATCACCAAGTTCTAGTAGCTTAGTGACAGTGACTTGGAGAACTATATCAAACACTATATTATCTGGAAGATTAATTCCCACTCGATTCAAGCGTTTGTAGTACTCAGACAATCTGAGTACATGCTCAACGATTGAGCTATTCTCCTTCATCTTGCAGGCAAAGAATCTTGTTAGAGATCTTATATCTCGCAACACGGGCATGAACCTGAGATCATAACCTCAGCTCTTAGAACATCTCATATGTATCTGTGACGTTCAAAATGTTTCGAAGCCTTAATTCTAAGCCGTAATGCATGACGCACTAAACTATCAAGTAGTCATCGGAACGTGCCTGTCAAATGTTCACAACATCTATAGACGACGCTAGAGGGGGTGGTGCACCGAGCGATGCATTAAGGACATAAGCCTTTCTGTGCAGCAACGAGGACAATCCTTAGATCACGGACCCAGTCCGCAATATTGCTACCATCATCTTTCAATTCTATTTCTCTAGGAACATAAAAATACAAGGGAGCTACAGCGTGAGCTAGTAATCTACGACATAATTTGCAAAGACACTATTGACTATGTTCATGATAATTAGTTCAATTAATCATATTACTTAAGAACTCCCACTCAAATTGACATCCCTCCGGTCATTCGAGTGTTACATGATCCAAATTCACCAACTCAAGTCCGATCATCACGTGAGTTGAGGTGGCTTCAATGGTGAACATCATTATGTTGATCATATCTACTATATCACTCATGTTCGACCTTTCGGTCTCTTGTGTTCCGAGGCCATGTCTGTACATGCTAGGCTCGTCAAGTTTAACCCGAGTGTTCTGCGCGTGCAAAACTGGCTTGCACCCGTTGTATGTGAACGTAGAGTCTATCACACCCGATCATCACGTGGTGTCTCAACACGACGAACTTTCGCTACGGTGCACACTCGGGGAGAACACAATTTTATCTTGAAATTTAAGTTAGGGATCACCTTATAATGCTACTGCCGTACTAAGCAAAACAAGGTGCATAAAAGGATTAACATCACATGCAATTCATAAGTGACATGATATGGCCATGAACTTGTGCTTTTGATCTCCATCTTGAAAGCACCGGCATGATCTTCATCGTCACCGGCACAACACCATGATCTCCATCATCTTGATCTCCATCAACGTGTCGCCATCGAGGTTGTCACGCCCTGCATGCTTCTACTACTATTTCTACCGTTTAGCGATAAAGTAAAGCATTACATAGCGCTTAATGATTGACATGCAGGTCATACAATAATTAAAGACAACCCTATGGCTCCTACCGGTTGCCGTACTCAACGACATGCAAGTCGTGAAATTCTATACATCACATGATCATCTCATACATCACATATATCACATCATGTAATTGGCCATATCACATCATAACATACCCTGCAAAAACAAGTTAGACGTCCTCTAATTGTTGTTGCATGTTTTACGTGGCTGCTATGGGTTTCTAGCAAGAACGATCCTCACCTACGCATAAACCACAACGGTGATACATAATTTGCTTTTCAACCTTCCCAAGGACCGCCTTTGTCGAATCCGATCCAACTAAATTGAGAGAAACTGCCACCCGCAAGCCATCTAGGCAACAAGTTGCGTCGAGGGAACCGGTCTCTCGTAAGCGTACGAGTAAAGTTGGTCCGGGCCGCTTCATCTCACAATACCGCTGAACCAAAATCCGACCAAGGAAGGAAGCAATCTAAGCATCAACGCCCACAAACCTTTTGTGTTCTACTCGAGATCTCATCGAACCATCAACCTAGCTCATGCCAATGTTGGGGAATGTTGCATGGGAAACAAAAAATTTCCTACGCACACGCAAACCTATCCATGGTGATGAGCATCTACGAGAGGGGGAGTTGATCTACGTACCCTTGTAGATCGCTAAGTGGGAAGCGTTAAGAAACGCGGTTGGTGTAGTCGAACATCTTCGCGATCCAAATCGCCGAGCGTCCCGTGATCTCACCACGATCCGTCCCGCGATCCAATCATGATCCGTCCCGCGAACTCATCGCGACGCGTCCCGCGATCTCATCACGATCCATCCCGTGAGCTCATCACAATCCGTCCCGTGAACTCATCACGATCTGTCCCGTGAACTCATCACGGTCCGTCCCGCGAACTCATCACGATTCGTCTCGTGGTCTTGATCACGATCCTTCCGATCTAGTACCGAACGGACGGCACCTCCGCGTTCAGCACACGTGCAGCTTGATGACGATCTCCACCGTCTTGGTCCAGCAAGAGGAAATGGAGAGGGGGAAGAGTTCACCGGCAGCGTGACGGCGGTCCAGTGATGGTGGTGGAGCAATTCCGGCAGGGCTTTGCCCAAGCACTATGGAAAACCGATCTAGAGGAGCACCGGTGGAACGAGTAGCACGTGGCCGTAAAACTAGTGCAAAAACCCTCTATTCCACCAATATATATAGGAGGAGAGGAGAGGCTGGCCGCAAGGGCTGGCCCTCTTTGGATTTCGGCCAAGACAAGGAGGGAGAGGAGGACTCTCCTCCTCCAATCCTAGTAGGACTAGGATTGCTCCTTTTTGGCCTTTTTCCACCTTTCATTTTGGATTTCTTCCCTCTTGCCGCATGGGCCTTGTGTGGCTATTCCACCAGCCCACTAAGGGCTGGTTAATACTCTCCCACAGACCATGAAGCCTCTTGGGTCGAAATACCCCTCCCGAAGGTCTCCCGGTACACTACTGGCACTCCCGGTACACTACCGATGAGCCCGAAACTTTTCCGGCGACCAAACTGGGACTTCCTATATATGAATCTTTACCTCCGGACCATTCCGGAGCTCCTCGTGACGTCCGGGATCTCATCCGGGACTCCGAACAACCTTCGGTCACCACCATACATAACTCTATCCTACTGAAACGTCACCAAACCTTAAGTGTGCAGACCCTGCGGGTTCGAGAACTATGTAGACATGACCGAGACACATCTACGGCCAATAACCAATAGCGGGCCCTGGATGACCATATTGGTTCCTACATATTCTACGAAGATCTTTATCGGTTGAACCTCTATGTCAAGGATTCAGTTAATCCCGTATAACGTTCCCTTTGTTCTTCGGTATGTTACTTGCCCGAGATTCGATCGTCGGTATCTTCATACCTAGTTCAACCTCGTTATCGGCAAGTCTCTTTACTCGTTACGTAATGCAAGATCCAGTGGCTAACACTTTAGTCACATTGCTTGCAAGGCTTGTTGTGATGTTGCATTACCGAGTGGGCCCTGAGATACCTCTCCGTCACACGAAGTAACAAATCCCAGTCTTGATCCATGCCAACGCAACAGACACCCTCGGAGATACCTGTAGAGCACCTTTATAGTCACCCAATTACATTGCGACGTTTGATACACACAAGGTACTCCTCCGGTGTCAGTGTGTTGCATGATCTCATGGTCATAGGAACATATACTTTGACATGCAGAAAACAGTAGCAGTAAACTGACACGATTATATGCTACGTTTGTAGTTTTGGGTCTTGTCCATCACATCATTCTCCTAATGATATGATCCCGTTATCAAATGACATCTCATGTCCATGGCTAGGAAACCTTAACCATCTTTTGATCAACGAGCTAGTTCACTAGAGGCTTACTAGGGACATGGTGTTGTCTATGTATCCACACATGTATATGAGTTTCCGATCAATACAATTATAGCATGGATAATAAATGATTATCATGAACAAGGAAATATGATAATAACTAATTTATTATTGTCTCTAGGGCATATTTCCAACACAAACCACCATGTTGTTTTTTGAGGGTCACACTCCCCCAAGAAGCAAGGTGATATTTATGATGCCCCTCATAGTCATCCTAGAAACAGTGGGTCAGTTGAGAATTGATCAACTTAACAGCTCATTTGGGGAATTTAATAATTCCCATTAGGTATCCAGGAATACTAGCTAGACAGGTTTTAACTAGGGTGAGCCTCTTGCCAGAAGAGAGTAATCTACCTCTCCACCCAGCCCCTTTTTTGATGATTTTATCAATAGTAGGCTGCAGCTCACTTTTTTTGAGTTTTCTATGGTGGAGAGGAACCCCTAAATATTTGATAGGGAACTCACCTAATTTGCAACCAAGGATTTGAGCAAAAATATTAGCATCATCCCCATTTATATTAATGGGTAGCAGGTCACATTTATGAAAGTTAATCCTCATCCCAGATAACTGCTCAAAGCAGGAGAGGAGCCATTTGAGGTTTCTAGCATGGGAGAGGATTGCTCAAAAAAAGCAGAGTGTCATCAGCATATTGCATACTGATAATGCCAGCTGGGTTAGAACTAGGAAAAAGACCTTCCAGTATATCATTCCTAGAAGCTTTAACAAGAATTCTAGTAAAAACGTCTGCTACTAGGTTGAAGAGCAGAGGGGAATATGGGTCCCCCTGTTTGACCCCTTTACCAACAATAAACAAAGCACTGTTGTTGTCATTAATTCTAACCCCAATAAAGCCTTTAAGCAGGAGGGATTCCACTTTCTTCATCCATTTATTACTGAACCCTGTCTTGCGCATCATGTCCAACAGGAATTCCCTGTTGATCATGTCATATGCTTTCTCATAGTCTAATTAAAAAACAAAACCAGACTGTTTACTAGAGTGCAGAGAGTGTATAATCTCATGAGCTGTAATAATACTCTCAGCAATATATCTGCCATTTATGAAGGCTGTCTGATTCAAAGAGATTAAATCATTGCAGATGGGGCCAGACTTATTAGTGGCACATTTAGCAAAAAAATTAAAACTGCAATTAATCATTGCAAGAGGTCTAAATTTCTCCATTCTAATGGCATCAGCCTCTTTAGGAACTAGAGTTAATAAGGAAAAGTTCAATCTAAATAAGTCAAGATCTCCTTTCTCCCAGTCATTAAACAAAGCAAAAAGGTCACCTTTAATAAGTTCCGAGAATTGCTGGTAAAAAAGGAAAGGAAAGCCATCTGGCCCAGGAGCTCCTTCAGCATAAGAGCCAAAGACAGCCTCCTTGATTTCCTGCTCAGTAAAAGGGGCATCTAGAATGCTGTTATGTGCATCAGTGACCCTATCACCATCCTCCCAAAAGTCATCTTTTAGGTTGATATTTATTTTATCTTGGAAGCCAAAAAGGTTTTTGTAATAGTCAACAGCTATTTTCATGATACCCTTAGGATCAGAGACAGTACCTGCATCTCCTTCCAGCACGATGATATGTTTTTCCTCCTCTTCTGGTTAGCTATAGCTTTGGAGTAGCTAGAGTTTAGGTCTCCTTCCAAGATGTCCCTATCTCTAGATCTCTGCCTGGCCTTGATTTCTTCCTTCTTCCACATATCCTCCAGGCCACCTGCAATTTTTTTGATTCTTCTGTTAGTGTTAGATGAAGGAGGGTAGATTCAGAAATAATGTCAAGACAATTATACTCAGCCACCAGAGCTTGTTTGTGTCTGTTCTGCTCTGCCTCATAATTAGCAATCCACCCATTAATGGCTTTTCTAGACTTTCTAATCTTAAACCGCCAAACATCTATAGCTTTCTTGAAAGGGGATTTAGTGGTCCATGCTTTATGAACAACCTCTCTAAATCCCTCCACCTCAAGGCACCATTTCTCAAATCTAAAGAATTTCTCCTTAGGGATGGAGAAAGCACATGTGTTAACCACCAAAGGGGTGTGATCACTCCCTAGCCTAGGGAGGGCTTTAAGGTGGACACCGGGGAAAACAGAGGCCCAATCAGTGGACATGAAAACTCTATCAATAGTAGCCATCACTAGATTGTCCTGATTGTTGCCCCAGGTGTACTTCCTACCATTAATCTTAATCTCTAACAAGCCAAATGTATTAATCCAATCATTAAAGAGATCAGCCTAGTGTTGGTTAATAACACCAGTGTTCTTATCACCTGCCTCTCTAATAAGATTGAAATCACCACCAACTAGGGTAGGCCCAGCCCAACCAGTCAGTAGGTTATGGAGTTCATTAATAAAATCCATTTTAAATCGATCATAAGCAGAGCCATAAAACAGAGACTAGTCTCCACATGGAGTGGTCTTGTTTATTTTTAAGTAAGCAAGAAACACTATAAATGTGTAAATCACATTGAACAATGTCAAATAGATCCACTCTAACACCAACCAAGATCCCTCGTGCAGTGTTATTGGCAGGGAGCCATTTCCATTGGAAATTAGAGCTGGGATCAAAGACTTCAAGCTGAAATACATTGAAGTCTTCTTTCTTGGTCTCAGAAATACAAATAAAATCAGGACTGTTGGCTCTAATGAGCTCTTTCAACTTGTCACTTTTAATGGGCCCATTCAGACCTCTAATGTTCCAAAAAATACCTATCATTTAATAATAAAATCAATTTTCCTTCTACTTCTACTATATTTAGAATAGTAAACCTCAATCCATGGTGAGTCTGGTTCAGGATTCACATTCATATGTGTCACCTCCTCAGACTCCGTATTGGTCCTAGGATTGGGTACAGGATTATTAAAATCCTCACTAGTAATATCTATACTAGGAGGCAAAAAGACATCAGGATTTTCATGATTAAATTTATCAAGCCTATCTAGCTCAATTTGCTTAATAGTGGATATATTATCTTTGATATTTTCACTACTAGACCCCAGGTTAATACTTGAGCAATCTGTAGTAGTAATAAGAAGAGAATCATCCAAGCAAGCAAAATAGCTTTGAGTACCTTTTCTTATAATAGGCACTTCTAGGTTCTGAATCTGCTTCAATTCCTGAGCTTTTTGAAGGGCAGGTCTCCCATCTTTCTTGTTCCTGGTACTCACCCTTGAGGCCACCACTCGGCCCCACTTCTGTTTAGTGCTATGGCTCTTCTGAGAAATAGGCTTGCACACATCAGCAGCAGCTTCAAATTGTTCCAGGAGGGTGCCACCTATGTTTTCATTAGGCTTCTTCTTCACTATCTCAATGTAGCTTTTGGTCATAGGGGCACCAAGAATCTTAGAGAACACATATCTTTCCATGTTAGGCCCAGGAGCAGGAGTGGAGCACTTCTGGATAGACTTGGCTCCAGATGGCCAGCAGCTGAAGGCTTGTCCTTGATATTAGTGTTGCTATTTCCAGTGTCCATATCTTCTCCCAGCAAGTCATCTTCACTTGTATCAAATTCCTCTTCAGTTTGCTTTTTTTGAGAGGAGTTGTTATTATTGTCATTAGGGCCTAGAAGAATATCAGAATTATGCTCACTTACTGACTCAAGCTCCACAGAAAACCTCAGCAAGTATAGCTCATGGTGTATCTCCACCACCCTGTCTCTGGGAATTTTAGTAGAGTCTCTCACAGCCACCTGGATCATCACCTTCTCATAGAAGCTTCTAAAGATGGTGTGCCAGTCAACATTAACCAGAACACCCAACATAGTTGCCACTTGAGTGATTATATGCCAAGATATCCACTTAGGAGGCAATCCCTCAATCACAATCCAAGTTTCTTTTAGGGTATCATAGACTGACATTTCTCCATTCCAATCACTAAAGGAGATTGTCACCCCATCTTTTTTCAGATTAATGGAGGGGTACTCTACCAAGTCCTTGATCTCCTTGTTGGAAATATGCCCCAGAGGCAATAATAAATTAGTTATTATCATATTTCCTTGTTCATGATAATCGTTTATTATCTATGCTATAATTGTGTTGATCGGAAACTCAAATACATGTGTAAATACATAGACAACACCATGTCCCTAGTATGCCTCTAATAGACTAGCTCGTTGATCAAAGATGGCTATGGTTTCCTAGTCATGGACATGATATGTCATTTGGTAACGGGATCACATCATTAGGAGAATGATGTGATGGACAAGACCCAAACTACAAACGTAGCATATGATCGTGTCAGTTTATTGCTACTGTTTTCTGCATGTCAAGTATATGTTCCTATGACCATGAGATCATGCAACTCACTGACACCGGAGGAGTACCTTGTGTGTATCAAACGTCGCAACGTAACTAGGTGACTATAAAGATGCTCTACAGGTATCTCCGAGGGTGTCTGGTGGGTTGGCATGGATCAAGACTGGGATTTGTTACTCCGTGTGACGAAGAGGTATCTCAGGGCCCACTCGGTAATACAACATCACAATAAGCCTTGCAAGAAATGTGACTAAGTGTTAGTCACGGGATCTTGTGGTACGGAACGAGTAAAGAGACTTGCCGGTAACGAGGTTGAACAAGGTATGGAGATACCGACGATCGAATCTCGGGCAAGTAACATATTGAAGAACAAAGGGAACATCATACGAGATTAACTGAATCCTTGACATAGAGGTTCGACCGATAAAGATCTTCGTAGAATATGTAGGAACCAATATGAGCATCCAGATCCCGCTATTGGTTATTGACCATAGAGGTTTCTCGGTCATGTCTACATAGTTCTCGAACCCACAGGGTCTGCACACTTAAGGTTCGGTGACATTTCAGTAGTATAGAGTTATGTATGGTGGTGATCGAAGGTTGTTCGGAGTCCCGGATGAGATCCCGGACGTTACGAGGAGCTCCGGAATGGTCCGGAGGTAAATATTGCTATATAGGAAGTCCCGGATGAGATCCCGGGCGTTACTAGGAGCTCCGGAATGGTCCGGAGGTAAAGATTGATATATAGGAAGTCCTATTTTGGTCGTCGGAAAAGTTTCGGGCTCATCGGTAATGTACCGGGAGTGCCGGTAGTGTACCGGGAGACCATCGGGAGGGGTATTTCGACCCAAGAGGCTACATGGGCTGTGGGAGAGTGAATACCAGCCCTTATTGGGCTAGTGGAAGTCTCACACAAGGCCCATGCATCTGGGAAGAAAAGCCCAAAGAGAAAAAGGTGGAAAAAGGCAAAAAAGGCAAAAATAAGGAGTCCTAGTCCTATCCTCCAATCCTCCTTGGTTCGGCCGACCCAAGGGCTGGCTCCTTGAGAGCCAAGCCTCCTCCTCTATTCCTCCTATATATACTAGAGGTTTTAGGGTTTTTGGCACTAGTTTTTCAGCCACGTGCTACCCGTTCCTCCAGTGCATAGTTTCTCCTCTAGATCGGATTTCTGTAGTGCTTAGGCGAAGCCGTGCCGGAATAGATCCACCACCATCACCGGAGCGCCGTAACGCTGCCGGAGAACTCTTCTACCTCTCCGCTCCCTCTTGCTGGATCAAGAAGGCGGAGATCGTCATCGAGTTGTACATGTGCTGAACATGGAGGTGCCGTCCGTTCGGCGCTAGATCGGAAGGACTGTGATCAAGATCGCGGGACGCATCGTGATTGGATCGCGGGACGGATCGTGATGAGTTCGTGGGACGGATCGTGATGAGTTCGCGGGACGGGTCGTGATTGGATCGCGGGACGGATTGTGATGAGATCGCGGGACGCTCAGCGATTTGGATCGCGAAGACGTTCGACTACACCAAGCGCATTTCTTAACGCTTCCCGCTTAGCGATCTACAAGGGTATGTAGATCCACTATCCCTCTCGTAGATGCTCATCACCATGGTTAGGTCTTGCGTGAACGTAGGAAATTTTTTGTTTCCCATGTGACGTTCCCCAACAGTGGCATCATGAGCTAGGTCTATGTGTAGATGACATCTCGAGTAGAACACAAAGAGTTTGTGGGCGTTGATGCTTAGATTGCTTCCTCCCTTGGTCGTGTTTTAGTTCAACGGTATTGTGAGATGAAGCGACCCGGACCAACATTACTCGTACGCTTACGAGAGACCGGTTCCCTCAATCGCAACTTGTTGCATAGATGGCTTGCGGGTGCCAGTTTCTCTCACTTTAGTTGGATCAGATTCGACAAAGGCGGTCCTTGAGAAGGTTGAAAAGCAACTAGTGTATCACTGTTGTGGTTTTTGCGTAGATGAGAATTGTTCTTGCTAAATACCCATAGCAGCCACGTAAAACATGCAACAACAATTAGAGGACGTCTAACTTGTTTTTGCAGGGTATGTTGTGATGTGATATGGCCAATTACATGATGTGATATATGTGATGTATGAGATGATCATGTGTTGTATAGAATATCACGACTTGCATGTCGATGAGTACGGCAACCGGCAGGAGCCATAGGGTTGTCTTTAATTATTGTATGACCTGCGTGTCAATCATTAAGCGCTATGTAATGCTTTACTTTATCGCTAAACGGTAGCAATAGTAGTACAAGCATGATGGGCGCGACAACCCCGATTGCGTTGATGGAGATCGAGATGATGGAGATCATGGTGTCGTGCCGATGACGATGGAGATCATGTCGGTGCTTTCAAGATGGAGATCAAAAGCACAAGTTCATGGCCATATCATGTCACTTATGATTTGCATGTGATGTTAATCCTTTTATGCACCTTGTTTTGCTTAGGACAATGGTAGCATTATAAGGTGATCCCTCACTTAAATTTCAAGATGAATTGTGTTCTCCCCGAGTGTGCACCATTGCGAAAGTTCGTCGTGTTGAGACACCACGTGATGATCGGGTGTGATAGACTCTACGTTCACATACAACGGGTCCAAGCCAGTGTTGCACATGTAGAACACTCAGGTTAAACTTGACGAGCCTGGCATGTACAGACATGGCCTCGGAACACAAGAGACCGAAAGGTCGAACATGAGTCATATAGTAGATATGATCAACATGATGATGTTCACCATTGAAACCACCTCAACTCACGTGATGATCGGACTTGAGTTGGTGAATTTGTACCATGTATCACTCGAATGACCGGAGGGATGTCAATTTGAGTGGGTGTTCTTAAGTAATATGATTAATTGAACTCATTATCATGAACATAGTCAGTAGTGTCTTTGCAAAATTATGTTGTAGATTACTAGCTCACGCTGTAGCTCCCTTGAATTTTTATATATTCCTAGAGAAATAGAGTTGAAATATGATGGTGGCAATATTGCAGACTGGGTCCGTGATCTGAGGATTGTCCTCATTGCTGCACAAAAGGCTTATGTCCTTAATGCACCGCTTGGTGCGCCAACCCCTCTAGCGTCGTCTGTAGATGTTGTGAACATCTGATAGGCACGTTCTGATGACTACTTGATAGTTTAGTGCGTCATGCATTACAGCTTAGAATTGAATCTCCGAAATGTTTTGAACGGCATGGAACATATGAGATGTTCTAAGAGCTGAAATTAGGATCTCAGGCTCGTGCCCGTGTTGCAAGATATGAGATCTCCAACAAGATTCTTTGCCTGCAAGATGAAAGAGAATAGCTCAATCGTTGAGCATGTGCTCAAATTGTCTGGGTGCTACAATCGCGTGAATCGAGTGGGAGTTGATCTTCCAGATAAGATAGTGATTGATATAGTTCTCCAAGTCACGGTCACTAAAGCTACTAGAACCTGGTGATGAACTATAAAATGCCAGGGATAGAATTAATGATCCCTGAGCTATTCGCGATGTTTGACACCGCAAAGGTAGAAATCAAGAAGGAGCGTCAAGTGTTGATGGTTAGTCAAACCACTAGTTTCGAGAAGGGCAAGAGCAAGGAGGGAAACTTGATGGATAGCAAGTTAGTTGCTGCTCTAGTGAAGCAACCCAAAGTTGAACCTAGACCCGAGACTAAGTGCTTCGATTATGAGGAGAGCGGTCGCTGAAGCGGAACAACCCTAGATACTTGGTAGATAAGAAGGCTAGCAACATCGACATAAGTATATTTGATATACATGTTATTGATGTGTACCTTGCTAGTACTCCTAGTAGCACCTGGGTATTGGATATCGGTTCGGTTGCTAAATGTTAGTAACTCAAAATAAAAGCTACGGAATAAACGGAGCACTAGCTAAGGGTGAGGTGACTATGTGTGTTGGAAATGTTTCCAAGGTTGATGTGATCAACATCACACGCTCTCTCTACCTTCGGGATTAGTGACAAACCTAAATAAATGTTATTTGGTGTTTTGCATTGAGCATGGACGTGATTAGATCGTGTTTATTGCAACATGGTTATTCATTTAAGTTAGAGAATAATGGTTATTCTGTTTACATGAATAATACCTTCAATGGTCATGCACCCAGTGAGAATGGTTTGTTGAATCTTGATCCTAGTAATACACATGTTCATAACATTGATGCCAAAAGATACAAAGTTAATAATGATAGTACCACATACTTGTGGCACTACCGCTAAATGTCATATTGGTATAAAACACATGAAGAAACTCCATGCTGATGGATCTTTGGACTCATTCGATTTCGAATCGGTTGAGACATGCGAAACATGCCTCTTGGTCAAGATGACTAAGGACCCCATTTTCTCGTTTGATAGAGCGGGCAAGTGATTTATTGGAAATGATACATGTTGATGTATGCAATCCAATGAGTCTTGTAGCGTGCGGTGGATATCGTTATTTTCTTACCTTCACCGATGATTTGAGTAGATATAGTGTATATTTACTTAATGAAACACAAGTCTGAATCGTTTGAAAGGTTCAAGCAAATTCAGAGTGAAGTTTAAGATCATCGTGACAAGAAGATAAAAATGTCTGCGATATGATCGTGGAGGTAAATATCTAAGTTATGAGTTTGGCATACAAATTTAGACAATGTGAAAGTTTTTTCACAACTCACGCCACCTAGAACACCATAGTGTGATGGTGTGTTCGAACGTCATAGTCGTGCTCTATTGAAAATGGTGCTTGCTATGATCTCTCTTATCGTTTTGCTACTATAATTTTGGGGTTATGCATTAGAGACAACTACATTCACTTTAAATAGGGCACCATCTAAATCCGTTGAAATGACACCGTGTGAATTATGGTTTGATAGAAACCTAAGCTGTTATTTCTTAATGTTTGGGGCTGCGATGCTTGTGTGGAAAAATGTTTTCACCTAATGAGCTCGAACCCAAAGCGAACAAATGCATCTTCATAGAATACCCTAAGAACAGTTGGGTGAACCTTCTATCTCAGATCCAAGCATAAATTGTTTGTTGCTAAAACGGGTCCTTTCCCGAGAAAAAGTTTCTCTCGAAAGAATTGAGTGGGAGGAAGATAGAACTTGATGAGGTTATTGAACCTTTGTTTCAATGAGAGAGTAGCGCAGCGTAGGAAGATGTTTCTGTAAAGCCTACGTTAGTTGAAGAGGAAGTTAATGATGATGATCATGAAGCTTCGGATCAAGTTACTATCAAACCTCGTAGGTCGACAAGGATGTGTACTGCTCCTGAGAGGTACGACAACCCTGTCTTGGAGGTCATGTTGTTGGACAACGATGAACCTACGAGCTGTGGAGAAGCGATGATGGGCCCGGATTCCGACAAATGGTTAGAGGCCATGAAATCCGAGAAAGGATCCATGTATGAAAACCAAGTATAGACTTTGGTAGACTTGCTCGTTGGACAACAGGTCGTTGAGTACAAATGGATGTTTAAAATGAAGACAGGCGCTCATGGTAAATGTCACGATTTGTAGAGCTCGACTTGTTGCAAAGAAGTTTACGACAAGTTCAAGGAGTTAACTGCGATGAGAATTTCTCACTCGTAGCGATGCTAAAGTCTGTTGGAATTATGTTAGGAGTTGTTGCATTTTTCAATTATGAAATCTGTCAGATGGATATCAAAACATCGTTTCCTTAACAGTTTACTTGAGGAAAGGCTGTATGTGATACAACCAGAAGGTTTTGTCAGTCCTAAGGATGCTAAAAGGTGTGCAAGCTTCAGTGATTCTTCTATGAACTGAAGCAAGCATCTCGGAGTTGGAATATACACTTTGATGAGGTGATCAAAGTTTTTTAGTCTATTCAAAGTTTACGAGAAACTTGTATTTACAATAAAGTGAGTGGGAGCACTATAGAATTTCTGATAAGTGTATGTGGATGAAATATTGTTGATCGGAAATGATGTAGAATTTCTGGAAAGCATAACAGTTGTTTGAAAAGAGTTTTTCAAAGGAAGACCTGGATAAAGCTACCTAATTGTTCAACATCAAGATCTATAGAGATAGATCAAGATGCTTGATGAGACTTTCAATGAGTACATACCTTGACAAATTTTTGAAAGAGTTCAAAATGGATCAATCAGAGAAAGAGTTCTCACTTGATTTGCGAGGTGTGAAGTTGAGTGAGACTCAAAGCTCGACAACGGCAGAAGAAAGAGAAAGGACGAATGTCATCCCCTATGCCTTACCCATAGGCTCTGTATAGTATGCCATGCTGTGTACCGCACCTGTGTGTGCCTTGCCATGAGTCCGTCAAGGGGTACAAGAGTGATCCAGGAGTGGATCGTTGGTCAGCGATCAATATTATCATTAGTGACTAAAAGACTAAGGAAACGTTTCTCGATTATGGAGGTGATAAAGGGTTCATCGTAAAGAGTTATGTCGATGCAAGCTTTAACACTAATCCGGATGACTCTTAGTAGCAATCCGGATACGTATAGTGGAGCAGCCATTTGGAACAGTACCAAGTGGAGTGTGGTAGTAGTGTTTACAGTTTGACGTAGATATTTGCAAAGTACATACGGATCTGAATGTTGCAGACCCGTTGACTATAAGACCTCTCTCACATGCAAAGCATGATCGAGCCCCAGAACTCAGTGGGTGTTAGATTCATAACAATGCGAATCACATGGTGATGTGAACTAGATTATTGACTCTAGTGCAAGTGGGAGACTATTGGAAATATGCCCTAGAGGCAATAATAAATTAGTTATTATCATATTTCCTTGTTCATGATAATCGTTTATTATCCATGCTATAATTATGTTGATCGGAAACTCAAATACATGTGTGGATACATAGACAACACCATGTCCCTAGTATGCCTCTAATAGACTAGCTCGTTGATCAAAGATGGCTATGGTTTCCTAGTCATGGACATGATATGTCATTTGGTAACGGGATCACATCATTAGGGGAATGATGTGATGGACATGACCCAAACTACAAACGTAGCATATGATCGTGTCAGTTTATTGCTACTGTTTTTTGCATGTCAAGTATATGTTCCTATGACCATGAGATCATGCAACTCACTGACACCGGAGGAGTACCTTGTGTGTATCAAACGTCGCAACGTAACTGGGTGACTATAAAGATGCTCTACAGGTATCTCCGAGGGTGTCTGGTGGGTTGGCATGGATCAAGACTGGGATTTGTTACTCCGTGTGACGGAGGTATCTCAGGGCCCACTCAGTAATACAACATCACAATAAGCCTCGCAAGCAATGTGACTAAGTGTTAGTGACGGGATCTTGTGTTACGGAATGAGTAAAGAGACTTGCCAGTAACGAGGTTGAAATAGGTATGGAGATACCGACGATCGAATCTCGGGCAAGTAACATACCAAAGAACAAAGGGAACATCATACGGGATTAACTGAATCCTTGACATACAGGTTCGACTGATAAAGATCTTCATAGAATATGTAGGAACCAATACGAGCATCCAGGTCCTGCTATTGGTTATTGACCGTAGAGGTGTCTCGGTCATGTCTACATAGTTCTCGAACCCGTAGGGTCTGCACACTTAAGGTTCGGTGATGTTTCAGTAGTATAGAGTTATGTATGGTGGTGACCTAAGGTTGTTCGGAGTCTTGGATGATATCCAGGATGTTACGAGGAGCTCCGGAATGGTCCGGAGGTAAAGATTGATATATAGGAAGTCCTATTTTGGTCGCCGGAAAAGTTTCGAGCTCATCGGTAATGTACCGGGAGTGCCGGTAGTGTACCAGGAGACCATCGAGAGGGGTATTTCGACCCAAGAGGCTACATGGGCTGTGGGAGAGTGAATACCAGCCCTTTGTGGGCTGGTGGAAGTCTCACACAACGCCCATGCGGCTGGGAAAAAAGCCCAAAGAGAAAAAGGTGGAAAAAGGCAAAAATAAGGCAAAAATAAGGAGGAGTCCTAGTCCTATTAGGATTGGAGGAGGAATCCTCCAATCCTCCTTGGTTCGGCCGACCCAAGGGCTGGATCCTTGGGATCCAAGCCTCCTCCTCTCTTCCTCCTATATATATAGTAGAGGTTTTAGGGTTTTTGGCACTAGTTTTTCAGCCACGTGCTACCCGTTCCTCCAGTGCATAGTTTCTCCTCTAGATCGGATTTCTGCAGTGCTTAGGCGAAGCCCTACCGGAATAGCTCCACCACCATCGCCGGAGCGCCGTCACGCTTCCGGAGAACTCTTCTACCTCTCCGCTCCCTCTTGCTGGATCAAGAAGGTGGAGATCGTCATCGAGTTGTACGTGTGCTGAACGCGGAGGTGTCGTCCGTTCGGCATTAGATCGGAAGGACTGTGATCAAGATCGCGGGACGGATCGTGATTGGATCGCGGGACGGATCGTCATGAGTTCACGGGACGGATCGTGATGAGTTCGCGGGACGGATCGTGATTGGATCGCGGGACGGATCGTGATTGGATCGCGGGACGGATCGTGATGAGATCGCGGGACGCTCGGTGATTTGAATCGCGAAGATGTTCGACTACACCAACCGTGTTTCTTAACGCTTCCCGCTTAGCGATCTACAAGGGTATGTAGATCCACTCTCCCTCTCATAGATGCTCATCACCATGGATAGGTCTTGCGTGAACATAGGAAATTTTTTGTTTCCCATGCGACGTTCCCCAACACTTCTTGTTGGGGGGGGGACCTGACAATAATTCTTTTCTCATCATATCTTCTGATCTGTCATGGCCAATTGGTTTTCCACATATCAGAGAAGCGTTGTCCTAGATCTTTCTCAATGATCTCCCCCTTTTGAACTAAATCTAAACAAACATTCCCAAAATTCAGCCATTCACATTCCTCTTTGCCACCAATTTCAATGTGAAAGAAGCCAAGGCCAGTACTGGCACTTCCCCAATACATGGCAGCATGATAGGGCTTGTACCAAGTAGGCATGCATCCATGTGATGGCCAGAAGTCTTGCAAATAAAGCAAACTTTTGGGGTGGGGCACATACCCACAAAGTGACCAGGTAGTCCACAGTTATAGAAAATTGCACCAATGAACTTCGGATCAACATTAAAGGAAGAGGTGTCATCATTTGGAGGAGGAGTCTGGGCTTGTACAGCAGCATGTTTACTTCTTGGATTCTTCTTTTTCTTGTTCTTTCTGTAGTCTGGCTGACTGCTCTGAACATTGCCCCCAGTAGATGATCCACTCCCTCCAAATTGTGCTTGCTACAACTGAGGATTAAATGGTTGAGGGAAACCTTGTGCAGATGGAAAGAACTGGAAAGGGAATTGCGTCTAAATCGGCCACTACGGCATCTGCTGCATCTGCGGATTCCACCCCCCTAACAGCCAGCATACATCTGTCCACCTGCCTGCAGCATAGCCGGAGCAGCACCAAGGGGAAACAGAGGAGGTTTGGCAAAGATCGACATGTGTGTCTGGGGGGGGGGGCTTGGATAGGCTGGGGAACCATGGGCGGGGGCATAGGAGCTTCATGTCCCGTCGGAGTAGGAGCACGAGGACGTCCAATGCGCCCCTCCCAGAGCCGTATCGTCCTCCATGACCGCCAGCATCTCTCCCTCCACCAGCCATGTTTTTGACAATGGAAGCAAAGGGGATCTTACCCGATTTCCTCGCCCAGTAGTCGCGGGAGAAACTGAAGAGCTTTGGGGTGGGCAGTTGATCTGAGCTTCCAACAGGATAACAATCAGCTATAGTGAAGTCTCCGGAGACGAATCTATCTTTCCTCACCCACATCAAATTGGATCTGAAGATTTTGATAGAATTAGGCCGAACCCTAGGTTCGCCACGACCAGTGCCCCAAGACCGTGAGTCCAGATCGCAACTGGGAGACGCCTTTTGAAGAGGCGCAACCACTCTCCCCGTGGGTGGCTCGTTGGAGGAGCAAACAGGGCCCACAGTCAGCCTCTCACGCGTGGGGGAGTCACTGACACGTAGGGTCCTCCTGGCAGTCGCATTTCTACGACCCACAGCTCTCCTCGCCGGAGAACCGGAAGGTATTGGCGGCGGCGAGGCTGATCTCCTCCAGCTCTGGGTGCTCCCATCTCTCGAAACGAAAGTAGAGCTGGGAACTAAATCAACAATAGGAATCCTCGCCACCCCACCAGATTTTTCGTCACCACGAGAGAGGACTCGCCCAATCTTGCCTGAAAATTCTCCACCGGAATCGCTAGCAGCGCGAGCAGGATACAACTTCCTTTGCAGTCCAATCCAGAATCTGATCTATTGTCAGCGACCGGCTCAGAGCAAGGATCCTCTCTCGCTCCTCTGAATTTACTCTGGATAAGTCTCTCAAGGCCAGGCTTCTCCATGCCGATCTGGCCGCATGCTCCGCTTCTCTCTCCAGTCGAGCTGCCTCCGCCATCAATCCGAGGATCTCCTGGTCCGAGGCACCGCGCCCAGAGCTCGAATCCATCAGTGGATCGGGGGATCGAAACCAGAGCAGCAGATGCGTACCCGATCTGCGAAGATGAGGCCTCTATCGCGGCCCCCAGATCTGAACTCGCACCTGAACCATGGGAGAGATGCGGCGACGAGTGGCCTTCCAGATGTACCGAGGAGAGGGCTCGGCGCTCACCGGAAATGGATTCGGGGCGGTGGTCAAGGCGGCTGGAGGGGCGGGGAGCCGTGTCGCGGGGAGCGGACATTCGCGGGTAGCCTGGCCGGTGTCGCGGGGAGCGGACATCGTCATGTTCTGGGCCTAAAGCAATTAATTTGTTATGGCTACCGAGAGATACACAATTAGCCCATGTCAAGTTGCTAAATGGACAGAATAATGGAGTATTAATTTCAGTCTATTTCCGTAAATATATCTATTTCCTAACAATGAACTAAGCATAGCTCAGATGGCTATGTTAGTTGTAGTGAAATCTTTGTCTTGAAAAAAACTTGAAGTGGAATCTGTCTAAACAAGTTCAAATCGACTTTGCATCTGCATCAGTGTGGTAAATTTGTAGAATATTCATTCTTAAAACAAAAGACAATAGGTGCTATTGGTTACCCTCCATAGTCTGAAATTTCATTACAATGATCTAGATTACATGAATTGCTCATCATTATGTTCGAGAATTAAGGAGGGGATATCTTAACTATTTATCTATCATCCCATCTTGAAAGAATATTTCTTGAAGGAAGAAATATCATTCACACATTCTTTTAGAATATATAAGAGGAAATATCTTAACTATTTTGAAAGAAGCTGAGTTCGCCATTCACACACTCATGTAGAATACTTCTTCCATTCCATAATTAGTTGAAGTTCTAGGATTGCTCTAAATTAAACCTTTTATATTTCAGCCAAATTGATGAAAAAAATGTGTTGATATCTACAATATCAAATATATATCTTTGCTATTAAAGAGTAGTTTGTTTGCTTCATTTCCACCCCTTCCAATTTTTTAAACCACACAATAACCCCTATTATTATTTTTCAAACTGATCCCACCTCCTTGTTTTTGGGAAAAGAAATCCCTTGCAAAGCAATCAATAGAAATCAACTAAATTGCCAATAGCAAGAAATCTTCGCAAAACGAACAACAAAATCAAGTCACATGGTTGCAGTAACACAGTCTCGATCACATCATATCTCTCTTTACCCACTAGTAGAAAACTGGCCTTTAGTCCCGGTTCTGGAACCGGGACTAAAGGGTCGAGACTAAAGCCTCCACCATTTAGTCCCGGTTGTGTTACGAACCGGAACTAAAGACCCTCCACATGGCAGCTTTCTAGAGCGAGACCTTTAGTCCCGGTTGGCGTTACAAACTGGGACTAAAGGTATTTTTTAACATTTTTTTTATTTTTGTTTTTCAAAATTTTTTCTTCTGATTTTCAAATCTATAAATTATCTAACAATTTAATCTCTAATCATCCCTTCTCACTGATTTTAAATTATTTGACAATTTAATCTCTAATCACCACTCATTCCAAATCATCTAACTTCACAGCCGGTCACCAATCCTCTCACTGCTCTAACCCGAGCACGCTTAACTTTCGAGTACTACCACCCTTTGTTTCCAAGTGAGCACTTGTTGTTTTTTTGACAATAGTAAGCTATCAATCCTATTAACCCTTAGGTCTTGATATCACATTATTTAATTTTTTGAATTCCAAACAATTATTAAAATAAACAAGTAATATTATTATTTTATTCATTTTTTGCCATATATTCAATTCATATGGCATAATTAATATCTTTAATCTGTAAATCGAAATTCAACAAATAATAGATCCATTATTATCAGAAAAATATGAGGAATCCAAATATGACATCATTTATTTTTTTTATGTATTTTTTCTGATTTTGTAGGAAAAAATCTTCTTTTTGAAATAACTTTTTTTACTTTTGGAATTTCGAGAATGTGAGAAAACTTCATCGGGTAAACCCGGGTGAAATCGAGTCCCAATTTTTCTCTAGTTTTTTTTTGATATATTAAACTTTTTTTCGACGTCGTATGCAAAAGTTATGACCGTTTTACATTTTTTACATTTTTTTGCAGAAACGGTCAAAATTCATATTTCAAAATTTCTATACCAACTAGACACTAAAACCTAACTACATCTCAAAGGATTTTATTTTTTGAAGATCTTATCATTTTTGTTTATTTTCTAGAAAACTCAAAAAAGCGGTCCATGGGGGGGGTAGAGTTTGAAAATTCCAGAACCCCTTTAGTCCGGGTTGGTATCCATCCAATCATATCGTCGACTACATATGCTAGCATCGTCCCAGCCAGAGTCATAACTAAGGTTAACCAAGCCAGAGTTAACCCATTTCTAACTTCATTTGCTATTTTTCATGCATTTAATGATTATTTTGAGTTAAATGACTCTAAAATTGAAAAGCACTACAAATGAACTCTGAAAAGGTTGAAACTTGGCATGGTATCATCATTTCACACACAAAGCTTGTGCTAAAAAGTTGAGAGGGCTAAGGCAAAAACTGGATGCACTTCGTGTACAAACTGGACCATCTCCTTCGAAGTATCAAGGTTTCGGACGAAAACCCATCTTTTACAAAGGCATTTCATTTTTATTTATTTATTTCAACTCCAAACTTTTTGTGCATTCAATATGCACCATACTACAACATGTTAAAATCTACAGAAAGAACTAACTAAAAAAATAAAAAACAACAATTAAATGACTAAAACAACTATATAAGCAAAACAGTAATGTTTTAATTAAAATACTAATTTAAATTATTCTAAAAATAACCAAATAAATCTTACTATGACAACAATCTAACACGTGACTAGGATAAAAAAGAATTAAATTAAAAACTTTTTGTAAACTCAAGTTATTCACAATCTAGTGTTTGAAGCAAATTTGAAAACTAATGGCACAAACATAAATTAGACAAAATTTTGAATCTAATGCAAAAAGAATCACTCAAAAACATCAAATATCCTAAAACATATAAGCAATTTAAAACAGAAACTAAAAACAGAAAACAAATATAAAAACAGAAAAAAAACTTTCAAGGACCCCTTTAGTCCCGGTTCATGTCTCCAACCGGGACAACCTTTAGTCCCGGTTGGAGACACAACCCGAGACTAAAGCCTCAACCCCCTTTAGTCCCGGTTTGTGTCTCCAACCGAGACTAAAGGTCCCATTTGAACCGGGACCGATGCCCTAGCAGCTCGAATCAGGACTAATGCTCACATTAGTCCCGGTTCGTAATGCAACCGGAACTAATGTGTACATCGAGCTGTGACGAAAGCCCTGTTTTCTACTAGTGACCTTTGAATATGGATTCCCTTCCCACAACATATCTTAGTCTCAATCCTATCAAAAAAAATCTATGTTCATTTACCGTAATAAAGTTGCCTCATTGCCATGCAAGGGTACTTAGCTAATATATATAATAAGCACATTTCATAAAGAATCTAGCGACCCAAATCTAGTGTTGTAGATGTTGGTATGTTTTTGTATGAACTTGATCAAACTAAACAAAGTTTGACTTAGATAAACACATCTTGTATACCTAAGAAGTTCGTCCTGGCTATCTCAATTATCTTGACATGCAACCTATCCACCTGAGCATATATGTCATGTTACCAGTTACTTTCCAATCATATTTCTCTGTCTCCATGTAAAGACATCTGAATAATCTAAAAAAACTGATTTGTATCCGAGATCAGGGCATGTGAGGCCACTTCATACACCTAATTAAGGATGACTATTTTATCCATGTGCATGGGTACCCAACCCGCATGAGTAGGGTGTGGACACATTTTCATGAACATAGACAGTATCCACACCCTACCCGACTAGTCGTGGATAGTGCATGGGCACTAATTTGTGCCCACGGGTATGCCCATATCCTACCAAAATATATTATTATTGTGTTACATGTGTTATAAACCCTAAACTACTGAGTAATTGAAAGTAAGCTCCGTACCCCACATCCATGTTCCTCCTAACAACCATTTTCCCAACCATAGAAACATCTTAGTGGTTGGCGTCTCCACCACACAAATCACGTCACCACCCTTCGGTGTTGTGTTGATCTTCCCGATATGCACCCACTGGGCATAAATACCAATAGGGTATGGACATGTTCATGGATATTTCCCCGATGGGAAGGGTATGGGTAGGATCTTACGCCCATGAGAAACATGGATGTGAGATTATTGTACCCGCAACATACCTTTCTCATTGACATCCTTACACCAAATGGGTCCCGTTGGTAGTCATATATGCTGGTCATTCCACCTCACATACTAATTTGTTCAATTAATATTTTGCTAGAAACATGATTTTTTTCTGGAGGCATCATCTTTTGACCCTTCCTCTTATGGATCAATTCCTTCACCCCCAACCAATAAGTCTCAAGTGCTTTCTTCAAAAAAAAAATCTCCATTGCATATTTGTGACCGGGGTGTTGGTCTTGGATCTCCCCTCCGAAAGCGGAAGATGCCCCTTCAAGTTCATGTCATGGCATGAGGAGGACTGATGGAGTCATTTGGGATGGAAGAAGTCGGTGGGTGGGAAGGATGAACGACAAAAGTGCATGTTGTCCATGCATGCTATCTCGACAAGTTGAATGTATCACGATCGATGTCCCCCCACTCCAACATCACCAGCGCGAGAGGCAACACATGCCTCTACTATTGTCAAAACAATCATCTACCTACATAAAAGAAAGGAAATATGAGGTGATTCTAATGAACATACTTTGCATTCTCTCTGAAATTCAAGATGGCCATATGGTGCCTATAGCCCTACTACATGATTGCTAACAAATATTTGTTTGAAACAGAACACCTCAGATTAATGTAAAGCAAAACATCCACACTTTTAAATATGTGATAGTACAGCCCATAGTAGAATAATGTACATCCTGATTTTTAAAGGTCTATTTTTGTTCCCTAAATTTGTTGTTATACATCAAAATTTACAAGTGCCTTATGGTGTTAGTGTTTGTTCAGCTGAATGCTCGCCTGACTGCACCTTGAGTTTAGATTCAGGCCATATTGTAGTAAATAATGTAGTTCTCATGTATGCTTCTCCCTGGGATGCACAAGTGTGATGACAAACAAGGGAACCGATGTATTTATGGTTTGGAGATAGATGTTATCATTTTGTTTTACGTCTATGCTAGAATAGGAACTAGTGTTTAGTTTTGAAACATGCATGTGTAGTTACAAGCAAAATTCTTCTATAAGGTTAAGCACTTGGATATTATCTCTTCAAACTCACGGATTTACTTTACAAATGTAGGCTTCTAACTAAATAATGCCATAACAAATGGTTTATCGACGTACTGAATTTATTTCCCACTAATGAATAATACAGTTTTGTAGATATAATATCACTATTTGATTGTTTTAGCCTAGAAGGTTTTTGCTCACCGAGAGGATCAGGTATGGCCTACTCTCTCCAAAGGTTCAAATAAACATACATTATACTCCCTTCGTTTTTAAATATAAGTTTTTTTAAAGATTTTACTATTTGACTACATACGGATATATATAGACATATTTTAGAGTGTAGATTCACTCATTTTACTCTGTATGTAGTTTCTTATTGAAATGTCGAAAAAGACTTATATTTAGGAACGAAATGAGTATTTCCTTTTCATGCGCTTTCACCATTTCTCATTTCACTATTTCTCGCTCCACAGTCCTCTTCAATCATTTGAAAAACGAAACAGACAAGAGGAAACATCTTAACCATTTGTCCACCTCTCCCCATCCCCAGACGGCCCACCAGGTTGAAATGTACGTGGACGGATTCCCTTCCCGTCCTGGCAAACACCCAGCCCCGCTCCACACCACACGGGCGAAAGCTACACCCTCGGACCATTCCAACACCCTGCCCCACACGCCGCGACTCACTTAACCTCTCGTACGTCCCTGCCACTATTCCACGGTCTAAACACTGAAAACCACCCGTCCCTCCCCTCGCCGCCGTTCGCCCCCGTGGACCCTGACCGCCGCGCCGTTGACCGACCGGCGTGGCCACTGTTCCCCCTGCGCGGCGTAGGACGGCTCCGGTTCCACGGCCGTGGAGCCCGCGCCCGGCGACTTCCCAGCCATTTTGGTTCGCCACGTCCAACGCTGCCGGCCTCCCTCTCCCGACCCCGCGGTATAAAGTATAAACAACTACCAGCAGAGATCGCGCTACCTTCCATTGCCGCTCTTTTGTCCGTTGGGCTTGTTCGTTTCTCCGGGACGCAGATCCTCCTGGTTCCCCCAGAGGCATATATATCCGCTCCCGCCACGCCAAGGTGAACCCTGAGCGCGCGGCGGCGCCATCGACCGATCACAGGAACCACTCCATATATCCGGTAAAATCCCTTCCTCCGATCCATCATGCGCATCTTCTCCCCTCCCCTTCACTCATTCTTGCTTCTTTATTTTTTTGTACAGCTCGTCGCATTTCGTCTGTTAAACATCTAACGAAGATTTCAGCCGGCTCGTCGTTAGCATCCTGTAAGTAAGTAAGCTGCGACCAAGCGTTCTTGGTTCCATCTGCAGCCTAATGAGACTGGCCGAAAATGAAAAAATTCTACTGAAAACATTACTCGTACTAGTCAGATTTTCGGAAGATAAATGTGTTAGGAGCTTCTTTCTTGGCAATTGGGGCCCGTTTAGGTGGAACGGTGATCAGTCACTGCTCATGATAAGTAAGAATATTAAGGTCATCAGATTTTGCAGTATTCTTTAGATTATGGTAAATCAATGAGTCCCTTCACTTGGAAACAACTGCCTCTGTTTATCTGTCTGCTCTTCGTCTCAGCTTTGATTTGGAGAATTCTACGGATATAGTCTGCTCTTATATTTCTTTACAGAGGGAGTATGTCTGACATCTTAGTTGGACTGTCTCAGCCTAGGCACAAACTTGATTCATTTGGTGCTCATCTATCTCAGTCAGGATTCAAAGAGAATAGTTGGAACTTTCTGCACCAATTATTGCTGTTTGAATAAGCCTGCTTGGAGTTTCAGACCAACACCGTAAAGTCTTGTGCTTAGAAGAAACAACAGTCCACCATTATTATCCGCTGTTCACACTGAACTGAACAATACAGTCGACCTTTTTTTTCCCTCTTACTGTTAGAATGGGACAGTTGAGAGAAACAGATGGTTGTTCTATATAAGAGTCAGCATCAAATATCAAATAGATTATTCTGTTTTGAATATATCATAAATTCGATTCACCTTGCTATAATAAGCTCCTCGTATGAAAAGATTTGCCTGCTGGTGGTCTGAGCTCAGGGTTCGTGTTCATCCTGAATAAGCATCACCTATATTTCTCCCAGAACGAAAATTCAGGATAACCTGCACTCCAGCAGCATATTGCTGATTCGATCTCTTCTACTACGAAAACTAGTTGCAACAAAATTTATATGCCTACTTATCAGTTACTAACAATAAAAAAAATGAAGGTTCAAATTCATTCTATATTAAGATAATAATAAAAAAAGACAAAACCAATTTATCTGAGACCAGAGCAATCATTGAACGAAAAGGTGTGATAGCCCCCGGGTGCCTAGGCACCCTCTATGAACAGTAAAAATAGAAAAAAAATGAAACTTTGCAACATCCAAGATGGTCAAACTTTGTAGGTTTTTGTAAGTTTTCATGCCAAAATATCATGTAAGGAAAGGTGTACAGCTAAAAGTGCTCAAAACTTCAAGCACTGAAATCTTTTTCGTGTGTAGAGCTCCTTGAATGGTTTTTTGACATGAAAACTTGCAAGCACCTACAAAGTTTGATGCATCGTCCATTGCCAGATACCATTGCAATGGTACCAACATAGTATGACTTATTTATTCCCATTTTTTGGGAACATTTCTGTTTGATTGACCAACTTTGTGTGGTATAGCAGTTGCATCGTCCATTCTTTTAAAGCATGTAAGGATCATCATTCCGTGACATCATTTAGATGTCGTTTATATGGTTATAATTTTTGCAATGTTGGTGTACCGTAAACATCTAACCTCCATGCCCTCTCCTGTTACTAAAATTAATCCAACTCTTTCTCCAGGGGAACTAAAAGTTGTTCCAATAGCAGAGATGGTTCATCATATATCTGATGAGGCAGCGGATGAACCTAGTATCACCACACAGACACCCTCCAATGACCCATCTCAAGCACCGCTGGTGTACAAAGTGGGCTATCCCCCTCCGAAGAACTTGGCCACAGAGTTTACAGAAACATTGAGAGAGACTTTCTTCCACGACAACCCGCTGCGTCAGTACAAGGGCCAATCCGGACCGAGGAGGTTCATGATGGGGTTGGAGTTCTTGTTTCCAATATTTGGGTGGGGTAGGGATTACAGTCTCAGCAAGTTCAAAGGCGATCTGATCGCCGGGTTGACCATCGCAAGTCTCTGCATTCCTCAGGTATCATCAAGGATGACTAGTCCACCTAGGCTTTGCTTAGTTAAACTGTGCCTAACATTGAATGTTGGACTCAAATAGGACATTGGCTATTCGAAGCTTGCTAATTTGGACCCGCAGTATGGGCTTTGTAAGTTCCTCCTCTTGATTCTGTTGTGGAGCTTTGATGTGAAACATTTTAAGCTTGTTTTGCTACTATAATTCACTTTTGTTAGTTGGTTTCAGACTCCAGCTTCATACCCCCACTGATCTATGCTGCAATGGGTAGTTCAAGGGATATAGCGATTGGTCCAGTTGCCGTGGTTTCTCTTTTGATAGGTTCACTTCTACAAGCTGAGGTTGACCATGTCAAAAACAAGGAGGAATACATGCGCCTTGCTTTCACGGCAACCTTCTTCGCTGGCATCACTCAAGCAGCCTTAGGATTTCTAAGGTATAATATGCAATCATTTACTAAAAGCTTGCACGTAATGTAGATGCACTGGACTATATAAGAGTTGGTATTTTTTCAGGTTAGGATTCCTTATAGAGTTCTTGTCACATGCTGCAATTGTCGGGTTCATGGGGGGTGCTGCCATTACTATTGCCCTGCAGCAGCTGAAATACGTGTTGGGTATCGCAAACTTTACAAGGAAAACCGACATAGTTTCTGTTATGGAATCTGTCTGGAGATCAGTTCATCACGGGGTACGTATCTCATATACTTAGCATTAGCATATCGATTTTATATGTTGGTCAGAACATCATGTGCTGCATTTTCTGGAATTATAAAAGCATATTTGTAATTCCTACAACTTAAAAATATTTTCATTATTAATAGAAGTACATCATGCAAGTGCTGAATTGTTTTTGGATGTTTGCAGCTCATTTGTCATATTCATTTGGAAGCGGGCATGTGAATTTGTTTCCCTCTTTTTTGTGGAATTTGTTTCCCTACTGTCTGTCTGAGTTATCTAAAGTATACTGACAAGGAGATGCTTGTATATGCAGTGGAACTGGCAGACAATTGTGATTGGTGTATCTTTCCTGGCTTTCCTTCTGTTAGCGAAGTTTATCGTAAGGATTAATTTTCTTCCTTGTATATTTACAACTTATTTAACATTTTAAAAATTATTTCATCCACTAAGGATGTTTGATTTACACAGGGAAAGAAGAATAGGAAGCTTTTCTGGGTACCAGCTATTGCTCCTATAATTTCAGTGATTCTAGCAACATTTTTTGTATACATTACTCGTGCCGACAAGCAAGGTGTTCAGATAGTAAGTGACTAAGTTAGTACAATTAAGGCTCAGTTTTATGGACCATACACTGTTTTTCATGGATGAAAATTTTGTTGTCACTTGGTCATCAGGTGAGGCACATTGAACAGGGAATCAACCCATCATCAGTACACATGATTTATTTCACTGGTCCATTTCTTGCAAAAGGTTTCAAGATCGGTGTTGTTTGCGGCATAGTTGGTTTGACAGTACGTATGCTGATACGAACACATATTGTTTTTCCTGTCATGTGCATCCAGATCTCTCATCAATCTGTGTGTGACTACTTCATCAGGAAGCCGTAGCTATTGGAAGGACATTTGCTGCTATGAAGGACTACCAGCTAGATGGAAACAAGGAGATGGTAGCACTTGGAACCATGAACATAGTAGGTTCAATGACATCTTGCTATGTCACGACAGGTATCTCCACCCTTTTTCGCCAAACAGAGCTGACAGTAAACTATCTGGAAAATACAGTGCCAAAACCTATATATCCTGTATTTTCTTTTGCAGGCTCTTTCTCGCGCTCGGCAGTTAATTTCATGGCTGGCTGCAAGACTCCTGTATCCAATGTGGTTATGTCAGTAGTGGTTCTTCTTACCTTGTTGGTCATCACACCGCTATTCAAATATACACCGAATGCAATCCTAGGGTCGATCATTATTTCCGCGGTGATCGGCCTTGTGGACTACGAAGCAGCAATTCTAATCTGGAAAGTTGACAAATTCGACTTCATTGCTTGCATGGGGGCATTTTTCGGTGTTGTTTTTGTATCCGTTGAGATTGGCCTCTTGATAGCTGTAAGGACCAAAGCATTATCTTCGATGGAAAAATAACAATATGTTCATGTCTTTTTGAGGAGACATAACTAAACTTACTTGTTGCTCTGGATATTACCAGGTAGCAATCTCATTTGCCAAAATACTTCTTCAAGTAACAAGGCCAAGGACAGCCCTTCTTGGAAACCTTCCTGGCACCACTATATACAGGAACATCAGCCAGTATCCAGAAGCAAAACTTACTCCCGGGGTGGTGATTGTGAGGGTTGATTCTGCTATTTATTTTTCCAACTCTAATTACGTCCGAGAAAGGTAAATATACCACACATTATGTTTTGAATTTGAAGAATGGTAAAATACACATGAATTCAGTAATTTCAGCCCCATAGGCCTGATATCTGGTGCTCCATGGCAGAATTCTTAGGTGGCTGACAGACGAAGAAGACAGAGCTAAAGCAGTGGGATTTCCTAAAATCAGTTTCTTAATTGTGGAAATGTCACGTAAGTAGAAATCTGAGAAATTTCAAACAAGTTTTTTCCCAATCATTGCACTGATGCAGCCCGGTGAAAAATTCTGGTGCAGCCGTTACCGACATCGATACAAGTGGCATACATGCTCTTGAAGATCTATCCAAGAATCTTCAGAAAAGAGATATGCAGGTACACCCATTCAAGCTACATACACTTTCAAGAAACCATAATCATGTTTCACTGGGCCGCCGATGATGCTGTTCGTGTTGTGTATTTTGGCAGCTCATTCTGTCGAATCCTGGCTCCGTCGTCATAGAAAAACTGCAAGCGTCGAAGCTCACCGAGCACATTGGAAGCAGCAATATATTCCTCGCAGTCTCTGACGCCGTGCGATTCTGTACGACGAAGTCGATGCAGGAACCGTGATACTTCGGCGGAATGGCTGGTGGTGATCGTGGTGCTAGTGTTGCGAGTAGTTTTTGTGTTCCCTGTGATCTATAAGCTGGGTAGCGCAAGATATGATGTGGCTTTGTGGCCAACGTAGAAACATATAATAAGTTAAGGCAACCACCGGAGCCTCTCCCATTTAATAAATACTACTCCCTCCATTCACCATTATAAGATGTTCTAGCTTTTTCCTGAATCAAATGTATATAACCGCGAACGTAGGGAATAGAAGATATTGTTTAGAAGGAAGAGGATTTGTAGCACCAGGGTGCTTCACACCCCTATATGAATGTTATGTTAAAAAAATACCGGGAAATTTCAAAAAGAAAAAGTCTGGGGTTTAGGGAGATGAAACCTAGGTGTCCAATCTATTTTCGTGTGAAACTTTGTGAAAAATACCAAGACACATATTCGTGGCAAAAAAGACAAAATATTCCTATGTATAGAAAAAAACTTTTTGGATAGATTTTAGTTCGGACTGTATTTTTTTCGCTATGGATACACTTCCTGGTATTTTCCTATGCAACTTCATACGGAGTAGATTGGCCACTCAAGTTTGAGATCCCAAAATTTTAGATTTTTTTATTTTCTCCTGGTATTTTCTGAATTTAATACTAGTATAGGGGGTGGAGCATCTAGGTGCTCCTCTGTATTTCGCGGGTTTAGAAGTGCTCCTCTACTGAGGCCTCCATTGATTCATAGGATAAGATTATCATAGAAATAGGAAACTTATAGAAAATGAGATGACATGCATCTCAAATTCTATGAATAGGATTAGAAAACGAGATGTCATTTGGTTCACATCATAGGAAAATTTTCATTGAGTTTAAGCTCTTTTTTATTTTTCTTTAAAATGTGGAGGATAGGAACCAATACTATATAGGAATAGGAATGCATTCTTATGAACCGAAGCGCTCTAAAGAAAAAATTCCTAAAGAAATCCTATCCTATAGAATTCCTGTGAAATTCCTCCAAACCAAAAATGACCTGAGTACTATGAACGAAGTAAATATTTGAAACTCATGGCAGATCTTCCTTGAATAGGTACGGATATATCTCGTCTCCGAGCTGTAGTTTGTGGCGGATCTTCCTCCTCAATTCAAGGTACAAAAGGCGTTGGAAAGGATGGCCTGAATTTTTTTTTTTCCGTTGAGAAGTTAAAATACAATGCAATTTTCCGTCTTTCTAACAAGAGCTCGGTTCATGTGGCCAGCCTGCGTTTACCGCACGCAGTAAGCCATGATACAGGTTCATTTTCGGCCAAAAACATGGCAAAGATTGCCCTTTATTGGATTGGGAAAATACAGAAAACAACCATATGTTACTGTTGAACATAAAGATGACACCCTAGGTAGATTTGATAAAATGAGATCTAACTGTTGAACACAACGGATAACCACGGCCCTTGTATACGACGTGGGATCTCAGTGCATTTTATTTTTCTTGATCAAAAGAGAGGCCGCCCAGGCCGCCCTCTCCGATTTCATTAAGAGAAACCAAGGTTCAAAGCTATTACTCCTTCTATAAACTAATATAAAAACGTTTAGATCATTAAAATGTATTCTAAACACTCTTATATTAGTTTATGAAGGGGATACTAATTAAGGTTTTTATTACCCCACAGTCACACGACACAACGTCTCAAAGGATCATGCAAGATCCCAAAATAAAAGCAGAGCACAGACCAGCTGAACTGGGGCAACCACACAACATTTCAGATACTGGGGTACAACATACACTAGTTGGCAGCAAAGCCCAACACTACCAGAATACAGTCCTATGCCGACGGCTTAGGCCGTCGGCATAGCACCGATTCCCGTCGGCATAGACCTATGCCGACGGCCCCCGTCGGCGTAGCACCGTCGGCATACCCCAGGTTGTCGTCGGCATAGATGCTATGCCGACGGTGTCCGTACATCGATACCGATGTCCCCGACCGTCGGCATAGCTCCATGCCAAACGGCATCCGGCAGCGCTACCGTCAAGAGCGTCGCATCGCCGGTCGCCACGTGTTGCACTATGCCGACGGCCTTACTGTCGGCATAGACTGCCACGTGGTGGCCGGAGATGGTCCCTGGTGGCATACCTATGCCGACGGCCCCGGCCGTCGGCATAGGTCCGAAACTACGCTGACGGCATAGCCGTCGGCAATACCCTGACACATGGCGGCCGCTGGTAGTTCCTGGTGCATGTCTACGCCGACGGCTCAGGCCGTCGGCATAGGCTAAAAAGCTATGCCGACGGCCTAGCCGTCGGCATATCTTACCACGTGGCAGCCGCTGGTAACTCGAACACCCTCTATGCCGACGGCTTAGCCGTCGGCGTAGTTTTGTTCTGTTTTTTTTTTCTGTTTCATACAAATTCATTTCAATTCAAAATATCAGGATATATACAATGAAAAATAAATGCACAGCAGCACCATCAAGAGCATCATAAATATAAGTAGCGTAAACAGACGGACGTCATCAACACCACCACCATCACATCCTCACAACCAACAACATAAGGAGCTCCGAAATATAAGTAGCGAAATACAAGTCATCTAAGAAACGTAAAAAGAGCACAAGTCATCTAAGGAGCACCAATACGTTCACCTTCAAGGTCATCGACGCCAAGTCCGCCAAATCCCAGGTCTTCACTACTAGCGGCAGCGCTACCGCCTCGGTGGATTGGAGTGACCGGGCTCCGTGACTCGGTATTGATGTGAACACCGGCACCACCACCAACGGATGATCTACCGGTTCCCTGGATGTTTGAAAAGACATGTTGAGTGAATGATATTGTGTTGAATAAACAGTAAGCGTTGGTTGAATAGTTTGGGGATGTACTAACCATCCTTGTCCCCGGTTGTTGTGCTAGAAATTCCTCAAAGGTAAGCAGCACTGGTTGTGGTCCTGCAGCTGGTGGTGCTGGTTCCATTTCAGGAATCGTGCCGTTCCTCATGCTCTCAAACACGAGCTGCATGTTAATTGACAAAGCAAACATTGGTTGTGATAGGCCCTGGCGTGGCCATTTCCCCCCTCCGTGCGACGGCGGCAGCGACGTCCGTGAGGGAGGGTCACACTACGGAGCCGCATGACGGGTGCTTGCACGTGCCATCATGCTTCCAGACCTGTAAGAGGGCCCAACACAAGACCTGGTGGCGTAGCTACCCCCAAGTACACCGTCCTGTCTAACCCTGGCAAAGTTGACCGGCGGATCTACGCCTTTGACTTTCGCCGGACGGGATTTGATCGATGGACCTTTTCACCTGGTTGTGATAGTCCTGCCCATTGCTATACTACCGAACAAGGTCCGGGCCCAGACCAAGACCCCCCAAGTACATCGTCCCGTCTAACCATGGCACAGTTGACCGGCGGATCTAGCACTTTCAAGATGCTTATAAAAAACATATAAAACTTGTCAAACTAATTGTAATTATCAATTGTTTGTGATTTTAATAAAGTATAGGAATCTATATGCAAAAGAACATGTGATCACATTACTAACATACTCGAAAACAAATACAAACTACATATACATAATATATGAAAAATTCAACACAAATATATATAATTTATTATATATGTTTATGTTTAGATAAGGCACATTTAAGTTAATCAAATTTTAATTTAGAAAAAAACTAAAATACAAAAATAAGTAAAAAAAAACAGATAAAACAAAGCTATGCCGACGGCAAAGCCGTCGGCATAGGTTTGCCCACGGATCGACCGGCAGGCCTTGGATCGATGACATGGCACGCGTCGCGGATCGATGACGTGGACCACACCTACGCCGTCGGCCGTCGGCATAGACAGGACGACGTCAGACTTCCGGTGAACGAAGACTCGTCGGTCCCACATATATGCCAACGGCCCTTCTATGCCGACGGCCAGTGTAGGCATATATTACGATATGCCGACGGCCACTGTAGGCATATCTCTAGGTACGCCGATGACTTTTCTGCACCGACGGCTTCGCCTAGGCCGTCGGCATACCTCTCTCTATGCCGACGATGATCGTCGACGTAGATTAGACCGTCGACGTAAGCAGTTATTATGATAGTGCAAGTGCCTAACACATCATAGCTAAAGCAAGAACTAGATAGCGGCTGAGGCACTGGGAAGACGATGGGGATCTCGATGCATGCATTCTCATATATGATCAAGCATCGACGGATGCCATGTTGGCGTCGTTGCAGAACCGTCCGCATGCATTGCCGCAGCGCTCCACACCGACTTTCATGTCTTTGCCAAGCTCAGCTGATGTCAAGACGTGTAATGTTCATTATAAACCGGAAAGACCTTCTTATTTTGTTCCCTTATGAACAATTGGAAGTATATATAGAGATGAGTTAATAAAGATACTACCTGAGTCAACGTTGTCACAGACTGAGAGCCTACATCCTAAATTGCAGTACTCAGTGGCATCTGGTTCTTCCGCGACGACAACAGAAGCAGCAAGCATTAGTCAACCTTAATTTCTATCTGGGACCAAAATAGTATAGAGAAAACAGAGTTTACCAGCTGAGCTAGGGAAAAGGTTGAGGTTAGGGTACTCCCTGGGACATGTGCTGTCCCTCGTGAGCACACAGCCACACATTTTCGAGCAGCGAGTACCGGGATACCTAAGACGGCACACATTGTAACAGTTTCTTGACCTGGTGTCTCTGCAGCAACTCCTGCTCTCTACTGATTGGACTTGTTCCAGGACAAGTCCAAGTATGAGCGCACACATGATCGCGCTCTTGAAATGCTTGCTTTCCATGGCTGCCTTCCCAGCTGCGAAAACACACGGGAATATCGGCTGTAAGCTTGTGCCGATCGAGTTTGCGGGAACAAGCTAGACTCGGATGGCCCCAATTTATATACAGGAGACGATGCTCCGCATGGGCAGTAATTAAGAAGTGATATGCATAAATGAGCCGTGTGCTGCTGACAGACACGTCCACCGTTGAAATCATCTACGTGTGCGCTGCGTACCCTAGGCGATTATGCGGTGCCCGCTAACTCCTACCTGCCCTGGTGCATTAAAAGCAACGTGAATGAAGCGAATCATTTCGTCCGTTGCCGTGCGTTTGAGTCGACGCGGACACAAAAGGCACCCCAACGCGTCGACACAAACGGACGCGCGTTTGCTTTTCGTCCACGGACGACCCATTCCCGGCTTATTTTTAAATCGGATTTGCGTCGGCGCGAATACGAAACGAACGCACGCGCGCTCGCCCTCTCCCCTCCCCAGGCCCACTGGTCGGTGGCACATTGGCCTCCCCTCTCCCCCCAGCCAACAGCAACCCTCGCCCGCCTCCTTCGTCGCCGATGCCGCCTCCTCCACATCCGCCCATTTTTGCCAGCGACTCTGCCAGCTGCTGCCGCCTCCACATCCGCCCAGCAATGCCGCCCACTCCCCCCGTCGCCTGCCACCGCCGTTTTGCCACCGGGGAGCAAACTGCTTCCCACTGCTGCTCCTCCCACCACACAGCCGCCCGCGACCAAGAAGCCGCCTCGCCGCCCCGGCCAGACCCGACCGGCACGCTTGTCGGACGCCGGCAGGACAGCTAGCTGGTCCGTGCCTGCCGCGACTCCCCTCGTCGGCCATCTCCTTCTTCGACGCCCGCAAGCTGTTCGACGGTTTGCCAAGGTACGAAATGGATTCCGCTGACGAGTTCTTTTTCCACAATTTCCTTTGCGACTCCGACAATTCGTCGTCCGACGACGAGGAGGAGATATTGGCTGCCGTATTGGTCCATCACCACCTAAACAGCCAGCGGCCGTTGTTCCGTGGCTCCATTCCGGGCCACCTTCCGGCGTTGAATCGCAACCGAGAGAGTGGACATTTCCTTCTTTGGAAGGACTACTTTGATACAACAAATCCGTTGTTCAAACATAAAAAAATTCCGCCGCCGTTTTCGTATGAGTAGGCATGTTTTTAACCGTATTAGAGAGGGAATGGTCGGCTATGATGACTATTTCGAGTGCAAAGAGGATGCCGTCGGCAAGATTGGTTTCTCCTCTTATCAGAAATGCAGTGCCGCCATCCGAATGCTTGCATACGGAGTGCCCGCTGATCTCATTGACGAGTACGTCCGTATGAGCGAGTCTACATGCCTAGAGTCCCTGTATAAATTCTGCAAGGTTGTTATTGTTGTGTTTGACTCTGAGTACTTGAGAGAGCCGACAGCTGAAGATACAACCCGTTTGTTCGCGATGAATGCCAGAAGGGGCTTCCCAGGGATGCTTGGCAGCATAGACTGCATGCACTGAGAGTGGAAGAACTGTCCTTCTGTTTGGTAAGGACAGTATAAGGGACATGTCAGGGCTTGCACTGTCATACTAGAGACCGTGGCGTCTCAAGATCTTTGGATCTGGCACTCTTTCTTTGGCATGGCTGGATCACACAATGATATCAACGTGCTTCAGCGCTCGCCGGTGTTTGCTAGGCTTGCCGAAGGCAACAACCCACCGGTGAATTTTACTGTCAACGGACCACTATTGTCAAGACAATACCCAACCATGTCGAAGAGAAGAGGAAAAGATTTGCCCAAGAGCAAGAGAGTGCTAGGAAGGATGTCGAGCGTGCCTTTGGTGTTTTGCAATCTCGATGGGGCATCGTTCGGTATCCTGCTAATACCTAGAGCACGCAAAAAATCTGGGAGGTGATGACTGCTTGTGTGATCATGCACAATATGATCGTAGAAGACAAGCGTCCAGAACATCTGTACGATCAAAGCTTTCAGTTTCAGGGTGAGAATGTTGTGCCTGAGCATGGAGTAGCGGCAACGTTGGAACAGTTCACCCAATTTCATGAAGACATGCGTGCTTGGGAAACTCATGTGCAGCTGCAAAATGATTTGGTTGAGCATATGTGGGCTCATGTTGGCAACCAATGGATGTATCTTCTTTTATTCGTTTGCAAAACTGTGTGAAACATTTTTATTTGTATCCGGTTTGTAAAACTATACTATTTTATTCGGTAAACTATATGTTATTTGACAATATGTTTGAATGCAAATCAATGTAATATTGGGCGGCCAGCCGGCCACGCCGGCACATATGGGTCGGCGTGTTGGACGCGCTGCCGACCCAAATCTAAAAGAGGGCGGACGCCGGGCGGGCTGCCGACTCAAACGAACAAAAAGCAGACGACATCACCGTCCGTTTGAATCGCCCCATTGGAGTTGCTCTAAGTTTTCACGTGCACCTCTTGTGTTATGGCCGACTACCATGTTTTTAGGTGTACTAGCGGGCAGAGGCACGACGGCACGCCGTGCCCATCGGAGAGCTGGTGTGTGCGCTTGTGTTTCTTCCTGTGATGAGGGAAAAGGAGACACCGGGTTCAAAAGCGAGCTGATGGTGTGAAAGTGTTTGTGTCTTCAATTGATTCATGTAGGTCCTTATTGCTTTATTGTAGTTATTTTTTTTTGCCTGGCTAGCTGATTAGTTTGTTCCGTGGGTGAAAAGGACAAAGGTTGTATAATTTTACCTATGAATGATCGTGTTAGTTTTTTTTTTGTTATGCTCCAGAAGTGACTGAAATTTGTGTATGATAATAACTGTAGATGTAGAATATACGGATAATAGAGGTCTTCTTTCTATACTAATGAAGATAGGTGGAAAATGATATATTTTTAAAAATAGACGTCTAGTGAGTAGGTGCCATATTTCTAGCGTGGCAAAGGAAAGTATACCAGGAGATGTATTTGTAGTGTGAAAGTATCGATGTCAAATAGTAGTTTGCTTGGTCTATTATTAATTAGCTAGATGTCTCCCCGAAAGCAGGGTAGAGTTGACAATATTTCAATTACTGTATTGGCAACTGAATCATGTATAGATTCAACCATTCGTTGTACATAACAGGTTAACTGAAAAAGAAGAAAAAGGCATGTGCTGCCCCGACCCACAATGCTATTCACTTCTTTTTGTTTCAGTGACTGTTTTTTTCTGCTTTGAAACTCTGAATCCTGCTTCATTGAAAACACTACTTCGGTGTCACCCGCCCCCCTAAACCAGAGACAGCAAAAGAGATTATGAGGGTACATGGTAATGAAAAGTACTTGGAGGCCGAGACATAGATCAACGATACAACGGGGCCTTGCCTTTGCTCACAAGATGGTGTTGTAGTCGTCCCATGTATCTGAATATCTTGTAAGATTTTAGGGTGACAAAAAAAGTACTCTCACTCATCCAAATTAATTGGCACACACTTAGTACAACTTTGTACTAAGTGTGCGCCAATTAATTTGGATCGAAGGGAATAGTTATATTGAGATTAGGAGCAAGATGCACGATCAGCGACTGCATATCCATCGATGCATGTCGTGGGGAGGAGGGAGTCATGGAGAATGCATATGGTGCATTGAGTCATGGTTAGGAGGAGGAGCGGGAAGACCAAGGAGACATGGGGAGTGGCCTTGTCTAACCTCTAGGTGCCACTCTGAAGCTCGTGGCGCAACCAAGCATGGTCTTTGCCGGGCCGACATGTTGCAGGGACTGCGGAAGAGGAATGCAGTGGAGGGTGGTGTGTTCTGGGAGGTAGGAGGATGCTCACGGAGTAGGCACCAACGGTGAGTGGGCGGTGTCAAATTTTCCTTCACTAAGGCTATGGCGATACCAAAGGGAAGGTCCGAGGCACCGAGGAGGAGCGGCAGAGGAGACACACTGGCAAGAGCAAGCGGTACCGACCAAAGCGTTGGTGACGTCTGCATCCGCGACTTCGAGCCCATCGGGAGACATGTTCTACACCACGCTGAGTGTTGACCACGTCGTGTGTGGGTCTTCCATGACCCTGAGTTTGTGCGCTCGTTCGGCCACCCCCTCTTCATCCCCGCGATATAGAAAGACTAGAGCAGCGCATCGACCCCATCGTTTCGGTAGTGCGGAGTTCCGAACACGGCTCGATGGGAGATCTAGCCTCCGACAGAGAAAGACATCTCCCCCGCGGGTTGACCGTGGCCGCCATCCCAACTCGACATGTGTACAGGTATTCCCCACCTCGCACGAGTGCGAGAGGGTCCAAAGGCAGGGGCTGATGGCCATGATACATGACTCTAGGAGGTAGCTGAATGCCGGTGTTGGTAAGCTTGATGCGACGCGGCATCACAGGAGGGGTGCAGTGAGGTGGAGATGGGCAGCGCTACAATGCGCTCGTGGCTTGACGACATATAGTAGGTGGGTTGCCGTGTCGCTATGTTGGCGGGAGAGTCGTCGGGGACGTCAAGAATCTAGAGGCGCCACAGTTGGCGATTGACCGACGGACATGTATTTTGCGGTGGCGATTTCTATCATGGCTATATATGGGGAAAGAAAAAACACAGAATTGGAGCATCCTTTATGCGGAGGAGACAAAAGAAAGACCCTTTTTATATATGTATAGAGCGATGGAGCGGGCGATGTCCTAAATTTGTCCGGAGTCTTTTTTACCACGAAACACGCGGAAGTAGAGCCTTTTTTATGTACGTGTAGAGCGATGGAGGGGGTTTTGTCCTAAATTTGTCCGGAGTCTTCCTTACCACGAAACACACCGAAGTAAATAAAAAAAGTTGGTCAAACCTTCTTAGAACAGAAAATCAAGAAAAAAGATTATCACTAAACCAGAAGTGTACCAAAGTGGGCAAAGGTACACGTGTCACTCATAGAAGAGCTTCTGTCCAACACTTCAAATGCATGTGGTGCAAGCTAGCTTAGCCGCTTTAATTATTGTAAACAGAAAATCAAGAAAAAAGATTATCACTAAATCAGAAGTGTACCAAAGTGGGCAAAGGTACACGTGTCATTCATAGAAGAGCTCCTGTCCAACACTTCAAATGCATGTGGTGTAAGCTAGCTTAGCCGCTTTAATTATTGTAATATAATATATATTTTACTCTTGTGTTGTGGACAGATACGTGGCCACTCCTAAAAGGTGTTTGTTCAGGCATAGATTTGGCAAATAAGTCTTTTAGAGCATCTATAGTCGGACCCCTCATACTCTCCTCAAATGTTCGGACAGCCGTCCCGGTCACTGACCGGTCATGAAAAATCGACCCAAACGGACCCCTCATACCCATCTCAAATGCCCGGACTGACTGGCATCCCTCGTATCCATCTCAAATACGAGGACGATATGAGGGGTCGCGGACGCGCCCGGGCACGCCCGACCAGTCCGCCATGTAGGACGCGACCCCATCCAGACCATATTTTTTCTTTCTTTATTCTTTCTTTTCTTTCTCTCTCTTCTTCTCCACCAATCACATGCAAGTGACCGGACATATGAGAAAAAATATGAGAGATGTGGCTGCACGAACGAAAAGATAGGAGTTCAAAACGGACACGCCCGGTCACTGACCGGGCGTGTCCGCGGGCGTTTGAGGGCCTGAATTTGCAAGTCGTGGCTGAAGATGCTCTTAGCTTATCAAATACTTGATGGTCCAGAGAGACGGTGAGGATGGTCCGGTAACCGTAGTGTCACAGGCTAGTGGGCAGATAAGTGGGTGGTGCACTACGAAGTGTCTGAGGTGGTGGTGGTGGTGGTTGTGGATCGGGAGAAATCCTTGGCGGCTTGCCCGACACCAACGCAGTGGCGCCTGCGGGCGTCGCCGAACCTTCCCGAAGGGCATCGGGTATATCCCTTTCGCACTGCCCTCCGTGTACCGGGGGAAACACTAGGACTTGTTCGGGCAACAGCGGCGTCGGCCTCGCATTCCTTCTTGAAGGTGTTGTTTGGTGCGCGATGTTTCGGAACGCTGGGACGTGGTGGTACTTCTCTGGTGGGTGCAGCGGTTATCGGTCTTCTTCTCTTCGTCGATTTGCCGGTGTCGGGATTTGTGTTGTAGCCCCAACGAGCTGGATGTATTGGATGGTTGCTTTATAATATAAAGCGAGGGGAACCTTTTATCGTCAATACTTGATGCAGGCTTGTTTAAAATGAAAAATAAGCTAACCAAAACTTGTACCTACATGTATTGTACATGCTTATAACTCAGGTGCCACATCGCATCAGAATTTAAGATCTACAAACGATCATGAAGAAACTATGACACATTATTTGCAATATGCTTCGAGGAGCTTAATAGAGATGCATAATGCAAAAGCATGTCATGCATCCAACTCTTCCTCCCTTCAAATCCCATTTTCCCTCTACCCTTAGAAAATCCTACAACACAAACTTGAAGAAACCTACCACTAAATCAAGATGTTGCAACATTTCAACACTACTACCCCGAACTTTCTCCCTCCAGCCATGGAGTTCAGAAGTATATATCGGATGTGATATAAAATACCTTTGTACACACATTGATTCGTTTATGGCATGGAATGAGCATGATCGTGCCAACATGGAACTGAAACCTCGTTTGTGAATAAAAGCTAGAATCAACGCAATGTGCACAATAAAATATTTGTCGTATCAACGACTAAAATCACTAAGACTGACCATGAGCTTATCATTTTCTTCTCCACTTTGATCTCTTGTGCTCCTTCTTGACATTACGCCCGCGAGTTGTAGTGCTTATTAAGAAATACTCTACAAGAATTTTGTAGTGTGTTAAAGAAATTGCAAAATCCCCCCGCAAAAAAATAGCATAATCTTAATGGAATAGTTATAGTTAACTATTTGTTAGAACAATAATAATCCAAAAATACCGAAAGTGAACCATGCAATAATTTTTATAGTACTCACTTCGTTTCATATTAATTGTCGCCGATTTAGTACAACTCTATACGAAATCAGCGATAACTAATATGGAACAGAGGAAGTAACTGTTATTTTGTTTTGATCTAAAAAGGTAGTGACCTTAACAAAAGTTAGTATGAAAGTAGTTGCAGTTCTTGTAGAGTGCAATCTTGCTCCAGCAGTCGCAAGTTTTCTCTATCTACCGGGCGGGGATTGGGAGTAGGTTTCTCGGTTGTTTGTGTTTGTTTGGTTGTCATGATTTTCCTGCGTTTGCCGTGTTTTCAACATGAGTGGACTTTTACCATGTTGTACCGATGTTCGAGTGTGCTCATGTACTGGTATTCTCTAGGTTTTCTGCTAATCAACCTTGAAACAATCCCATGGTTTCTGAAAAAAGAGCTAGTTCTGCAGTAAGTAACATAATAAAGCCAATACCATCATGCAAACTAATTGCGCAAGACACTTAAAAAAGGAGAATTGGACATGCAAATGATTAGAGTTGTTGCAAGACGAGACGATTGCATCAACACGGTGTCACTATAGTGAAGACCTCTACACGGCCACACGGTCCTGGCAAAAACCGATATTTGATGGATTTCCCTCATTCTTGGCAAAACCGATGGACTCGTCTCCGATGACACCTTCTAACGTCCGCAAGGAGCATCACCCATGTCCGCAACTCCGTCATGGTGCATTTTTGTTTGCCATCAGCTTTGTGAGATTTATCATCGATGACCATTACATCATCAATCATGACTACCTCGACCAAACCTACGTCACCATGATCGGCTACCTCAATGTCGACATACATGGCTATGTCTACAACTGGTCACCAACAACAACTATAGTCAACAGCGTGTGCATAACTAATGTCCATGCCACTCTCGGTGTGTCTACGTGACAGAATAAAACAAATACAAGAAAGGTACTATGAGGGCATGCAATCACCTTCCTAAGTGCCAATATGTCAGAGATACAGTTGGTGATGGCGCAACGGAGCAGCAGACGAATGCACAAAACTTGAAATTCAATCGCCATTGTTCGCTTCACTCCCACTATGACTGATGGGGGGAGGTTATAAGTATAATTGTGTTTAAATATAGAGGTAGTATATGTTTAAACATGTATTTTTTTAGGAAAGGCCATCATGGCCAGCTTTATTAACTCAACAAAATGTTTGCACCATCGACTAATTTACCAAGAAGGAAACTAGGTGATCACCATCCCAAATACTAGAAAATTTGTTATGAAAACTAAATTGAGTTAGCTCATGAGCAACACTACTATCATGTCTAAAACAGTGCATAGAATTGACCTTCCCTATATCCATTGCCAAGTCCAAGATTTCCACATATATTGTTGTTGCAGCATCCCACCAATGATCATGTCCACTGCAAAAAATGATTACCTCCAAAGAATCTAATTCCGCTTCAACAACATGAAATCCCATGGTATTAGCAAAGGCTAGACCATCCCTCATTGCCACAACTTTGGATGTAACATCATTAGCAGCTATAGGGAAATATATGCATGACGTGGCAATGAAATTACCCCTGATGTCGCGTAATATAGCCGTTGAAGCTCCAGCTCCTTCATCTGCGTGATATGCAATGTTTACACTCAGCTTCGTGAAACGTCGTTCGGGCTTGGTCCATCTTCTCTCCACATCTGGCACGATAGAAACTTTCCGTGTGGCATTTTGAAACAATCGAAATAAGATGCAGCACACTTCCCGTTGATGGTACCCTCTCTCTCCATTAGTGATCTTCCTTTAACCCACTAGATGTACCAACCAGCAATAGTTATTGCTTGTTCGATCCCAACACTAGAAGTATGTGGTAGATTGAAAGGGCATGGTGCCCCCACGTGTGATTTTGGCAATTGATGACATTCTCTATGGACTCATGGTTACCTTGAGTTATATTCATAGGATTTGTCCATAGGGATTTCTTGAAGTCATTTGTTGGTTTCAAGGAGATTATGTGATGACCAAGGTGCTATTCAAGGAATTTTCTAAAGATTGTTCATAGAGAAGACAATATACAAGGTTGATCAATACTAATGCAAAGAGTGATTCAAGTTGATCCACACACAAAGAGTAGAAGATGTACCAAGTGGGATCAAGTGATCTCATGGTATGACAAGTATCGTCCATAACAATTTTTGTACTAACCTATGCTCTTCGTGAGTGTTCTTTGTGGGGTCAGGTATGTTTACATGGGCATGCATCAAAAGGAAGACCCCATACAACCCATGGAGGATGACATCAAGTGGTGATCATCATCAAGATTGCGTTGTGCAAATTCAAGTGAAGCATCACGAAGAGATCACATGCTTGAAGCTTGCCGTCCATTATGGTGATAATAGACATGTGAAGATGTGACAAAGAAAGGCTCACCCATAGTGGAGTACGGGGGAGAAATCAACTAGTCTTCATCGAGCCGACACAATCAAGGATGGTGATCCATCTTGAGGAGGACAAGATCGTCATCATCTAGCTCAAGTGGACTATGTGCAAGGCAAATGTTTGTCCTTGATAGGTCTTCTATTTTACCGGTCTCATGGTGTTAGTTGGGAGATCGGGTTCTAGGATCGGTTGTCGGACTATCAAGGGGTCTCTCGAGTGAGTAGCTTGATCATATCATTCGTTTAGATCTCAAACCATTGCATTCTTTTCATTATAATCTTTCTTAGTTCTTGTTTGGCTTTTCTGTATGCGAGTTTTGGAGCTTATGGTCTTCATCGTTATAAGCTCAAGTTCATCGAAAACGGATTCCGTATGCATCATCTTTGTGTTTTTGGTATTGGAGATTTTGCTAGATAATATTTGGGAAGGTCATCTTCCTTATCCTAGTGGCATTTATTCTCCATTTTTGTTATTGGATACCCCTTGTCGTCCTCTATCCAACAAGCCCGAGTTTGCTCAATTCGGAGCTCTTTTGTAGAAGTTATGGCAGATCATGTTTTATTGTATCCATATGTTTTCATTGGGGTCGCACTCCCGCGGTAGTACCGCTCTAGGAAGCGTTAGTACCGCTTATAAGTGGTTCTTCTGTTAACCAGTTCTGCGGCTACTACCGCTGCTTCTAGGGACTCGAGTTTTCGTGTCGGGTTGCGCGACAGCTGAACGGTAGTGCGAGAGGTAGTACCGCTTACAAGCGGGAGTACCGCCCGCCCACTACTGGTCCACTTCCGCTTATCCAGTTGCTTATGAATCTGTCACCCTCTCAGCGGTAGTAGGGTGGCTGTGGGTGCGCGGTACTACAGCTTATAAGCGGTAGTACCGCTCACACTGGGTGGTAGTATTGTTGTTGTTGTACTGCCGCACTCCACTAGCCTGCCCTATCTTCGTAGGCCCCTGAGCTGCAACCCAGTGGTAGTACCGCTAGGGAGAGCGGTAGTACCGCTTTAGCAGCACTACCGCCTCGTGGCTCCTCACCATTGCACTGTTGTATGGGTACTACCATCCGAGCGATAGTACCACTTATGTGCGGGTTGTGGGCATAACGGTTGGATTTGTGAGCGCTTATTTAAGGGGTCTTCTTCCCCAATAGTTCTTATCCTTTGAGCTCGTGCCCCCCATTGTTGAACTTCTTCGAGCTTGCTATCTCTCAATACCTCCAATGATTCGTGCTAGTTTTTGAGAGCAAACAGAGAGGAGATCTAGATCCACATTTCCACCAATCACTTTATCTATGTGAGGGGAACCCATTGGATCCAGATCTTGGAGTTCTTTGTGAGCTTCTTGTTCTTCCTCTCATATTCCTCCAAAGATTTTGTTGTTGTGGTGGGATTAGAGTGAGGGACTTGACCAGTTCGTGTGTTCTTGCCATTGCATTAGTTGCATCGGTTTGAGTTCTCCACAGTAATACGTGGAAGTGAAGTTTGAGAAGCTTATTACTCATGGGTGTTTGGGCACCCTAGAACTTGTGCCTCTTGGGTACTTTGGCGCCCTAGACTGTTGGTGGTGCCTTAGAGCTCAATTATTGTAATGTAGAGCTTCGGGCAAGCCTCAGGGTCTCCAATTAGGTTATGGAGATTGCCTCGAGCGATTTGTACGAGTTCACATGACCGCCTGATATGTCTGTAACATATCGATGATTTATGAAGTATTCATGTCGTAATTCCCTATGTTTACAATAATTTTATATGGTTTTGATGCACTTTATATGATTTAATTAGATCTAACATGGATTGACGTTGTTTTCAACAGAATTACCGTATTTTTGTTTTTGTGCAACAAATAAAAGTTCTTGGAATCACCCGAGACTTTTTGACGATTTTTTCTGGAGGAAATAAGAAATACCGGAACGAAGAACCACTAAAGGGGGCACCTGTTGGTACCAAGCCAACATGGCATGCCCTGATAGATTGGGACCACCTTATGGCTCCGTTTAACATGATTCCAACGTTGAAAAATCCTATATATTGGGAAACCCCCAGAAGTTAACCTAGAACTTCTTCTCCGCCACCGTAACTCTGTGTGTGTAGAAGAAATCCCATTTGGAGCCCTTCCTCCACCTTGCCGAAAGGGGCAATCATCATCGGAGGCCAGCTTCAACATCCTGGCGGTGACCATGATGAGGTGGGAGTAGTTCACCCTCGGGGCTGAGGGTATGTACAAGTAGCTATGTGTTTGATCTCTCTCTCTCTCGCTCTCGTGTTCTTGAGATGTCATGATCTTGATGTATCATGGGCTTTGTGAACATAGTTGGATCATATGGTGTTTGTCCCTTGATATCTCGATGTGATGAATTGAATCTTTCCCTTGAGATTTTGTTATGTCGGATTGAATATTGGATTTGAGATCACATGATGTATGTCTTACATGTGGATACCCGTGGTGACAATGGGTTGTTCTATTGATTCACTTGATATATGTTCTGATACTCAACTTGTGGATTCCCGAGATGACATTGGGGTAATCTATGCATAAGGGTTGATACACGTTCTTGTCCCACATTCTCCTATAGAAGTCTTTGGGTACTCTTTGAAGTTCTTTCTGTTGGATTGAATATGATGAATCTGAAATTGTTTCATGCATGCCGAATAATTAACCCATGGATACTTGAGATGACAATTGGAATATCTAGGTGACATTAGGGTTGATTAATGTGTATCATATGTGTTATTCCAGTAAAAACTCTAGGGCTGTTTGTGACACTTATAGGAATAGTTCAATAGATTGATGGGAAAGAATAACTTTGAGGTGGTTCTACTACCTACAACAATTTCATCTTATGTTATCCTCTAGATATGAACTTTGGAGTGATTTTTTGTTGCACATTGAGGGGTGATCATATGATTCTATTATGTTAGCATTGTTGAGAGATTGCACTAGTGAAAGTATGAACCCTAGGCCTTATTTCCAAGCATTTATATAACGTTTTGCTCGTTGTTTACTACTTGTTATCTTGCTATTTTTATTCTGCATTTGTCCAAGCCTAAACCATAATTATTTTAAAGCGCCTATTTACCCCCCTCTAGGTGGCATCCATGTCCTTTCAGTAGTGAACCTGAAGTGGACATCAAGAGATATTCCAAAATGGTTGAACATGATCGGTCAATCACTAGTGCATCAAATATCAGATCGTATATACCCAATCTTTGCCATATATCAAAGTTGGTTTACATAGAAACATAAGATGTTGGATATCTTTGGCTCCTTGATGACAGACTAGACACTCATCGGATGTTGGGATATGTCTATTCACTAGGATTGATCGTACCGGGACCATGATGTCTACTAAACAACTTGTTCTTGTAGACTCGTGTTGGGCCTCCAAGCGCAGAATTTTGTAGGACAGTAGCAAATTTCCCTCAAGTGGATGACCTGAGGTTTATCAATCCGTGGGAGGCATAGGACAAAGATGGTCCCTCTCAAACAAATTTGCAACCAAATAATAAAAGTCTCTTGTGTCCCCAACACACCAAATACAATGGTAAATTGTATAGGTGCACTAGTTCGGCGAAAAGATGGTGATACAAGTGTAGTAATGATAGTAGATATTGATTTTTGTAATAGTAACAACAAAAAACAGCAAGGTAGCAAGTAACAAAAGTGAGCACAAACAGTATTGCAATGCTTGAAAACAAGGCCTAGGGTCTGTACTTTCGCTAGTGTAATCTCTCAACAATGCAAATATAATTGGATCACATAACCATCCCTCAACGTGCAACGAAGAATCACTCCAAAGTTCTTATCTAGACGTGAACATAAGAAGAAATTGTTTGTAGGGTACGAAACCACCTTAAAGTTATCCTTTCCGATCAATCTATCCAAGAGTTCGTACTAAAATAACACCAAGTTATCCTTTTTGATCAATCTATCTAAGAGTTCGTACTAAAATAACACCATATGATAGGCATCAACCAACTCTAATGTCACCTAGATACTCAAATGTCACCACAAGTATCCATGAGTTAATTATACGATATGCATCAAACAATATCAGATTCATAATACTCAATTCAACACAAAGAACCTCAAAGAGTGCCCAAAGATTTCTATCGGAGAACGTGGTATGAAAACGTTCAATCGACCCCTATGCATAGATCCCCAAGGTCACCGAAATCCGCAAGTTTATGCAACAACATATATCAAGTGAATCACTTGAATACCCCAATGTCACTACGGGTATCCGCATGCAAGACATACATCAAGTGTTCTCAAAACAAAATATTCAATCCAACATAACGAGATCTCAAAGGGAAAACTCAATTAATCACAACAGGTGTTCTCAAACCAAAATATTCAATTCATCTCAAAGGGAAAACTCAATTCCCAAACCAAAATTTGGGACCTTGTCCTCGGGTCTAACAGTTGCAATGTTGGTTGCCGTTGTATGGCAACGATGATGGTTGTCGTAGCGGTTGGTGCCTAATGTAGCGTCGTGAATCAGGGTGGTGATCCCTCTTCTTTGATGACAGTGGACTCTGTGGTCATGCCGATGACGAGGAGTCTAGTCTCGAGGTGGTGATGACCTTTTGAGGTTGGTGTGGTATGAGATGTCCCCTCCATCAACAGACCAGGTTCGATGCGGCTCGGTAGGTGACACATGCATCTCTTTCAGAGTTATCGAGCATCATGATTTCTCATTAATATTCATGATATTCTTGTCCATTATTCCCTATTATCATACAATTCTTATGTTCTTTCTCTCTGATTATGCAAGGTACATCACAATGAGGGAAATATCTGGAAACTAGAATTCTGGACCGAAAAATCACGGAGAATATTTTTGGAATATTTAAAAAATTCTGGGCCAAAAATATACCAGGGGGACCACCAGCAAGCCACAAGCCAATAGGGTTCCCCTGGGCCGTGCCCTGATAGCTCGTGGGGCCCCTGCTGGCCCTTCGACGCCCCTCTTGTCCTATATGGTGTGTTTTACCCTAGAAAAAAGCATAAGCAACCTTTCGAGATGAAGCGCCGTTGTCTCCAGATAGAAACCTGGGTAGAGGCCCTTTTGCCCTTCGGCAGTCAAATTATGCCAGGGAAATTCCTCTCCGGGAGGGGAAGGTAGAAACCACCATCGTTGGCAACGCTTAAGGATCAATCTTCATCAACATATTCACTAGCACCATCTCATCTCCAACCCTTGTTCATCTCTTGTATTCAATCTTTATCTCAAAACCTCAGATTGGTATGTGTGGGTTACTAGTTGTGTTGATTACACCTTGTAGTTGATGCTTGTTGCATTACTTGGTGGAACAAGTTATGTTAAGATCATGAATTATTATTATTATACCTCTGATCTTGAACATGTTGATGAGGTGTGAGTAGTTACTATTGTTCCCAAGGACATGGGAGAAGTCTTGTTATAAGTAATCCTGTGAAGTTGGTATTTCATTCGATATTTTGATGATATGTATGTTGTTACTTCTCTTAGTGGTGTCATGTGAACGTCGACTACATGACGCTTCAACATGTTATGGGCCTAAGGGAAGTCATTGTGGAGTAACAAATAGATGATGGGTTGCTAGAGTGACAGAAGCTTAAAACCCAGTTTATGTGTTGCTTCATAAGTGGCTGATTTGGATCCACACTTTTCATGCTATGGTTAGATTTATCTCAATTCTTCTTTCGTAGTTGCGGATGCTTGCGAGAGGGGGTAATCATAAGTGGGTTGTTAGTTCAAGTAAGAACAACACCTTAGCACCGGTCCACCCACATATGAACTTATCAAACTAGTGAACGTGAATCAACCCAACATGATGAATATGATTAGACAGAAATTCCCATGTGTCCTCGAAGCGCTTGCTTAATATATGATTACTTTCAGGCATGTCCTTTGCTACAAAAAGTATTGGGCTACCTTGCTGCACCTTGGTTACTATGATTACTTGTTACTTGTTATGATTTATCTTACTATAAAACTGTCTACTACTGTCACTTACAACACTTGCAAAGAATACCTTGCTAAAAACCGCTTCTTATTTCCTGCTGCTCCTCGTTGGGTTTAACACTCTTACTTATCGAAAGGACTACGATTGATCCCCTATACTTGTGGGTCATCAAGACTCTTTCCTGGCGCCGTTGTCGGGGATTGAAGCGCCTTTAGTAAGTGGAAATTGGTAAGGAAACATTTGTTGGAAAAATTCCCTAGAGGCAATAATAAATTAGTTATTATCATAATTGTTCATGATAATTTTTTATTATCCATGCTATAATTGTATTCATTGGAAACACAAATACATGTGTGGGTACATAGACAACATTGCATCCCTAGTGTGTCTCTAGTAGACTAGCTCGTTGATCAAAGATGGTCAAGGTTTCCTAGCCATGGACATGAGATGTCATTTGATAATGGGATCACATCATTAGGAGAATGATGTGATGTACAAGACCCACACTATAAACATAGAATATGATCGTGTTAGTTTACTGCTATAGTTTTCTGCATGTCAAGTATTTGTTCCTATGACCATGAGATCATGCAACGCACTGACACCGGAGGAGTATCCTATGTGTATCAAACGTCGCAACGTAACTGAGTGACTATAAAGGTGCTCTATAGGTCTCTTCGAGGGTGTCTGTTGGGTTGGTATGGATCAATACTAGGATTTGTTGCTCCGTGTGACGGAGAGGTATCTTAGGGCCCACTCGGTAATACAACATCACAATAAGCCTTGCAAGCAAAGTGTCTAAAGATTTAGCCACGATATCTTGTATTATGGAGCGAGTAAAGAGACTTGCCGGTAACGAGAGTGAACTAGGTATAGAGATACCAACAATCTAATCTTGGGCAAGTAACATACCGATGGACAAAGGGAACTGCATACGGGATTGTCTGAATCCTTGACATCGTGGTTTGACCGATAAAGATATCCATAGAATATGTAGGAACCAATATAGGCATCCAGGTCCCACTATTGGTTATTGACCGTAGAGGTGTCTCGGTCATGTCTACATTGTTCTCGAACTCGCAAGGTCTGCACACTTAATGTTCGGTGATGTTTCGACAGTATTGAGTTATGTATGTTGGTGACCGAAGGTTGTTCGGAGTCCCGAATGAGATCTCGGATATCACGAGGATCTACGGAATGGTCTGGAGGTAAATATCTATATATATGAAGTCATATTTTGGCTACCGACAAAGTTTCGGTTTTTTCCAATATTGTACCAGGAAGCTTCTAGAAGGTTCCGGAAACTTCCGGAGGAGTCCATAAGTCCACCAAGGGTTCCACCACGTCCCAAGGGTTTGCATGGGCTGAGGGGAGGTGTCGTGGCCTTATTGAGCCAGGCGCACAAGTCCCTCAAGGCCCATGTGGCTTGGGAGAGGTGGAAAGTCCACCTAGTTTTGGAAAAGGAGGGAATTGGACTAGGAGTCCAACTCCTCCCCCTTGGCTGCGCCCTAGGGCTTGGAGGGGCTGATCTCCACGCCCCTCCACCTATATATAAAGGGGAGGGGCGCCCCAAGAGCACACACGAAGCCCTTGGCGCCCTCTCTTTCTCCCTAGATCGTTTTCTCCTCCGTTCGTGGTTACGGTAGCGCTAGGTGTAGCCCTGCCAGGATAGCATCACCACCACGCCATCGCGTTGTCGGAGAACTCATATACCTCTCCGTCCCTCGCTTGCTGGATCAAAAAGGTGGATACGTCATCGAGCTGTATGTGTGCTGAACGCGGAGGTGCCATCTGTTCGGCCCTAGATCGGAAGGAACCTGACTGGGTCACACGACGGACCATGATTGGATCGTGGGATGGATCGTGATTGGATTGCGGGACGGCTTGCGATTTGGATCGCAAAGACATTTGACTACATCAACCGCATTTCTTAACGCTTCCCGCTTAGCATTCTACAAGGGTATGTAGATCCACTCTCCCCCTTGTAGATGCTCATCACCATGGATAGATCTTGCATGTGCGTAGGAATTTTTTTGTTTCCCATGCAATGTTCCCCAATAGTCGTATAAGAGCTAGGTCTATGCGTAGATGAGATAACGAGTAGAACACAAAGCAGTTTGTGGGCGTTGATGCTCAGATTGCTTCCTCCCTTGGTCTTTTCTTGATTCAGTGGTATTGTGGGATGAAGCGGCCTAGACCAACCTTACTCTTACACTTATGAGAGACCGGTTCCATCGACTAACATGTGACTTTGTTGCATAAAGATGGCTGGCGGGTCTCTGTCTCTTCTACTCTAGTTGGATCGGATTTGACAAAGGCAGTCCTTGAGAAGGTTGAATTGCAATTTGTGTATCACCGTTGTGGCTTTGCGTAGGTAAGAATCGTTCTTGCTAGATACCCATAGCAGCCACGTAAAACATGCAACAATAATCAGAGGGCGTCTAACTTGTTTTTGCAGGGTATGTTGTGATATGATATGGCCAATTACATGATGATATATGTGTGATGTATGATATGATCATGTTTTGTATAGAATATCATGACTTGCATGTCAACGCGTATGGCAACCGACATGAGCCATAGGGTTGTCTTTAATTATTGTATGATATGCGTGTCAATCATTAAGCGCTATGTAATGCTTTACTTTATCGCTAAGCGGTAGCAATATTAGTAGAAGCATGGTGGGCGCAACAACCCCGATGGCAACACAATGATGGAGATCATGGTGTTATGCCGATGACGATGGAGATCATGTCGGTGCTTTGGAGATGGAGATCAAAAGCACAAGTTCATGGCCATATCATGTCACTTATGAATTGCATGTGATGTTAATCCTTTTATGCACCTTGTTTTTCTTAGGACGACAGTAGCATTATAAGGTGATCCCTCACTAAAATTTCAAGATAAAATTGTGTTCTCCCCGAGTGTTCACCAATGCGAAAGTTCATCGTTTCGAGACACCGCGTGATGATCGGGTGTGATAGACTCTATGTTCACATACAATGGGTACAAACCAGTGTTGCACGTGTAGAACACTTAGGTTAAACTTGATGAGCCTAGCATGTACAGACATGGCCTCGGAACACAAGAGACCGAAAGGTTGAACATGAGTCATATAGTAGATATGATCAACATGGAGATGTTCCCCATTGAAACCGCCTCATCTCACATGATGATCAGACTTGGGTTGGTGAATTTGGATCATGTAGCACCCAAAGGACCATAGGTATGTCAATTTGAGTGGGAGTTCTTAAGTAATATGATTAATTGAACTCATTATCACGAACATAGTCTAAGTTGTCTTTGCAAAATTATGTTGTAGATCAATAGCTCACGCTGTAGCTCCCCTTTGTTTTTTAATGTGTTCCTAGAGAAAATAGAGTTGAAAGATAATGGTAGCAATTATGCGGACTAGGTCCGTGATCAGAGGATTGTCCTCAATTGCTGCATAGAAGGCTTATGTCATTGATACACCGCTCGGTGCGCCACCCCTCTAGCATCGTCTGTGGATGTCGTGAACATCTGTCAGGCACGTTGTGATGACTACTTGATAGTTCAGTGTGTCATGCATTTGTGACAACCCAAGTGTTGTCCCTTCCTTTTGTGGCATTGTAACCTAAGTGGATCCATGTTGTCATGTGATGATTGTTATGAGTTGCTCTTTTGCCATGTTCACCCTTGCTGGCTTGGGATTATGCTTCACCATTGCATTTCCTGGAGGCCTGACTGGAGGAGGAGGCGGAAGACGCCGCTGGTTGTTGCACTTGTTGGAGTAGTGACCCTTCTGACCACATTTGTGACAAGTAACCTCAGATAGAGGACGAAAGTTTCCTAGAGGAAGAACAAAAGCTGCCTTGGAGACTGTTGGAAATAGGCAATAATAAATTAGTTATTATTACATTTCCTTGTTCATGATAATCATTTATTATCCATGCTATAATTGTATTCATTGGAAACACAAATACATGTGTGCGTACATAGACAACATTGTATCCCTAGTGTGCCTCTAGTAGACTAGCTTGTTGATTAAAGATGGTCAAGGTTTCCTAGCCATGGACATGAGATGTCATTTTATATGGGATCACATCATTAGGAGAATGATGTGATGGACAAGACCCAAACTATAAACATAGCATATGATCATGTCAGTTTACTGCTATAGTTTTCTGCATGTCAAGTATTTGTTCCTATGACCATGAGATCATGACGTTGCGTAAGTTGGAGAACTCATCTACCTCTCCGCCCCCCGCTTGCTGGATCAAGAATGTGGAGACATCATCGAGTTGTATGTGTGCTGAACGTGGAGGTAACATCCGTTCGGCGCTAGATCGGAAGGACCGCGACTGGCTCGCGGGACGGATTGTGATTGGATCGCGGGACAGATCATGATCGGATCACAGGACGGCTCGCGATTTGGATCACGAAGATGTTCGACTAAATCAACCCGTTTCTTAACGCTTCCCTCTTAGCGATCTACAAGGGTATGTAGATCCACTCTCCCCCTCATAGATGCTCATCACCATGGATAGATCTTGCGTGTGCGTAGGAATTTTTTTGTTTCCCATGCAACGTTCCCCAACAACATTTCCTATACGTGTTGAAATTTATTGTTCCTTGTCACTATGAACGGTCACCCTTTGAGTGGCTTGTTTGGGCATCTTCGCCCCGAATGGAAGATGAGGAAGTTTTTCCTCAACCTACTGAAAATATTTATTATGAGATTCCTTCGGGTATGGTAGAGAAACTATTAGCTAATACTTATGATGGTTCAACTCATCCTGATTACCATTTGATATATGTCGATGGGATATGTGGGTTTTTTAAGCTTTTAGGTCTACCCTGAGAAAAGGTTAAGAAGAAAGTTTAATTTTTACCTTTATCTTTGGAAGGACAAGCATTAGTGTGGTACATGTTATTGGATGATATTGGATCATGGGACTGGAATCGCTTGAATCTGGAATTTCATCAGAAATTTTATCTTATGCATCTAGTCCACCGTGATCAGAACATTATTTATAATTGTTGGCCCCACGAAGGAGAAAGTGTCGCTCAAGCTTGGGGGAGGCTTAAATCTATGATGCACACTTGCCCCAACCATGAGATCGGAAGAGAAATGATTATACAATTTTTTTATGCCCGACTTTCTCATGATGATCAAGCACTGCCCGATTCTTGTGCTACTGGTTTCTATATGAAGGAGACTATTGAATTCAAATGGGATCTTCTACAAAGAATTAAACGAAAGCTGAAGATTGGAAACTCAACAAAGGTAAATTGTCAGGTATAGAGCTCAATTTTGATTGTGTTAAATCTTTTATTATGGAAACCAGTGATTTCCATGAGTTTAGCAATAAATATTGTCTTGACTCTGAATTATGGAAATCCAATTGTTCCCACTGTTTACATTGAGAAACCTCCTTTTCCTATTAGAATTAGGGAACATGCTAAGGCTACAACTATGGTTAATAAAAGTCATGTTAGGACACTTGTACCTTCTAAACAGATAAATGGTGAGACTAAGGTTGTAATGGTTAAAGATCTTTTAGTTAATAAAATTGAGGGTCAGGTTATCTACTTTTTGGAGAAGCTGCTAGGATTACGAAACCTGCTAGAAACGAACATGATGAATTAGACAAAAATAAACCAGTGGTTGGCAGTTTCAGTTAAAATTGGAGATCATTGTTATCATGGCTTGTGTGACCTTGGTGCTAGTGTCAATGCTATACCTTTTACCTTATATCAAGAAATTATGAATGACATAGCACCCTCTACGATTGAAGATATTGATATCACTATTAAACTTGCAAACATAGATACTATTACGCCACTTGGTATTGTTAGAGATGTTGAAGTTTTGTGTGGAAAAGTCAAGTACCCCACTGATTTCTTAGTACTTGGTTCAAACCAGGATAACTTTTGCCCCATTATATTTGGTAGACCTTTCTTCAATAACGTTAATGCTGAAATTAACTATGTTACTGGGAAAGTTAAAGTAAGCTTTGGTGATGTGTGTCATGAATTTAATTTCTCCAAGTTTACTAATCAACCACACGGAGAAGGATTTACCTAGTAAGGATGAAATAATTGGTCTTGTTTCTACTGACAAGCCTCCTACTGATCCTCTAGAACAATATTTGTTAGACCATGAGAATGATATGCATATGAATGAAAGGAACGAAATAGATGACATATTTCCTAGACAAACACCAATTCTTAAACATAACTTACAAGTCGATATTTTAGAGGATCCTCCTCCACTGAAGGGAGATCCCGTGTTTGAGCTAAAGACTTTACCTGATACTTTGAAATATGCTTATCTTGATGAAAAGAAGATATATCTTGTTATTATCAGTGCTAAACTTTGAGAGCATGAAGGAAGGAGACTAGTCAAAACTCTAAGGAAGCACATGGATGCTATTAGATATACTCTCGATGATCTAAAGGGTATAAGCCCCAGTCTATGTCAAACCAGATGCTAAACCTGTTGTTGATCACCAACGCCGCTTAAATCCTAAGATGATGGAAGTGGTAAGAACTGAAATAATAAAGCTTCTGGAAGAAGGTATAATCTATCCTATTGCTGATAGTAGGTGAGTAAGTCATGTTCATTGTGTTCTTAAGAAAGGTGGGTTTACTGTCGTTCCTAATGATAAAAATGAGCTTATTCCACAAAGAGTCATAACTGGCTATAGGATGGTGATTGATTTCGGGAAATTAAATGAAGCTACTAAGAAAGATCATTACCCCTTGCCTTTTATTGATCAAATGCTATAAGTATTATCTAAGCACACACACTTATGCTTTCTTGATGGATATTATGGGTTTTCTCAAATACATGTGTCGAAAGAAGATCAAGAGAAAACTACCTTTATATGTCCTTTCGAAACTTATGCTTATAGGCGTATGCCTTTTGGTTTATGCAATGCACCTACTACCTTTCAAAGATGTATGACTGCTATATTCTCTGACTTTCGTGAAAAGATTGTTGAGGTGTTCATGGATGATTTTTCCATTTACGAGACTTCTTTTGATGATTGCTTGCTTGATCGAGTTTTGCAGAGATGCGAAGAAACTAGTCTTGTATTGAATTGGGAGAAGTGTCACTTTATGGTAAATGAATGTATAATGCTTGGGCATAAAATTTCTAAATGAGGCATTGAGGTGGACAAAGCTAAAGTGGACGCAATAGAGAAAACGCCATGCCCGAGAGATATCAAAGGTATAAGGAGTTTCCTTGGTCATCCTGGTTTTTACACGCGGTTCATTAAAGATTTCTCAAAGATTTCTAGGTCGTTAACTAATCTTCTTCAAGAATATGTTCCTTTTGTTTTTGATCATGATTGTGTAGAAGTCTTGAAATACTTAAGAAGGCTTGATACGTCCATTTTGCATCATGCTTTCATATTGATATTTATTGCATTATGGGTTGTTATTACACATTTTGGTACAATACTTATGCCTTTTCTCTCTTATGTAATAAGGTTTACATGAAGAGGGAGAATGCCGGCAGATGGAATTCAGGACTGGAAAAGGAGCAAATCTGATATACCTATTCTGAACAACTCCAAAAGTCCTAAAAATCTACGAAGAATTGTTTTGGAATATATAAAAAATACTGGGCAAAACAAATACCAGAGGGGGTCCCCCAGGAGGTGGCAAGCCTGCCAAGTGCGGCCATCCCCCTGGCCGCGCCTAGCAGGCTTGTGACCCACCTGGCAGGTCCCCGACGCCCATCTTCTTCAGTATGGAGGGTTTTGACCTGGAAAAAATCATAAGGAGGCTTTCAGGACGAAGCGTCACCGTCTCGAGGCGGAACTTGGGCAGAACCAATCTAGAGTTCCGGTAGGGCTGTTCTGCGGGGGAAACTTCCCTCTCGGAGGGGGAAATCGAAGCCATCGTCATCACCAACGATCATCTCATCGAGAGGGGGTCAATCTCCATGAACATCTTCACCAGCACCATCTCTTCTCAAAACCCCAGTTCATCTCTTGTATCCGATCTTTGTCCCAACACCTCAGATTGGTACCTGTGGGTTGCTAGTAGTGTTGATTACTCCTTGTAGTTGATGCTAGTTGCTTTACTTGGTGGAAGATCATATGTTCAGGTCCTTTATGATAATTAATACTCCTCTGATCTTGAACATGAACATGCTTTGTGAGTAGTTATGTTTGTTCCTGAGGACATGGGATAAGTCTTGTTATAAGTAATCATGTGAATTTTGTATTCGTTCGATAGTTTGATGAGATGTATGTTGTCTCTCCTCTAGTGGTGTTATATGAACGTCGACTACATAACACTTCCCCATTATTTGGGCCTAGGGGAATGCATTGTTAAGTAATAAGTAGATGATGGGCTGCTAGAGTGATAGAAGCTTAAACCCTAGTTTATGCGTTGCTTCGTAAGGGGCTGATTTGGATCCATATGTTTCATGCTATGGTTAGGTTTACCTTAATTCTTCTTTCGTAGTTGCGTATGATTGCGAGAGGGGTTAATCATAAGTGGGAGGTTTGTCCAAGTAAGGTCAGCACCCAAGCACCGGTCCACCCACATATCAAATTATGAAAGTAACGAACGCGAATCAAATGAGCATGATGAAAACTAGCTTGAAGGAAATTCCCATGTGTCCTCGGGAGCGCTTTGATTTATATAAGAGTTTGTTCCGGCATGTCATTTGCTACACAAAGGATTGGACTAACTTTCTGCACCTTTGCTACACTTGTTACTTGTTGCCCGTTACGAATTATCTTATCACAAAACTATCAGTCACCGTTAATATCAGTGCTTGCAGAGAATACCTTACTGAGAACCACTTGTCATTTCTTTTTGCTCCTCATTGGGTTCGATGCTCTTACTTATCAAAAGGACTACGATAGACCCCCTATACGTGTGGGTCATCAAGACTCTTTTCTGGCGTCGTTGCCGGGGAGTGAAGCGCCTTTGGTAAGTGGAATTTGGTAAGTAAAAATTTATATAGTGTGCTGAAATTTACTGTCACCTATTACTATGGAAAGTAATCCTTTGAGGGGCTTGTTCGGGGTATCTTCACCTTGACCGGAAGTACAAAGAGTTTCCCCTCAACATACTGAACCTACTGAAAATATTTACTATGAAATTCCTTCGGGTATGATAGAGAAACCGCTGGCTAATCCTTACGCAGGAGATGGAACACTACATCCTGATTTGCACCTAATCTATATGTGGATGAAGTTTGTGGATTATTTAAGCATGCAGGCCTTCCCGAGGATCACATCAAGAAGAAGGTATTCCCTTTATCTTTGAAGGGGAAGGCATTGACATGGTATAGGCTATGTGATGATATTGGATCATGGAGCAACAACCGCTTGATGATGGAATTTCATCAGAAGTTCTACCCTATGCACCTAGTTCATCGTGATTGGAATTATATCTATAATTTTTGGCCTCGTGAAGGAGAAAGAATCGCTCAAGCTTGGGGGAGGCTCGAGAGAAATTATTATTCAGAATATGCTCAGCTTTCTCGTAATGATCAATCCATGCTCGATACTTCTTGTGTTGGTTCCTATATGAAGAAGGATATTGACTTCAAATGGGATTTATTGGAAATAATTAAACGCAACTCTGAAGATTGGGAAATCGACGAAGGTAAGGAGTTAGGTATGAACCTTAAGTTTGATTGTGTTAAATCTTTCATAGACACCAATGCTTTTCGTGAATTTAGCACTAAATATGGACTTGGCTCTGAGATAGTAGCTTCTTTCTGCGAATCTTTTGCTGCTCATGTTGATCTCCCTAAGGAGAAGTGGTTTAAATATCATCCTCCCATTGAAGTGAAAGTAGTTGAACCTATTAAAGTTGAAGAGGAAACTATTACTTATAATGTTGATCATGTTATTCCTGCTTCTTACATTGAGAAGCCACCTTTTCCTGTTAGAATAAAGGAACATGCTAAAGCTTCAACTGTGGTTCGTAAGAGCTGTGCTAGAACACCTACACCCCCTGAGCAAATTAAAGTTGATCCTAGTATTTCTATGGTTAAAGATCTCTTGGTCAATAATATTGATGGGCATATTATTCAATTTTGTGATGAAGCTGCTAGAATTGCTAAACTTGATGCTAGAGATAAACATAGACCCATTGTTGGCACGCCTGTTGTTTCTATTAAAATAGGAGATCATTGTTATCATGGCTTATGTGATATGGGTGCTAGTGTGAGTGCAATTCCCTTTACCCTATATAAAGAAATTGTGAATGATATTGCACCGGTTGAGTTAGAGGAAATTGATGTTACAATTAAGCTTGCTAGTAGAGATACTATATCACCAGTTGGGATTATTAGAGATGTTGAAGTCTTGTGTGGGAAAATAAAATATCCTACTGATTTTATTGTCCTTGGTTCCTCAGAAGATGATTTTTGTCCCATTATATTTTGTAGACCTTTCTTGAATATCGTTAAATCCAGGATAGTTGTGAGAAGGAAACTGTTACTGTAAGTTTTGGGGACACATCTCATGAGTTTAATTTCTCTAAATTTCGTAGACAACCCCATGATAAAGAATTTCCTAGTAAGGATGAAATTATTGGTCTTGCTTCTATTGATGTGCCTCCTATTGATCCCTTGGAACAATATTTGCTAGACCATGAAAACGATATGCATATGAATGAAAGGAATGAAATAGATAAGATTTTCTTTGATCAACATCCTATTTTGAAACACAACTTGCTTGTTGAAATACTTGGGGATCCTCCTCCACCAAAGGGTGATCCCGTGTTTGAGCTTAAACGATTACCGGATACTCTAAAATATGCTTATCTTGATGAAAATAAGATATATCTTGTTATTATCAGTGCTAACCTTTCAGAGCATGAAGAACAGAGATTATTGAAAACTCTGAGGAAGCACTGTACTGCTATTGGATATACTATCGATGATCTTAAGGGCATTAGTCCCACTCTATGTCAGCATAAAATTAATATGGAGCCCGATGCTAAACCGGTTGTTGACTACCAACGACAGTTAAATCCTAAAATGAAAGAAGTGGTAAGAAATGAAATATTAAAGCTTATGGAGGCATGTATCACTTATCCTATTGCTGATAGTAGATGGGTTAGTCCCGTTCATTGTGTCCTTAAAAAAGGAGGTATTACCGTAGTTCCTAATGATAAAATGAATTGATCCCACCAAGAATTGATACACGGTATAGAATGGTAATTGATTTTAGGAAATTAAAAAAATCTACTAGGAAATATCATTACCCTCTACCTTTTATTGATCAAATGCTATAAAGACTATCCAAACACACACATTTTGCTTTCTAGACGGTTATTCTGGCTTCTCTCAAATACTTGTGTCAAAGGGGGGCCAAGAGAAGACCACTTTTACTTGCCCTTTTGGTACCTTTGCTTATATACATATGCCTTTGGTTTATGCAATGCACCTGCTACCTTTCAAAGATGTATGACTGCTATATTCTATGATTTATGTGAAATGATTGTTGAGGTTTTCATGGATGATTTTTTCGCTTACGGAACTTCTTTTGATAATTGTTTGAGCAACCTTGATCGAGTTTTGTAGAGATGCGAAGAACCTAATCTTGTCTTGAATTGGGAGAAGTGACACTTTATGGTGAATGAAGGTATTGTCTTGGGACACAAAATCTCTGAAAGAGGTATTGAAGTTGACAAAGCCAAAGTTGATGCTATTGAAAAAAATGTCGTGTCCTACGGACATCGGAGGTATAAGAAGTTTCTTTGGTCATGTTGGTTTCTATAGGAGATTTATTAAAGACTTCTCTAAGATTTCTAGGCCTCTCACTAATCTTTTGCAGAAAGAGGTTCCATTCATTTTTTATGATGATTGTGTAGAAGCATTTTAAATTCTTAAGAATGCCTTGATTTCTGCACCTATTGTTCAACCGCCTGATTGGAACCTACCTTTTGAAATTATGTGTGATGCTAGTGATTGTGCTGTTGGTGTTGTTTTAGGACAAAGAGTTGATAAGAAATTAAATGTTTATTCATTATGCTAGTAAAACTCTAGACAGCGCTCAAAAAACTATGCTACCACTGAAAAGGAATTTTTAGCAATTGTGTTTGCTTGTGATAAGTTCAAACCTTATATTTTTTATTCTAAAGTAACTGTTCACACTGATCATGCTGCTATTAAATATATTATGGAAAATAAAGATGCTAAACCTAGACTTATCAAATGGGTTCTTCTGCTACAAGAATTTGATTCGCATATTGTTGATAGAAAGGGTGTTGCTAAGCCCGTAGCAGATAACTTGTCTAGGTTAGAGAATATTCTTGATGACCCACTACCTATTGATGATAGCTTTCCTGATGAACAATTAGTTGTCATAAACACTTCGCGTAATACTCCATGGTATGCTGATTATGCTAATTACATTGTTGCTAAATTTATACCGACTAGTTTCAAATACCAACAAAAGAAAAAGTTTTTCTATGATTTAAGACATTACTTTTGGGACGACCCACACCTTTATAAAGAAGGAGTAGATGGCGTTATTAGACGTTGTGTACCTGAGCATGAACATGAACAAATCCTACACAAGTGTCATTTTGAGGCCTATGGAGGACACCATGTTGGAGATAGAACTGCACACAAGGTATTACAATCTGGTTTTTATTTGCCTACTCTCTTCAAGGATGCTCGTAAGTTTGTCTTGTCTTGTGATGAATATGTCAATGAATCAACAATATTAGTAGACGTCGGGAAATGCCTATGAATTACTCTCTTGTTATTGAACCATTTGATGTTTGGGGTATTGATTATATGGAGCCTTTTCCAACATCCAACGGGTATACTCATATTTTAGTTGTTGTTGATTATGTTACTAAGTGGGTAGAAGCTATTCCAACTAGTAGTGTTGATCACAACACTTCTATTAAAATGTTGAAAGAAGTTATTTTCCCTAGATTTGGGGTCCCTAGATATTTAATGATTGATGGTGGTTCACACTTTATTCATGGTGTTTTCCGTAAATTGCTTGATAAGTATGACGTTAATCATACAATTGCATCTCCTTATCATCCTCGGTCCAGTGGTCAAGTAGACTTAAGCAATACAGAAATTAAATTGATCTTGCAAAAGATTGTTAATAGATCTAGAAAGAATTGGTCCAAGAAACTTGATGATGCATTATGGGCTTATAGAACTGCTTACAAAAATCTTATGGGTATGTCTCCATATAAAATGGTTTATGGTAAAGCATGTCACTTACCTCTAGAACTAGAGCATAAAGCTTATTGGGCAATCAAAGAGCTCAACAATGATTTCAAACTTGCTGGTGAGAAGAGGTTGTTTGACATTAGCTCACTTGATGAATGGAGAACCAAGGCCTATGAGAATGCCAAGTTATTTAAAGAAAAAGTTAAGAGATGGCATGATAAGAGGATACAAAAGCGTGAATTCAATGTAGGTGACCATGTCTTGCTATACAATTCTCGTTTAAGATTTTTTGCAGGAAAACTTCTCTCTAAATGGGAAGGGCCTTACATTGTCGAGGAAGTATATCGTTCCGATGCCATCAAAATCAACAACGCCGAAGGCACAAATCCGAACGTGGTAAATGGGCAAAGAATCAAACATTATATCTCAGGTACTCCCATAAATGTTGAAACCAATATTATTAATACCATAACTCCGGAGGAGTACATTAGGGAGACCTACCGGAATGTTTCAGACCCCGAAAAGGAATAGGTATGTGGTACGGTAAGTAAACCGACTCCAAAACTTTCCCAATAGCAATTTTTCTCCATTTTATAATATTTAATAAATTAGGAAACTTAAAAGCAGTCTGAAAGACACACGAGGAGGTGACAAGCCTGCTAGGCGCGGTCAGCCCCTCTGGCCACGCCTAGGGGGATTGCCGCCGCCCCGTGTACCCTCCGGACTCTGTTTTCTTGTTTGACACTCCTTTGGGTTGGTAAAAATTCATTATATAATTTCCCGAAGGCTTGGACTTTTGTATCACGATAATACCTCCTGTTCTTGTTTTGAGTTGTTTCTGCAGCAAATTTAGAGCAAGATGTCGTCCCAAGAGTCTGATGGGGAGAGCTATATATCACATTACCTTGACAACCCCAAGATCTATGGGGACCTAGACCCCCTATGGATTATTCTTGGAGGAGGAACAAGAAGGAAAGTATGAGGAAGAAAGATCGGATGAAGAAGAGATCCCTCTGCCTCAACCAGGGGATATGCACGTGGAGTTCAGGAAGTCAAGCCTCCCAAACACAAGGAGAAAACCCAAAGGTCCTATTTATCCCTTCTCGTTTTCTGCAGGAGAGCAAGGAAGAATTATGTCAAAGGATATTTAAGCTCGAGCAAGAAGTTGATGATCTTAGGGATCAAAATTTTATGCTTAAGAGGAAATTGGACAAGCTTAAAGATCCTTCTCCACCATCACCTCCAAAGAAGAGCATCTAAGCACATGGGTATGGGCACTCCCCTTGGCTTGTGCCAAGCTTGGGGGAGGTATCTCGGTATCGTATCACCATAACACCTTTTCCTTTTCTTGTTTTTCTTAGTTCGATGCTTTTTGCTTTATCTTGATCTAGTAGAATAAAGTTCTAGTATGATCTAGCTTTGAGTTTTTGCTTTTTGCTCCCCTTATTTAAGCAGGTCTGAGAGTTGTATAATAAAAAGTAGTTTTGATGCGAGGGCTTTGCTTGCTTGCTATGATCTTGAGATAAATAAATAATAGAAGAATAGAATAAAAGCAAAGATTATACATAATGATCCTATGGGAAGTGATGACTTCACATATAAGAAGTATGTCGATTCAAATTTGTTGGGAGTTGACAAACATAGTGATTGGTCATTAGTGCAATTAAAAAGGAAGTGATAAAGAAAGACAGATTCACATATAAATATATCATCTTAGACGTCTTTAGTGATTGCGACCACTCATTAAAATATTTTATGCTAAGAAGTTGATGTTGGACAAGGAAGACAACATAATGGGTTATGTCTGCTTACCTCCGAATAGAAGTTATATGGTTTTAGATCCTCCAACATGTAGTGCTTGCTTCCACCTCATACTAGACAAAACTTCCGCACCAAGTAGAGATACTACTTGTGCATCCAAACACCCTCAACCCAGTTTTGCCATGAGAGTCCACCATACCTACCTATGGATTGAGTAAGATCCTTCAAGTAAGTTGTCATCAGTGCAATAAGCAATAATAATTGCTCTTAGATATGTGCGATCTTTTATTGTAAGGTAAATAAGCTTTGTACAAACTTGTGATAGTAAAGAAATAAAAGCGACGGACTGCATAATAAAGGTTGCTATCACAAAGGGCAATACAACGTGGTGTTCCTTTGCATTAAGGGTTTGTGCATCCCAAAACAAAAAGCGCATGACAACCTTTGCTTCCCTCTACGAAGGGCCTACCTGTTACTTTTACTTTTTAAGTACTTACCTTTATGCAAGAGTCATGGTGATCTGCACCACTTCCTATATTTCGCCTCTCTCTTGGCAAGCATTATGTGTTGTGGAATGATCTAAACGCATATATCCACTTGGATGTGGGTGATCATGAGTTATTATTGTTGACACCACCCTTGAGGTGAATAGTTGGGAGGTAAAACTGTAAGCCCCTATCTTTCTCTGTGTATGATTAAAGCTTTGATCTCATGAGTACCGCATGAGTGTTAGCAATCATGAAAGACTAAAAGATGATTGAGTATGTGGATTTTCTTTACAAGCTCTTATATTTACTCTTTCTGATGTTATGATAAATTGCTTATTGCTTCAATGACTGAGAGCATAGTTTGTTAGTTGTCAATAGAGTTCATACTTTATCTTGTGAATGAATTGTTACTTTAGCATAAGAAATCACACAACAATAAGTATTGATGTTCTAAATATGATCATGATGCCCTCATGTCCGTATTTTATTTTATCGACACCTCTATCTCTAAACATGTGGACATATTTATCGATCTCGGCTTTCGCTTGAGGGCAAGCGAGGTCTAAGCTTGGCGGAGTTGATACGTCCATTTTGCACCATGATTTTATATTGATATTTATTGCATTATGGGTTGTTATTACACGTTTTGGTACAATACTTATGCCTTTTATCTCTTATTTTATAAGGTTTACATGAAGAGGCAGAATGTCGGCAGCTAGAATTCTGGACTCGAAAAGGAGCAAATCTGAGATACCTATTCTGCACAACTCCAAAAGTCCTGAAAAATTATGGTGAATTGTTTTGGAATATATAAAAAATACTGGGCGAAATAAATACCAAAGGGGGGCCACCAGGAGGTGGCAAGCCTGCCAAGCGCGGCCAACCCCTGGCCGCGCCTAGCAGGCTTGTAACCCACCTGGCAGGTCCCCGATGCCCATCTTCTTCTATATGGAGGGTTTTGACCTGGAAAAAATCATAAGGAGGCTTTTGGTATGAAGCGCCGCCGTCTCGAGGCAGAACTTGGGCAGAACCAGTCTAGAGCTCCGGCAGGGCTATTCTGCCGAAGAAACGTCCCTCCCGAAGGGGAAATCGAAGCCATCGTCATCACCAACGATCCTCGCATAGAAAGGGGGTCAATCTCCATCAACATATTCACCAGCACCATCTCTTCTCCAAACCCTAGCTCATCTCTTGTATCCGATCTTTGTCTCAACACCTCAGATTAGTACCTGTGGGTTGCTAGGAGTGTTGATTACTCCTAGTAGTTGATGCTAGTTGGTTTACTTGGTGAAAGATCATATGTTAAGATCCTTTATGATAATTAATACTCCTCTGATCTTTAACATGAACATGCTTTATGATTAGTTACGTTTGTTCATGAGGACATGGGATAAGTCTTGTTATAAATAATCATGTGAATTTGGTATTCGTTCGATATTTTGATGAGATGTATGTTGTCTCTCCTCTAGTGGTGTTATGTGAACATCGACTACATAACACTTCACCATTATTTGGGCCTAGGGGAAGGCATTGGGAAGTAATAAGTAGATGATGGGTTGCTAGAGTGACAGAAGCTTAAACCCTAGTTTATGTGTTGCTTCGTAAGGGGCTGATTTGGATCCATATGTTTCATGCTATGGTTAGGTTTACCTTAATTCTTCTTTCATAGTTGCGGATGCTTACGAGAGGGGTTAATAATAAGTGGGCGGTTTTCCCAAGTAAGGGCAGCACCCAAGCACCGGTCCACCCACATATCAAATTATCAAAGTAACGAACGCGGATCAAATGGGCATGATGAAAACTAGCTTGACGAAAATTCCCATGTGTCCACGGGAGCGCTTTGCTTTATATAAGAGTTTGTTCTGTCTTGTTATTTTCTACAAAAAGGATTGGGCTACCTTGCTTCAACTTTGTTATACTTTTTACTTGTTACCTGTTATGAATTATCTTATCACAAAACTATCAGCCACCGATAATTTTAGTGCTTGCAGAGAATACCTTACTGAGAACCGCTTGTCCTTTCCTTCTGCTCCTCGTTGGGTTCGACACTCTTACTTATATAAAGGACTACGATAGATCCCCTATACTTGTGGGTCATCAAGGCTTTAATTTCTGCACCCAATGTTCAACCACCTGATTGGAACCTACCATTTGAAATTATGTGCAATGCTAGTGATTATGTTGTTGGAATTGTTCTAGGGCAAAGATTAGACAAGAAATTAAATATTATTCATCATGCCAGTAAAACCTTAGACGCTGCTCAAAGAACTTATGCTACCAATGGAAAGCAATTTTTAGTAGTAGTTTTTGCATGTGATAAGTTTAGACCTTACATTGTCCATTCCAAAGTAACCATTCACACTGATCATGCTGCTATTAAATACCTTATGGAAAATAAAGATGCTAGACCTAGATTCATCAGGTGGGTACTTTTACTTCTGGAGTTTGATTTGCATATCATTGATAGAAAGGGAGCTAAGAACCCCGTAGAAGATAACTTGTCTAGGATGGAAAATGTTCTTGATGACCCACTACCTATCGATGATAGTTTTCCTAACGAGCAACTTGCTGCTATAAAAACTTCATGTAGCGTTCCATGGTATGCTGATTATGCTAATTATATTGTTGCTAAATATATTCACCTAGCTTCACCTATCAACAAAATAAAAATATGTTTTATGATTTACGACATTACTTTAGGGATGACCCACATCTCTATAACGAGGGAGTAGACAGTATTATTAGATGATGTATGCCTAAGCATGAACATGAACAGATTCTTCGGAAGTGTCATTCCAAAGCCTAAGAAGGACACCATGCTGGTGACAGAACTGTACACAAGGTATTACAATCTGGTTTCTATTGGCCCACTCTTTTTAAAGATGCTCGTAAGTATGTCCTTTCCTGTGATGAGTGCCAAAGAGTTGGTAACATTAGTAAACGTCAAGAAATGCCTATGAATTATTCACTTAGTATTGAACCATTTGATGTTTGGGGCTTTCACTTTATAGGACCTTTTCCTTCCTCAAATGGGTATACTCATATTTTAGTTGATGTTGATTACGTTACTAAGTGGGTAGAGGCTATTCCAACTAGTAGCGTTGATCATAACACCTCTATTAAAATGCTTAAGGACATTATCATTCCTAGGTTCAGAGTCCCTAGATATTTAATGACTCATGGTGACTCACATTTTATTCATGGTGCTTTCCTTAAACTTTTAGCTAAATATGATGTTAACCATAGATTGCATCCCCTTATCATCCTCGGTCTAGTGGTCAAGTTGAATTGAGTAATTGTTTATCTTGAAAAATAATGTTAATAGATCTAGGAAGAATTGGTCTAAGAAACTAGATGATGCACTATGGGCTTATAGAACTGCTTATAAGAATCCTATGGGTATGTTCCCATACAAAATGGTCTATGGAAAGGCTTGTCATCTACCTCTGGAGCTAGAACATAAAGCTTATTGGGAAATTAAAGAAATTAATTATGATTTTAAATTTGCTAGTGAAAATAGGTTATTTGATATCGGTTCACTAGATGAATGGAGAACACAAGCCTATGAAAATGCTAAGCTATTTAAAAAAAGGTTAAAAGATGGCATGACAAGAGGATTCAAAAACGAGAATTCAATGTAGGAGACCTAGTGCTTTTGTACAACCTTTGTTTTAGATTTTTTGCAGGAAAACTTCTCTCCAAATGGGAAGGCACATACGTTGTTGAGGAGGTTTATCGCTCCGGTGCTATAAAAATTCATAATTTTGAAGACTAAAACCCGAGAGTGTTGAATGGGCAAAGAATCAATCATTACATCTCAGGTGCACCCATTAATGAGGAAACTAATGTCATCCAAGTTTTGACACCGTAAGAACACATCAAGGAGGCCTTCCGGAACACTCTAGAAACATGAAAAAGGGGTAGGTATGTGCTACGATAAGTAAACCAACCCCAAACATTCTAAAAAAATAAATTCTCTCAGTTTTGACATTTTAGAAAAATTAAAAAAATAAAACGAAGTCAGGAGGACCCACGAGGGAGGCACACAAGCCAATATGGCGCCCCCCTCGGGTGCGCCCTGATGGCTTGTGGGCCCCTCGTGTGCCTTTTCGACTCCAATTTCTTCCCAAGCACGTATTCTAGCCTAGAAAAAATCATTATATATACTCCCGTATGTTTTGACCACCACATCGTGAGTTTCCTCTCTGTTCTTGTTTCGAGATATTTTCCTGACATATCTAGATCGCCATGACTTCCCCAAGGCCATCCAAGGACAAGTTCTTTGAGAAGGTCATCAATCCCTACTTGTCAGAGGTGATGAAGCACCCTCAAGCCATTGAGATGCATGAGGGGGTGCTCCACATCCGGGATGTTCAAGGTCACAAGAAGGAGGGAAGCGAGAAGGCTAGGCTTGCAGCAATGGATCAAGAGATCTTCAAGTGTCAAGGGATGGTTGAACGTGGCCTGAGTGCTAATCGCTCTATGATCACGGAATTCATCCGTGAAAACAAGATGGACACAAAGAGCATGGGGGAAGCTCTCTTCAAGCTTCAAGAGCCGATCGAGCACCTCCAAGATCAACTCTATGAACTTCAAAACCAGAACTGTGAGTATGAATCTAGGTTTACAAGGATGAGACTCGCTGTCGATTTCAGGATTCTATAGACAAGAGCTTCTTTCTTTGACGGAAAACCTATGTCTTGGAAGATGGAGGATCACCTCACACCACCACCATCACGAAAGAACACTTGAGTACATGGGTATGAGCACCACCCTTGGCTTGTCCCAAGCTTGAGGGAGGTGCCCCGGTATCGTATCACCATCACTTTTATCACCATTACCTATCTTAGCTCAATCTTTAGTTTTTCGTGATTTAGAGAATTAGAATGTCAGATTTGCTTTGTTTAGAATTTTTCTTTGATATCTACCTATACTTGTAACCGAGTATGAGAGTTATATAATAAAGTAAGTTGAGTTCGTGTGCCTTACCCTCGCTTGGACCCATCATCTTAGCATGGCAATAAAAGGGATAGAAAAATATCATATGCTTATCTCATGAGAAGTAATGACTTCACATAGAAAAGAAGTGTAAGTAATAAAAAGTGTTGAAAACCAAAAAATATAATATTAGTAATTAGTACAATCTATGCAGAAGTATGGTAGAGAAGAGGAGATTTACATATAAATATACTATCTTGAACACCTTCTATGATTGTGAGCTCCCATAAATATTACATGATGATCAAGTGTTGAAGTTGGACATGGAAGAAAACATAATGATCATGGTTGTTTAAATTTGCATACAAGTTATATGGTATTGGATCCCTTAACATGTGATGCTTTCTTATGATATTTTGCTAGCCCAAAGGTTTGCACTAAGTAGAGATTCTACTTGTGCATCCATAGCCCTTAAACTTAGTTTCTTGCCATGAGAGTCCACTATAACTACCTATGGATTGAATAAGATCCTTCAAGTAAGTTGTCATTGGTGCACAAGGCAATAAAAAAATGCCTCTAAGCATGCAAGATCTTTTATTGTAAGTGAAAGTAAGCTTTGTACGATCTTGTGATAGTGAAGAAATAAAAGCAACAAAGTGCATAATAAAGTTCACTATCACAAGGGGCAATATAAAGTGATGTTCTTTTGCATTAAGAGATTGCACATATCAAACAAATAAAAGCTCATGACAACCTCTGCTTCCCTCTGCGAAGGGCCTACCTTTATATTCGTACATAATTTTATTTCATGCAAGAGTTAATAAGATTTCCCCTTGTTCCTATTTATCAACTCTCTAATGGCAAGCATTGTGTGTTAAGGAAAGATCCAAACAAATATATCCAGTTGAATGTGGATGATCATGATACATTATTGTTAACATTATCCTTGAGGTAAATAAGTTGGGTCACAAGAATAATAAAGCCCCCATCTTCCTATGTGTCCCACGAAATCACTGGTTCCAAAAATATGCAATGTGTGTCAAAAAATCATAGAAGGCTACATTATAGTTGAATATGTGAACTTGATAGAAATACAATCTCTTACATAGACTCTTCTCTTGATTATGATAGCTATGATTATCTCAATGACTAATGGCATTGCTTGTCGGTTCTTAACAAAGATTATGCTTCATACTTTTTCAGTTGTGAATAGATTGTTACTTGTTTATGAGAAGTTATATGATGAAGCTTGCCGTTATGATGATATTCATGATTCTCTCATGTCTGTATTCAGGTTTTATTGACACCTCTCTCTCAAACTATGTGGTCATTATTGTAGAGTTTGGCTTTCACTCGAGGACAAGTGAGGTCCAAGCTTGGGGGAGTTGATAGATACGCCCATTTTGCATCATGATTTCTCATTAATATTCATGATATTCTTGTCCATTAATCCCCATTATCATACAATTCTTATGCTCTTTCTCTCAGATTATGCAAGGTACATCACAAGGAGGGAAATATCTGGAAACTGGAATTCTGGACCGGAAGACCGAGAAAAAGGCAGAAAAATCACCAGACTCCAAATGACCTGAAACTTCACGGAGAATATTTTTGGAATATTTAAGAATTCTTGGGCCAAAGATACACCATAGTGGTGCCACCAGCAGGCCACAAGCCAACAGGACGCGCCCCCTGGGTTGCACCCTGATAGCTTGTGGCGCCCCTGCTGGCCCTCCGACGCCCCTCTTCTCTCATATGGTGTGTTTTACCCTAAAAAACATAAGCAATCTTTCGGGATGAAGTGCCGCCGTCTCGAGGCGGAAACCTGGGCAGAGGCCCTTTTGCACTCCGACTGTCACATTCTGTTGGGGAAATTCCTCTCCGGTAGGGGGAGATCGAAGCCATCGTCATCGCCAACGCTTCCTCCTTCGTGGGAGGATCAATCTTCATCAACATCTTCACCAGCACCATCTCTTCTCCAACCCTAGTTCAACTCTTGTATTCAGTCTTTGTCTCAAAACCTCAGATTGGTACCTATGGTTTACTAGTTACGTTGATTACATCTTATAGTTGATGCTTGTTGGATTACTTGGTGGAAGAATTTATGTTTAGATCCTTAATTATTATTATTATACCTATGATCTTGAACATGTTGATGAGATGTGAGTAGTTATTATTGGTCCTGAGGACATGTGAGAAGTCTTGTTATAAATAATCTTGTGAAGTTGGTATTCGTTTGATATTTTGATGATATGTATGTTGTTACTTCTCTTAGCGGTGTCAATGTGAACATCGACTGCATGACACTTCACCACATTATGGGCCTCAGGGAATTCATTGTGGAGTAACAAGTAGATGATGGGTTGCTAGAGTGACATAAGCTTAAATCCAGTTTATATGTTGCTTCATAAGTGACTGATTTAGATCCACACGTTTCATGCTATGGTTAGATTTATCTTAATTTTTCTTTCGTAGTTGCAGATGCTTGCAAGAGGGGGTAATCATAAATGATTTGTTAGTTCAAGTAAGAATAACACCTTAGCACCGGTCCACCCACATATCAAATTATCAAAATAGCGAACGCGAATCAACCCAACATGATGAATATGACTAGACAGAAATTCTCGTGTGTCCTCGGGAGCGCTTGCTTAATATAAGAGTACTTTCAGGCTTGTCCTTTGCTACAAAAAGGATTGGGCTACCTTGTTGCACCTTGATTAATATTATTACTTGTTACTTGTTACGATTTATCTTACTATAAAACTGTCTACCATTGTCACTTACAACACTTGCAGATAATACCTTTCTGAAAACCTCTTGTCATTTCCTTCTGTTTCTCGTTGGGTTTGACACTCTTACTTATCGAAAGGACTACGATTGATTCCCTATATGACGAGGATATGTACCTAGGGTAGGGTCCTAGGAAAGTCCCACCTACCCTACCTAAGGACACTACATGGGAGGACTTGAAGATCAAGCATGAACTTCCGAGTGGATCCCTGGAGGCGTCTGAAGCCACTCGACAGTAATCCACTCGGAGCTCCTCCTCTCACTCGGCAGTCGTGTGTCACTCGACAGACCTCGCTTCACTTGACGCTAGAAGACCAGGAGCCATCATCAAGAGCCCAATGGGCAGACGTTGGCTTAATGGCCCTTAATAGCTTTTACTACGTACGTTATCTGTAACGGCAGACTTTACACCCCACGACCAGACCCTTTGATGCGGGGCCATTATGAGGGGTAGCGAACTCTATATAAGACGCTCCTCCCCTCCTGCACAAGGGTTAGAAACTATTGTAATCTCAATATTCCACTCGACATAAAGCTCCCGAGCACTGAGACGTAGGGCTTTTACCTCCACGAGAGGGGCCTGAACTCATACATTTGTGTGTACACCCCCGACGATTCGGCATGGCTCCAGGAGGCGCCTCTCGATGTCGAGGCGCTCCCGGTCCACGGGGCCGTGCATTTTCGTGCGAGTCTGTGCGGCGTGTTGCTGCATCAGCCGTCGACCCCTACGCATCGGCTCCTTTTGCCGTTCGCGGTCGCAAGCGGTCCAGCCGCTCACGACTCCAGCGGTGGGTCGAACACGCAGCGACGCGTCAAGCTTCTTCGCAGGTTGCAGCACTCGAGCCTGCCGAGTCCCTTCATGGCATGATCGAGTCGGATTCCGATCCGTCCGACATGCCTTCCGAGTGCGAGAGCTGCGATCCTGCAGCGGAGGTCTTGATGGCGGGCTCTCGTTAGAGCTCACTGCCTGGATTTGGTCGTGGCAAGCACGAGGCTGGAGGCCCGTCGAACGTGCAGTCGCGTCGCGATGAGAAGATCCTTCATACCCCCATCGTCGGCGCGACTGCTGAGGCCTAGGCTTTGGAGGCCGCGCGCGTTCGTCTGGAAGAGCTCCAGGCAGAGATCGACGAGCGCGCCCGTTCACGCCTGTCGCGCCCCAGTCGATGTCAACGATAGCTGTTCCCGACTGGATCTCACGATGGCATTGAGGTATATCGAACTCCTGTGCTTAATGTTGTTGTTGCTGCTAGGATAGCAGATTCCATTCAGCCATCCCGGTCAGAGGCTGGTAGAGGGCTGTTGCAGATTAGAGCGCTGTTGGATGCAGCACAACGTCAGAATTCAGCAGTTTCTGAGTCCCGTCACAAGATACACAACAATTCACCCAAGGCAGAGACTGTTCAGTCAGCACATAGTACTGGATCGCCCGTACATCGTCGAGACGGCGGTTTTTGTGAAGGGCAAGACAGAGATCGGCATCACCGCGAAGACCACCGTCGAGTGCCCACTCCTCCACAGAGTGGTCCGTACGCGCCCCGGCGCCAGGACGAGAAGCACTCCTTCGGTGATGAGCGGGACACGGACTTTGACGCCCGCGCCTACCTTCTTCAGAAGCGGATCGACAAGAGCAGAGCCTACAGAGAAGGACACGACAAAGATGTCCCGAGTGGAAGCTCAGTTGCAGTGTCTGGTCCAGAGTGTTTTCAGTAGAGCTATACGTTCTGTGGAGATTCCCCCCAACTTCAGAATGGCGGCGGGGATCGGAAAGTTTTCTGGTGAAACAAAACCAGAGACCTGGCTAGATGATTACCGAGTGGCTGTGCAGATTGCTGGCGGGAATGACAATGTCGCAATGAAGCACCTGCCCCCTATGTTGGATGGTCTAGCTCGAGCTTGGTTGAATCGTTTGGCTCCTTCCAGCATACATTGTTGGGAAGATCTTGCCTGAGTGTTTGTCCAGACCTTTGAGGGCACTAGCAAGCACCCCACAAGTCTGGTCGACTTACAGCACTGCGTCCAGAAGCCCAGTGAAACCTTAAGGGACTATATTCAGTGATGGTCCACCCTGCATCATACGGTGGAAAATGCGTCGGAACACCAGGCTATTTGTGCCTTCAAGGTCGGTGTGAGATACAGAGAGTTGTACTTGAAGTTCAGACGCACTGGTGACATTTCACTCGGCAAGATGATGGAAATTGCCACTCGCTATGCTAATGGTGAGGAAGAAGACCGCCTCCATAGCAGCAAAGGAAAAGCGATCGCCAACAAGTCAGGCGGCGGCAACAATAGGAAACAAAAGCGGAAGGCTGAGGACCCAGCTCCGGCAGAGGCGGCAACACTGATGACTTAGTCAAAGAAGAAGGGCAAGGCCAAGGCTCAGTATGCCCCCAAGAAGGGGAAGGGTCAGCCAGGAACCGATATCTTGGATCAGCCGTGTGTGATTCACACGAAGAAAGATGCAGAAGGCAACCTGATTTTGCCCAAGCACACTACTTGACAGTGTCGAACCCTCATCCAGCAGTTCAAGGGAGACCAATCGAGTGGGAAATCTCCTGAAAAAGAAGATGAAGATGAAGAAAAGGAAACATTCCCGGATGTCACTGCTACACTGGTGATCTTTGCTGATGTCGAGAGCAAGAGCCGTCTGAAAGTCATAAATAGAGAGATCAACATGGCTGTGCCAGACACCCCCACCTACCTCAAATGGTCTCAGTATGCTGTCACATTCGACCAGACTGACCATCCTGCTCGTGTGGCCACACCCGGTCAACATACTCTGGTAGTTGATCCGGTGGTGCAGGGGACTCGACTCAGAAAGGTCCTGATGGACGGCGGCAGTGGCCTGAACATTCTGTATGCGGATACCCTGAAGGGGATGGGCATTCCTATGTCCCGTCTCAGCAAAAGTAGCATGCATTTTCACGGGGTCATCCTAGGAAAGAAGGCTAAGTCACTCGGCCAGATAGCATTGGATGTGACATTCGGAGATAGCAAAAATTTCCGAAAAGAAAAGTTGACGTTTGAAGTCGTGGATTTCAAGAGTGCTTACCATGCCATTTTGGGTCGACCCGCTTATGCACGTTTCATGGCCCAACCATGTTACGTGTATCTCAAGCTGAAAATGTCGGGCCCTAAGGGCGTGATCATGGTCACTGGCAATCGATAGCGGGCTGAAGAGTGTCTCCAGCAAGGGTCCAAGATCGCCGATCAACAGATAGCCATGGTCGAGCTGGAGGAGTACAAGAAAACCACTGACCCTGCTGATTTGCTCCGCGCTAAGCCGGCTTCCGAATCGGCATTTCAGTTGGTAGGGGAAGTGAAGAAAGTGCACATCCACCCGACGGATCCAACCGCTGCCCCGACAAATATCTCGACAACACTCGACAGCAAATAGGAAGCCGAGCTCATCCAGTTCCTCCGTGAGAACTGGGATATCTTTGCATGGAAGCCTGCTGACATGTCAGGGATTCCCAGGGAGCTGGCTGAGCACCGTCTGCGAGTGGATCCGAAAGCCAAGCCTGTCAGGGAGCATTTGCGTCGATCCGCGGTAGAGAAGCGCAAGGCAATCGGAGAAGAAGTGGCCCGTCTCTTGCAAGCCAAGTTCATTCGGAAGATTTACCACTCCGAGTGGCTCTCGAATGTTGTGATGGTGCCCAAGAAAGATAAGTCGTTGCGCATGTGCATTGACTTCAAACATCTCAATAAGGTGTGTTCGAAAGACCATTTTCCGCTCCCCCGCATAGATCAAATTGTTGACTCAACAGCAGGGTGCGAGCGATTATCGTTTTTGGATGACTATTCTGGGTACCATCAGATCCGTCTCTTTGGCCCAGATGAAATAAAAATAGCCTTCATCACCCCGTTTGGGTGCTTTTGCTACATCACCATGCCTTTTGGTCTTAAGAATGTCGGCGCTACTTTTATGCGCATGATTCAGAAATGTTTACTCGACCAAATCCCTCGGAACGTCGAGGCATACATTGATGACATAGTGGTCAAGTCCCTCAAAGGTTCCGACCTGCTGGCTGACTTGGCCGAGACGTTCGCCAATCTGAGGTGATTCGACATAAAGCTGAATCCGGCCAAATGTACCTTTGGTGTCCCTGGCGGCAAGTTACTCGGTTTTCTCGTTTCCGAGCGAGGAATTGATGTCAATCCTTAGAAGATCAGCGCCATTACCCGTATGAAGACTCCCGTGCGAGTGCACGATGTTCAGAAGCTCACAAGTTGCTTGGCAACATTGAGTCGATTCATTTCTCGTCTTGGTGAGAAGGCTCTGCCCCTGTATCAGTTAGTGAAGAAATCCAACACATTCGACTGGACTCCTAAAGCTGAAGCAGCATTTGTTGAGCTCAAAGCCCTGCTCTCCACCCAGCCGGTGCTTGCCGCTCCTGCCAGCAAAGAGCCCTTGCTCCTGTACATCGCAGCCACAAATCAGGTCGTCTGTACAGTGCTGACTATCGAGTGAGAAGAGGAAGGTAAAGCCTATAAGGTTCAGCGGCCAGTTTATTATGTCTCGGAAGTTTTGTCCCCCTCAAAGCAGAGATATCCTCATTATCAGAAGCTAGTGTATGGTATTTACTTATCAGCGAAAAAGGTGGCACATTATTTCCAAGACCATTCGATCTCAGTCGTCAGTGATGCTCCTTTATCAGAGATTTTCAATAATCGCGACGCATCAGGTCGAGTGGCCAAATGGGCAATTGAGATTGGACGCTTTGACATCAGATTTGGGGCCAAGAAGGCAATCAAGTCCCAAGCATTGGCAGATTTCATGGCCAAGTGGATCGAACAGCAACAGCCCATCCAAGTTCACTCGGCGCATTGGACAATGTTCTTCGATGGCTCCAAAATGTTGAATGGGTCCGGTGCTGGCGTTTTGATATCCCCTAGAGGCGAGAAGCTCAGCTATGTCTTGCAAATTCACTTTGATTCCTCCAACAATGAGGCAGGGTGTGAAGCACTTTTGTATGGGTTGCGCATGACTATCCCACTCAGCATCAAGCGCCTGATGGTTTATGGCGATTCAAATTTAGTGGTGAATCAAGTGATGAAAGAGTGGGATGTTAGGAACCCTGCTATGACTGGATACTGCAATGCAGTCCGAAATCTGGAGAAGAAATTTGAAGGTCTGGAACTTCACCATGTTCCTCGACTGAAAAATCAGGCAGCTGATGAGCTATCCAAGATTGGTTCTACTCGACGACCTGTCCCTAGTGGAGTGTTCCTGGAGCATTTGCACACTCCTTCGATTCAAGAGGATCCCTTCACCGAAGAGCCCCCACAAGCTTTAAGCTCCTCTGACTCGACTGAAGTTGATGTTCCTGCTGTGATTGACCTGGTCATGGAGGTGCTAGTTATCATTCCCGACTGGACTGTGCCGTACATTGCCTATATCCTCAGACAAGAGCTCCCTAAGGATGAAGCAGAGGCTCGACAGATTGTGCACAGGTCCAAGGCTTTCATTGTGATGGGAGATCATCTATTTAGAGAAAGTCTGACTAGTGTCACCCAACGCTGCATTTCACCCAAGGAAGGTCGAATGATTCTAGACGAAATCCACTCGGAAACTTGCGGGCACCATGCGTCTTCAAGGGCGATCGTCGCTAAAGCATACCGAGCTGGTTTTTATTGGCCACAAGCTAATGAAATGGCGAAGGACATTTTTGATCACTGCGAGGGCTATCAGTTCTATGCAAATCTGTCACACAAGCCAACGTCTACTCCGAAGACAATTCCACTCGCCTGGCCGTTTGCGGTTTGGGGACTCGACATGGTTGGTCCTTTCCGACCCGGAAAAGGAGGATTCACCCACCTGTTGGTAGCAGTCGACAAATTCACCAAGTGGATTGAAGCCAAGCCCATCCAGAAGTTGAATTCCCGCACGACGGTCACGTTCATGAGGGAGATCATTATCCGGTCCGGCATTCCCCATAGCATCATCATGGACAATGGCACTAATTTTGACTCGGAAGAATTCAGGAGATTCTGTAACTCCCAAGGCACCCAAGTGGATTACGCTTCCGTTGCACATCCTCAAACCAATGGGCAAGTTGAGTTGGCTAATGGTCTCATTCTGCAAGGTTTGAAGCCGCGTCTCATGAGCGATTTGGATCATACCGCTGGTGCATGGGTAACTGAGCTGCCATATGTTTTGTGGGGGTTGAGGACAACGCCTAATCGGTCGACTGGACGAACTCCTTTCTTCCTTGTATATGGTGCTGAAGCTATACTACCGAGTGACTTGGCCCACAATTCTCCTCGAGTGGAGCTGTATTCTAAGGCTGAAGCCGAATAGGCCAGACAAGATGGGGTAGATCTTCTAGAGGAAGAGCATGAGATGGCTCTGATCTGGACCATAGCCTATCAGCAAGACTTACGACGCTTCCATGCAAGGAATGTCAGAAGCCGAGCGTTCCACGAAGGAGATTTGGTGCTCCGAGTGAATCAGCACCGACCTCACAAGCTTGCTCCTGCATGGGAAGGCCCTTTTGTCATCACCAAGCTGCTAAACAATGGAGCATATCACTTATATAATCTCATGAAGCAAATGGATGAGCCACGAGCTTGGAATGCAGACCTGCTTCTACGTTTTTACACTTGAGACATTCGTTTTCTAATATAATAAGAGTACTTCATCAATGCAATTTGTGTCTCTGCAATTAATACTTTGTCGATTCCAACCGTGCAGTTATTTACTTGGGGATACTTCGAGTGATGAGCAGTCCTCGCACTCGGGGGCTTAGCTACGAAACATGTTTCGCCTAAGTTAAAAACCCTGTCGGGTGGATAGCAGTCCATTCACTCGACGGCCTATTTGCGAATCAGTCTTCGCTTGGGTTCAAAAAAAACTCCGAGTGATGAGCGATCCTCACACTCGGGGGTTTAGTTGCGAATACATTTCGCCTAAGTTAAAAACCTTGTCGAGGCGATGGTAATCCATTCACTCGACAGCTTAGATGCGAATCAACATTCGCCTAAGCTCGAAAATACTCCGAGTGATGAGCGATCCTCACATTCGGGGGCTTAGCTGCGAACACATTTCGCCTAAGTTAAAAACTTCGTCGAGTGGATAGTAATACATCCACTCGTCAGCTTAGCTGCGAATCGACATTCGCCTAAGCTCTAAATTACTCCGAGTGATGAGCGATCCTCACACTCGGGGGCTTAGCTGCGAACACATTTCGCCTAAGTTAAAAACTTCGTCGGGTGGATAGTAATCCATCCACTCGACAACTTAGATGCGAGTCGACATTCGCCTAAGCTCGAAAATACTCCGAGTGATGGCGATCCTCACACTCGGGGGCTTAGCTGCGAACACATTTCGCCTAAGTTAAAAACTTCGTCGGGCGGATAGTAATCCATCCACTCGACAGCTTAGCTGCTAATCGACATTCACCTAAGCTCGAAATTACTCCGAGTGATGAGCGATCCTCACACGTGGGGGCTTAGCTGCGAACAAATTTCGCCTAAGTTAAAAACTTCGTCGGGTGGATAGTAACCATCCACTCGACAGCTTAGCTGCGAATCGACATTCGCCTAAGCTTGAAATTACTCCGAGTGATAAGCAATCCTCACACTCGAGGCCTTAGCTGTGAACACATTTCGCCTAACTTAAAAACCTCGTCGGGTGGATAGTAATCCATCCACTCAATAGCTTAGCTACGAATCGACATTCGCCTAAGCTCGAAAATGTTCCAAGTGATGAGCAATCCTCACACTCGGGGGGCTTACTTGCAAACACGCTTCGCCTAAGTTAAAAACAAACTCAGTCGAAAAAACGATTGAAAACCAAAAGATAAACCACGGATAAATGTTTCGTACGGAAGCAAATGTGTTTAGACCCAAGGCCTGAACGAAGTTTTTACGGATACAAATCCACTCGGGATACCGAGGCAAATGAAATTGTTTCTTTCAAACACAAGTTTTTCAAGCAGGCGACGGACTAGCGGGCTCGACGAAGGTGTTCAGGTCGATGCCGTCGACGATTCTGGTAGCCGCTTCAATGAAGGTCTCCATGAAGTCCTCAAACTGAAGTTTCTTCGTGTTGACAACCTGAAGCTCCTTCAGCCTCTCCTCCTTCATGTCCCTGCAATGGACCCTGACGAGTGACAACGCCACGTCAGCCCCACAGCAAGCGGCAGATTTCTTCCAGGCTTGCACTCGACTTTAAAGTTGATCCAGGCGAGCCATCATCGAGTTGAGGTCAAGCTGGAAGGTGTCCTCAGGCCATAGCTCTTTGTCGATCCTCCCCATTGTAGATTTCAGTCGCACAAGATACACCTGGACGCCCTGGAGCCGGAAATTGAGTCGGAGCATATTCATGGCCACCGCGTCTTCGACAGGAGACTTGGTGGGATCCAGATTGGGCTCAACCTCCTCTGTCTCCTTCTCAAAGTCTTGGCAGAATTCTGTTGAAGAATGGAGAATGGGAGGAGAATCGGTGAACGGCAATCCTCAAAGATTTTACAAAGCTCAGTCGACAGAAATACTTATCGTCGAGCAGAATATACATCTTCCTCGAGAACTTGCCCAGATGCTTCTCTAAGCCATTGCTCCTCTTGTTTAGCTGCTCGGCCTTTTTGGCAAGGTCTGCGTGCTCCTGCTTGAGTTTGGCGTTCTCCTCTTCCAGCTTCTGGGCGGCCGCCAGCTTCTGCTCTGTAGCTTCAGTTTTGTCCTTGGCCACTCGTTGGGCGTGAGCAAGTGCTTTCTCCTTCTCCTCCAGTGCCCTCTTCATGGAATCTAAAGAAACAACATTGTTGAGTCCTGCTTGGAGTCGACGGTTTTCATTGCGCATGTCTTCTCGAGTGAGAGCACTCGGTTCAAAACATGAAAAGGTGAAGATGGGAATGCTGACAGTCGGCAGTTATTACCTCCCAGAGACTTCAGATCAGCACGTGCTCGCTCCAGGGCGTTGTTGGCGACCGCAAGGTCCACCTGCAACTGGTTCTTCTCCTCCTCCATCTCCTTGTATTGCATCCCAAGTTCGCAAGCCGTCTTGAACCAACAAAAGACAAGAGTTCAATCAGCAAGTGATTCTTGGACAGTCGACTGAGTTATAAAAACCGGCGAATGCCCATGTTGGAAGAATTCAAACAGAAAGTCCACTTGACATGTCGAGTGGCTCTGGCACTCCGCACGTCGTAAACAACTTCAAACAGAAAGCTATCTCTATTAAGACCCCTCCGATGCAAGCACTCGACAGCGGTCTCGGGGACTACACCTAGTGGGTGCGCTAAGAGCGCCCCCACTGAGACGGTTAACTCTCGATCCGTCGAGTAACTCGTCAGAAAACACACTCGACAAGGTCAACCATGTTGTGACACTCAACCCGTCAAGTAACGCACCCACCCTACTCTATAAAGTGCAGTCTATCCTTATGTAGCGTCATATCATGGTTTGTAAATAATATCCATGGAACCTGCAAGGTAGCTACGGAGTGGTGTGATTCAAGGCGAAGTGTATCATGTATACAATAGACTCTAAGACCCCTGCCGATGCAAGCACTCGATAGCGGTCTCGGGGACTACACCCAGTGGGTGCGCTAAGAGCGCCCCCACCGAGACGGTTAACTCTCGATCCGTCGAGTAACTCGTCAGAAAACACACTCGACAAGGTCGGCCCTGTCGTGACACTCAACTCGTCGAGCGACGCACCCCCCCTCTATGAAGTGCAGTCGATCCCTATGCAGCGTCATATAATGGTTTGTTAATAATATCCATGAAACCTGCAAGGTATCTACGGAGTGGTGTGCTTCAAAGACAAAATGTATCATGTATACTCTAAAGACCCCCGCCGATGCAAGCACTCGACAGTGGTCTCGGGGACTACACCCAGTGGGTGCGCTAAGAGCGCCCCCACTGAGATGGTTAACTCTCGATCCGTCGAGTAACTCGTCAGAAAATACACTCGACATGTCGAGCGACAATAGTACCACGTGTACTTCCAGTCCTAATCCTACTCGACTACGATCCGATATATTCGACTAAAGAAAGTTCAAACATTTTACGGAGATCACCCAGTGGGTGCACAGCAGCCAAGAAAAGACAAGAATTCAATCGACAATGGACTTACAATCGAACTTACTCGGACATTGGTGCGGAGGGCTACACTGACGTCAAAAGCTTGTTTGCTGGCCTCGTACGCCTCCTTGGTCCTCAGCATGAGCTGCTCCGCCTGAATCATGGCTTCCTTTGCAGCTCTGGTTTGATCTTCCGGGGTGCGATGCAGAGGGAAGGTCGTCACAAGTGGGGTCGGCGTGGTCGCTGGGGCAGTTGAGGCAGCCTAAAGGGGTCCAGTCGGAGTCGACGTCACGACGGTCGAGATGGCCGGAGGAGCATGCGACAGAGGCGTTGCACGCTCAACCCTGGGTCGCATCGAGTCACCTCTCCTCTGGGAAGACTCTGTAGTTGAGCGCTGAGGTGGTTGCGCCGATGACGCCCTTCGAGTGCGAGCGCGCGAAGTGTCCAACGGCCCCTCGTCGTCCTCCACTTGAATGACCTCTACAACAACCGACAACATCAACATCTGCATGTGTCGAGTCCTATTCGGACAAACTAACAACTTTCTTACCTCTATGAGAAGTGGCAGCATCAGCAGTGTCAACATCCATCGCGTCCTCTCCATCCCGATGAGGCGAGGTCATAGATGTTGCAGCTCTGAAGGATTAAACATCTTTCGCTCAGATATAACTCAAGACTTCAGTCAACAGAACAATTCGGAAATGAACACTTACGTGGAGACGACAGGTACGGCCACCCTCATGCGGGGCAGTGCTTTGCGAGGCTTAGAGATGGCTTGCTTGGGCTGCTTGGCCAGTCTTTCATTCGACTCGACAGTTGAGGGGCAGCTCCGTTTTGGGTTCTTCTCGCTTGGGCCCGGGGCCTTGTCCTCAGCAGCTGCCAGATCATGGAGGGCCTTGGTGTGGCCTTCACGACGAGGAGGCGACTCGGCTCCTTCCTCTTTGCCGGAATCTTCATATTCATCCTCGGAGTCGAAAAGTCCATCACCGTCCACGCTGCCGCCCTCGCTCACCATGCCTTCATCCACATGGTTCCCGTTGGAAACGGGCGAGTGCATGTTCGTCCATTCCTGCATAATTCAAACAAGAGAGTTAGTCTACAAGTCAATATGTCACTTGACGGTATAAATGTACCAGTCGACATCACATGTCTCACCAAGTTCTTCGGCGGGTTTTCAGCCGAGTAAGGCCGGATCCTCTTGGCTCCCGAGGGGTTGTCGCAAGCTCCAGTGATGCTCCGAAGCCACTGCTCAACAGTCTCCTGTGGAACTTCTTCTAGATGCGTCCTGGTCGAGTCCCCCGGATCTGCGTAGTGCCACATGGTGTGGTCTCTGGCCTGGAGTGGCTGAATGCGTCGACCGAGGAACGTTTCAAGCAGATCCATGCCTGTCACCCCGCCCCGGATCAGCTACACCACCGCCTCGACTAAGATGCCTACTTGGACATGCTCCTCATCGGTCACCTTTAGGGACTTGGGGGCAGCGGGTCGGTCAGGCGAAAACGGGGGAAGACCAGTCGACATGTTGGGTGGCACTACATCTTTGCAGTAGAACCAGGTCGACTACCAGCCTCTAACGGACTCGGGAAAAGTAATGGCAGGAAAGGAACTACGCTGCCTTTTCTGGACCCCTAAACCTCCACACAACTAGAGCACATGAGTCTTTCCATCGGCGGCAAGGGCTTTCTTCACAGTCTGTGATCTGACCGTGAAGAGATGCTTAAACAACCCCCAATGGGGAGAGCACCCCAGGAAACACTCGCACAAGGTGACGAATGCTGACAAGTACGCCATGGTGTTCGGCGGAAAGTGATGCAGTTGCGCACCAAAGAAATTCAGAAATCCCTGAAAGAATGGGTGGGGTGGCATGGAGAAACCTCTTTCTACATGGGAGAGGAGAAGAACTCGCTCCCTGTCGCGCGGCTCCGGCTCGCGCTCCTCCCCCGACAGCCTCCAGGCGCCGTCCGCCACCAGCCCGTCGGAGACGAGACCCTTGATGTCGGCGCGGGTAACAACAGAGGGGAGAAAATCCCCCTGCATCCACCCCGCCGGCGCGGTGAACCGAGCAGTCGAGGGCTTCTTGCTCTTGAGCTTTGACGTCCCCTTCTTTGCTCGCTCCAGCTTCTCCGTCGCATTCTTCGTCATCGGAGCGGCGGCTCTGGTCGAAGGAGAGCGGAGTGCTGCGATGGGGGGCACAGGAGGCGGAGGAAGAGAGGGAGAATCGGCGGAAGGTACTGTGCAATCCACGGCTCGGGAAGCTTTTTATGCTGTCGAGTGTCTCACTGACCAGTGGGCCTACGAGATAACCGCACACGCCAACCACTGACGGCGCCCAGTGCGTGTCGAGACGACTGGCGCAAGAATCGAGGTGTCGTGCCTCCACTTGCCCTGATCGTAGCGTCATCTTCCCGCGTGCGCGCGCTTCCCAAATTTTTGTATCCCGGAGAATCCGGGCATGTCAGACCGACCCGTCACCTCCCAAGATGCGCTCAATTCACTCGGACACTTTTAAGTCTGAATGGATCCAGGCGAGCGGAGAAGAATTCAATCGGCGTAAATTTCATTGAAGCCCCGAATATCATTCGAAAGATCTCGCATGTCGATCCTAAATAAACGCCGATGCTCAGGGTTCAATCGACGCAAGTTTCATAGAAACCCCAAATACCATTCGAAGGATTCGATGCATTAACTAAAGGTTGATGTTGATACCTCCTTCCACCACTCGAACCCCGATCCATTCGGGGGCTAATGACGAGGATATGTACCTAGGGTAGGGTCCTAGGCAAGGCCCACCTACGCTACCTAAGGACACTACATGGGAGGACTTAAAGATCAAGCATGAACTTCCGAGTGGATCCTTGGAGACGTCCGAAGCCACTCGACAATAATCCACTCGGAGCTCCTCCTCTCACTCGGCAGTCGCATGTCACTCGACAGACCTCGCTCCACTCGACGCCAAAAGACCAGGAGCCATCATCAAGAGCCCAACGGGCAAACGTTGGCTTAATGGCCCTTAATAGCTTTTACTACGTACGTTACTTGTAACGGCAGACTTTACACCCCACGACCAGACCCTTTGATGCGGGGCCATTATGAGGGGCAGGGAACTCTATATAAGCCGCTCCTTCCCTCCTGCACAAGGGTTAGAAACTATTGTAATCTCAATATTCCACTCGACATAAAGCTCCCGAGCACTGAGACGTAGGACTGTTACCTCCACGAGAGGGGCCTGAACTCATACATCTGTGTGTACATCCTCGCCGTAGCTAGGACTCTGCCCTCTCCCTTCGTACCCCTACCATCTACTGACAGGCTCGTTCCCACGACACTATGCTTGTGGGTCATCAAGTTGCTAAAACTCAGTTGATAAAGATTCAACGAAGTCTCAATCGACCCTGCAACATTTTGTTCCATCGTTGGCGATATTTTCCCTGCCGGTTGCAACGTCCATCTTGTTGGTTGTAGTACGTCGTCATCTTGTCGATCGCAACATCTTTTATTGATGGTTGCAGCATTTTTAATCGAAATGATGGTAACATATTTGGCGTTGCTTGCATTACCTCGGAACATTTTTCATTGCCGTTTGCAACATCCAACTATGTCAAACTATACTGACATCACTCCGAACCGTCACAGTCGAGTAAGTTTTAGACAGATGTTTTTGTTAACAAGGTTAGGACAAAAGTTGGTTGACTGACTAACAAAATCCAGAGCAAGGGTTCCGATGCGATGCTCCAACACGAGAGCGAGGGTTTTTCGCCGCAACACCGGTTGGGCTGCGATCTGCAAACCGCGCGCGACCCATTTTCGCCCCGTCGGAAGCAAATCGAAGCTGCGCTGCGGCAGGAAACCATTCCCGCGCAGAAAAAAAAACACCAGGCCAGACGAGCAGGCGGGGGAGCCAAAGCCAACCATGTCTGGCCAAGTGCCTCGCCGTCCCGCTCCTCCCCTCCCACCCGACCTGCCCCCTCACATCCCCTACTCCCGCGCGCTGCAGCAGCGCCTCTACCTCCTCGCGCAGCACGCCCGCCGCCGCGGCGGCGGCCTCCACCCGGGCGCCGCCGCCTCCCTCCGCGCGCTCGACCAGCTCCACGCGCAGCTCCTCCTCAACGGTTTCCACCGCAAGCGCTTCCTCTTCGCCAAGCTCATCTCCCTCGCCGCCGCCGCCGCCGACCTCCCCCGCGCCGAGGCCCTCTTCCTCTCCTCCTCCTCCTCCCCGCCCGCGGCCCCCACCCTCGCCAACCTCCTCCTCCGCGCCGCGGCGACGTCCCGCGCGCGGCCTCCCCAGCTCCTCTCCCTCTTCTCCCGCCTCGTCAGCCGCCACGGGTTCCGCCCCAACGCCTTCTCCTTCTCCACGCTCTTCGCCGCCCTCTCCGGCGCGGGCTCTGCGGCGGTCCCCCACGGAGCAGCCCTCCACGCGACCGCGCTCGCCGGCGGGCTCGCGCTGTCCAGCCCGCACGTCATGACCAGTCTCCTTGGCATGTACGCGGCGGCCGGGCAGCTCGTGGATGCCAGGAAGGTGTTCGACGAAATGCCCGACAAGACGGCGGCTGCGGTGTGGAACTGCATGCTCTCTGCTTACGTGCGGTGCCGTGAGGTGGACGCGGCTCTGCGTTTCTTGGGTGAGATGCCTGGGAGGGATGCGGTGGCCTGGACGACGGTGATAGCTGGATGTGCCAGTGCTGGGCGGGCCGCGGAGGCGGTCAATCTGTTCTGGAGCATGAGGAAGGCAAGGGTCAAGGATGACTCGGTGACGATGGTTGCCTTGCTGACGGCGTGTGCGGAGTTGGGGGACCTGCGTCTCGGGCGATGGATACATGCACGGGTGGACCAGGAAGGCCATTTGCAGAGGACGGTGTCACTAGACAATGCCCTCATCCATATGTATGTGAAGTGTGGGGCTGTGGAGGATGCGCACCGCATGTTTCTCGAGATGCCGAGGCGGAGTACTATCTCATGGACTACAATGATTTCCGGGCTTGCGGTCCATGGTCGTGCCGAGGAGGCTCTAGAATTGTTTCAGAGGATGGAGGAACGTCCTGATAGTGCAACGCTGCTTGCTGTGCTGTGGGCGTGCAGCCATTCAGGGAAGGTTGAGGACGGACGGCAATACTTTGAGAGCATGGAAAGAGTTTATGGGATCGCCCCAGAGATACAACACTATGGATGCATGATCGACATGCTCTGCCGCAGCAGACGATTGCATGAGGCACTTGAGCTCGCGGAGACTATGCCATTGCAATCTAATGAGGCCGTGTGGGGTGCACTATTGAGTGGATGCAAGAGGGAAGATAACCTTGAGCTTGCAGCCAAAGTAATTGATAGATTGATTGAGCTACAGCCTGATCGAGCAGCTGGGCACCTTGTGCTCCTGTCAAACATGCATGCGGGTGTTGGTCAGTGGGAGCAGGCTCGGATTGTGAGGGAAAGAGTGCCTGCACTGCATGCCGGGAAGCCTGCTGGAGGGAGCTGGGTGAATCAAAATGAGACCAGCGTGTTGCTAGCATGAGCTCAATAAATTATTTGTTTTCAGTCACAAAACTTCACATGAAACATTGGGGCTTTGGGTTCCACACTTAACATGCAGTAATCATCAGAACTCGAGGGAGTGTTGCAACATTGCAACCACCAGGTGTTTGCATTGACGGTTTTTCTCGCAGAAGTATATTGACACAGTAATAGAAAAAAAAAACAGATCTAGAGAAGATAAAATGATCAGTCTGCCACACTCTTTCTTTTGACTTCTGGTGAAACTGTGGAATTATGCACCAGTTTCCATCTTTTCTGTTTCAAGGTTAGAACATGATACATTTTGACTTGCAATTAATTGTTCTATACTTCTGTTTGCGGTACTTGCCAGATAGTAAGTTAGTAACACTGCTAGAAATATGTATAGCTCCGGAATTATAGTTGTAATGATGAGGTCTTTGAAGCTTAAACTTCTCTGTCCATCTTATTCATTTTTGTAGGGAAAAATGTTATGACAGCCCACCCTGCTGTCACAGTAATCATTAAACACCAATGAAAAAAATCATATAGCAGAACTACGTGCACAAGCTGACCTGTAATTTTCCTTGCTAAATCTTTCTGAGAGATATGAAAGCATTCTTCTGGTATCAATTTGAACAATGCTCCTGTTTTCTCTTCTATGTAACCTATTCTGTACACTGTTTTTTTATATTGGCAAGTCGATAGTTGCTGAATCTAACTCCTGGATAAACTGAAATCAACCATTTGTTGACAGCAGCAGGGTTGGTTTCAGTGTCACCCGAGAAGCTTATTGCATGTGCCAATGCCAATAGCAGCAGCAAGATGCCATGCAGCATGGATATAGGGTGTCTCTGGGAAGTAATCGTCGGCAATAAACAGCGCACCTCCCAAAAGAGATGACATCTTGTGCAGGTTATGTACCATTCTGAGCTCTGGTTCAACTGATGCTCTCTTTGCAAAGGAAACCTGCCATGTAAAAAGTTTGATTTATCCAGCAGTTTTCTTTCAACAAAGACTTACTCAACAAGCGAGTTTGCTGATCATTGAAATGGTTTGTTTTAGACAGAACAATCTGCCAGGTCATTTGGATTACTTGCCTCCATCATTCCGGTGTGGACAGCTGAAACCATGAAGGGCTGAAACGGCAGCAGCAAAGTTGATGCTGCCATCAGTAGTCCTGGGTTCTCATTCCTAACTGCCCTGGATAAACACTGCATAGAAAGCACATATGTTTGCTATGATTCGCAAATTCCGATAACTGAACGCCCAACCAGTGAGAAAATATGACTCACCAACGTAGTGGTGGCTATCATAGTATAGTCGGCCCATCGCAGGATTTTTCTGACTTCTCCTCGGGAAGAATGATACAGGCCTGAAGCTATTCCTACTCCAACCAGCGAGTTGGCGTAGATGGCAGCGTTCAAGTTCTTCCTACGGCACCGACTTTTCTTATTAGATACAAACTCAGAAACAAGAAGACAAAGAATCAACTTGTCTCAGGAGACGTCTTGCCTTGGTGTCTGCAGTCCAAGGACGATGAAGGGCAGAGAGGTGACAACATTTGCAAAAGTTTCACCAGCATGCTTGTCACCTGATGAACACAAAACCGTCAGGCAAGAGGCATCACTTGACAAATACTCCCTCCGTGTCTAAATATAAGCCTTTTTAGAGATTTCAATCCGAACTACATACAGATGTATATAGACGTATTTTAGAGTGTAGATTCACTCATTTTGCTTCGTATGTAGTCCATATTCAAATCTCTAAAAAGACTTATACTTAGGAACGAAGGGAGTAAGATATTGTGGCATTGGCTGCTGGGCACGCGGAACGGAAGCTGCCATACATGAAATGCTGCAGTGGATGGGCTTCAAGCATGAGGGCCTTTGCTGCCACAGTCGTCTGCATTTGTTACAAACACAGGGTGTCAGATGGATGGCGTCAGCTTAGCGGTCTGGTGTTGAGTGCATTGCTCCTGATTAACAGAAGCTCACCGTATCAGCAATCTTTGATGTTGTTGTTGTGCGACCGTTCTACCGCCATTCTGGTGTTCACAAGTCGGCGAATCGGTGAAGCTGGTCCGGGCGGCTTCGCCTTCGCTCTGCTGTGCCTGCTGCGGTCGACGAACAATCTGTACGCCGTAGAGCCCATCCAGGATGCCTGGGGGGTTTCTACCCCTCTGGACACCCATTAGCCTTGCCCCTCCTCTGTGTGCTTGTCGATGTGTCCTCCTGACTCCTGAGCCCTGCAGGATGAAGCCAGACATGGATAAACCTAGCCGTAACCGGTTCTTCCCTTCATCTGGTGAGCTAACATATTTCTTCTTTCTTTGTGAGCAACATATTTCTTCTTTAATGGTTGCTGTTTTTTTTTTTGAGAGAGATTCTTTCATGGTTGCTGTTGGGAAGAAACTAATGCAGTAAGATTGTAGGAAGCGCACCTTTGCTATACACGGCTGGCTACGCGAGATTGCAGCGGACCGTCTGCCTCTATTCCGGCGGGCGTTGGTGGCTGGCCCGGCCGGCGACGGCGAGGGGAATAAATAGCGTATGGATGGGAAGTTGTTGGAGAGCGAGGGGCGCCAAGTCATGTGGGGAGCAGAGGATGCCGATTCCAAACGGATCTTCCCTCTGCTGCAACGCGGCCGTGGCGCTCGGTCCGAATATCCTCTCAGCCCACGGCGCGGCATCGTCAAAACTTACACGGAAGACAATTCCATGCAGGCAAAATACTACGTGGATTCTGAATGGCGCCAACCGAACGATTAAGACGTAAACAAAGTTGAAAACTTGGGCTAATGGAACTACGGAGCGTCTTGCGACCGCGCCAGTTTCTGGTTGGCGGAGGCGTGAAAGGTACAACTAAAAAGGAAACTTCGGCGAGCATCTTATTGAGTGAAATGCAATTTTTTTGGCGAAAGTGATTTGGATCAATTATCAAAGTTCATCGAGAAAATCAAAGTTGCTCATCATGACTTGTATCTTCTTGATGCTACCGTTTGAGTTAATAAAATCACCCTTTGTCAAAAAAATCAAAGTTCATCAAGGGTACAAAGCACCTCAACTATAATAAAAACTAGACAATACCCTGCAAGTTATAGCGGGATGGTAGAAGAAAGGGACACATGGTAAGGAGAAAAAGAGTAAGAAAATAAAAAAAATGTTTTGCAGCAGAAGATGACTTGGACTTAATATGTAACTATGAAATAGTGAGAATGGCTCTTTCCCCGCAATGCTGTTGTAACTTTGTTAAAAAATGTGTAAGTAGATGACAAAAATAACAAAATCTAGCGAAAAGAAAGTATAAGCTTGAAAATCAACATGGTAGCACCCCACATGGGCTTGGGCCCTAAGAGATAAGCTTGATGGGCGTGGGCCCATACCGGTTCAACACTCCCTCTCAAGATGGGTGTTAGATATCTATCATTCTCATCTTCTCACATGCCAAGTTACAGTCCTTTGTTCGCAGTCCCTTTGTCAAGCTTTGATACCATATTGAATCGAAGGAGAGAGGTACCTACAGACGGGGGGCGAGCAGCTGTATGGCGGCTAGCACCAAAGGTTTCTCTCGTGTGGCTTCTTGGATGGGAACGGGAGGACTGGATGTCCCCTTCTAGGTCAGCACCCCACATGGGCTTGGGCCCTAAGAGATAAGCTTGATGGGCTTGGGCCCATACCGCTTTAACAAAAGAAAATGTGTAAAAGTAGAATAAAAACTTTGAATTACAGTTAAAAATGTCATTTCAAAACAAATATGAAAGATGACTAACATAAATATATGATGTGGCATCGTTACATGCATAGACTAATGCAAAAAATAATAGTAATTTATAAGTTAAATGCATGACTTGTTTATGTGGCAGATTTTGCATGGCTTAATGAAAGAGAAGACTTAAATGCACTGATCAGTGGGATGTTGAGCTGGACACTTTACATGTTGAAAGAATTGGGACCAACTTCTTAAGAATGTAGTATTAATTTGAGATTACAAGACCATCAAACGATAACTACCGCGGCCAGACGAGCTACTTGGCGCACAACTGTCAGCGTTCCCCTACCGGGTCTGGCTTGACCATGTCCATAAGGATCAGCGCACTGGAGCAGTCGTCGCCGTTGAACCCTTGAATACATCCCAAGAATCTGACACCAAATCCCGCCACATGACGAAGAACCCTAATCACACCATCCCAAGGATATGACAAGAATCTACACTGGAGCTCCATTCACTACGTCCAGATGGTCAAACTCGAGGAGGATTGGAGTCTGGAAGACAAACTCGAAGAAGAAGCTGTTGGAAATATGCCCTAGAGGCAATAATAAAATGGTTATTATTGTATTTCCTTGTTCATGATAATTGTCTATTTTTCATGCTATAATATTGTTAACCGGAAACCGTAATACATGTGTGAATACATAGACCATAACATGTCCCTAGTAAGCCTCTAGTTGGCTAGCTCATTGATCAATAGATGGTCACGGTTTCATGGCCATGGACATTGGATGTCGTTGATAACGGGATCACATCATTAGGAGAATGATGTGATGGACAAGACCCAATCCTAAGCATAGCATAAGATCGTGGAGTTCGTCTGCTAAAGCTTTTCAATGTCAAGTATCGTTTCCTTAGACCATGAGATTGTGCAACTCCTGGATACCATAGGAATGCTTTGGGTGTGCCAAACGTCACAACGTAACTGGATGGCTATAAAGGTGCACTACGGGTATCTTCGAAAGTGTCTGTTGGGTTGGCACGAATCGAGACTCGGATTTGTCACTCCGTGTGACGGAGAGGTATCTCTGGGCCCACTCGGTAAGACATCATCATAATGAGCTCAATGTGACTAAGGGGTTAGCCACAGGATGATGTATTACAGAACGAGTAAAGAGACTTGCTGGTAACGAGATTGAACAAGGTATAGAGATACCGACGATCGAATCTCGGGCAAGTACCATACCGATAGACAAAGGGAATTGTATACGAGATTGATTGAATCCCTGACATCGTGGTTCATCCGATGAAATCGTCGTGGAGCATGTGGGAGCCAACATGGGTATCTAGATCCCGCTGTTGGTTATTGACCGGAGAGGTGTCTAGGTCATGTCTACATGTCTCCCGAAACCGTAGAGTCTACACACTTAAGCTTCGATGATGCTAGGGTTATAGGGAAATGGTATACGTGATTACCGAAGGTTGTTAGGAGTCCCGAATGAGATCCCGAACGTCATGAGGAGCTCCGGAATGGTCTGGAGGTAAAGATTGATATATAGGAAGTCCAGTTTTGGTCACCGGAAAGTTTCCGGGCTCATCGGTAGTGTACCGGGAGTGCCGAGAGGGTGCCGGAGGACCCCCGGGAGGGGTGTGACGACCATAGGACTTCGTGGGCCCTTAGAGGAGGTGTGTCAGCCCTTGTTGGGCTGGCTAGGACATTCTAGAAAGGCCCATGCGGCTGGAGATAAGAAGATAGGGCAAAGGAGTTTGAAAAAGAGGAGATCCACCTCCCTTGTGGGAGGTGGACTCTTCCCCTAGGGTCGGCTGAACCTCTCCTCCTTGGAGGAGGGGCCAAGGCAGCCCTCCCTCTCCCTCCTCCTATATATATATGCAAGGGTTTGGGCTGATTTGAGACGACGACTTCTCTCTCTCTCTCGGCGCAGCCATACCCTTCCTCTTCCTCGTTCTCCGTAGAGCTTGGCGAAGCCCTGCTGGAGTTCACATAGCTCCACCGTCACCATGCCGTCGTGCTGCCGGAGCTCTCCCTCAACCTCTCCTTCCTCCTTGCTGGATCAAGGTGTAGGAGACGTCATCGGGCTGCACGTGTGTTGAACGCGGAGGCGCCGTTGTTCAGCGCTGAGATCGGAATCCACCGTGATCTGAATCGCTGCGAGTATGACTCCACCAACCGCGTTCTTGTAACGCTTCCTCTTAGCGATCTTCAAAGGTATGAAGATGCAATCTCTCCCCACTCGTTGCTGGTTTCTCCATAGATAGATCTTGGTGATACATAGGAAAAAATTTGATTTACTACTACGTCTCCCAACAGTGGCATCATGAGCTTGGTCTATGCGTAGAATCTATGCACGAGTAGAACACAAGTTGTTGTGGGCGTCGATTTTGTTAATATTCTTACCACTACTAGTCTTATCTTGATTCAGCGGTATTGTGGGATGAAGCGGCCCGGACCGACTTTACACGTACGCTTACGTGAGACTGGTTCCACCGCCTGACATGCACTTGTTGCATAAGGTGGCTAGCGGGTGTCTATCTCTCCCACCTTAGTCGGATTGGATTCCATAAAAAGGGTCCTTATGAAGGGTAAATAGCAATTGGCATATCACGTTGTGGTTTTGGCATAGGTAAGAAACATTCTTGCTAGAAACCTATAGCAGCCACGTAAAAACTTGCAACTGCAAATTAGAGGACGTCTAACTTGTTTTTGCAGCATATGCCTTGTGATGTGATATGGCCAAAGAATGTGATATGATGCATTGTGATGTATGAGATTGATCATGTTCTTGTAATAGGATTCACGACTTGCATGTCGATGAGTATGACAACCGGCAGGAGCCATAGGAGTTGTCTTATTTTATTGTATGACATGCGTGTCAATCATAAACGCCATGTAATTACTTTACTTTATTGCTAAACGTTAGCCATAGTAGTAGAAGTAATAGTTGGCGAGACAACTTCATGAAGACACAATGATGGAGATCATGATGATGGAGATCATGGTGTCGTGCCGGTGACAGTGATGATCATGGTGCCCCGAAGATGGAGATCAAAGGAGCAAGATGATATTGGCCATATCATGTCACTATATTGATTGCATGTGATGTTTATCATGTTTACATCTTATTTGCTTAGAACGACGGTAGTAAATAAGATGATATCTCAATAAAATTTCAAGAGAAGTGTTCACCCTAACTGTGCACCGTTGCTAAGGATCGTCGTTCCGAAGCACCACGTGATGATCGGGTGTGATAGGTTCTACCGTTCGCATACAACAGGTGTAAGCCAGATTTACACACGCGGAACACTTAGGTTGACTTGACGAGCCTAGCATGTACATACATGGCCTCGGAACACGGAAGACCGAAAGGTCAAACATGAGTCGTATAGAAGATACGATCAACATGGAGATGTTCACCATGGATGACTAGTCCGTCTCACGTGATGATCGGACACAGGCTAGTTGACATGGATCATGTGTCACTTGGATGACTAGAGAGATGTCTATCTAAGTGGGATTTCATTAAATAATTTGATTATGTGAACTTAATTATCATGAACTTAGTCTAAAATTGTTTTTACAATCTATATTGTAGATCCAATGGCCAACGCAAATGTCACCCTCAATTTCAATGCGTTCCTAGAGAAAACCAAGCTGAAAGATAATGGAAGCAACTATGCGGACTGGGTCCGTGGCTTGAGGATCATCCTCATAGCTTCCAAGAAATTGTATGTCCTCGATCCACCACTAGGTGACCCACCCCTTCTCCCAGCAGAGCAAGACGTTGCGAACACTTGGCATTCTCGCTGTGATGATTACTCCCTTGTTCAGTGCGGCATGCTTTACAGATTAGAACCAGGGCTCCAAAAGCGTTTTGAGCAACACAGAGCATATGAGATGTTCCAAGAGCTGAAGCTGGTTTTCCAAGCTCATGCCCGGGTCGAGAGATATGACGTCTCCGACAAGTTATTCAGCTGTAAGATGGAGGAGAATAGTTCTGTCAGTGAGCACATCCTCAAGATGTGTGGGCTACACAACCGCTTGACTCAGCTGGGAGTTAATCTCCCGGATGACTCGGTCATTGACAGAATCCTCCAGTTGCTTCCACCTAGCTACAAGAGCTTTGTGATGAACTACAACATGCAAGGCATGGAGAAGTCCATTCCTGAGTTGTACTCGATGCTGAAATCAGCAAAGGTCGAGATCAAAAAGGAGCATCAAGTGTTGATGGTGAATACGACTCCACCAACCGCGTTCTTGTAACGCTTCCGCTTAGCGATCTTCAAAGGTATGAAGATGCAATCTCTCCTCACTTGTTGTTGGTTTCTCCATAGATAGATCTTGGTGAGACATAGGATTTTTTTTGATTTACTACTACGCCTCCCAACAGAAGCTCCGCCATCCGCTCGAGCGCCGCACCTGCGATGACTAAAAAATCCTAACCTGAACTACTAAACTGAGCGAAGGCACCGGGATTCTCCTTCCCGCCACTAACCGCCTAAACAGCGGATAAAGGGGAGGCTAATTCATAGGCTCGCCGACAAAGTCTGTAGGGAAAAGTTTACCCTATCCATCAAGAGTTAGGGGAGCAACAAGGAGCCTTCGTGAGTGAAATGAATCTACAACCACCAAACTTATTAGTATCCATGCAAACTCATGAACAGTTGCATTATTGGTCATCAAACTTGCTAAGAGAATCTCTATCCATATCCCTTATATTTAACTCCTCAAAGGACCACTCAATACTTAACTCGTTAAATTTGAGTAGTTAAAAAGTGTGTGCATTTAGCCTAAAACTAATCTCCATATATTTTTCCCTTCGTTACTTCTTCCATCCTTTTGCATACAAACTCCATTTCAACCATATTAATACAATATGTTACTTCAATACTTGATATTTCTAATGCATCGCATGTCAACAATATTTCACAATGATGTTTTCAAATTAAAATATTTAAATTCAAACACACCATATGGTCCAAATAAAACATGATCAAAGCACACCATTTAATTGTGGGAAAGTGCCTACAAGTGCTCAATAAGATCATCTTGAAGTTGGTGACGAGCTTCATGGTTCACGATCCTGCAATGGGCTGTAAGGAATCTCTCAATCCTTCTTGGTTGATGTTCTAGCAATGCCACATGACAATTCTTGCATGTACATGGCATACAATCAGTGTTGGGGAACGTTGCATGGGAAACAAAAAATTTCCCATGCACACGCAAGATCTATCCATGGTGATGAACATCTACGAGAGGGAGAGTGGATCTACATACCCTTGTAGATCGCTAAGCGGGAAGCGTTAAGAAACGCGGCTGGTGTAGTCGAACGTCTTCGCGATCCAAATCGCTGAGCATCCCGCGATCTCATCACGATCCGTCCCGCGATCCAATCACGATCTGTCCCGCGAACTCATCATGATCCGTCCCGCGATCTCATCACGATCCGTCTCGCGATCTTGATCACGGTCCTTCCGATCTAGCGCCGAACGAACGCCACCTCCGCGTTTAGCACAGGTACAGCTCGATGACGATCTCCGCCTTCTTGATCCAGCAAGAGGGAGCAAAGAGGTAGATGAGTTATCCGGCAGCGTGACGGCGTTGCGGAGATAGTGGTGGAGCTATTCCGGCAGGGCTTTGCCTAAGCACCGTTGAAAACCGATCTAGAAGAAAAACTGCGATCTAGAGGAGAGGTAGCACATGGCTATTAGGGTTAGCTTTTTCCACTAAATCCTCTAGTATATATAGGAGGGAGGGAGGGGAGGAGGCAGCCTCAAACCCTGAAGGTTTGGTCGAAATTGGAGGTGGAGGAGTCCTACTCCAATCCTATTAAGAGTAGGATTCCTCCTTTCCACTTGGAAACTCTTTCCACCTCTCCACCTTTGGATGTTTTCCTTCTCAAACCACTCCACCCGCATGGGCCATTAGAGGAGGCTTCGGCCAGCCCACCAGGGGCTGGTTTACCTCCTCCCACAGCCCATGTAGCCTCTTGGGTCGAAATACCTCTCCCGATGGTCCCCCCAATACACTACCGGCACTCCCGGTACAATATCGATGAGCCCGAAACTTTTTCGACGACCAAAACAGGACTTCCTATATATCAATATTTCCGAACCATTCTAGAGCTCCTCATGACATCCGAGATCTCATCCGGGACTCCGAACAACCTTCGTTCACCACCATACATAACTCTATACTATCGAAACGTCACCGAACCTTAAGTGTGCAGACCCTGCGGGTTCGAGAACTATGTAGACATGACTGAGACACCTCTACGGTCAATAACTAATAGCGGGACCTAGATGCCCATATTGGTTCCTACATATTCTACGAAGATCTTTATCGGTTGAACCTCTATGTCAAGGATTCAGTTAATCTCGTATGATGTTCCCTTTGTTCTTTGGTATGTTACTTTCCCGAGATTCGATCGTCGATATCTCCATACCTAGTTCAACCTCGTTACCGGCAAGTCTCTTTACTTGTTCCGTAATACAAGATCTCGTGACTAACACTTAGTCACATTGCTTGCAAGGTTTATTGTGATGTTGTATTACCGAGTGGGCCCTGAGATACCTCTCCGTCACATGGAGTAACAAATCCCAGTCTTGACCCATGCCAACCCAACAGACACCCTCGGAGATACCTATAGAGCACCTTTATAGTCACCCAGTTACGTTGTGACGTTTGATACACACAAGGTACTCCTCCGGTGTTAGTGAGTTGCATGATCTCATGGTCATAAGAACAAATACTTGACATGCAGAAAACAGTAGCAATAAACTGACACGATCATATGCTACGTTTGTAGTTTGGGTCTTGTCCATCACATCATTCTCCTAATGACGTGATCCCATTATCAAATGACATCTCATGTCCATGACTAGGAAACCATAGCTATCTTTGATCAACGAGCTAGTCTATTAGAGGCATACTAGGGACATTGTGTTGTCTATGTATCCACACATGTATCTGAGTTTCCGATCCACACAATTATAGCATGGATAATAAACGATTATCATGAACAAGGAAATATGATAATAACCAATTTATTATTGCCTCTAGGGCATATTTCCAACAATCAGTGGATCTAAGCATCCTTGGAATTGTTAAAAAACATTTCCCACAACCACTTTATCTAGAAAATGCAACATGCAATGATCAAATCGAGTGCATAAATGAATAAAAAACATAAAAGAAAGTTTAACCTTTGGGGCAATTCATTGAACTCTTTGCGGGCGGAGAGAGGTGAGAGTAGCTGCAAGCCTGCAACCGACGTTGGTGCATCATCGATGTTGCCAAAGACGAAGATGTGAATGAGGGAGGCATGGACGCCGACAAGAATCGATTACAGCCTCGTGACGTAGATGTTGCCAAGGAAGTATGCACCGGCTCGGCTCCAACGTTTGGAGGATTGATGGTGTGGGCACGAGATGGATGTTGGTACCTCACGTGCGCATCAGTTGGGCCTCCTTATCCTTTGATAGATGTGTTCCCATGATATCATGGCATCAAGGTGTTGTTTAGTGCGACCGAATGGCATGATGGTGATTTTGGTGGTGAGGCCAACCGATGGGCAAGGAGAAGGTGCGGAAGTTGGAGGGGTTACCTGTGTGTGCCACAGACGGCATGGAGAGTTAGCTAGTTGTCAACTTAGAGGTAGGTAGCTACGGTAGGCGGCAGTTTGTGCCCGCCAAGCGATAAAGCATCATGGGAGAAGAGCCAATGTTTAGGGAGATTTCAGATTTCTGAGCCAATGTTTAGGGAGATTTCAGATTTCTGATCAAATTTGAGCAACGATGGTTGGTTTGAGGAGCTTCTCCTAAAAATTAGGAGGTATAGGATTTGATTGAAGAGCTAGAAGCGTTTAACTCAAACACAAATTAGGGAGTTAAAGGGTTTGGGGGAAGGACTAGAGATGCTCTAAAAGGGTCTACATACTTTTATACATTTCTCGTATGTATATGCAGTTGATGTGGCATGTGATATAAGTCTAGCACGTCGTATTAGCATGAAAAGTTTTCCTCTTCCTAGTATTTAGTGCTTTGCACCTTCATTTCTACGAATCCGAATAGCATTGACCAGCCAAATATAGTCATTGTTCATGCATGAGTGACCCATCGGTGTCTCCTGGTTAGCGGTGGCTTTGTCATCATTGCCCGCCCACCTGTCAGTGCTCGATATCAGAAGGTGGACGAGCGACGGTTTGAATGTGACATTGAACAAAAACAGAGACCGAGACGCGGCACGGGCAGCTCTCTCGATCGGTGCACCACTTCAATATTGGCTCCAGTGACATGTTGTGTTCGCTCTAGGCTGACCTAAATGCAACATAGGGAGGGGAGGTGCGGTCGCGCGGGATAGTACACGTGTACAAGAGATGTTTTTGGATGGGACCGGAGTGTCAGTCGTGTAGGTGATGGTGGTACTCCTCTGGTTTTTCGATTTATGAGATTTTGGACAACCTGACAAGTTCGTGGACTAATGAGGTATTGTGTTAGATGATAAAGTGTGTCTAGATAACTCGGTTTTTGGGTCCACATTCAAGATGTGAGGTCTCACCCAGCATTCTTGGTAACAAAACAGTCGCTCCCAATAAATAACCAAACTTAGCCAAAGCGACCTGGAGCATTGCACAATACACCGTTCGCTGCCCCTTCAACTTGAAAAACAGCCGTCCAATTCATGCATCGACACGGTGACGACACCATGAGCCTCATCCCCGGCCGTGATCATCTGGCTCGCAGCTTCCCTGCCCTTCCCCACTCGCCACACGACCCGGCACAAAAGCGCCATGGACCAGTCCTCTTCCTGAGCGAGCCCACCACCACGACCGCCACAGGCCGCCTTGCATGCCGACGCCACTCCCGGCCGGCTGCTCCGCGACGCCACGCGCAATGCAGTTCCTCGCGGGCTCAGCCCCCTCGTCCGCCGCCGCGCTGCGGCTCCAGCCCTCCGCCCGCCTCCTCCGCCTCTCGAGGCCCCATCCCTTCGCGCACCTCCGCCGCCGCTGCGCTCCCGACCTCCCATCACTCCCATCCAAGCCGCTGTCCCTGGCATCCGTATCTCCGGTCCTTCTCAAACTGGCACGGCGCTCGCTGACCTTCACGCCCCGCGCCCACAGCAACCACCACGGACACGGGCACGGGCATGGGCACTGCCATTGCCACCACGGGGTGAACGTGCATGGGGGAGGCGGGGGCGCGAGGGTCATGCGGTTGGCGAGGGCGGTCGGGTGGGCCGACGTCGCCGACGCGCTGCGGGATCACCTTCGGGTCTGCTGCATCTCCCTCGGTCTCCTCCTGATCGCCGCCGCCTGCCCACACGTGCCGCCGCTCAACTCCGTCGGGCGTCTACAGGCCGCGCTCATCGCCGTCGCCTTCCCTCTTGTCGGGGTAATGCACTCTGCCAGCTAATCTGTTAGTAGTTCTTTTTTCCCCCCAGAGAATACCTGTTTTCTTTTTCTTTCAGTTTTAGTTGCAAAAAATTGTCAAGCACACTTGTCCTGCACTAACATGAAGATCTACAAAAGAAACACATTTTTTTTAATTTACTATTTATCAGGAAGCATAAATTCTCCGAGCTTAAGAGAAAGTAGGGGTGATAAATACATTCACGTTTTGTCTCCTATGATAAAGTATAGGGGGGTGGTTGCCTATCCAGAAGAAAGCTAATTTACCGTGCATCGTGTATTTCATGCACGGATCCAGCATTCGTTATTGCGGTGTGATTCGTGCTATTTTTTTTATTACTATTTTTCAGAATTTATCTTCTTTTAGGCATTACATTCATTTTTTTAATTCTTGTTCCAAATATGTATCATCATATATTAGCAAAATCGATCAAACTCAAGTGCATGTCTAAAAAATTTACCACGTGTTCATTGAACAAGCAACTTGCAAAGTGTACACATATGTTCGCTTCAGAAGACGAACAATGGAACAAAGGAATAATCATATTGGAGTTTTGCACAAAGAACGCCAAATAAGAAAAGATTTACAATTTAACCTCTGAAGATCCATGTGTCAATCCAAAGTGTTGCACATCATTGGACTCCACCATCGCCTTGGCAACACTAGAGATGGCCCAGAGCAACCATCATTCCTGGACCTGAAAGAGCTCCATTCCAGACCATGCTGCTTGGTCAGTCGACCAAACAATTTGTCGCATGCAACGGAACTAAGGCTATGTGGCTCATAGACCGGGGATCATCCCCGAGCCGTGAGATCCCATCATTGTCACTTTCATCCAGTGGGTTCAAAAAAGAAAGATGTCACTACAAGCCGTCATCCGCATCCTGCACCGTAGAACAATAACACACTCTTTACTACCAACGCTGTTGCCAAAGGGTGAGGAACGCTAGCCACCAGAACCAAATACCATTGAATCTGAAGCCCGACGAGGCACATGGGACAACTGCTTCCCAGCGCCGCCAGTTGGAACATCATCAAGGTAAGGAGCAGGGTCATCTTATTTCGATGCAGCGTCGACCCCACCACTGGTGCCTCCAAGGAAGATTGGTCCTAACCTAACTACACGCCAGAACAAAATAGCCTGGGTCCCCAGCCCCTCCCATCGCCGGAGCGGCAGACTGAGGGGTTGAGGACCCATAGCATTGCCGGCGAAAGAAGGAGGCAGAAGGTCACCTCCCAAAACACTTGCATAGAGCAGTTGAGGAACGAAGAGATGTGGTATTGTTAAAACATGAACATGATGATACACGTTGAAACAAGAACAAAACATTTAAAAATGAGATAAGTTTTGACAACAATAGAAAAAAAAGTAGCAAATCACTCTCCCCATGCCCAAGACTAGGAAGGATCAAGCCTGGGCCAACTCAACTGCATAAGCATACAGGGAGTATAAGTGAGCTGCATAATGGAATGGAATGTATGTATAAGTGAGCTCAAATAGTTGAACTTTCGATACCCTACTTCTTTTGGCTGGTCCAGCCTCTTTTCCCTCCATTCTAGGGCCGGCCAAGGAGACAGTTTTCGTGTATTTTTTTTATTAAATTGAGTTTTCCAAACCATAATTACACTAAAAGCTTCATAGAAGCACTAATATTTTTTTTACTAGGAGTGTTTGTTCAAGCTGGTAAAATTAACCAATTTCAATAAAATCTTCTAAACATTTAGTAGAAATACATCTTAGTTTCAAAGTCTTCGACGAAAGAGAACCGTGAGAAACGCCTCCCATCTGAAATAGAAGTATAGACCATTGAGATTCAATCCATTTCTTGCTATTACTTTTACAAAGTAACTTTATTTTTAAATCAAAATTAATTCGTTGTCTCGATCTAGCCTGATGTTGTCGCCGCTGCCTGGCGCCAAAGGCTTTAGGGCGGGTGGACACAACGGGATCCCCCGTGAGGTGGCAGGGGTGACTCTTGTGGGGAAGTCGGGGGGTGGAAATTAGGGCGGCGCCCCTACTGTGTGACGGCGATCGAAGCTCCATGGCCAGTGGAGTGGCTGACCTATGGTGGGCTGCTCGTCATAGATATGGCTGGCAACGATGGTTACGCATCTGTAGTCCCGTCCAGATCCATCGCGGTGTGGCCTTCAATGATCGGCGACGCGTGGAGGGACCGACGAGGGGCGGTTGGAGACTACCTATCGAAGTACCAGCGGCGGCATTCGTCTTCATGACGAGGCTCCGCACGGATCCAACCAGCTGTGAGATCGGGGTGACATGACTTTCGATGAAAATCGTGTCGACTGCGGTAATGACAGACGATGATGGCGTCTGTGACGTCGTTTCCTTCTCGAGACATCGTCATGACAGGTTGTGGCACCACTTTCGGGATGCTCCAGGTGAAATCCTAGATCTGGGCCTCCCGGATCGGACAATGACGACGTCTCTAGTGCCACTCCCTCATGGGGACATCATTTTGGAGCAACGACTGGCTGGGGGACAAGAGGAGGAACGGTGTTACATCTATCGTAAGGTGGACGATGCGTCTCGACAGCGTGGCGTAGCGGAGTTTCGGTGACGGACGCAGGTGGATGGATGCATGCAGGAGGGTGACATTGCCTGGTGTCGTGGTGGCCTCGCAAGGTGAATGGTTGATCGCTCTTGAAGATGGGACGACCATAGACGGCGGCGGCAAATCCAGAACGTGCACATGCGGTGCACCCTGCGGGTCGCCCAGACCGGGCGGTGCTATGGGCCCGACGCGGGGCAGCTGCGACAGGCCACCAGATTAGATAGTGCGGGTTTATGCGGTTCGGGCACATTATCAAGGGCGTAGGTGTTGCGACTTTGTTCACTAGATAGAAGGTTTCAGACTGATCTATATATTTATGTTGTCAGACTTTGTTAAATAATAATAAAGATGATTGTGTGCATCTGGTAATCCTCCATTTTAGAAAAAAAAATTCAATACCTAAGTTTCATTTGTGGACCATGTCGTCGTAGTTGTTAAAGGAATCTTGTATTTTTGTTATCAAGCTCAACTCGATTCATTATATCTAAGTTTCTTCTATGAAACTTTGATAAAGGTCATATAACTTTTATCTATGCAACATTTGTTGGGGTTTAAATGTAGATGACAGTTTACCAAATATATACATATACGTCTTTAGTTCTTCCTTTCCTGTACCACGGCAGGTAGGGCAAACTCTTCTTTCCAGACTTCATTGATTAGCCTCCTCTCTGACCGTCGCTCCGACGGACTGTGACGAGGAGTGAAATCTCGGTGTCTCCACTCCGATTAGTAGTTTAGGTAAAAAAAAATTCAATCCTCGCTTCTTTTCATCGAGTATGTCTTTCGGACTCCGATTCTCTTTGAGTTCATCAATCTGGTCACAGTCAACGGAGCTCTGACGTACATTCCCGTCGTCTCTTTGGAACGGTGAGGTTAGGGATCTCATCGTATGCGAGATTTGACATCAAGTGCCTTAGATCTATTCAAAGGTTTGATGTTAACGACTACGGCTTGAGGGAGTTGGTCCTTAGGACACGTGTACGAAGACTTTCCGTCATTGACAAGGCCAAACCGGCTTCGGCAGGGAAATGATGATAACAATGCTTTGACGGCTCGTTTTGTCAACGATAGTAGTTGTTTGGTGGTCTCAAATCTCGATGTAGTTTTTATTATATATTTGAAATGTTATGTATTTTCGCTTAAATTTGATAATAGATCTGGATGGAAAGAAAAAGATTTAGATGAAAGTTTGATAGGTAGTTTAGCAGGCCGGGGTGACGCGTCCCCCATCCTGTCAAAATGCTGCCACACCGGTCGCCCTCCATGTCCACGTCTCCACGAGCATCATCACCTGGTCCTCCACTCCGTCGCCGTCGCTGGCCTGCCTCCTTTCTCCCCGTCCCTCCAAGCGCCCTCCGCCGGCGTCAAGGACTAATTGCGCCACCAGAAGATGCGGCCCGACCCCGGCCGCCCGCGGCGCCCCCCGTGGAGGATCGCTGACAGGATGAGAAGCCCCCAGACGATGTGCAGAAGGTACTGAACGGTGAACGCCTTGCCCCTTGAGCACGCGCCTCCACCGCCTCGTCCGCGTAGTCTCCTGGCAGGATACTTCCACCGCGCGCACTTCGGCCTGTCGGAGCCGGAGCTCCGGCAGCTCACCGTCGACCTAGCCTGTCCTGTGCTGCCGCTTGCGGTCACACCCATTTTACAAAGGAATTTATGCCAGCTATGTTTCATTGAATAGGAAATTGTGCTATGCTTGCTTTGCTCCCGCACACTGAAGAAACTGAAGAATTGGTCGATTTGGGATTGCCTGTCAATGGACTGCTTCGGTGACACACATTCTTCCTGCTTATTTTGCAGGTTTCTGCAGCGCTTGATGCTCTTGTGGACATTGCCGATGGAAGAATAGATATCCACGTCCTCATGGCTCTTGCAGCATTTGCTTCTGTGTTTATGGGGAACCCATTGGAGGGTGGCCTGCTTCTTGCAATGTTCAGCTTGGCTCATACCGGTATATATGTTGACAAATACTGAAGCTCTGCCCATAGTAGCTCCTATTTGTGTGCACACTATATGCTTATTTTATTTGTTTATTACAGCCGAAGAATACTTTACAAGGAAGTCCATGGTTGATGTGAGAGAACTGAAGGAAAACCATCCAGAATTTGCACTGTTATTGGAAACGAGTGGGGACGAGTCAACACGGTTTTCTAATTTAAGTCATACCAAGGTTCCTGTACACGACCTTAAAGTGGGTTCTCATATTTTGGTCAGAGCTGGTGAGGTGTGTTTTTTTTTTTTTTTACAAAGTCCAGTCCTTGTATCTCCAAGTTTTGTTTCATTGCATCATGTCTTCATGGTTGATAGTTATCTTGATTTTTCTATCTCTTTTTGATGGATTTTCTTTTAGTGTTTCTAGCAGCACAGTGATACTCCCTCCCTTCCAAAGTAGATGATGTTTTAGCCTTGCTTTTTTTGTTCTAGACATGATTTTTTTATATACAATTTCGGGGCAAATATTTAGCAATACTCTCTGTTATGTCCTCTGTTTAATGCATATGCTAGAGTTACCAAGAAGACTGTACTTTTATGAGGGCTAGTATATAGTCTCTTAAAACTCATTTCTTAATTTTCTTGCCAAGAGTTCAAACGTCATTAAATTGGAACAAAGGGAGTATACCCTAGTATCTTCTTTTCTCATGTTTTTTTCATTCTTCTGGCTCATATTGTTCGGATCTCTATCTCACTGTGGTGCAGTATTCTTGTATTCCATAGGCCGTGCCTGTCGATGGAGAAGTTTACCAAGGTTCATCGACAGTCACTATCGAACACCTCACTGGTGAAACGAAACCTCTTGAAAGGACGGTGGGGGATGCTATACCAGGTGGTGCTAGGAACCTGGAAGGAATGGTGATAGTACAGGTTGTGTTCTTTCTCTCTTCACCGAGGAGACTTTTTTTCCATTATGTTTTGTTCTCTAGTCCCAGGATAGTTCATTTTTCTTAGATGGTTTATTTAATGATTTCATTACGTTAATACTCCACAAACACTATTACCAATATTGTTGATGGAACTCTTTAGTAGATTTTATTCGATGTTTTTTTATTTGAGAAATAGCAATGGCTGCTTGGTATGACAAAATCAATAAAATCAATATCCCTATTCATGGTTGCTACATTATAGCCAGTCCAGATCAGACTATGTCTGGCTTACTAGGGAAGCATTTTTCTTCTCCTGGATTACAGACTATGCCTACCTTATGGATTGCATCCCAACGAGGAAACCTGACAAAATCTGGATCATCACAGTTGCTTGAAGCACCCCGGGAGGCGCTTGCTCTCCATGCATAGGCTCTGTGGTGGCTTCCTAAAAAGCCAAATCAAAAGCCTGTGCGTCTGGTTTGGTGGCTGCCTTTTTTCAATGGAAAACCAAGAGGAAGCCCAAACAAATAAAACCTTAGGCCATTTCATTGCTATCTATAAACCATTCAAAAACTGAGATCCACCAGTGCATTTTGACTTAGAAATCCCCATCAGCCATGTATTTCTTATGGAGCAATTGGCATAGCATAGAGTTATCCTTCTGGACAATCTTCCACATCCATGTGTTGATTAGGCGTAGGTTCATTATTCTGGTAAGCACCTCAGACATTATATTTGTTAGATCTGCAATCACTCCAACTTATCTTGTGATATCTGAACTTACCTACCAGGTCCTTGCCAGAAGACTATTATCCTGTATTAACCTGATCGAGTCCATGTCTTTATATATGCCGTCGGTCAACAGATTAAGCCCCATTGTGTACATAGGAATGCTGCTCAAGCACTAATTGTTAAGGATCAGTTTATCCCCTGAAGACAGCAATTTACTCTTCCAAATGCATAACCTTTTTGTCAACTTGTTAATCATTCCTTCACTTGGGAATGTTCATGCTTTTGTTTGACATTGAATCACCCTTTTGCAGGTGACCAAGTCATGGGAGGATTCAACACTCAACAGAATTGTCCAGTTGACTGAAGAGGGCAAGATAAACAAGCCAAAGCTGCAAAGATGGCTAGACGAATTTGGAGAGCACTATAGCAGAGCTGTTGTTGTACTGTCTTTAATGGTTGCACTACTGGGACCATTACTCTTTAAGTGGCCTTTTTTCGGTAACTCAGGTATTCCTCTAATGTCACAGTACATTACATGCTTCAGTAATTTGTGTTGGACTGCATATTTTTTCCTTTTGTATTTTGACTTGGTACTTCTCCAATAGAGAATGCTATGTCTTGGAAAACCATAGCACTGATTGTTTGAAAAATTATACTGAACTGGTACACTTGGCTCTAGCATTGAACTTTCTGTGTTCCAATTTTATTTAGTTTGTAGGGGTTCAATTTACCGTGGATTGGGGCTTATGGTGGCTGCATCTCCATGTGCATTGGCGGCTGCTCCCTTAGCATATGCCACTGCTATCAGTTCTCTTACAAGGAAGGTATTGCTTGAATCTTGAAGTCTTTCTTTATCTATATTGGTTATTTCTTCATTCAATGTAAGACATTGCCATTTCAGCTTCTAAATTTCACGAGAGCATTTGGTACTTAATCCAGATTGTTTTTGTCAGGCTAGTTTTGATCCACTTTTCTTTAATGGTATGTACTTTTATTGTATGCACAACTGGTGGTAGAGATCAGAGGATATTAATCTGAATCTTCTATTGAAATGATTGGTGTTGCACCTATGAAGTGCCTACTGGTAGTTTGTCCTTGATGTCTTCCGATAATTTACTATGACCTTTTTATTAGATGAACTTCTTTCTTCAGAATTTTTCTGGTATTTTGATTTCATTCAAGCTCATCTTTGCTCCTTCTGTAGGGAATTTTGTTGAAAGGCGGGCATGTCTTAGATGCTCTTTCGGCTTGTCAGTCTATTGCATTTGACAAGACAGGCACATTAACAACCGGGAAGCTTATGTGCAAAGCAATCGAGCCCATTCATGGACATTTGGATGTGAGAAATGGTCATAACGTTTCTTCTTGCTGTACTCCGAGCTGTGAAAGTGAAGCTCTAGCAGTTGCCGCAGCCATGGAGAAAGGAACAACCCATCCTATTGGGAGGTAAGATAATGGATAACTTTCTTAAACATGTTTGTTTTGTTCATTTGAGTACATTTTTATAAAGTAGAACTCTACCACACTTGGGAATGCCAGGCATGACTTGGATCTAAGTTGTTATGGCCCAATATAATGGCATGCTCTAGGCCAAGCATGGCATGCTTAGTATATTGTGTTTGCTGTTGTCTATTAGGACATTGTAAAAAATGATGTTGGATATTTATTGGTTTTATTTTGTTTGGGGATGATTTCTTTTTGGGAACGTTTCTTGTTCAAGATGATGACACCAAAGTTAAACAGTTTAGTTTTACAATTACTTTGAAAATCTACTCTTCTATCATGAATTCATGGTTACGTACATCCACCACTTGCACATGATTTAATTGAAAAAACATAGGCTGCTGTGCACAGCACACAATGCTATTAAACGTGAAACCATGTCAGGATGGGTCTTGGTACTATTTAGTCAGCTTGACTAAGTATATGACAATATAAAACATAAAACTTGCTGATGATATCAACTTAGGCTTGGCTTATCCCTGAAGCCTGAAAATTCCTATTCTGGAAAAATTAGGCATGGTTCTTGCTTGATTTTCCTCGTTGTAAGATGCTAGCTCACTCAAGAATAGGATTCCCCTTTTGGTTTCTGTATCAGCTGGCTTCCTGGCCCATTCTGGTTTCATGCAATTCTTATTTCTGTGTTTCTCATAGGCACTAGGGCTGCCTTGCACTGAATCAGCATGATTCCTGGTTGGCTTGCATGACACTGAGCTTGTGCACTGAGGAGGCAAAAATAACACTTGCCTGCCATTTTAAATTTGATGTTAAATTGTCTTTCCCCACCATTTTAGAGAACCGAGCGTTGCTCAGTTGGCTTCACGCGCGAGTGCATGCTCAGCTTGTTTGGGTTCGAGGCCTGGCTTTCCTGGGGAGTGCTTATGGATATTTGTAAACAAAAATGCAACAGGTACTAGTGTGTCTTGGTCGGAGTTTTTATTCCCACAATTTTAAGCATAATGTTGAGGCTTTCAAGGTATGAATTTGCTCTTGATCTTCACTGGTCAAGCATGGACACAAATTTGCTTCATGAGTGCCTGAAAAACAACGGCGGAGCTATGTGCATCATTGGGGTGGCCATGGCCCCCCAACCTTGAGATAATCACTGAAGAAAATAATATTTTAGGGTCTTCAATACAAGAAAGTGTACTAACTAGCCCCCCCCCCCCCCAAACATTCATGTTTTCTCTTTAGACCCCCCTGCCATCTTGGTCTAGCCCCGTCACTGCGAACAAGGAAACCCTGGTGCAGCAGTAAAGTTGTTGCCTTGTGACCATGAGGTCACGGGTTCAAGTCTTGGAAATAGCTGTTAGAGTATTACATATATAGCCATGTAACCTTTTTGTATTTATCCCGTTGTATAAGGGGTTTCTTGCATATATTCCACACCTGTACATGTATATATACTGGCCTTTGGCCTCCTGGAAATACAAGTTGCATATTTCCTAACATGGTATTAGAGCTAGGTCAATTTTTACACGTCGCAACTCGTGTGATTGATCCTCTGTCGCGCTGCGGCTGCTTCTCTCATCTGCCGCCGGTTCCTCGTCTGCTCCCGCTGATGTTCCGGATCGGTCTCCACGGAGCCGCCGGGACTCCTCGCTCGACGCTGCTCCCGCTGCTGTTCCGGATCGGTCTCCACGAAGCCGCCGGGACTCCTCGCTCGACGCTCCTCCCGCTGCTGTTCCGGATCGGTCTCCACGAAGCCTGCCTGCTCCTTGCCGAGTCCTGCCTCGATCTGTTCCTGCCGCTTGCAGCTGCCCGCCCTTGCTGATTCCCTCTCGGATCCCGCGTCGCCCATGCCTCCCCCCTTTTTTCTATCCCGATTGGATCGGCTGCTCTGCCCCGCTGCTGCCAACCACCACAACCGGTCTCCCCGCCGCCGCCAACCATCACGATCGGCTGCTCTGCCCCGCCTCCGCCAACCACCACGCCCGGTCTCCTGATTGGATCGGCTGCTCTGCCCCGCCGCCGCCAACTCCTGCTGCTGCTCCTGTGTCGTTTTGGGCTCCCTGCTGCCACCCTCAACGGATTTAGCGCTGCCCTCGACGGATTCAGCGTTGCCCTCGACGGATTTGTCTAGGCTCTGGCCTGCTTGTTGACCAAAAAAAAGTCCAAAAAAAAATGTCGACAGCATCAGGCTATGTTGCAGTTCCTCGCTGTCCGGTGATCTTTGATGGCACTAACTACATCGAGTTTGTTGGCTTCATGCGCATTCATATGCGTGGCATTCGTCTCTGGGGCATTCTTTCTGGCGAGGTCCGTTGTCCGTCGTGTTCGGCTCCACCTATGGCCCCTACTCCGCCGATGCCACCGATTCTTGCTGCCGATGCTGATTAGGCTGCGCAGGATGCAGCTAAGCTCGCCGATGAGGTTGCCGTCCGTGCTTATGATGAGCAGTTTTCGACTTATGAGGAGGCTCTTCCGGCTTATCACGAGGCTCTTTCTGCTTACACTCAGTGGCTTGATGAGGATGCCCGTGCGGCAGCTGTTCTCACTGCTAGTGTCCTGCCTCAGTTTGCCTCTGAATTCTTGGGGCTCCCTACCGTATCTGAGATGTGGACCCGCCTTCGTCAGCGTTATCAGCCCTCTGGTGATGCCCTATATCTGTCTGTGGTCCGACAGGAACATGCTCTTCAGCAGGGTTTCAGTGTTGATGATTTCTATGCACAGAGTTCTGCCATCTAGCGTCAACTTGATTCTCTCCGCACTGTTGTTTGTCGTACTTGTCAGTGTTGCCAGGCTGTGCGGGCTGATTTGGAGTTTCATCGTGTCTACGAGTTCTTGTCTCGGCTCCGTAAGGAGTTTGAGCCCCGACGTGCCCAGTTGTTTGCTCGTGGTCGTATCTCCCTCATGGAGGCGCTTTTTGAGATCCGTGCTGAGGAGACTCGCCTATGTAGCGCTGGTCTACTGGAGGTTCCTATGTGCTCGCTGTTCGAGTTCCTGCTATGTCACCTGCTGCATCGACTCCATCCCGCTCCAGTGCTCCTCCGCTCTTGCCTACTCCTATAGGCGGTCAGGGTCGGCCTCGTCCTCACTGTGGCTACTACAATATGGATGATCATGTTGAGTCTCAGTGCTTCCAGAAGAAGAAGCACCTGCGTAAGGCGCGATCATCAGCTTCAGGGTCTTCTTTGCCATCTGCAGCCACTGCTTTGACTGAGCAGGATATTCTACGACTTAAGCGTCTGCTCGCCGCTTCAGGTTCTGCTTCGACAGGTACTACAGGTTCTATGACTGATGCTTCCCGCACTGAGCAACCACCCTCTACACAGTCAGGTACATCCTCGTGGGTCCTGGACTCCGGAGCTTCTTTTCATATGTCTTCTCATTCTTCCAATTTGTCCTCTCTTAAATCTCTTGATTTTCCTGTTCATGTACTCACTACTAATGGTACTCCTCTTCCTGTTGCTAGTTAAGGCAATCTTACCACAACTTCTTATTCTGTTCCTGATGTTGCTCATGTTCTCGACTTACCATGAATCTTTTTTCTGCTGGTCAACTTACTGATTCTGGTTGTCACGTCATCCTTGACGTTGACTCTTGTTCTGTCTAGAATCGTCAAACGCACACTTTGGTTGGGGCTGGCCCTCGCCGCCGTGACTCTCAGGGTCTTTGGGAGCTTGACTGGCTGCATGTTCCTTCCGCTACCAACACTCTCGCCAGTCCATCAACTTCTGTCGCTTCAGCTACCAGCTCCTTCCAGCAGTGGCATCATCGACTTGGTCATCTTCGTGGTTCTCGTTTGTCGTCATTAGTTCGTCAAGGTCTTCTGGGGTCTGTCTCAGGAGATGTCTCTTTAGAGTGTCGGGGTTGTCGGCTTGGCAAACAAATTCAGTTGCCGTATCCTACCAGTGAGTCAGTGTCCCAGCGTCCTTTTGATTTAGTCCACTCTGATGTATGGGGTCCGGCTCCCTTTGCTTCGAAAGGGGGTCATCGATACTATATTATTTTTATAGATGATTTCTCTCGCTACAATTGGCTATATTTTATGACTTCTCGCAGTGAAGTTCTATTCATATATAAGCGTTTTGTTGTCATGGTTCACACTCAGTTCTCTTCACCTATTCGTATGTTTCGTGCTGACTCCGCTAGCGAGTATATTTCCAGGATGTTGCGTGGTGTTCTTGCTGAGCAAGGGACTCTTTCTCAGTTCTCTTGCTCTGGTGCTCATGCTCAGAATGGCGTGGCTGAACGCAAGCATCATCACCTTCTTGAGACGGATCGTGCATTGATGATCGCTGCTTCTCTCCCGCCTCACTTTTGGGCTGAGGCAGTCTCCACCTCCCACTATCTCATCAATCTCCAGCCATCCGCTGCTCTACAGGGTGGTGTTCCTTTTGAGCGTCTTTTTGATCATTCTCTTGATTATTCGACGCTTCGGTTGTTTGGTTGTGTTTGCTATGTTCTTCTTGCCCCTCGCGGACGCACCAAACTGACTGCTCAGTCTGTTGAGTGTGTCTTCTTAGGCTATAGTGATGAACATAAGGGCTATCGGTGCTGGGATCCTATCGGTCGTCGGATGCGCATTTCTTGGGATTTGACTTTTGATGAGTCTCGTCCCTTCTATCCGCGTCCATCTTCCTCGACTTTTTCAGTGGAGGATATCTCTTTTCTCATCTTTCCTGACACACCTATCACTCCCTCCGAGCCTTTATCTATCTGTCCTACTAACTCTGCTTCTCCACCTATTGCTGATGATTTGCTGCCACCATCTCCCATGGTTTCCTCATCTCGCATGTCACCAGATTCTGCACCTTCATCTCCGGTGCTTTCTTCGTCTCCACCCCCTGATTCTACCTCGACGATTCCTCCTCGTATTCTTCCATCTTTTCCTCAGTATTATACTCGTCGATCACGTACTATGGATGTATCTACTGATGTACCCTCCTCGTCTCAACCTACCTAAGGCTTACGTTCTCGTCTGCTTCCACTTGTTGATCGCTATGATTTTTCAACCGCTGGTGTTGCTGTTATTGAGCCGACTTCTTATCGCCATGCTGTTGTTCATCCTGAATGGCAGTTTGCGATGGCCGAGGAGATTGCTGCCCTTGAACGCACTGGTACATGGGATCTTGTTTCTCTTCCTCCCAGTGTTCGTTCCATCACTTGTAAGTGTGTCTACAAGGTTAAGACTCGTTCCGATGGTTCTCTTGAGCGCTACAAAGCTCGTCTTGTGGCTCGTGGCTTTCAGCAGGAGCATGGTCGTGATTACGATGAGACTTTTGCTCCTGTGGCCTATATGACCACTATTCGTATACTTCTTGCCGTGGCCTCTACACGTCACTGGTCTGTATCTCAGCTTGATGTTAAGAATGCCTTCCTTAATGGTGAGCTGCGTGTGGAGGTCTACATGCAACCACCACCTGGGTATTCTGTTCCTGATGGCATGGTATGTCGTCTTCGTCGCTCTCTCTATGGCCTTAAGCAAGCTCCCCGCGCCTGGTTTGAGCGTTTTGCCTCTGTGGTGACTGCCGCTGGATTTTCAGCGAGTGCTCATGATCCAGCGTTGTTTGTCCATCTTTCACCTCGGGGACAGACTCTTCTTCTCTATGTTGATGATATGATCATCACTGGTGATGACCCCGAGTATATTGCCTTTGTAAAGGCCCGTCTTAATGAGCAGTTTCTTATGTCTGATCTTGGACCTCTTCGCTACTTTCTTGGGATTGAAGTCTCTTCTACCTCTGATGGATTTTTTATATCTCAGGAAAAGTATATACAGGATCTTCTTGCTCGTGCTGCTCTTACTGATGAGTGCACTGTTGAGACTCCCATCGAGCTCAATGTTCATCTTCGTGATACTGATGGTGACCCCTTGCCTGATCCGACGCGTTATCGTCATCTTGTCCGGATATCTCTTACCCGGTTCATATTCTGAGTCAATTTGTTTCTGCTCCTACTTCAGTTCACTATAGTCACCTCCTTCGTGTTCTCCGGTATCTTCGGGGCACGATCTCTCACCGTCTATTCTTTCCTAGCTCCAGTTCTTTACAGCTTCAGGCCTATTCGGATGCTACGTGGGCTAGCGATCCCTTCGATCGCCGTTCACTTTCTGCTTACTGTGTTTTTCTTGGTGGTTCTCTCATTGCCTGGAAGACAAAGAAACAGACTGCAGTTTTCCGTTCGAGTGCAGAGGCTGAGTTACGAGCTATGGCTCTTTTGACGGCAGAGGTGACTTGGTTACGGTGGTTACTTCAGGATTTTGGTGTTTCTGTCACTACACCTACCCTGCTTTTATCTAACAGTACAGATGCTATTAGCATTGCGCGCGATCTTGTGAAGCATGAGCTCACCAAGCATATTGGTGTTGATGCTTTCTATGTGCACGCTAGTGTGCAAGATCAGGTTATTGCTCTTCAGTATGTGCCTTCCGAGTTATAGTTGGCTGATTTTCTGACGAAGGCCCAGACTCGAGCGCAACATGGCTTCTATCCCTCCAAACTCAGTGTTGTTAATCCACCATGAGTTTGGGGGGGGGGTGTTAGAGTATTACATATATAGCCATGTAACCTTTTTGTATTTATCCCGTTGTATAGGGGGTTTCCTGCATATATTCCACACTGTACATGTATATATACTGGCCTTTGGCCTCCTGAAAATACAAGTTGCATATTTCCTAACAATAGCCTCTTGCACAAATGTAGACCGCATACAAAAGACCCAAAGTGGTCGGACCCTTCCCCGAACCTTGCGCAAGCAGGAGCTACTTGCACCGGGCTGCTCTTTTTAATGCCTGAAAAAACATAATACATCTGTGACATGTTGCAATAGATATCTGTGAAGTTAGAGTAAATTCTACTTTGTAGTTTGTACCCCTAAGTGTCCAAAATTGGCAGAAAGTACCCCATTTAAAAGATTGACCACTTTGTATTTAGTGCTGCCTTTTCCACTTTGTACATGATTTATCAGTATGTGCGGAATCTGACAGATGGGGCCCTACTGATGTGGCATCTACTCCCTCAGTTCCTAAATATAAGCCTTTTTAGATATTTCAATAAGGACTACAAATTTAGACACTTAGGGGTACAAAGGGGAATTTCCTCATGAAATTAATAAAATACAATGTTTACTCGAGCGGATGGGAATGGCTCCGGCTGGGCGAGGTGGATGGATTGTTCGGGTGCGGCATGCTGAAGATGGATTGAGAGGATCATGACAGGAATGATGATTATAGAACGAGGTCGACTGAAAAACAAATTGATTAAAGCAACTTAAACCCTAAAACCTATGCTCTCATACCATGTGTGGAACACGACTTCTACATTCCAGGGGCTCAAGCCCAATATATACAATACATGTACATGTGTTGTATATGTTAAAGTGTATATGTGGATTGTCTAGTCCTTTCCATCAGTTCGGACTTTTTGTTGCATTGGCTAGTGCATAAAGCTTAACATGGTATCAGAGTCCAAGGTCTCGAGTTCAAGTCGTATAGGCCTCTTGAGCCATACCTCCGCGTCTATCCACGTGTTGACTTTCCGCATCACACGTGAGAGAGGGTGTTGAAGTGTATATGTGGATTGTCTAGCCCTTTCCATCAGTTGGGACTTTTGGTTGCATTGGCTAGTGCATGAAGCTTACCAGTATAAGGATACCAAAAACAGCTATAATACATATCTAACATAATATATCACAGGCAGTTGACACACTGAGTTTATGATTCATAGGGCAGTGTTAGATCACTATGTTGGGAAGGACAAGGACCTCCCAAATGTTGTTCTACAAAGCTTCGAGTGCTTACCTGGTAGAGGAGTTTTTGCTACTTTAAGCATCACAAAGGTAATGTGTACATCCGCAATATCTTTCAACCAGCAAAGTCATCTTGAATCATTAGATATATCAAGCAAATATTTTCTGTTGTTATATGAGATTTCGTATATTTGATTTCAACAACGAACATGAATTCATTTCTGTACATAAATAACTTTTTAATAAAATGGCAGTAGGAAACTCTCTTACTGTTCTGGAGTAAAAAAATAATGAACAGCGAGGGTTGGTTTTTATATCCTGACGTGTTTATTCCATCTCAATTATTCGAGAAACGGAAGGAAAACAATTGTAAAATACGTTTTCTTTGCTCGAAAGTTAATTTCGACAGTATTAAGAGATTAAGAAAGAAGCCGTATAGCACACCTATCTTCATGCTCTTTGAAGCTGACTGTTTTCATTGAATGACGCATTGAAGACTAGCAGTTGTTTTGTTTAGTCAGTTTTGAGTACTGGGAAGAGTTGGATCTTTAATTCCTAGCTTGGTCTCTCATGTACCTGTGTTATAGGCATCAAATAATGAAAGCAAACTCTCTACGGCCGCTATTGGTTCTGTGGAATATATTTCTTCACTATACAGATCAAATGGTGAATGTGAGCAAGTGAAAGAGGCAATAGAAGGTTCTGCATATGGTCCTGAATTTGTCCAAGCTGCTCTATTAATGGATAAAAAGGTGAGATAAATTAGAGTAAAACCTTCTCATTTCGCAGCATGCTTCTCCCTGTTTATTTTCGATATCCTTTTTATGTTGTTGCGCAGATATTTGTCTTCATGTTTGATGGATGCATTCATGTATAACTAGGGAAATTATAAATAAATTCTGTCTTTATTGTTGTTTTTATAATCTATAAGGTGGATTGGAGTCCAGGCTGTCAAATGCTGATAAGTTGTGTTATAGGACTCGCGGTGAACGATTTCAAACTTTTAGGACCTACTTGACACACTTGGAGTACTTTTAGGACCTCCAGTGTATTTTACTCTTTATTAAAATATACAAAAGCACTGTTAGTACATAGTGGTGTACACAAGTTTGAGTAATTGTTAGTGTGTGGAGTAGGAAACCTAAGACATACGCTCTGTCCGGGCATACTTTCAAGGTACATTTCATGGAAAATGAAATTAAACCAGCTAATTCCGCTATATACTGTGTGGAGATGGGATGTTTTTTTAGTTAATGTAAGATAAAATGGTATTACTTATCTGATCATTTAGATTCGTTGACTTTTCGTGGCCTCAGCAATTAAATCACTCATGCCCCATCTATTTATAGAACAATTCAGGTTGGACATTTGAACCACAAAAGCTGCCCAGCTGGCTAAACATTTGGTCCATCTACTATGGATAGCCTGTTTGTTTTGTACCCCTCCGTCCACAGTTCTAAGATGTTATGGATATTTCAATATAGACCACATGCGGACTGAAATGAGTGAACAAACACACTATACATCTGATTCAAATAAAAGTTTGACATCTTATATTTGTGAACGGAGGGAGTACCTTCTTTAGGTCTTTGGCCCTGATAAAATTTTAATCCTACTGTGACTGCATTTGGCCTGACTTCAAAAATAGAGTCCGGACCTATGCTTGCAGTCTCAACAGCAGTGTGTTGCTTTATTTGATCTGGCCAATGGCAAGAAGCTCCACTTGACCACCTCAGCTCATATTGTGCCAGTTTCTTCTGGCAAATGTGTCATTACCATATAAAATGTAGGTTATGTAAGAACTACCCTCCAATGCATTATTTATTCGCTGATTGATTTTTTTTCCAGATGACCCTTTTCCACTTCGAGGATGAACCCCGTCCTGGTGCCTGTGAAGTTATATCCACCTTAAGAGAGAAAGCAAAACTTCGCATCATGATGCTCACTGGAGATCATGAATCTAGTGCTCTGAGAGTTGCTAAAGCTGTTTGTATTGATGAAGTGCACTGCTGTTTGAAGCCAGAGGACAAACTGAATAAAGTAAAATCAGTTTCAAGGCGAGGTAGTTCATATCTTCTTTTCTATTTTATTTTGAACCGAAGCTCAGTATCCCATTACTACCAAATTTCAGTTCTGCGATTATATCGGGCTCTTTTAGTTTTCTCATATGTTATTTAATTACCGATATATCTTTTTTTTTAAAAGGAGGATGACCCCCGGCCTCTGCATCTGGAAGATGCATGCAGCCACAATTATCAATATATCTGTCCATAATTTAATCACAGTTGTTGCTTTCTACACGATTTTTGCCATCATGCTGGTTCTCCCTGATTCAAACCAATAATTCTAAATGTTGTCTTCCAACTTCAGATTACTAGTGTGATGTTAACTAAGACCTAACAGCTACGACTTCAGCATCTTTTACCCATAACAAAACATTTCTTGTGTATAACTGAATTGTTGTATCCTTGAAACATTGTGCACTTCTCAACTATGCATCGTTAGAGGTTCTTTTCTGCCAGCCAATATGATTAGTAAGCGACGCGTGTGATTCACTTCGCTCCTTTGTTGGAGAGGGAAGGTACATTGCCTCATTATTATTTTTCCTCTGTATTTGTTTCCAGGTGGGAGTTTAATAATGGTCGGCGATGGTATAAATGATGCGCCAGCTCTTGCAGCTGCAACTGTCGGTGTCGTTCTAGCTCAACGTGCGAGTGCAACAGCAGTAGCTGCTGCAGATGTTCTGTTGTTGCAGGATAATATCTGCGGGGTGCCATTTTGTATTGCTAAAGCTCGTCAAACAACTTCACTGGTATTGTCACTTATGGGCATCACTGCAAAACACATTTTCCTGAGATATAACGTTTCTGGTTCTTACACTTTAGGTTCATCCTTACAGGTCAAGCAAAGTGTAGGGCTTGCCCTAACTTGTATCCTTCTTGCTGCGCTTTCGTCTGTCTTGGGATTTCTTCCTCTTTGGTTAACGGTGAGTTCTCTCTTCCATTCCATGCGGTAGAGTACCTTGCTAATACACCTGTGGTTCAATGAATTTTGACGAATGATTGAGGTAGTGACCAAGTCCTAAAAATGGCAGGTGATAAATTTAAAAAATTAGAGCTAAAAGCTAAAGAAATTTACATTCGAGAGCGAAACGCTACAAAAAAAGTTGGGCAAGCATCATCCATAATGTTGTTATGCTGTGAAGACAATTAGTAAAGCTAGATTAGGCCGTAAGCTTATTTTTTTTATTGGAAACTTTGGTAGTTCCATTCGAAATGCTACCACCGGATATGTGAGCAAAACAATGCAGGTACTTGTTCATGAAGGAGGAACCCTTCTTGTCTGCTTGAACTCGATACGAGCACTCAATGCCCCTACATGGTCTTTGGTAGATGAGATCCGACAACTAGTTGACGGCCTGAGGAAGTATATCTCGGCAAGGTTGAACAGCTCCTCAAATTATGCAGCTCATACTGCCCCGTTGTAGGTTTTTGTAGCGACAAATATCTACATGAACCGTTGGGATTTAGGTGGAGGGGTTGTGGACCTAATATTTTTGGCTGTACTCAGCTCACCACCATGTAAGTAATTAAATAAACAATGCTGATCATCCTGTAACGAAACATCTGATCAGGCTTGTTCGATCACCTGTAAATATTTTACTCCTGGAGTCAGTACTGTGCTTGGTCCTTGAATTATTGTCCGTGTCTCGGTTTAGGTCTTGACTAGCGCAAGAGCCCGTGCGCTGCAACGGGGTAACAAAATTATGTATTCGTCACTTATACAATTGCTTCGTCTCATCATTGTCATCAATCCATTCATCCTTCCGTCTTTTTGTAAGTTTCCATTCACCCTTTTGCAAGTTTTATTATGTATACGCCCTTGTGGTTTCCATCATCATATGGAGCAAATGCGTAGTGGGTAATTTGTGTCAATTTTAAGGATTAATTTAATGACGTACGGGCAGAAGTTATTTGTGTTTTATTATTAGGTAAATAATTAGTACTGTATAAACTAATGAAATGGTATATGATACTGAATCCACGGTAGGGAGCTGCATTGCTGATGAAAACATGCTCACAAACTCAAAGTAGACACATGGATGTGTGGGTGCTGTTCTTCCATTTGTTATTTGAATTGTAGTGTTATGTAGTTCTGCCCCCTTAGTACATGCTAGCCCTCGTTTCTATATACTCTGCATATTAGGTTTGTCTTAAGTTAAACTTTGTAAACTTAGACCTGGTCATGTTTATAGCAAAAATATATTAACATCTACATACCAAACTAATACAAGATTTGTCATCCAATATATTTTCATGTCATACATATTTGTTATTGTAACTGTTTGTATTGTTTTTTAAAAACTTGACCAAACTTTCTAAAGTTCATTTAGAACAAAGCTAATATGCAGAGTAAACAAAAGCATATGAATTATATATTTAGGACACCAATGCACATATAATCTTCCCTGCGAGGGGTAAACCAAGCGAATGATCATTCCTCCAGCCAGGTAGGAATGAACGCGCACTTTTATTTGCTAAATAAAACCACTCACGCTCTAGAATTGCCATGCGAAAACATATAATTTTTTGTAATGTTGTTGTATAAGGATTTGTCAAGTTCTAATGTAAAAAATGCCATGTTCTATAAAATATTATCAGAAAATTGCCTTCTGCAGAAGAGTAATTGTCATGCGTTTTCGAGGATTTTTCCTGATTGCAACATGGAGAATTGTCAGACAAAAAAAATGATGAAAATTACCATACTGGTTGAAGGGAATTGCCATGCTACGTCAATGAAAAAAGGTGAAACTTGACAAGCTCTAAACAACAGAAATTGCCACCACAAATATATTCGCTCAGAGGGGAGTGTGGGGTTGAATGTTTTAGGATTCGCTCGAAAACACTGAAATATGACGTTCGCTCGAAAACACTGAAATACGAGGGGTCCAACGTGTCTGAGGGCGTTCGCTCGAAAACACTGAAATATGACGTGAACTCATAGCTGTTGGTGCTATTTATTGCCCCCTTATGTCTTGGAGATTGTTGATAGAAACAACTATGGACTGATTTGTTTGCTAGTGCACATAGCGAGAAATAGTCCATGAAAATCCGAGAAGAATACTATGACAGAGGGAATATATTATATCCAGAAGTTTGAAGAATTTCAACGAAGATTATCTGCACAAGAGAAGGTCTATCTCAAAAAGAGAAGACACCGAGAAGGATGTGAGAAGAGATTGACCCCTTGAAATATTGCTGATGCAAAGCGATTGACCCCTTGAAATATTGCTGATGCAAAGCGATTTTCATTTGGTGTGTCCAAAGAAGAATGACCGCAGCTGAAGCATGACAATGAAGCGAAACTGTAGTATTTATTTCATTGTTATTCTTTCTCTTATTTGACTCATAATACCATCGTACTATTAAGAGGGGTATATATTCTTAAAACTTACGTCCAGTGTGATGCTTAGCTGAAACCTCAGTCCAAGAACCATCTATACTCAGTTTAACCCAGCATGCCGGGGGAGCAATCCATCTCCTAGGAACTATTGCAGGTGTTAACACATGCTTAGTATTCTGAAACTTCTTTTGTTTATCTTACTATGACAATGCCCATGTGTTGTAATGGAATATAAATATTCTAGTACGTTAGCTTGTGATTTACCTGATCATATTAATATAATTATGTAAATAAATACTTATCAAATCCTACCCATGATTTACTTTATATTTTGATGTGAAGTTTGGTACGTAAATTAAAGTGAAATTAGTTCAGAAGGTAAGGAATTAAGGTGATTGATAATTTCAGTGCCTTGGCTTTGGTTAGTAGTTTAGATTAGGGTTTCAATTCTCACAGAGACGACGTTCGGCCAGATGGCGACGCTTCTTCTTCTAGTTGGTCTTCCGGGTTCCGATCTTCCCCTAGTTCGTTCGTCTGGACGGATTCGACGAAGCTCCGACATAGATTTTTTTTCATTCCCTTGGAGAGGTGAGGCTAGGGTTTCTCATTGTGTGTGTGCGACGACGAGGTTTGGTGTCAGGCATAGTTTATGATTTAAGGGTTCAATGAAGATAACTACGGTTGTAGGACGCCGATTCTTATAGGCATGTGCATAAAGACTTTCTGGTTGTTATCGATAAGATCAAGCCGACTCTTGTAGAGGAGTGGAGGCAATGACACGTCGGCGACTCATTCTTGCGGAGGTAGTGGTCATTCATGGTCTAAGGATCTCGATGTAATTTTTATTATGTTTGGAATGCTTTGTATTTCTAATGTACTTAATAAATTCATATGCCCCTTTTCTTAAAATAATAATATATGACTAGTGCACAAATTGATACGGAGGTTGAGGGTCTATCGTCATTGTTAGAAAAGAACGATATTGAAGTGATATTTTCTCCCACGGGTATATATACATAGTATTCGATGGGCTAGCTGTGTAAAAATAATTGAATATTGGAATGTTGTAGCTTGACCCGATTCACTCTGGCTCATCTGCATCCGATGAACAGTAAAAAGAGTAGTATAAAAAATTGAATTCTTTTGTTGTCCAAGATGGTCAAATGTGTGATGTTCATGTAAAATTTCGGGTGTTTGGATATTCAAGGAGCTGATGGCAAAAAATATAAATTTTAGGTGTGAGAGAAATTTTTAAAAACAACACTATTTGTCTTTTTTGGCACGAGCTCTTTCAACATCCAAACTTTCCAGCATTTCACACGGGCACACCATCCTTAAGCATCTTGCACCGTAACAAATACCAGATCTTTTAAACCTTTTTGCGATTGAAAACGACTCGCCCGTGCTGCTCTCGTGGGCGGCCGGGCGAAACCCTAGCCGTCGCCCACAAGCACCCCTCCCCCGCCTCCCCCCTCCTCGCCGCCACCGGAGGGCTCCGCCAGGCGAAGCCCGACCGGCGTCGGTGGCGGCGGGGACACCTTCCCTCCTCCCCTGGTGGCCTGTGGCGTGAGACGCGGCTCGCGGGTGGGGAACGCGGCGCTTGCGCGGGGCGGGGCGGCGGTGTCTCCGGCGGCCGTGCTGCGACGCGGCTGTGCAGAGGAGCTGCGGTGGCTTCATGGACCTGGTGGCGGGGCGTGCTGGTGCTGCGGGTGGCGGGGCAGCTGGCTTCGGCAGCGGTTTCGTCAGATCCGAGCAAGCGGCGATGAGGGCTGCGGTGGCGTGGGCTAAGGGCGGTTCCTGGCTTGGCCGGGCTGGCCTCTGGTGTGGTCAGGCGTGCGCGGCGTTCTTCCTGGATCGGGCGCTGGGATCGAGGGAAGCGGTGCGGGATGGGCAGCAGCCTGGCATGGCTGTTGCTCCGGCCGTGGGTGACGGCATGGGGAGGTTCGACGGGTGGTGGCCTCCCGGTGGCGCGACACTTCACGGCGGCTCGGCGACTTTGCCCGCGGCGACGGCCGGCCTCTACGGCGTCAGCTCGTCTGCTGCTGGACCGTGTTGACCTTCGCATCATCTCCTCGATGCTCTGGCACTACCTCTGTCGATGGGCTGGCCCGCTCCCAGCTGAGGTCCATCTCTTGTCTCGCGCCCAGTGCGGCAGGACCGGCACATCTCGCGCATGGCGTGTGGGGTCGAGCTCGTCTCGCGCACGAGCAGAAGGACCGACCTCGGCTCACACACGGTGCCGTCGGACCACGGTCGTCTCGCGCCCGGTGCTGCAGGACGCGGCGATGGAGGCCAGCGTTGGCCGGCCGTTGGGTCTCAGCGCTAGGGGCTGCCCAGGGGTGGAAAAGGCGCTCCTTTTCGCTCGTCTCTTTGGTTGGGGTAGTGGCGGATCTTGGGTGAGGTGGTGTCTAGGTCTTGGATGTTGGGGCGGCGGACCTGGAGGTGGTTGCGCGGTGCTCATGGGCCGAGCCCGTAGCTTGGTGCTACCCGATGGCCATGGCCGTGTGGGCGGCGTGGTAGTCGGGTGTGGCGATCGACGACGGTGTGTGTTGGCTGGGGTGAAACCCTGCTCTATCTTCGGACGGACCGGCGGCGGTGAAGGTCGTTCCCTTCTTGAAAGCGTTGTCGCGGCTCTCATCGCCCGTCGTGCTGCTCCAGGGGAAACTCTGATTCTCGGATCCGGCGGTGACGGCGCTCCAGTGTCGTTTCCTTCCTGAAAGCACCGCCTTGGAGCTCACGGGTCGTCATATGCGGCTTTATCTCTTTGCGGTGGCATTTCCGGTTGAGTGCTTCAAATGATGTTGCTGCGATCAACACTGATGTATCATGCATTGGGATTTGTGTGTGTGTTGTGTTGATGTGCGTTTATATCGGTTTGTTGATGGATCATTGCTTTATATATAAAACGGGACGAGAGCTTCTTTGGATTAAATCATTTTGCTTGTCGGGCCGTGAGCTTGGGTGCATAATAGCCGCACCCCTCGACCCGTCATTTCTGCCGTAGAAGGAAAAGAAAAGCAAAACAAGAAGGAATCGAAGGAGTAGCCATTGACTTGCAGTTATCATCATGCCGCTCCAGTGTTCAGCCCCTCCCCAGAGCACGTCGCGCCTGCACACCGGCCGCCTGGACCTGTCAATCGGGCACGGATCATGGCCGGCAGCGCCTTCCATCGGTAATTGTAGCGACACCGGCAGAGGCAGCCGCAGCGGCAGCCTCTGACATGACCTTCACGCCTAAGGTTTGACACACCAACTTGGCAAAAGTTGCTTCCATCTTTCCCCCCGGTCTATTTGTGCCTGGACTGCCCGCCCCCATCATGCCTCTTCCCTCGTTCAGGATTAGTCAGCCTGTTCAGTTCATATGAGGCACTTTCTCCGACGGTATCAGGTTGGGTCTTGCTCGTTAGCCAAACGAACCATGGCATTGTTTGGATACTCTAACTCGGTTAGAGGTTAAAGTTAAATTTTAATCCTAAATTAATCCTAAACTAACTGTAATCAAATAGGTATTTGGATGGTAGGGTTAGATTGATAATAATTTTTTCAATCATTTGATTGTTTTGAACCTTATTTCCTGTCGGATTTGATGTGGTCGGGCCTTGTGTGACCTCCTCTCGCTCACAATTGGCATAAACGAACATTCTTTACAAATCAAGCATACAAAACATGATAAAATTTATTTTGTTCATACAAATAAGATGTCCCACTTAAACATACAAGTCGTCAATCGAAGCTTCAAAAAATATTACACTCCATGAAAATATTGGCATGTCCAACAATAATTTTAGTTTGCTTGTCCTCTAAAAATACTGGCATGTTCAACATAATGTGAAAGGCACACAATGATACTAAGATGAACAAGTGTAATTGGAAAAAAATGTTGCAAGACGGCAGGAAATATGGTCCGTACAGCCCAAGCCCGGGAACCCCTCTGACGCCGAAGCTTGAGAGTTGAGGTCGAGACCGGCATGGATAGCTGGGCTGCTTGTTGACGGCTGCGAACCCCACACCTTGAAGCCCTCTCCGTCCATCGCAGGTGGGTCGAGGTACACGTAGACTCGCACTGTCGTACACTGCTTTCAGATGCAGAGGCGAACAGATTTTCAGAGGCGAACGAAGGAATGGGGTGGGGCTGGTGCCGTCGGCCGCAGGTTGGAGCCAACAGAATGGAGCGGTTGGGGACGGAGGAACGGGACGGGACTGGTGTCGGTGGCATCCTTGCTTGGGGCCGACAGCAGCCTTGCTTGGGGCCTTGCTGGGCGGCTTGGGCGGCCGGGGAGGCTGGCAGGCCGACAAAGTAGGCCGGCGGAAGGGGGTGGCTGTGGCGGGGCGACGTGGAGCGGGATGGATGTGGGCAACGGGAGCAGGATGGGTGGGGGCGACGGGAGCGAGATGGGTGGGGTGGCGAGGGGGTCTGGTGCGGCTGGGGTTGTGGGATTTTTTTTCTGGCCCTCACATAACTCTAACCCAAATAAGCACCTCTTGTGTGGGTTAGTTCTTTTGGGTGGGTTAGATGCATCTAACCAACTCTAACTCTCCTCTTTGGATGTTTTGAGGTTAGTTCAGTCTAATCTAACAAACTATAACTCTTAACACATGGATCCAAACAAGGCCAATGGCAAATAAAATGAGGCAAAGGTAAATTTGAACCGATGAAGAAACTAAGAGCATTTACAACCAGACGCCTCAAACGACCTCTCATATGTTCACAGACGTGCCCGGTCAGTGACCGAACAAGAAAGAGAAGAAACAAAATGACCTAATCGGACCTATCATATCATCCCTATACGCCCGGCTGTCCGCAAACGCTCATATTCATCTCAAATATAGGAAGACAATGAGGGCTCGTTGATGCGTTCGGGCGTGCCCGGTCAGTCCGTCACGTAGGACGCGATCACATCCCGGACCATGCTTTCTTTTTCTTTATTCATTCTTTTCTTTCTCTCTCTTTTTATCCATCAATCACGTGCAAGTGACCAGACATGAAAGAAAATAAAAAGTGTGGTTCCGCGGACGGACAAACAGGGGACGCGCCCGGTCACTTACCAGACGCATCCGCAGGCGTTTAGTGAGTCATATTTGCTAAGTCTGGCTGTAGATGCTCTAAGAAGATGTTAGGCCGAAAATACAATGGTGAACATGCATGCACATGCACCTCACTGCAAAATGATCTAAAAAAAGAAAAAAATTGAACTGAAAAAAAGAGTAAAAAAGAGTCAAATATTTTTCATTTATTTTGCAACAAACATTGTCTAGTGTATTACTCATGTGTAAAGTTTCATGATAAAATCACTTCCTGTAAATGCATCAAGTGTCCCTTTGAGAGTATTCGATGGTTAATGACAAAAAAGTTAAGAAACAAATATGTTTGTGAGTATACACTTCTAAAAGTCCCTAAGAACTGGTTTAACCCAAGAGTCATGACCCCTAAAAATGTTGTGAGATTGAAGATTTCATAATGCCCATTTGAGGGATTGGAAGATGTAGTGTAGATTTTGGATGATAAAATAAAGTCCCCATAAGAATTGGACAAAAAAATCAAAGCAAATAATTCGAATTGGGAAACAAAAAAATCAACAGAATAAAAAAATAACTCAATTGGAAAATACAAAACAGATCCAAAAGATATTAAACAAGGCTTAAAATAAAATGGCAAAAAATAATGTTAAAAAGGAACAAATAAAATATCTAACACTTTATAAATATTCTAAAATAAATTTAGAGCAAGATTAGTTTTGAATGAAAAATCAAATTAGAGAGAAAAAAGAAAAAGAAAAAAACTAAACTAACAGGAAAGGCGTGTGAGTAACCTACCCTATGCTTGCGGCCTAGCTAATCTAGCACGACCCACCCAGCAGCACCCCGGGGCGTCTCTCTCTCTCTCTCTCTCACACACACACACACCCCAACCCCACCTGCCAGGGTCAACCTCAACGTTCAGCCTCCCCACGCGCTCATGACTATGCCTCACCCCCACCACGTTAATTCACCCTCCCGTGCGAGCTCGTCCACGCCAGCATGCCCTATTTAAACCCAGAGCCGCCTCTAAGTTTTGTCCCAACTCGCAACCCTCCTTGTCGCTAGGTTGTTGATACTTCTAAAATGTATTTATATTTTTTTGATTGTTTATGCTATTCTAATATCATTGTTGACTACTTTTTATGAAAATTTGTATTATTTTTTGGACTAATCTATTAATTTAGTTCCCATAGCCATTTGTTGTTCTTAATTTTGGTTTTACAGAAAATCCATATTTATGAAGCTCAAAATGCCTTGGGGATTTTTGATGATATTTTTGAAGGAGAAGAACCCAAAAAGCACCAAAAACACATGGACGACCAGGGGGTGGCGGTCTGAGCCCATGGGCACCAAATTTCTACCATTTTTTCTATAATTTTTTAGAATTTCCAAAACCCTCAATACAATTGCTCGTGATTTTTTCCACCGTCACAAGTTTTTGTTTTGAAGAGATCCTATTTGGAGGCATGTTCCGGCACCCTGCCAGAGGGGGAATCCATCATCAGAGCCATCTTCATCAACCTTGCTGCCACCATGACCATGTGTGAGTAGTTCCCTTAGGACCTTGGGTCCATAGGAGTAGCTAGATGGCATCCTCTCTCTCTCTCCCTTTCCCTCTCCCTCCCTCCCTCCCTCTCTCTCTCTCCCTCTCGTGATTCAATGCAAAGATTTCATGAGCTGCCTCACATGATCAAGAACCATATGATGTAATGCGATGTTGTGTTTGTTAGGATATGATGAATTGTCACAATGATCAGATTGTCCATTGAATTACATTGAATCTCTTATGGGTTCTTTGCTGCATAACTAAATAACCATGATCTATTTGTCTACTTAAGCCAAGTTTGATAGGTAGTTCTTCACATGATGTTATGTGTGGTCGTGAGTCAATCTTGTGGTAATCTATCCCAGTGACAGAAAGGGAACGAGCATGTATTGTATTGTTGCTAATGACGATTTCTTTATAACACTTGGATGATTGTTTTACTGTCTATATTATGTCATCTTGCTTATTACAATACTCTATTTATTGTGAACTTCATACATCGAGATGCATACTGGATAGCGGCCTTTAGGTGGAGTACTAGTTGTAGATGCAGTTGGATAATAGTCTACATATCACATACGTAATCCCTTTATAAAATTGTTCCATGAATGATCATCGTCATAAGTATAAATATTGTAATTTAATCGTTGCCCAACTGTAATTTTTCACCACAACACACTTATCTTGCTTGTACAGATGCCTCTAGTGAAACTATGCCCCTGGGTCTATCTTCTTTAAGTGCATACAATGGTACTATTACTTTTCGCGTTGGTCTATATTTATTGTTTTACCAATTTACGAGTTCCTACCATGCCATACAATTAGCCTTGTAACTAGCAGGACAAAAAGCTTGAAAACCTTATTGAAACGGTGGGGGCAAGATTTTCTTGTGTTTTGTGTGCAGGTACCGAAGATTTAGGTTGCAGAACAAATTCCTGCCGATCCAGTAAACCTTGGTTCTCAATTGAGGGAGATAATTATTGCTAGGTTACTTCACCCTTACACTTGGGGGTTACCCAACCACTCTTATGAGAGAGAAAATATTTGTCGCTATTGGAGCCCATCAACTCCGCCACTGACCTAGTCACCATCGACCGGAATTCCGGCAAGCCCAAACCCTCCTTGACCAACTGCCTCCATCACAAGCTCAACCACACTCCTATGACCCACAAACAATTTACGCGCCACCAAAGCCACTGGAAGCCCAAGCATGATGACGCCCGAGCCTCGCCGCCACCCGTCCATTGATTCCGGTGAGATAAGCTGATGGCTCATGAATTTTTGACTTTTTACAAGTAGTTTCAGCAAGGTTTTCATGGAGTTTTCTTTATTTCTCGGATATTTCTAAATTTAATCCTTTGAGAGAAAAAGGAAATTTATTTTTCCACTATTTGGGAGGAAAACCCGTTTATGGAATGAAATCGGCCATGATTACACCAAATCAAGCCATTAGGAGCAATTGCCATACTGTAAAATCTTTGACCAGACGCACCCGAGCCCAAGATGGCTACTGGTACGAGCGCAAGTGCTCGTACCGAGTGCCGCCAACTCCCCTTCATCTACAGGAGCAACTTTCATTGAGGCACATAGGGCAACAGAGGGACCTAGTCGCCGTCACACATTCTAGAATACAAGTAGAAGAGATCCGGAGAAGAACCACTGGAGATCACTTCCGTCTATTTCACCATTTTCATTCCATTTCATCATCATTTATGGAGGAATTCCAAGTTGTAAGATCAGGGTGTAAACTCTATTCATACTCATATGGAGATTGAGACTTTTTTAATCATCCATACTATTGTGGATCTTCCTGATAATATCGATATGGTTAAAGTGCATCAAAACCATATAAAAGTATTGTAAACATATGTGAATATGGCATGAATAATTCATAAATTATTAATACGCTGGAGGCGAATTAGTCACATTTCCATCACACGTAAGTTGGCATTTGTCTTGTATGAAGTAATTGTTTGAGTATCTGCAGAAGGTATTAGTATTCCTTGAGATAAATAAACCAAAGTGTTGAAAAGGATTGATTGTGGTAGAGAGAATAGTAACAAATTAGAAGTAAAGATCATAAACTAAAACTAGAAATAGAAGCGTTTCCTGCAAAAGATATTGGGCGCAGAGAGAATTCGGATCATGGTATACATCAAGTGTGCAAGTGCAATGGTAATTCCAGTTACCTTGTATTATGAATTTGGTATTCCGGTTGATTGTTTGGTAGGCGGACCACACTTGGGTTACATTCCATATTATGGTCCTGCTTTGACGTTGCCAGAATGTGGTCATCTCCATAGTTAAGGTTGTTAAACTGGAAGCATGCATTACATTGGGTTGTTCGCCGTTATCTCATATTGTCTTTGGTCCTCATAGATATCTCCACCTGTCATGTCAAAGGTCACATATTCCCTAGTCCCTAAATTGGACAAAACACCTTGCGCTCACTAAAGTAGAACAACTTACTAGACAACCATTAAACTAAAAATATAAATGATGACATATAGAATAGTCACAAATGAATCTTGCCATTCACCTACATGTTCCACTCCTATGGGAATTTACTAACACATGGGAGGAGATAACAAATCATCATAGAGAATAATTCCATGAAATATGATTTATTTAGAACTAACCTGTATTGACGTTGTTTTTAGTAGAACTACCGTGGTGTTGTTTTTTTATGTAGAAAAAAAGAAGTTCTCCAAATGCAACGAAACTTTTTGACGTTTTTTTTGGAACAAAATAGGCACTAGAAGCTTCGTGGGAGGGCCATAAGAGACACGAGGTGTGCACAACCCAGAAGGGCGCGCCAACCCCCTCTAGCTTGCGCTGGTGTCTTGTGGGCTCCTCGTGGTCCATCTTTGCGTGAAACCGACGCCCAAAAATCCTATATATTTAGAAACCACCAGAAATAACCCTAAATCAGAAGTTCCACTGCCGCAAGCCTCTAGCCACAAATAACCAATCTAGACCCGTTCCGGCATCCTCCCGGAGGGGAAAATCATCACCGGAGGCCATCTTCATCATCCCGACGGAGGCCATGATGTGGAGGGAGTAGTCCACCCTCGGGGCTGAGGGTTTGTACCAGTAGCTATGTGTTTAATCTCTCTCTCTCTCTCGTGTTCTTGATTTGGCACGATCTTGATGTATCACGGTCTTTGTTAATATAGTTGGATCATATGGTGTTTTTCCCTCTCTATGTTGTTGTGATGAATTGACTTTTACCTTTGAGATTTTGTTATTACCGGATTGAATACTTTTGTTGATTTGAGAGCACTTGATGTATGTCTTGCATGCGGATACTCGTAGTGACATTGGGGTATTCAAGTTATTCACTTGATATATGTCATGGCATGAACTTGCGAATTTCGATGACCTTGGGGATCTATGCATATGAGTTGATTGCACGTTTTCATACCATGTTCTCCAATAGAAATCTTGGGGTACTCTTTGAGGTTCTTTGTGTTGGATTGAGTATTATGAATCTGAAATTATTTGATGCGTATTGTATAATTAACTCATGGATACTTGTGGTGACATTGGAGTATCTAGGTGACATTAGAGTTGGTTGATGCATATAATATGATGCTATTTTAGTATGAACTATTAGATAGATCGATTGGAAAGGATAACTTGGTGTTATTTTAGTATGAACTCTTGCATAGATTGATCGAAAAGGATAACTTTAAGGTGGTTTCGTACCCTAGAAAATTTTTCTTCCTATGTTCTCCGCTAGATAAGAACTTTGGAGTGATTCTTCGTTTCACGTTGAGGGATGGTTATGTGATCCAATTATATTAGCATTGTTGAGAGATTGCACTAGCGAAAGTACGGACCCTAGGCCTTGTTTTCAAGCATTGCCATACCGTTTGTGCTCACTTTTGTTACTTTCTACCTTGTTGTTTTTTATTGTTAGTATTAACAAAATCTATATGTACTAGCATACTACACTTGTATCACCATCTCTTCGCCAAACTAGTGCATCTATAAAGTTTACTATTGTATTTGGTGTATTGGGGACACAAGATACTTTTTATTATTTGGTTGCAGAGTTGTTTGAGAGAGACCATCTTCATCCTACACCTCGCATGGGTTAATAAATCTTAGGTCATCCATTTGAGGGAAATTTGCTGCTGTCCTACAAAACTGCGCTTGGAGTCCCAACACGAGTCTACAAGAATAAGTTGTGTAGGAGACGACAACGAACTATAGAGGATGGTGTGTTCATGCGATGAAACCTTTCTCTTTTTTTATGTTTCACCCAAAATTAACTTAAATACCAAAAGTCTATCAACACAAACTATTCTTCAAAAAACAACCCCTCAATTTTTTAGCATTTCTTGGTTCCAAAGATTTTTCCAACTCCCCATTATAAAAAAATTGTTCTAACTTTGCTTGGCTAGACCATCTAATAGGTGGAGGAGGCACAAGTCCATTACTGCCAGACAGTTGGATGCCGATCTATAGCCAAGCCTCCTATCAATATAAGGACAACCTGAGAAACATCAACAACAACCACCATCCTATGACCACCGATCGTTTGGATCCCGATGCCCTGCCATGATGCTAGGGCCTACGAGCAGTGACACACAACTTGATCTAGCATAATGAGAAAGAGGGAGGTGGAAGAAGTGAAAGAGGAGGAAGTTATTTTGTGGTGGAAGAGAGACAGAGGACTCGGTGCACATACGTGGAAGGAGGCGGTAGCAAGGGAGTTCCATCGAATAAAGTACAAACTAGGGGGTGTCATGTTCATACGGCCTAGTATATATTTGTAACAAGAATAAGGCTGTCCTGATGAAGTTTTTATATTTAATCTAAGTTTGGGTTAAATAGAAAAAAATATGGACAAACAAACATGGTTATTATACATAAGCAATTTCTTTAAGAAAACACTTAAAACATTGTATACTTCAAAATTATGGATGCCGATATTCATCACACGTGTGGCACAATGGACACCCGACCACACGACTCGTTTGGACGTATTCAGGAGCCAACCCACACGATCCTGCGTGGGTGAACATTAAAATTGCACACACGTGTGGGCAGAGCTACGACGACCCACAACTCTGTGTGGCAACTACTCACCCACACCCCATGAGCGCGAACTCGCGTGTAATTAACTTAAGTTGTCATGTCTAATTACTGTAGTTGCCATGTCTGATTTATTGGAAATATGCCCTAGAGGCAATAATAAATTATTTATTATCATATTTCCTTGTTCATGATAATCGTTTATTATCCATGCTATAATTGTATTGATCGGAGACTTAGATGCATGTGTGGATACATAGACAAAACCATGTCCCTAATATGCCTCTAATAGACTAGCTCGTTGATCAAAAGATGGTTAAGGTTTCCTAGCCATGGACATGAGATGTCATTTGATAACGGGGTCACATCATTAGGAGAATGATGTGATGGACAAGACCCAAACTGCAAACGTAACATATGATCGTGTTAGTTTATTGCTACTGTTTTCCGCATGTCAAGTATGTGTTCCTATGACCATGAGATCATGCAACTCACAGATATCGGAGTAGTACCTTGTGTGTATCAAACGTCGCAACGTAACTGGGTGACTATAAAGGTGCTCTACAGGTATCTCCGATGGTGTCTGTTGAGTTGGCATGGATCGAGACTGGGATTTGTTACTCCGTGTGACGGAGAGGTATCTCGGGGCCCACTCGGTAATGCAACATCACAATAAGCCTTGCAAGCAATGTGACTAATTGTTAGTTGCGGGATCTTGTATTACGGAACGAGTAAAGAGACTTGCCGGTAACGAGGTTGAACTAGGTATGGAGATACCGACGATCGAATCTCGGGCAAGTAACATACCGAAGAACAAAGGGAACGTTATACGGGATTAACTGAATCCTTGACATAGAGGTTCGACCGATAAAGATCTTCGTAGAATATGTAGGAACCAATGTGGACGTCCAGGTCCCGCTATTGGTTATTGACTGTAGAGGTGTCTCGGTCATGTCTACATAGTTCTCGAACCCGCAGGGTCTGCACACTTAAGGTTCGGTGACGTTTTGGTAGTGTAGAGTTATGTATGGTGGTGACCGAAGTTTGTTCGGAGTCCCGGATGAGATCCCGGACGTCATGAGGAGCTCCAGAATGGTCCAAATGTAAAGATTCATATATAGGAAGTCCCAGTTTGGTTTCCGGAAAAGTTTCGGGCTCATCGGTAGTGTACCGGGAGTGCCGGTATTGTACCGGGAGTGCCAGTAGTGTACCGGGAGGCCTCCGGGAGGGGTATTTCGACCCCAAGAGGTCCATGGTTTGTGGGAGAATAATAACCAGCCCTTAGTGGGCTGGGAAAACAGCCACAAAGGCCCATGGCGCAGGAGAGAAAGTCCTAAAGCAAAAAGTGGAAAATCAGCCAATAGGAGGCAATCCTACTCCAACTAGGATTGGAGGTGAAGTAGGATTGCTTCCCACCTCCTATTTCGGCCGACCCAAAGGCCTTGGCTGCCTCTCCTCTCCTCTCCTCCTATATATACTAGTGGATTGGGTGGTTTTTGGACAGAATTTCCGGCCACGTGCTACCCGTTACACCGGTGCATAGTTTCTCCTCTAGATCGGTTTTCTGCGGCGCTTAGGCGAAGCCCTGCCGGAATTGCTCCACCACCATCACCGGAGCGCCGTCACGCTGCTGGTGAACTCTCTCTCGTCTCCACCTCCTCTCGTTGGATCGAGACGATGGAGATCGTCATCAAGCTGCACGTGTGCTGAACGCGGAGGTGCCGTCCGTTCGGCGCTAGATCGGAAGGACCGTGATCGAGATCGCGAGACGGTTCGTGATGTGATCATGGAACGGATCGTGATGAGTTCGCGGGACAGATCGTGATCAAGATCGTGAGACGGATCGTGATGAGTTCGCGGGACGGATCATGATGTGTTCGCGGGACGGTTCGTGATTGGATCGCGGGACGCTCGGCGATTTGGATCGCGAAGAAGTTCGACTACACCAACCGCGTTTCTTAATGCTTCCCGCTTAGCGATCTACAAGGATACGTAGATCCACTCTCCCTCTCATAGATTCTCATCACCATGGATAGGTTTGCGTGTGCGTAGGAAATTTTTTGTTTCCCATGCGACGTTCCCCAACAGTGGCATCATGAGCTAGGTTGATGGTTCGATGAGATCTTGAGTAGAACACAAAAGGTTTGTGGGCATTGATGCTTAGATTGCTTCCTCCCTTGGTCGGATTTTGGTTTAGCGGGATTGTGAGATGAAGCGGCCCGGACCAACATTACTCGTACGCTTACGAGAGACCGGTTCCCTCGACGCAACTTGTTGCTTAGATGGCTTGCGGGTGACAGTTTCTCTCACTTTAGTTGGATCGGATCCGACAAAGGCGGTCCTTGAGAAGGTTGAAAAGCAATCTATGTATCACCGTTGTGGTTTATGCGTAGGTGAGAATCGTTCTTGCTAGATACCTGTAGCAGCCACGTAAAACATGCAACAACAATTAGAGGACGTCTAACTTGTTTTTGCAGGGTATGTTGTGATGTGATATGGACAATTACATGATGAGATATATGTGATGTATGAGATGATCATGTGATGTATAGAATTTCACGACTTGCATGTCGTTGAGTACGGCAACCGGCAGGAGCCATAGGGTTGTCTTTAATTATTGTATGACCTGCGTGTCAATCATTAAGCGCTATGTAATGCTTTACTTTATCGCTAAGCGGTAGCAATAGAAGTAGAAGCAGGGCTGGCGCCACAACCCCAATGGAAACACATTGATGGAGATCAAGATGATGGAGATCTTGGTGTTGTGCCGGTGACGATGGAGATCATGCCGGTGTTTCGAAGATGGAGATCTTAAACACAAGTTCATGACCATATCATGTCACTTATGAATTGCATGAGATGTTAATCCTTTTATGCACCTTGTTTTGCTTAGTATGGCGGTAGCATTATAAGGTGATCCCTCACTTGAATTTCAAGATGAACTGTGTTCTCCCCGAGTGTGCACCGTTGCGAAAGTTCGTCGTGTTGAGACACCACGTGATGATCGGGTGTGATAGACTTTACGTTCACATACAACGGGTGCAAGCCAGATTTGCACGCACAGAACACTCGGGTTAAACTTGACGAGCCTAGCATGTACATACATGGCCTCGGAACACAAGAGACCGAAAGGTCAAGCATGAGTCATATAGTGGATATGATTAACATTATGATGTTCACCATTGAAGCCACCTTAACTCACGTGATGATCGGACTTGAGTTGGTGAATTTGGATCATGTATCACTCAAATGACCCGAGGGATGTCAATTTGAGTGGGAGTTCTTAAGTAATATGATTAATTGAACTCATTATCATGAACATAGTCAATAGTGTCTTTGCAAATTATGTTGTAGATTACTAGCTCGTGTTGTAGCTCCCTTAAATTTTTATATGTTCCTAGAGAAATAGAGCTGAAAGATGTTGGTAGCAATATTGCGGACTGGGTCCGTGATCTGAGGATTGTCCTCATTGCTGCACAGAAGGCATATGTCCTTAATGCACCGCTCGGTGCGCCACCCCCTCTAGCGTCGTCTATAGATGTTGTGAACATCTGACAGGCACGTTTCAATGACTACTTGATAGTTTAGTGCGTCATGCATTACGGCTTAGAATTGAGGCTCCGAAACGTTTTGAATGTCACGGAACATATGAGATGTTCTAGGAGCAGAGATTGTGATCTCAGGCTTGTGCCTGTGTTGCGAGATATGAGATCTCCAACAAGATTATTTGCCTGTAAGATGAAGGAGAATAGCTCAATCGTTGAGCATGTACTCAGATTGTCTGGGTACTACAATCGCTTGAATCAAGTGGGAGTTGATCTTCCAGATAAGATAGTGATTGATATAGTTCTCCAAGTCACTGTCACTAAAGCTACTAGAACTTGGTGATGAACTATAATACACCAGGGATAGAAGTATTGATCCCTGAGTTGTTCGCGATGTTTGACACCGCGAAGGTAGAAATCAAGAAGGAGTATCAAGTGTTGATGGTTAATCAAACCAATAGTTTCGAAAAGGGCAAGAGCAAGGAGGGAAACTTCATGGATAGCAAGTCAGTTGCTGCTCCAGTGAAGCAACCCAAAGTTGAACTCAAACCCGACACTAAGTGCTTCTATTTTAAGGTGAGAGGTCGCTGAAGCAGAACAACCCTAGATACTTGGTAGATAAGAAGGCTGGCAACATCGACAGAAGTATATTTGATATACGAGTTATTGATGTGTACCTTGCTAGTACTCCTAGTAAGCACCTGGGTATTGGATACCGGTTCGGTTGCTAAATGTTAGTAACTCGAAATAAAAGCTACGGAATAAACGGAGAACTAGCTAAGGGTGAGGTGACGATGTGTGTTGGAAATGTTTCCAAGGTTGATGTGATCAACATCGCACGCTCTCTCTACCTTCAGGATTAGCGACGAACCTAAATAAATGTTATTTGGTGTTTTGCGTTGAGCATGAACATGATTAGATCATGTTTGTTGCAATACGGTTATTCATTTAAGTCAGAGAATAATAGTTATTCTGTTTACATGAATAATACCTTCAATGGTCATGCACCCAGTGAGAATGGTTTGTTGAAATCTTGATCGTAGTAATACACATGTTCATAACATTGATGTCAAAAGATACAAAGTTAAATAATGATAGTACCACATACTTGTGGCACTGCCGCAAAATGTCATATTGGTATAAAGCGCATGAAGAAACTCCATGGTGATGGATATTTGGACTCATTCAATTTCGAATCGGTTGAGACATGCGAACCATGCCTCTTGGGCGAGATGACTAAAGGACCCCGTTGGATGGAGCGGGCAAGTGATTCATTGGAAATGATACATGTTGATGTATGCAATCTAGTGAGTCTTGTAGCGTGCAGTGGATATCGTTATTTTCTTACCTTCACTGATGATTTGAGTAGATATAGTGTATATTTACTTAATGAAACACAAGTCTGAATCGTTTGAAAGGTTCAAGCAAATTCAGAGTGAAGTTTAAAGATCATCGTGACAAGAAGATAAAAATGACTGTGATATGATCGTGGAGGTGAATATCTGAGTCACGAGTTTGGCATACAATTTAAGACAATGTGAAAGTTGTTTCACAACTAAACGCCACCTGGAACACCATAGTGTGATAGTGTGTCCGAACATCATAGTTATGCTCTATTGGACATGGTGCGTGCTATGATGTCTCTTGTCATTTTACTACTATAATTTTGGGGTTATGCATTAGAGACAACTACATTCACTTTAAATAGGGCACCATCTAAATCCGTTGAGATGACACCATGTGAATTATGGTTTGATAGAAACCTAAGCTGTCATTTCTTGATACTTGGGGCTACGACACTTGTGTGGAAAATGTTTTCACCTAATGAGGTTGAAGCCAAGGCGGACAAATGCATCTTCATAGAATACCCTAAGATTAGTTGGGTGAACCTTCTATCTCAGATCCAAGTGCAAAGTGTTTGTTACTAAAACGGATCCTTTCTCGAGGAAAAGTTTCTCTCGACAGAATTAAGTGGGAGGAAGATAGAAATTGATGAGGTTGTTAAAACTTTGTTCAACCAGAGAGTAGCGCAGCGCAGGATGTTGTTTCTGTGAAGCCTACGTTAGTTGAAGAGGAAGTTAATGATGATGATCATACAGCTTCAAGATCAAGTTACTATCGAACTTCGTAGGTCGACAAGGATGTGTACTGCTCCTAAGCGGTACGACAACCCTGTCTTGGAGGTCATGTTGTTGGACAAACGATGAACCTACGAGCTATGGAGAAGCGATGATGGGCCCGGATTCCGACAAATGGTTGGAGGCCATGAAATCCGAGATAGGATCCATGTATGAAAACCAAGTGTAGACTTTGGTAGACTTGCTCGTTGGACGGCAGGTCGTTGAGTACAAATGGATCTTTAAAATGAAGACAGACACTGATGGTGAATGTCACTATTTGTAAAGCTCGACTTGTTGCAAAGATGTTTGTGACAAGTTCAAGGAGTTGACTACGATGAGACTTTCTCACTCGTAGTGGTGCTAAAGTTTGTTGGAATTATGTTAGCAGTTGCTGTGTTTTCAATTATGAAATCTGGCAGATGGATGTCAAAACATCGTTTCCTTAACGGTTTACTTGAGGAAAGGTTGTATGTGATACAACCAGAAGGTTTTGTCAGGCCTAAGGATGCTAAAAGGTGTGCAAGCTTCGGTGATCCTTCCATGGACTAAAGCAAGCATCTCGGAGTTGGAATATACGCTTTGATGAGGTGATCAAAGTTTTGATGTTTATACAAAGTTTACGAGAAACTTGTATTTGCAATAAAGTGAGTGGGAGCACTACAGAATTTCTGATAAGTATATGTGGATGACATATTGTTGATCAGAAATAATGTAGAGTTTCTGGAAAGCATAAAACGGTCATTTGGAAAGTGATTTTCAAAGGAAGACCTGGATGAAGCTACCTAATTGTTGAGCATCAAAATCTATGGAGATAGATCAAGATGCTCGATAAGACTTTCAATGAGTGCATACCTTGACAAGATTTTGAAAGAGTTCAAAATGGATCAGTCAGAGAAAGAGTTCTCGCCTGATTTGTAAGGTGTGAAAGTTGAGTGAGACTCAAAGCTCGACAACAGCAGAAGAAAGAGAAAGGACGAACGTCGTCCCCTATGCCTTAGCCATAGGCTCTATATTATGCCATGTTGTGTACCGCACCCGTGTGTGCCTTGCCATGAGTCTGTCAGGGGGTACAAGAGTGAACCAGGAGTGGATCACTGGACGGTGGTCAAGATTATCCTCAGTAACTAAGAGACTGAGGAGATGTTTCTCGATTATGGAGGTGATAAAGAGTTCATCGTAAGGAGTTACGTCGATACAAGCTTTAACACTAATCCGGACGACTCGTAGTAGCAATCTGGATACGTATAGTGGAGCAGCCATTTGGAATAGTACCGAGCGGAGTGTGGTAGCAGTGTTTATAGTTTGACATAGGTATTTGCAAAGTGCACACGGATCTGAATGTTACAGACCCGTTAACTATAAGACATGTCTCACATGCAAAGCATGATCGAGCCCCAGAACTCGTTGGGTGTTAGATTCATAACAATGCGAATCACATGGTGATAAGAACTAGATTATTGACTCTAGTGCAAGTGGGAGACTATTGGAAATATGCCCTAGAGGCAATAATAAATTAGTTATTATCATATTTCCTTGTTCATGATAATCGTTTGTTATCCATGCTATAATTGTATTGATCGGAGACTTAGATGCATGTGTGGATACATAGACAAAACCATGTCCCTAATATGCCTCTAATAGACTAGCTCGTTGATCAAAAGATGGTTAAGGTTTCCTAGCCATGGACATGAGATGTCATTTGATAACGGGGTCACATCATTAGGAGAATGATGTGATGGACAAGACCCAAACTGCAAACGTAACATATGATCGTGTTAGTTTATTGCTACTGTTTTCCGCATGTCAAGTATGTGTTCCTATGACCATGAGATCATGCAACTCACAGATATCGGAGGAGTACCTTGTGTGTATCAAACGTCGCAACGTAACTGGGTGACTATAAAGGTGCTCTACAGGTATCTCCGATGGTGTCTGTTGAGTTGGCATGGATCAAGACTGGGATTTGTTACTCCGTGTGACGGAGAGGTATCTCGGGGCCCACTCGGTAATGCAACATCACAATAAGCCTTGCAAGCAATGTGACTAATTGTTAGTTGCGGGATCTTGTATTACGGAACGAGTAAAGAGACTTGCCGGTAACGAGGTTGAACTAGGTATGGAGATACCGACGATCGAATCTCGGGCAAGTAACATACCGAAGAACAAAGGGAACGTTATACGGGATTAACTGAATCCTTGACATAGAGGTTCGACCGATAAAGATCTTCATAGAATATGTAGGAACCAATGTGGACGTCCAGGTCCCGCCATTGGTTATTGACTGTAGAGGTGTCTCGGTCATGTCTACATAGTTCTCGAACCCGCAGGGTCTGCACACTTAAGGTTCGGTGACGTTTTGGTAGTGTAGAGTTATGTATGGTGGTGACCGAAGTTTGTTCGGAGTCCCGGATGAGATCCCGGACGTCATGAGGAGATCCAGAATGGTCCAAATGTAAAGATTCATATATAGGAAGTCCCAGTTTGGTTTCCGGAAAAGTTTCGGGCTCATCGGTAGTGTACCGGGAGTGCCGGTATTGTACCGGGAGTGCCAGTAGTGTACCGGGAGGCCTCCGGGAGGGGTATTTCGACCCCAAGAGGTCCATGGGCTGTGGGAGAATAATAACCAGCCCTTAGTGGGCTGGGAAAACAGCCACAAAGGCCCATGGCGCAGGAGAGAAAGTCCTAAAGCAAAAAGTGGAAAATCAGCCAATAGGAGGCAATCCTACTCCAACTAGGATTGGAGGTGAAGTAGGATTGCTTCCCACCTCCTATTTCGGCCGACCAAAAGGCCTTGGCTGCCTCTCCTCTCCTCTCCTCCTATATATACTAGTGGATTGGGTGGTTTTTGGACAGAATTTCCGGCCACGTGCTACCCGTTACACCGGTGCATAGTTTCTCCTCTAGATCGGTTTTCTGCGGCGCTTAGGCGAAGCCCTGCCGGAATTGCTCCACCACCATCACCGGAGCGCCTTCACGCTGTCGGTGAACTCTCTCTCGTCTCCACATCCTCTCGTTGTATCGAGACGGTGGAGATCGTCATCAAGCTGCACGTGTGCTGAACGCGGAGGTGTCGTCCGTTCGGCGCTAGATCGGAAGGACCGTGATCGAGATCGCGAGACGGTTCGTGATGTGATCATGGAACGGATCGTGATGAGTTCGCGGGACAGATCGTGATCAAGATCGTGAGACGGATCGTGATGAGTTTGTGGGACGGATCATGATGTGTTCGCGGGACGGTTCGTGATTGGATCGCGGGACGCTCGGCGATTTGGATCGCGAAGAAGTTCGACTACACCAACCGCGTTTCTTAACGCTTCTCGCTTAGCAATCTACAAGGGTACGTAGATCCACTCTCCCTCTCATAGATGCTCATCACCATGGATAGGTTTGCGTGTGCGTAGGAATTTTTTTGTTTCCCACGCGACGTTCCCCAACATGATTAACTTTAGTTATCGTGTGTCATTAAACAGAGTTGTCATGTGTAACTAATTAGAGTTGCCATGTATGGTCAAACCATAGTTGTCATGTATGATCAATCATAGTTACCATATGTGATTAACTAGTTGCCACATATGCATAATTGTAGTTGTCATCTATCACCGTACGAGCATCGTGTGAGCGAAGAACAGTTTCACCCACTCGTTCGGGCAAGCGTCGTGTGTCCGTTCGGGTAAGAAGCGCCGACACATGTGGCACTAAATGATGACGCCCACACGACGTTGGGTACTTACGTGGCTCTCGACTCAGATGGCAACCGCTACAATATACGTGCAAATGAATCGAAGAACATCGACTGTGTATGGACCATGTTAATAAGGATTTTTTTTCAAAAGTATGACTGATTTTGTACCAAATTCAGAAACCGTATGCCCAAATTCAAAAAAAATAGAAATGATACCCCGTCGGCCTCTGGTGGGCCGAAGAGGGGCCTGTCGGCCTGTGGTAGGCCGAAGAGGTGCCCGTCGGCTTGCGGGCGGTCGAAAAGGGCCCGTCGGCCCGCCAGGTGGCCGAAAAGCGACCGAAGAGGGCCCGTCGGCCTCCAAGAAGCCGAAGAGCCCGTGGATAAGGCCGACCGGGACCTTCTTCCTCCTCAGGTCGCTGGCTCCTCTCTCTCTCTCTCTCTCTCTCTCTCTCTCTCGTTTTTCTCTTCCATTTTGCACCCCGTGCCGATCTCCTCCCTCCTCCACCCATTTTCCTATCCAATCCGTAGAAACAATAGATCATAACCTTCTCCATCGACCTACGGTATCTTTTTGTGCCATGAGGTAGTTTTTTGTGCGTTTGGAGGAGCCATGGTGGGGTGAAGGACGTGTGGCTGATGAGGAGGTGGTGTGGTGGAGAGAAAGAAGAAGGGGACACACGCGTCAAAGGTATATCATTGTCGTCACTAATTTTCTAGTGTACGTAGTCATTTTAGTGTATGTTAATTTAGTTTAGTCATTTTAGTGTACGTTTTTGTAGTGTACGTTTATTTAGTTTATTTAGTGTAGTCATTTTAGTGTACGTTTATTAAGTTTATTTAGTGTGGTCATTTTAGTGTACGTTTATTTAGTGTAGGTTTATTTAGTGTATGTAGTCCTGGGAATAATTTTGTTTGTTGCTATTAATGAAAAGCTGGCAATGTTTGACAGGTGAAAATGTCTGAATCAGTAAATTTGACTGTTTATTACGGCCCTGATAATGTTCAATATAATGAGTTGGGGGTTAATCTTATTGAGTTTAAAAAGGGCGTCATGACACTTTCAGACCCGGTCAGACTGGACATTAGGCCGTTGAAGCACTGGTTGACTACTAGTTTTGGGCTGGATCCTGAGGTATGTACCGTCAGTATTCATGCATTGTGGACCAAATCCTATAAAAATGTCAAGTGGGAGTTGATGCCATTAGATAGGAGCCAACATTAGTTGACCATGTTAAGTCGTTGCCGAGACCGAAGAATCCACCCATATGCCCTAGTGCAATCAGTGGCGAAGGAGGAGAATATCGTACAACTCAACGTTGGGTATGAACCAGGTGAGGGTAGTCAAGTGGCTAACGAGATTTATGTATCCGGGTAACAACCATCGGATGTGGATGCTAGCCAGGCCGAGAAAGAGTCAAAGTATGTGCCATACAATGTTTGTGGTCATGATACTGGGCAGAGTATTCAGTCGATAGTATTAGCTGGTTCTGGTGTTGCTGATGGGGATGAGGAAGGCGATGAAATGCAGAGGGTGATGGAGGAAGAATACGAGGATGGCTTTGGGGAGAGATTCTGAAAATTCGAAGGATGAAGTGGAGGTACCAATTCCTTCTACATGGGATCAGGTCATATCCACCGGCATTACTCAACGATGGCCATAAGACTCCATGGCAATATAATCTGAACCAAGTCCAGAGAGGGGCTATGTTTGACACAAAGAAAAAATTGAAGTATGCGGTGATAAAGTGGGCTATCTCTACGCAGATGGTTTTCCGGACACACATATCGTGTTCAACAAAATATACCATGAAGTGTGTTAAAATAGGTTGTTCTGCGAAGGTACAGAGGCACGTGCCGAAGTATAACATCCACTGGGTTGTCACCAATGTGGTCCCACATAATTGTGTGAGGAAAAACCTATTGGTTCGTCATCCAAACCTGACTTTAACTCTCATTGCACAACTCATGTATACTGAGATAGTGGAGAAGAAAGATATGGAAGCAAAACACATCCAGAAAGCAGTGAAGGTCAGATGGAATTATGATATTCCATATGGGAAGGATTAGAGGGCTAAGCAGAAGGCTATGGAGGAAAGGTTTGGGACGTTCTTCGACTCATATGATAATGTTGCCCGTCTCCTTGACATACTGAAGGAGAGGAATCCCGGCACTTATGTTAACATACAACACATGAGGTTGGAGATTATACCAGATTACAAGGTGTTGAAACACGTATTCTTCTCTTTCGGTATGTGCATCGAATCTTTCCGGCATTGTCCTCCTGTGATGTTTGTGGATGATACATTCCTGATTGGTCAGTACAAAGGGCAAATCCTGACTGCTATTGGTGTGGACGGAAACAATCAAATCATCTCACTAGCCACGGCATTTGTGGAGGGTGAGAACTTTCCGAGCTGGGTATGGTTCTTCCGGCAAGTTAAAACTGCGATTGTGAAGGACCGACCAAACGTGTGTGTCATTCATGACAGACATGCTGGTATATTGAAGGCCGTGAAGACACTAAGGAATCCAACAGCTGACGAACCAACACCTTGGAAGGACTTGCAAAGCCGGTGATGCATGCGCCATCTTAGTGCTAATTTTTCTCACAGTTCAAGAATAAACGGTTGATGAACTTGTTCAAAAAATTATGCAAGCAGAACCAGCAGCGGAAATACGAATTTATTTGATCAAAACTAGATGAGTTTACTAAGAAGCAAGTCCTTGCGAGAAAAAAATGAAAAAAGACCAGGTTAAATTAGCATCACTCATCGCGGAGCTAGAGGAGCCAGTAGGTCTTTGTGACTTGCCAGCAATTGACCCTCCTAATACTCAGGGAAAGAAGGGTAGGGCAATAAAGAATTTTTCTGAGTGGATAGAGAAAGAGCCTCCAGTGAATTGGTCTTTCCTGCATGACACGCATGGAGCTAGGTACGGCCACATGACAACCAGTCTTGCAGAGGTGTATAACTTTGTACTCAGAGGGAATAGAGCATTGCTACTAACAGCTATTGTGGAGGGTGTATTCCATGACACTTTGAGATATTTTAGAGAAAGGCACGAGTTAGCAAATAAGCATATTGCAGGTAATCAGAACACACCTTATTGTAGTTGTGTCATGGAGTACATGGCTCAGAAGATAAAGAAAGCAAAAAAGCACACTGTCACACTCATAGGTAATTAGGAAAGGAGGTATGAGGTTCAGCTTCCTACTAAAGGTTTTGGTTCTACAAATGAGGTGAAGACACACGAGGTTAAAATTGGGACGGAATTGTATCCAACTTGTGAGTGTACATGCAACAAACCGAAGTTGTTGCACCTGCCTTGCTCACATGTGTTGGCTGCCTGTGGCTAGATTGAGTTGGACGCTATCTCCTTCGTGTCCCCATACCATTCAAAAGAGGAAGTACTCAATGCCTGGACAGGTTAGATGACAGGGTTTAGAGTCGTCGATAATTTCAACAAGGTAAACGATGGGGAGAGAGTGTACATCCCGGATTCAGGATTCGACGAACAAGCAGGGGCAGACATAAGGTAAAGCGCATCTGGACGAATCTGAAGCTGGAGGAGCAACCAGACAACGGCTTATGGGCATAGGATGAAATATTGTCCCGACCTAAACAAAGACGGTGCTTCCACATCGACGACTGCGACAACTGTAGCAAGAGGCGGATGTGGTCATGGCAGTCGAGGCCGAAGGGGCGGATGAGGAATAAATAACTCACAAGCTATATAATGTGCCGGCCTATGTTTTAATTTGTAATATGTCAGACTATGTTTCATTATGTAATATGTCTGGACTATGTTATAATGTGTAATATGTCGGACTATGTTTTAATGTGTAATATGTCGGACTATGTTTTATTATGTAATATGTCTGCACTATCTTACAATGTGTAATATGTCGAACTATGTTTTATTATGTAATATGTCTGCACTATCTTACAATGTGTAATATGTCGGACTATGTTTTATTTTGTAATATGTCCGGACTGTGTTATAATGGTAGATATGGCTTCGTATCCATTGCTTAATGGTAATATCGATAGAGGGCACCGGGGCGCACTTATGGAAGCGGGCAAGAACTTAGACGTGTTGATCACTCGCATCCCAAAGTCTAACTGGATGATACACCCTTTATGGGTTGATAGGTATGTGTCGGTATAATGACTTACTATGTTTGACATCCTTTTGATAGCCGCTAACTGTATGCTACATTCTTTTTATTTTGTAGGTTAAGTTTGGCTGGACTTCTACCCTTGGCACGGCTGGTTGATGGTACATTTGATGAGTGGGTTGATCATTCGGAATTAGATGAGGCAGGTGAATCAATGCAGTTACACAAGAGGCAAGTCACACGTTTCTCTTACGACAGGTCACTCCTTACATGCTTAGTAGATAGATGGAGACCAGAGACACATACGTTTCACTTTCCCCGGGGAGAGATGACGCCTACTTTACAGGATGTGTCTTACTTGTTGGGATTACCTCTGGCCGGTGCTACCATAGGTCCTTTAGAGGCAGAACCTGGTTGGCTAGCATCTATGCATGCCCGTTTTATGGCTGCAGTGCCAACTACTACGGTGCTAGAAAACGATCGTCACGGGCCTCTTTTTAGGTGGTTGAGCCAGTTTCAGATTGTCTCCTTAGGATATCCCAATATTCAGTTGTCAGAGGCACAGATTGACCGATCCCTAGAGGCATATATTATGTGGTTGTTCGGCAAGATGATGTTCACGGAGAACCACATGACCATTGTGGTTGTTCAGCTCCTGATCATATCGAAGCCCCTCTCACCAGCGATCTGTTCCCAACTGCCTCAGAATGGAAACAAACATTATAATCATATAAACAAATGCATTAGAATATATTCCAACCAAAACAACATCAACCATATGCCACAATCAGATAAACAAGATATAGAATCTTATAACATGCCTTGAACATCGACGATCCAGCACCATAGTGAATACAGACGCACCAGAATCAAAGGAAGAACAAGGACCACTTGGAGCTCGACAAAAGGGGCAAGCCATTACGTGCAAAGAAACGGTGACCAATAAGAACTGAATCCACAACCGAGTTGAAAGTTAACATTTGATTGTGTTGGAAGCAAAAAAAAATACCGTAGGCCGGTGGAGAATGATATGATCTATTGTTTACGCAGGTTGGATAGGAAAATGGGTGGACGAGCGAACAGATCGGCGCGAGGGTGGAAGCACCAGAGAGCAACGGGAGTGGGAAGTGGAGCTGGTGAGCAGAGGAGGAAGAAAGGAGTGGTCGGCCTTATCCAGGGGCCCATCGGATGCTTGGAGGTCGATCAGGGCTCTTCGGCCAGCCAGAGGCCGACAGACCACTCTTCAGCCTGCTAGTGGCCGACGGGCCTCTCTTTGGCCTACTACTGGACGATGGGCCCCTCTTCTTCCTGCCAGAGGCCGACGGGGTACCATTTCTGTTTTTTTTAATTCGGGCATACAGTTTCCGAATTTGGTACAAATTCGGTCATAGTTTTGAAAAAAATCGTTAATAAGTGCCGCATGTGTGTGCGTTATCATTCAAGAAAAATATTACGTTAGCAATAGTCAGTAATATCTCGCATCAAAAAAGCAATAGTCGGTGATAGAAGGACAATTACACAAATCCATAGATTGTCCGGATGTTGCTTTGATCCCCCTCCAATCTTTACCTACTAATAAAGGACAGAGTGCTTCTGCCCGTCCGCCATTGAAATGCTTCCAAAGTTGCGAAATATTATCCACTAATGTCACCTATAAGTTAAAAAAATTGTTTCACACAGAGAAATCTCAGCCTGGACCGGCCCATGTAGAAACCTCCTATATAACGCCATGTGCGCTAGGAGATGAAATAGTTCACCTGTTTGGGCCGGCCCATGTACGGCCGACCTGTTTTTTAATTTTGTTTTTTCCTCATTGTTTTTTCTATTTTAAGTAATTTGTAAATTCAGAAAGTGTTGACAATTGGAAAATAATAATTTTGAAATAAAATGTTAGTAATTCATAAATGTTTGTGGATTTAGCAAATATATGTGATTTTTAAAATGTTTGCAAATTTTAAAACAAATGTTCGAGAAATAAAAAAACGTTAGTGATTTTCTAGAAAAGTTAGTGTATTAATAAAATGTTAATGAATTTGAATATCATGAATTAAAAAATATTCTAAATTAGAAAATAGTTTATTTATTCATAAAATATTCGCTGATTGAAAAAATATCATGCATTTCAAAAATGTTCATCAATTTAGAAAATCATTCCAACAGTTTCCATAAAAAAATCGTCGATTCTAGAATTTTTCACCAATTCAAGAAAATTGTTTTAATAAATGTTGACATTTTTTCAAAAATGTGCAGGTAGTATAAAATGTTCATGAATTTAGACAATCTTAATGATTTTAGAAAAATGTTCACGAATTAAAAATTGTTCAAAATTTTAAATATGTTCACGATTTTAAGTTCATAATTTTAAGAAATTGTTCAGAATTTCATGAAAATAAAAATTGTAGTGTATCTCGATATTTATCAGTAAAATGTGATCATTGACGTTAAAAATTATTTATTTATTCTGTTGCAACGCACGGCCGTTTTGCTACTCCAATCTAAAATAGATGAACGAGGCATCCATCACCGAGTACCATCCACTTGATCCCCATCCAACGGTGCAGGCGCGCCGAATCCCTCACTGCCAGACAGTTGGACGCCGGTTTGCTACTCCAATCTAAAATAGATGAACGAGGCATCCATCACCGAGTACCATCCACTTGATCCCCATCCAACGGTGCAGGCGCGCCGAATCCCTCACTGCCAGACAGTTGGACGCCGGTTCATAGCCACCCCCCGCCTGGCCATCCAGATAAGGCGCCACGGCCACTTGCCGCCCAAAGCCTCTGCCTTCCATCAATGGAGATCACCGCCTCATGGCGCCTCCTCCCCGTCGCGTCCTCGCCGCCTCCCGCTCTTCTCCTAGCCAGACGGCAGGCGTCGTGCCCCTGGTCTCTTCAACAGCCGGCGGTCTCCAAGTCCAGGATCCTCTGCCTTCTCCATGACAAGGTCTCAATTAACCGCAGCTTCACACACATGCATTTGCGAGTTGTGGCATCTGATCCGTCTTCTTTCTTGGTTCCGTAGCCTGCCCCTACCTCCCAGAGCTCGCAGCTGCAGAAGCTGGCCTCCGTGTTGCAGTGCGGCGCCGTCTGGGCAGCAGTACGGACACCATTAAAATTCATCTCGCAGTTCAGATGCATGGATGTTGATCAAATTCGTCTGTGTTCTGCGTCGATGCGTGCAGGTGCAGGCCCCGGCTGCTCTGGCGACGGTGAGCGGGGAGGAGGACCTTGACCTCCTGGGGATCTTGCCGCCGGTGGCCGCGATCGCCTTCTTCTACCTCTTCGTCGCTCCCGTACGTGAGCCTAGCTACTTGTTCCGACCCGATTTGGGGAGTGGGTGGTTAACTGATTGTGTTCCGGCGGTGTGGCGTGCGTGCAGCCGATTATCATGAACTGGATGAGGCTGAGGTGGTTCAAGCGCAAGTTCGTCGAGACGTATCTGCAGTTCATGTTCACTTATCTCTTCTTCCCCGGGTGAGTCACTACGTTTCAACAGCTAGCTGCTGCTTACAAACAAACAAACATGTTCCAATTTTATCGTAGGTCTCCCAGAAATATTCGCATGTGAATGGCCTAATATCAGTAGATAGTGATGTAGACTTCTTCTACTCTCTCAATAGATCATCATGAGCTGAATTCAGTATCCATCAATCTGCAGTTTGATGCTCTGGGCACCGTTCGTCAACTTCAGAAAGTTCCCAAGGGATAAAACCATGAAGTACCCTTGGTCCAAACCGAAGGAAGGCACCCCGCTGTTCAAGGACAGATACCCACAAATAGACTCATTCAAAGAGAAGTACTACTAGGGAAGTACTGTATATATGTAACAAATACAGATATGGGTGGTCAGGACCGACATTTTCGTTTACAGATGAACATGCCTCTGTAACATAATCTTTTCACATGTTCTACTTGGATGACCGTAGGATCAAAGTAATCGACGAGAGGGGGTTGAATGAGGGATTATAACAAATTCTTCAAAAACAACAAGTTCTTAAGAGAACAAGAGTAAGGGCTCCTTTGATTCAAAGGATTTCTTAGCAACTTTGAAGGATTAGCATCCTTAAGAATTTTCCCTATGTTTGTTGATTGATTCATAGGATTGAGTCCCATAGTATTTTTTCCTAAGAATTTATTTGTACTGCTTCTCATAGGATTTCTAGCATCCATCCAAACCTCGTTAAAAGAATCTTTTGTTTCTCCTATGATGCAACCAAGCAAATCAAAATAATGTAGAATTGAGATGGACATGTCATGCCAATCCTATGTTTTCCTTATTTCCATTTTCTTTAATCCTAGGAATCCAAGAGGCCATATAACTGTATAGTTAGGACGAGGGCGTGCAGAATACAACTACGATGGGTCCTTGGAACCCTTGCTCGACCCCCGCGCCGTCCCCCCCTCCCCCCCCCCCGGCACACACAGGCGGCTCGGGTGGCGCCACCGCCCCCTTCTCTCGCCCCTCCCTCGTCCCTTCCCCACTGCCACCGGCCGGAGCTGTCGGGGCAAAGCCCCTGCGGTGGCTGGCGGGGGGGGGGGGATCCTTTCCTCCTCCGTTCGGGCGCTAGCGGCGTGGGGTGGTCGGTCCGACGGAGGCGTCAGGCGCGCATGGGGCCTGGCGGCGGCTCTAGTCGACGACGGGCAACGGCCTGACATCGTCCTGACCGCGGCGACCCTCATCGCGGCGGTTGCGTGCCCGTGGCCGCATCTTGGCCCAGATCTAGGCGTCGGTAGGCTGCGGGCAGTTCGGGAGGGCCTCCGCCGGTCTTCTTCATATTGGTTGATTCCCTAGGGGCGGATGGTGGCTGCAGGGCAGGGGGCTCAAGGTGGTCGCGTGCCTCATCCTGGATCTGGCGTCGAGATTGGGATGGGCGACGCGGGTTGGGCAGCGGCCTGGCGTAGTTGTTGCTCTGGCCGTGGGCGGCGGCATGGGGAGGTCCGGCGTGGGCGGTGGCCTCCCGGTGGTGCGGCGCTACCCGGTGGCTCGGCGGTTTTGCCCGCGGTTACGGCCGGCTTCTACTCCAGCGTCAGTTTATCTATGGTTGGACCGTTTTGACCTTTGCATCATCTCCTCGTCTTCCGGCCTCTACTTCTGTCTAATTGTTGGCCCTCTCCCAGTTGCGGTCCATTGCTCGTCTCGTGTCCGGTGCAGTGGGACAGATCTCGTCTCGCGCACGGTATTGTTGATCCGAGCTTGTCTCGCGCATGGTGCAACAGGACCGACCTTGTCTCGCGCACGGTGCAACTGGACTAAGCTCGTCTCGTGCCTGGTGCTGCTAGACGAGACATTGGAGGCCAGTTTTGGCAGGCCTTGGGTCTTGGCGTTGCGGCTATCTAGGGGTGGAAAAGGCGGCTCCTTTTTCGTCGTCTCTTTGGCTGGGGTAGCGGTGAATCTCGCGCGAGGTGGTGCCAAGGTCTTGGATGCCGGGGCAACGACCCTGAAGTTGGTTGCACGGTGCTCATGGGCAGAGCCCGTGGCTTAACGCTGCCTCGTGACCATGGCCATGTGGGTGGCATGGTAGCCGAGGTGTGGCGTTCGTTGGCGATGAGTGTTGGCTGGGGTGAAAACCTGCTCTATCTTCGGACGGACCGGCGGCTGCAAAACTCGTACCCTTATTGAAGGTGTCGTCCCGGCTCTCATCACCCGTTGTGCCGCTCCAGGGGAAAGTCTGATCCCAGGATCGGGCAATGCGGCGCTCCAGTGTCGTATCCTTCCTAAAGGCGCCACCTTGGAACCCACGGTTCGTCGTATGCAGCTTTCTCTTCGCCGTTGCGTGTTCCCGTTGTTGGAAATCTGCCCTAGAGGCAATAATAAGTTAGTTATTATCATATTTTCTTGTTCATGATAATCGTTTATTATTCATGCTATAATTGAATTGATTTAAAACTCAAATACATGTGTGGATACATAGACAACAAAGTGTCCCTAGTAAGCCTCTACTAGATTAACTCGTTGATCCAAGATGTGTTGGAAATATGCCCTAGAGGCAATAATAAAATGGTTATTATTGTATTTCCTTGTTCATGATAATTGTCTATTGTTCATGTTATAATTGTATTAACCGGAAACCGTAATGCATGTGTGAATACATAGATCACAATGTGTCCTTAGTGAGCCTCTACTTGACTAGCTCGTTGATCAATAGATGGTCACGGTTTCATGACCATGGACATTGGATGTCGTTGATAATGGGATCACATCATTAGGAGAATGATGTTATGGACAAGACCCAATCCTAAGCATAGCACAAGATCGTGTAGTTCGTCTGCTAAAGCTTTTCTAATGTCAAGTATCGTTTCCTTAGACCATGAGATTGTGCAACTCCCGGATACCGTAGGAATGCTTTGGGTGTGCCAAACGTCACAACATAACTGGGTGTCTATAAAGGTACACTACGGGTATCACCGAAAGTGTCTGTTGGGTTGGCACGAATCGAGACTGGGATTTGTCACTCCGTGTGACCGAGAGGTATCTCTAGGCCCACTCGGTAAGACATCATGATAATGAGCTCAATGTGACTAAGGAGTTATCCACGGGATGATGTATTACAGAACGAGTAAATAGACTTGCCGGTAACGAGATTGAACAAGGTATAGGGATACCGACGATCGAATCTCGGGCAAGTGTCATACCGATAGACAAAGGGAATTGTATACGGGATTAATTGAATCCCCGACATCGTGGTTCATCCGATGAGATCATCGTGGAGCATGTGGGAGACAACATGGGTATCCAGGTCCCGTTGTTGGTTATTGACCGGAGAGGTGTCTCGGTCATGTCTACGTGCCTCCCGAACCCGTAGGGTCTACACACTTAAGGTTCGATGATGCTAGGGTTATAGAGAAATAATGAGCGTGGTTACCGAAGGTTGTTCGGAGTCCCGGATGAGATCTCGGACGTCACGAGGAGTTCTAGAATGGTCCAAAGGTAAAGAATGATATATAGGAAGTGAGTATTTTGCCACCGGAAGTGTTTCGGGAATTACCGGTAACGTATCAGGACCACCGGAAGGGTTCCGGGTGTCCACCAAGTGGGGCCACCAGCCCGAGAGGGCTGCATGGGCCGTGAGTGGAAGGGACCAGCCCTAGAGTGGGCTGGTGCGCCCTCCACCCTGGCCTAAAGTGCGGGAAAGTTGGGAAGGAGGGGAAACCCTAGGCCCAGATGGGCCTAACGCCCACCTAAGGCTGCGCCCTCCCCTCTCCCTCTCTGGCCGCCGGCCAGATTGCCAATCTAGGGCCGGCCGTAGCCCCTAGGGTGGAACCCTAGGGCTGCTCCCTCCCTCCCCCTCCTCCTATATATAGTGGAGGTTTTTGGGTCTGCCTGACACATGGGTTCTCTCTTTCTCGCGACACAGCCCTACCCTTCCTCTTCCTTGTTCTCCGCGGTGCTTAGTGAAGCCCTGCCGGAGACCATGCAGCTCCACCATCATCACGTCGTCGTGCTGCCGGAGCTCTCCCTCAATATCTCCTTCCTCCTTGCTGGATCAAGGCGTAGGAGACGTCACCGGGCTGCACGTGTGTTGAACGCGGAGGCGCCGTTGTTCGGCGCTAAGATCGGAATCCACCGCGAGCTGAATCACTGCGAGTACGACTCCACCAACCGTGTTCTTGTAACGCTTCCGCTTAGCGATCTTCAAAGGTATGAAGATGCAATCTCCCCTTACTCGTTGCTGGTTTCTCCATAGATAAATCTTGGTGGTCATAGGAATTTTTTTGATTTACTACTACGTCTCCCAACAGTGGCATCATGAGCTAGGTCTATGCATAGAATCTATGCACGAGTAGAACACAAGTTGTTGTGGGTGTCGATCTTGTTAATTTGCTTACCGTTACTAGTCTTATCTTGATTCGGCGGTATTGTGGGATGAAGCGGCCCGGACCAACTTTACATGTATGCTTACGTGAGACTGGTTCCACCGCCTAACATGCACTTGTTGCATAAGGTGGCTAGCGGGTGTCTGTCTCTCCCACCTTAGTCGGATCGGATTCGATGAAAAGGGTCCTTATGAAGGGTAAATAGAAATTGGCATATCACGTTGTGGTTTTGGCGTAGGTAAGAAACGTTCTTGCTAGAAACCTATAGCAGCCACGTAAAAACTTGCAACTACAAATTAGAGGACTTCTAACTTGTTTTTGCAGCATATGCTTTGTGATGTGATATGGCCAAAGGATGTGATGTGATGCATTGTAATGTATGAGATTGATCATGTTCTTGTAATAGGATTCAGGACTTGCATGTCGATGAGTATGACAACCGGCAGGAGCCATCGGAGTTGTCTTATTTTATTGTATGACCTGCGTGTCAATCATAAACGTCATGTAATTACTTTACTTTGATAATCATTAGCCATAGTAGTAGAAGTAATAGTTGGTGAGACAACTTCATGAAGACACGATGATGGAGATCATGATGATGGAGATCATGGTGTCGTGCCGGTGACAGTGATGATCATGGTGCCCCAAAGATGGAGATCAAAGGAGCAAGATGATATTGGCCATATCATGTCACTATATTGATTGCATGTGATGTTTATCATGTTTACATCTTATTTGCTTAGAATGATGGTAGTAAATAAGATGATCTCTCAATAAAGTTTCAAGAATGTGTTCACCCTAACTATGCACCGTTGCTAAGGATCGTTGTTCCGAAGCACCACATGATGATCGGGTGTAATAGGTTCTAACGTTCGCGTACAACGGGTGTAAGCCAGATTTACACACGCGATACACTTAGGTTGACTTGACGAGCCTAGCATGTATAGACATGGCCTCGGAACACGGAAGACCGAAAGGTCGAACATGATTCATATAGAAGATACGATCAACATGGAGATGTTCACCATGGATGACTAGTTCGTCTCACGTGATGATCAGACACGGGCTAGTCGACGTGGACATGTGTCACTTGGATGACTAGAGAGATTTCTATCTAAGTGAGAGTTCATTAAATAATTTGATAATGTGAACTTAATTATCATGAACTTAGTCTAAAATTGTCTTTACAATCTATATTGTAGATCCAATGGCCAACGCTAATGTCACCCTCAACTTCAATGCGTTCCTAGTGAAAACCAAGCTGAAAGATGATGGAAGCAACTATGCGAACTAGGTCCGTATCTTGAGGATCATCCTCATAGCTTCCAAGAGATTGTATGTCCTTGATGCACCGCTAGGTGACCCACCCATTTTCCCAGCGGACCAAGACGTTACAAACGCTTGGCAGTCATGCTGTGATGATTACTCCCTGGTTCGGTGCGGCATGCTTTACAGTTTAGAACCGGGGATCCAAAAGTGTTTTGAGCAACACAGAGCATATGAGATGTTCCAAGAGCTGAAACTGGTTTTCCAAGCTCATGCCCGGGTCGAGAGATACGACGTCTCCGACAAGTTCTTCGGCTGTAAGATGGAGGAGAATAGTTCTGTCAGTGAGCACATACTCAAAATGTTTGGGTTCCACAACCGCTTGACTCAGCTGGGAGTTAATCTCCCAGATGACTCGGTCATTGACAGAATCCTCCAGTCGCTTCCACCTAGCTACAAGAGCTTTGTGATGAACTACAACATGCAGGGTATGGAGAAGTCCATTCCTAAGTTGTACTCGATGCTGAAATCAGCGGAGGTCGAGATCAAAAAGGAGCATCGGGTGTTGATGGTGAATAAGACCACTAGTTTCAAGAAAGTCAAGGGTAAGAAGAACTTCAAGAAGGACGGCAAAGTTGTTGCCGTGCCCGGTAAGCAACTTGCCGGGAAGAAGAACAAGAATAGACCCAAGCCTGAGATTGAGTGCTTTTATTGCAATGGTACCGGTCACTGGAAGTGGAACTGCCCCAAGTACTTAGCGGATAAGAAGGCCGATGACGAGGATATGTACCTAGGGTAGGGTCCTAGGCACGGCCTACATACCCTACCTAAGGAAACCACATGGGAGGACTTGAAGATCAAGCATGAACTTCCGAGTGGATCCCTGGAGACGTTCAAAGTCACTCGACAGTAATCCACTCAGAGACTCCCGCTCTCACTCGGCAGTCGCGTATCACTCGAAAGACCTCGCTTTCACTCGACGCCAGAAGACCAGGAGTCATCATCAAGAGCCCAACGGGCAGATGCTGGTTCAATGGTCATTAATAGCTTTTATTACGTATGTTACCTGTAACGGCAGACTTTAGTCCCACGACCAGGCCCTTTGATGCAGGGCAGTTATGAGGGGCAGCGAACTCTATATAAGCCACCCCTCCCCTCCTGCACAAGGGTTCGCAACCATTGTAATCTTTATATTCCACACGACATAAAGCTCCCGAGCACTGAGACGTAGGACTGTTACCTCCATGAGAGGGGCCTAAACTCATACATCCGTGTGTACACCCTCGCCGTAGCTAGGACTCTGCCCTCTCCCTTCGTACCCCTACCATCTACTGCCAGGCTTGTTCCCACGACAATTGGCGCCCACCGTGGGGCAGGCGTCTAAGCGACTTGCGGCGAGGTTGCGATTTTTATCCTTCAACATGTCTTTCGGCGGTGTTTTTGCTCTGGGCTAGGAGATCCGTTTCGGAGCGCTCACCTTCATCGCCGACGATTCGGCATGGCTCGAGGAGGTGCCTCTCGATGTCGAGGCGCTCCCAGTCTGCGGGGCCGCGCATTTCCACGCGAGCCCCTGCAGCGTGTTGCTGCGTCAGTCGTCGACCCCCTACGCGTCGGCTCCTCTTGCCGATTGCGGTCACAAGCGGTCCGGCCGCTCACGACTCCAGCGGTGGGTCAAACACGCAGCGGCGCGTCAGGCTTCTCGACAGGTTGCAGCGCTCGAGCCCGCCGAGTCCCTTCACGGCGAGTTTGAGTCAGATTCTGATCCATCCGACGTGCCTTCCGAGTGCGAAAGTTGTGATCCCGCAGCGAAGGTCTTGATGGTGGGCTCTCATGAGAGTTCACCGCCTGGCTTCGGCCATGTAAAGCGCGAGGCTGGAGGTCCGTCGAACGTGCAACTGTGTCGTGATGAGGAGGTCCTCCATACCCCCATCGTCGACGCGACTGTCGAGGCCCAAGCTTTGGAGGCCGCGCGCATTCGTCTGGAAGAGCTCTAGGCAGAGATTGACGAGCACGCTCGCCAGTGCCCGCCGCGCCCCAGTCGACATCATCGACAACTGTTTCCGACTAGATCTCACGATGGTATTGAGGTATACCGAACTCCTATGGTAAATGTTGTTGTTGCTGCTAGGATAGTGGATTCCATTCAGCCGTCCTGGTCAGAGGCTGGTAGAGGGCTGTTGCAGATCAAGGCGTTGTTGGATGCAGCGCAACGTCAGAATTCAGCAGTTTCTCAGTCCCGTAACAGGATATATAGTAATTCACCCAAGGCAAAGACCATTCAGTCGGCACATAGCCCTGGATCGCCCTTGCGTCGTCGAGGTGGCGGTTTTCGTGAAGGGCAAGAGAGAGATCAGCATCACGGCGAAGACCATCGTCGAGTGCCCACTCCTCCATGGAGTGGTCCGTACGCGCCTCGGCGCCAGGACAACAGGCACTCCCGTGGTGATGAGCGGGACGCGGACTTTGACGCCCGCACCTATCTGGTTCAGAAGCGGATCGACAAGAGCAAAGCCTACAGGGAAGGACTCGACAGAGATGTTCCGAGTGGAAGCTCAGTTGTGGTGTCTGGTCCTGAGTGTTTTAGCAGAGCTATACGTTCTGTAGAGATTCCCCCCAATTTCAGAATGGCGGCGGGGATCGGAAAGTTTTCTGGTGAAACAAAACTAGAGACTTGGTTAGATGATTACCGAGTGGCTATGCAAATTGGTGGCGGAAATGACAATGTCGCAATGAAGCACCTGCCCCTCATGTTGTATGGTTCAGCTCGAGCTTGGTTGAATCGTTTGGCTCCTTCCACCATACATTGTTGGGAAAATCTTGCCCGAGTGTTTGTCTGGACCTTTGAGGGCACTTGCAAGCGCCCCACGGGTCTGATCGACTTACAACACTCCGTCCAGAAACCCAATGAAACCTTAAGGGATTATATTCAGCGATGGTCCACCCTGCATCATACGGTGGAGAATGTGTCAGAACACCAGGCTGTTTGTGCCTTCAAGGCCGGTGTGAGATACAGGGAGTTGTACCTGAAGTTCGGGCGCACTGGTGATATCTCACTCGGCAAGATGATGCAAATTGCCACTCGCTATGGTAATGGCGGGGAAGAAGACCGCCTCCGTAGCGGCAAAGGAAAAGCAGTCGTCAACGAGTCTGGTGGCGGCAACAATCGGAAACAAAAGCGAAAGGCTGAAGACCCGGCTCCGGCAAAGGCAGCAGCACTGGCGACTCAGTCGAAGAGCAAGGGCAAAGCCAAAGCTCAGTATGCCCCCAAGAAGGGGAAAGGTCAGTCAGGAACTGATATCTTGGATCAGCCGTGTGTAATTCACATGAGGAAAGATGCAGAGGGCAACCTGATTTTGCCCAAGCACACCACTCGACAGTGTCGAACCCTTATCCAGCAATTCAAGGGAGACCAGTCGAGTGCGAAGTCTCCTGAAAAAGAAGATGAAGATGAGGAAAAGGAAACATTCCCAGATGTCACTGCAACACTAGTGATCTTCGCTGATGTCAAGAGCAAGAGTTGTTTGAAAGTCATCAATAGAGAAATCAACATGGTTGTGCCATACACCGCCACCTACCTCAAATGGTCTCAATATGCTGTCACACTCGACCAAACAGACCATCCTGCTCGTGTGGCCACTCCCGGTCGACAGGCTCTGGTAGTCGATCCGGTGGTGTAGGGGACTCGACTCAGAAAGGTCCTCATGGACGGCGGTAGCGGCTTGAACATTCTGTATGCGGATACCCTGAAAGGGATGGGCATTCCGATGTCCCGTCTGAGCGAGAGCAGCATGCAGTTTCACGGGGTCATCCCAGGAAAGAAGGCCAAGTCACTCGGCCAGATAGCATTGGATGTGGCATTTGAAGATAGCAAAAATTTCCGAAAAGAAAAGTTGACATTTGAAGTCGTGGATTTCAAGAGTGCTTACCACGCCATCTTGGGTCGACCCGCTTATGCACGTTTCATGGCCTGACCATGTTACGTGTATCTCAAGTTGAAAATGCCAGGCCCTAAGGGCGTGATCACGGTCACTGGCAATCGACAGCAGGCCAAAGAGTGTCTCCAGCAAGGATCCAAGATCGCCGATCAACAGATGGCCATGGTCGAGCTGGAGGAATACAAGAAAACCGCTGACCCTGCTGATTTGCTCCACGCAAAAAAGCGAGCTTCCGAGTCGGCATTTCAGTCGGCAGGGGAAGTGAAGAAGGTGCACATCCACTCGACGGATCCAACTGCTGCCTCGACAAATATCTCAACAACGCTCGACGGTAAATAGGAAGCCGAGCTCATCTAGTTCCTCCGTGAGAACTGGGATATCTTTGCATGGAAGCCTGCTGACATGCCGGGGATTCCCAGGGAGCTGGCTGAGCACCATCAGCGAGTGGATCCGAAGGCCAAGCCCGTCAGGGAGCATTTGCGTTGATCCGCAGCGGAGAAGCGCAAGGCAACCGGGGAAGAAGTGGCCTGTCTCTTGCAAGCCAAGTTCATTCGGGAGATTTACCACTCCGAGTGGCTCTCGAATGTTGTGATGGTGCCCAAGAAAGATAAGTCGTTGTGCATGTGCATTGACTTCAAACATCTCAATAAGGTGTGCCCAAAAGACCATTTTCCGCTCCCCCGCATAGATCAAATTGTTGACTCGACATCGGGGTGCGAGCGTTTATCGTTTTTGGATGCCTATTCCGGGTACCATCAGATCCGTCTATATGGCCCGGACGAAATAAAAACAGCCTTCACCACCTCGTTTGGGTGCTTTTGTTACATCACCATGCCTTTTGGTCTTAAGAATGCCGGCGCTACTTTTATGCACATGATTCAGAAATGTTTACTCAACCAGATCCCTCGGAATGTCGAGGCGTACATTCGCCAATCTGAGGCGATTCGACATAAAGTTGAATCCGGCCAAATGCACCTTCGGTGTCCCTGGCGGCAAGTTGCTCGGTTTTCTCGTTTCCGAGTGAGGAATTGATGTCAATCCCGAGAAGCAGCGCCATTACCCATATGAAGACTCCCGTGCGAGTGCACGCCGTTCAGAAGCTCACAGGTTGCTTGGCATCATTGAGTCGATTCATTTCTCGTCTTGGTGAGAAGGCTCATCCCGTATATCAGTTGATGAAGAAGTCTGACACATTCGACTGGACTCCTGAAGCCGAAGCAGCATTTGTTGAGCTCAAAGCCCTGCTCTCCACCCAGTCGGTGCTTGCCGCTCCTGCCAGCAAAGAGCCCTTGCTCCTGTACATCGTGGCCACAAATCAGGTCGTCAGTACAGTGCTGACTGTCGAGCGAGAAGAGGACGGGAAAGCCTCTAAAGTCCAGAGGCCAGTTTATTATGTCTCGCAAATATTGTCCCCCTCAAAGCAAAGATATCCACACTATCAGAAGCTGGTGTATGGTATTTACCTATCAGCGAAGAAGGTGGCACATTATTTCCAAGACCATTCGATCACAGTCGTCAGTGATGCTCCTTTATCCGAGATTTTCAATAATCGTGACGCATCAGCTCGAGTGGCTAAATGGGCAATTGAGCTTGGACACTTTGACATCAGATTCGAGGCCAAGAAGGCAATCGAGTCCCAAGCATTGGCAGATTTCATGGCTGAGTGGACTGAACAGCAACAGCCCATCCAAGTTCACTCGGCACATTGGACAATGTTCTTCGACGGCTCCAAAATGTTGAATGGGTCCGACGGTGGTGTTTTTTTGATATCCCCTAGAGGCGCCAAGCTCAGCTATGTCTGGCAGATTCATTTTGATTCCTCCAACAATGAGGCAGAATATGAAGCACTCTTGTATGGGTTGCGCATGGTTATCTCACTCGGCGTCAAGCGCCTGATGGTTTATGGCGACTCAGATTTGGTGGTGAATCAAGTGATGAAAGAATGGGATGTTAGAAACCCCGCCATGACCGGATACTGTAATGCAATCCGGAAGTTGGAGAAGAAATTTGAAGGCTTGGAACTTCACCATGTTCCTCGACTGAAAAATCAAGTTGCTGATGAGTTGTCCAAGATTGGTTCCACTCGACGGCTTGTCCCTAGCAGGGTGTTCCTGGAGCATTTGCACGCTCCTTCGATTCAAGAGGATCCCTTCACCAAAGAGCCCCCACAAGCTTTAAGCTCCTCTGACTCGACTAAAGTCGATGTTCCTGCTGTGATTGACTTGGTCATGGAGATACTAGTTATCATACCCGACTGGACTGTGTCGTACATTGCCTATATCCTCAGACAAGAGCTCCCTGAAGATGAAGCAGAGGCTCGACAGATTGTGCGCGGGTCCAAGGCTTTCACTGTGATGGGAGATCATCTATTTAGAGAGAGCGTGACTGGTGTCACCCAGCGCTGCATTTCCCCCGAGGAAGGTCGGATGATTCAAGACAGAATCCACTCGGGAACTTGCAGCCATCATGTGTATTTAAGGGCGATCGTCGCTAAAGCATACCGAGCTGGTTTTTATTGGATGCGAGCAAATGAGATGGCTAAGGACATCGTTGATCACTGTGAAGGCTGCCAGTTCTATGCGAATTTGTCACACAAGCCAGCGTCTGCTCTTAAGACAATCCCTCTCGCTTGGCCATTTGCAGTTTGGGGACTCGACATGGTTGGTCCCTTCCGACCTGGAAAAGGAGGATTCACCCACCTATTGGTAGCAGTCAACAAATTCACTAAGTGGATTGAAGCCAAGCCCATCAAGAAGCTGAATTCCCGCACGGTGGTCACGTTCATGAGGGAGATCATTATCCGGTATGGCATTCCACACAACATCATCACGGACAACGGCACTAATTTTGACTCGGAAGAATTCAGGAGATTCTGTAACTCCCAAGGCACACGAGTGGATTACGCTTCCGTTGCACATCCTCAAACCAATGGGCAAGTTGAGCGGGCTAATGGTCTCATTCTATAAGGTCTGAAGCCTCGTATCATGCGCGATTTGGATCATGCCGCTGGTGCATGGGTAACTGAGCTGCCGTCTGTTTTGTGGGGATTGAGTACAACGCCTAATCGATCGACTGGACGAAATCCTTTCTTCCTTGTCTATGGTGTTGAAGCCATAATGCCGAGTGACTTGGCCCACAATTCTCCTCGAGTGGAACTATATTCTGAAGCTGAAGCTGAACATGCCAGACAGGATGGGGTAGATCTTCTGGAGGAGGAGCGTGAGATGGCTCTGATGCGGACCACTGCCTATCAGCAAGACCTACGGCGCTTCCATGCAAGGAATGTCAAAAACCGAGCATTCTATGAAGGAGATTTGGTGCTCCGAGTGAATCAACACCGACCTCACAAGCTTGCTCCTGCATGGGAAGGCCCTTTTGTCGTCACTAAGGTGCTAAACAACGGAGCCTATCACCTATATAATCTCATGAAACAGATAGATGAGCCACGAGCCTGGAACGAGACCTACTCCGGCATTTTTACACTTGAGACAAGAGTTTTCTGATGTAATAAGAGTACTTCATCAATGCAATTCGTGTTTTTGCGATTAATACTTCGTCGATTCCAACCGTGCAGTTACATTCTTGGGGATACTCCGAGTGATGAGCAACCCTCACACTCGGGGGCTTAGCTGCGAAACATGTTTCGCCTAAGTTAAAAACCCTGTCGGGTGGATAGCAGTCCATTCACTCGACGACCTATTTGCGAATCCGTCTTTGCTTAGGTTCAAAAAAAAACGGAGCAATCCTCACACTCGGGGGCTTAGTTGTGAAACACGTTTCGCCTAAGTTAAAAACCTCGTCGAGTGGATAGTAATCCATTCACTCGACAACTTAGCTGCGAATCGACATTCGCCTAAGTTCAAATATACTTCGAGTGATGAGCAATCCTCATACTCGAGGACTTAGCTGTGAAACACGTTTCGCCTAAGTTAAAAACCTCGTCGGGTGGATAGTAATTCATTCACTCGACACCTTAGCTGCGAATCGACATTCGCATAAGTTCGAAAATACTTCGAGTGATGAGTAATCCTCACACTCGGGGGCTTAGCTGCGAAACATGTTTTGCCTAAGTTGAAAACCTCATTGAGTGGATAGTAATCCATTCACTCAACAACCTAGTTGCGAATCGACATTCTCCTAAGTTCAAAAATACTCCGAGTGATGAGCAATCCTCACACTCGAGGGCTTAGCTGCGAAACATGTTTCGCCTAAGTTAAAAACCCTGTCGGGTGGATAGTAGTCCATTCACTCGACGGCCTATTTGCGAATCCATCTTCGCTTAGATTCAAAAAAATAATACTCCGAGTGATGAGCAATCCTCACACTCGGGGGCTTAGTTGTGAAACACGTTTTGCCTAAGTTAAAAACCTCGTCTAGTGGATAGTAATCCATTCACTTGACAACTTAGTTGCGAATCGACATTCGCCTAAGTTCAAATATACTTCAAGTGATGAGCAATCCTCACTCTCAGGGGGCTTAGCTATGAACACGCTTCACCTAAGTTAAAAACAAACTCAGTTGAACAGACGATCGAAAGCCAAATTTGAACAAAATCCAAAGGGTAAACCACGGATAAACGTTTTGTATGAAAGCAAATGTGCTAAGACCCAAGGCCTGAACGAAGTTTTTAAGGATACAAATCCACTCGGCACACCGAGGCAAATTTAACTGTTTCATTCAAAGACAAGTTTTTCAAGCAGGAGACGGACTGGCGGGCTCGACGAAAGTGTCTAGGTCGATGCCATCGACGATTCTGGTGGCCGCTTCGATGAAGGTCTCCATGAAGTCCTCGGACTGGAGTTTCTTCGTGTTGACCACCTGAAGCTCCTTCAGCCTCTCCTCCTTCACGTCCCTACAATGGACCCTGACAAGTGATAACGCCACGTCGGCCCCACAACGAGCGGCAGATTTCTTCCAAGCCTGCACTCGACTTGGAAGTTCGTCCAAGCGAGCCATCATAGAGTTGAGGTCGAGCTGAAGGGTGTCCTCCGGCCATAGCTCTTTGTCGATTCTCTCCATCACAGACTTCAGCCGGACAAGATACACCTGGACGCCCTGGAGCCGGAAATTGAGTCGGAGCATGTTCATGGCCACCGCGTCTGCGACAGGAGACTTGGTGGGATCCAGATTGGGCTCAACCTCCTCCGTCTCCTTCTCAAAGTCTTGGCAGAATTCTGTTGAACAATGGGGAATGGGAGGAGAATTGGTGAACTGCGACCCTCAAAGATTTTACAAAGCTCAGTCGACAAAAATACTTACCGTCGAGTGGAATATACATCTTCCTTGAGAACTCGCCCAAATGCCTCTCCAGGCCATTGCTCCTCCTGTTCAGCTACTCGGCCGTTTTGACGAGGTTTGCGCGCTCCTGCTTCAGCTTGGTGTTCTCCTCTTCCAGCTTCTGGGCAGCCGCTAGCTTCTGATCTGCAGCTCCAGTTTTGTCCCTGGCCACCCGTTGGGCGTCCGCGAGTGCCTTTTCCTTCTCCTCCAGTGCCTTCTTCATGGAAACTAAAGAAACAACATTGTTGAGTCGCGCTTGGAGTTGACGGTTTTCATTGCACACGTCTGTTCGAGCGAGAGCACTCGGTTCAAAACATGGAAAGTGAAGATGGGAATGATGACAGTCGACAGTAATTACCTCCCAGAGACTTCAGCTCAGCACGCGCTCACTCCAGGGCGTTGTTGGCGACTGCCAGGTCCACCTGCAATTGGTTCCTCTCATCCTCCATGTCCTTGTACTGCGTCCCAAGTTTGCAAGTCGTACGAAAACCCACAAAAGACAGGAGTTCAATGAGCAAGTAGTTCGTGGACAGTCGACTGAGTTATGAAAACCGGTGAATGATCATCTTGGAAGAATTCAAGCAAAAAATCCACTTGACATGTCGAGTGACTCTGGCACTCCGCGCACCATAAACAAATTCGAAAGTTGTCTCTATTAAGACCCCTGCCGATGCAAGCATTCGACAGCGGTCTCGGGGACTACACCTAGTGGGTGCGCTAAGAGTGCCCCCACTGAGACGGTTAACTCTCGATCCGTCGAGTAACTCGTCAGAAAAAAAAACACTTGACATGTCGGGTGACCCCACTACCACGCGTACGACAAGTTTTCAAGCCTACTGTTTATCATCTACGATGAATAGTATCCTCGGGGACTACACCCAGTGGGTGCACTTAGCGTGCCCCCACTGGTTATTCAAACATTCGACAAGGTCAGCCCTGTCACGACACTCGACCTGTCGAGTGACGCGCCTCTCTACTCTATGAAGTGCAGTCTATCCTTATGCAGCGTCATATCATGGTTTGCCACTAATGTCCATGAAACCTGCAAGGTAGCTACGAAGTGGTGTGATTCAAAAACAAAATGTATGCCGTATACAATAAACTCTAAAAAACCCAGCCGATGCAAGCATTCGACAGCGGTCTCGGGGACTACACCCAGTGGGTGCGCTAAGAGCACCCCCACTGAGACGGTTAATTCTCGATCCGTCGAGTAACTCGTCAGAAAATACACTCGACATGTCGAGTGACACTAGTACCACGCATACTATCAATCCCAATCCTACTTGACTACGATCCGATCTATTCGAGTGGAGAAAGTTCAAACATTCTACGACAATCACCCAGTGGGTGTACAACAGCCAAGAAAAGACAAGAATTCAATCAACAATGGACTTACAATCGAACTTACTCGGACATTGGTGCGGAGTGCTGTGCTGACGTCAAAAGCCAGTTTGCTGGCCTAGTATGCCTCATTGGTCCTCGGCATGAGCTGCTCCGCCTGGATCATGGCTTCCTTCGCAGACCCGGTTTGATCTTCCGGGGTGCGTTGCAGAGAGAAGGCCGTCGCAGGTGGGGTTGGCATGGTTGCAGGAGCAGCTGAGGCAGTCTGAGAGGGCCCGATTGGAGTCGACGCCACAACGGTCGAAATAGTTGGAGGAGCATGCGATAGAGGTACTGTAGGTTCAGCCCTGGGTTGTGTCGAGCCACCCCCCTGGGAAGACTCTGCAGTCAACCGCTGAAGTGCTTGCGTTGATGAAGCTCCTTGGATGCGAGAGCGCGAAGTGTCGAGTCGCTCCTCGTCGTCCTCCACCTGAATGACCTCTGCATCGACAACCGACGGTGTTAACATTCGCATATGTCGAGTTCCATTAGGACGGACCAACAACTATCTAACCTCTATGAGAAGTGGTCGCATGAGCAGTGTCGACATCCATTGCATCCCCTCCATCTCGATGAGGCGAAGACACAGATGTAGCAGCTCTGATGAATTGAGTGGCATTCGGTCAAATACAACTCCAGACTTCAGTCAACAGAACAAGTACGGAAATAAACTCTTACGTGGAGACGACAGGCACTGCCACCCTCATGCGAGGCAGAGCCTTGCGAGGCTTGGTGACGGCTTGCTTGGGCTGCTTAGCCAGTTTTTTGCTCGGCTCAGTGGTCGAGGGGCGGCTGTGCTTCTCGCTAGGGCCCGAAGCCCTGTCCTCAACAGTCGACGAATCTTGGCGGGACCTGGTGCGAATTTTGCGGCGAGGAGGTGACTCGATTTCTTCCTCCTCGCCAGAGTCCTCGTATTCTTCCTCGGAGTAGGAAGAATCGTCGCTGTCCACACTGCCGCCCTCGCTCACCATGCCGTCTTCAGCATGGTTCCCGTTAGGAACGGCCGAGTGCATGTGCATCCATTCTTGCATGATTCAAGCAAAGAAGTCAGTACAATACAGCAATCGACATTACACAACTCACTAGGTTCTTCGATGGGTTTTCGGACGAATACGGACGGATCCTCTTGGCTCCCAAAGGATTGTCGTAGGCCCCGGTGATGCTACGGAGCCACTGCTCGACAATTTTCTGAGGAACTTCCTCAGGATGCGCCCTTGTCGAGTCCTCAGGGCCCGCGTAGTGCCACATGGTGTGGTCTCTAGCTTGGAGCGGCTGGATACATCGACCGAGAAACGTCTCCAACAGATCCATGCCGGTGACCTCGCCCCGGATTAGCTGCACCACCGCTTCAACCAAGATGCCTACTTGGACGTGCTCCTCTTCAGTCACCTTCAGGGACTTGGGAACAGACGGACGGTTGGGTGTGTATGGGGGAAGGCCAGTCGACATATCGGGCGATGCTGCATCCTTGCAGTAGAACCAGGTCAACTGCCAACCCCTTACAGACTCAGGAAAGGTCATGGCAGGGAAGGAGCTACGAGCTCTTTTCCGAACTTCTAACCCTCTGCACAACTGGAGCACGTGGGTCTTCCCATCGGCAGGGAGGGCTTTCTTCACAGTCTGGGATCGGACCGTGAAGAGGTGTTTAAACAATCCCCAATGGGGAGTGCATCCCAGGAAACATTCGCACAGAGTGACGAATATGGACAGATAGGCTATGGTGTTGGGAGAGAGGTGGTGCAGTTGGGCACTGAAAAAATTCAGAAAGCCCCTAAAGAATGGGTGGGGCGGCAGAGAAAAACCTTGCTCGACGTGGGAGAGAAGGAGGACCCGCTCCCCATCGCACGACTCCAGCTCGCACACCTCCCCCGGCAGCCTCCAGGCGCCGTCCGCCACGAGCCCGTCAGAGACGAGGCCCTCCATGTCTTTGCGGGTGACGACAGAGGGGAGAAAATCCCCCTGCATCCAGCTCGTCGGCGCGGTGAAGCGGGCGGTCGAGGGCTTCTTGCCCTTGAGCTTCGCCGCCCCCTTATTTGCTCGCTCCAGCTTCTCCGTTGGATTCTTCATCTTCGTCGCGGCGGCTCTCGTCGAGGGAGATTGGAGTTGGGCTCTGGGAGCGGAGGAAGCGGAGGAAAAGAGAGAAATAACTGGCGGAGGTACTGTGCAAACCGCAGCGAAGACAGCTTTATACGCTGCCGAGTGTCTCACTAACCAGTGGACCCGCGAGGTTACCGCACACGCCAACCGCTGACAGTGCTTGGTACGTGGCGATACGATAGGCATGAAAATCGAGGTGTCGTGCCCCTACTTGCCCCGATCGTGGCATAATCTTCGCGCGAGCGCATGCGCTTCCCAAATTTTCGTATCCCGGAAAATTTGGGTCTATCAGACCGACCCGTCGCCTCCCAAGATACTACCAACTCACTCGGACCAAAACAAATGTTAAACATCCACTCGGACACCTTTAAGGCTGAATGGATCCGGGCGAGCGGAGAAGAATTCAATCGACACAAGTTTCGTTGAAGCCCCGAATATCATTCGGAAGATTTTGCGAGTTGACCCTGAATGAATGCTAATGCTCAGAGTTCAATCGACACAAGTTTCATGGAAACCCCAAATATCATTCGCAGGATCTGATGCACTAACTCAAGGCCCTCGAAGATACCTCTTTCCACCACTCAAACCCTGATCCATTCAGGGGCTAATGACGATGATATGTACTAGGGTAGGGTCCTAGGCATGGCCTACATACCCTACCTAAGGACACCACATGGGAGGACTTGAAGATCAAGCATGAACTTCCGAGTGGATCCCTAGAGACGTTCAAATTCACTCGACAGTAATCCACCCGGAGACTCCCGCTCTCACTCGGCAGTCACGTATCACTCGGAAGACCTCGCTTTCACTCGACGCCAGAAGACCAGGAGCCATCATCAAGAGCCCAATGGGCAGACGCTGGTTCAATGGTCATTAATAGTTTTTATTACGTACATTACCTATAACGGCAGACTTTAATCCCATGACCAGGCCCTTTGATGCAGGGCAGTTATGAGGGGCAGCGATCTCTATATAAACCACCCCTCCCCTCCTGCACAAGGGTTCGCAACCACTGTAATCTTTACATTCCACACGACATAAAGCTCCTGAGCACTGAGACGTAGGGTTGTTACCTCCACGAGAGGGGCCTGAACTCATACATCCGTGTGTACACCCTCGCCGTAGCTAGGACTCTTCCCTCTCCCTTCGTACCCCTACATCTACTGTCAGGCTCGTTCCCACGACATCCGACAATGTTAAAGGTATATGTGATATACTTTTTATTGATGTGTACCTTACCAGCACTCGTAGTAGCTCCTGGGTATTTGATACCGGTGCAGTTGCTCATATTTGTAACTCCAAGCAGGAGCTGCGGAATAAGCGGAGACTAGCAAAGGACGAGGTGACGATGCATGTCAGGAATGGTTCCAAGGTCGATGTGATCGCCGTCGGCACACGCTACCTCTACATCTACCTTCGGGATTAGTTTTGAACCTCAATAATTGTTATTTAGTATCAGCTTTGAGCATGAACATTGTATTTGGATATCGCTTGATGCGAGATGGCTACTCATTTAAATTTGAGAATAATGGTTGTTCTATTTATATGAGAGAAATGTTTTATGGTCATGCCCCACTGGTCAATGGTTTATTTTTGATGAATCTCGAACATAATGTTACACATGTTTGTAGTGTGAGTACCAAAAAGTCTAAGGTTGATAACGATAGTCCCACTTACATGTGGCACTGCCGCCTTGGTCACATTGCTGTCAAACGCATGAAAAGCTCCATGCTAATGGACTTTTGGAGTCCCTTGATTTCAAATCATTTGACACGTGTGAACCATGAATCATGGGCAAGATGACCAAGACTCCGTTCTCCGGAACAACGGAGCGAGCAACTGACTTGTTGGAGATAATACATACCGATGTATGCGGTCCAATGAGCGTCAAGGCTCGCAGTGGCTACCGGTATGTTCTCACCCTCACTGATGACTTGAGCAGATATGGATATGTCTACTTAACGGAACACAAGTCTGAAACCTTTGAAAGGTTCAAGGAATTTTAGATTGAGGTAGAGAATCAACGTGACAGGAAAATAAAGTGCCTACGATCTGATCATGGCGGAGAATATTTAATTCACGAGTTTGGCACGCACCTAAGGAAATGTGAAATTGTTTCACAACGCACGCCGCCTGGCACAGCTCAGCGAAATGGGGTGTCTGAACATCGTAATCGCACTCTATTGGATATGGTGCGATCTATGATGTCTCTTACCGACTTACCGCTATCATTTTGGGGATATGCATTAGAGACTGTCGCGTTCACTTTAAATAGGGCACCGTCAAAGTCCGTTGAGATGACACCGTATGAATTATGGTTTGGAAAGAAACCTAAGCTTTTGTTTCTAAAAGTTTGGGGATGCGATGCTTATGTGAAGAAACTTCAACCTGAGAAGCTCAAACCCAAAGCAGAAAAGTGTGTCTTCATAGGATACCCCAAAGAAACTATTGGGTATACCTTCTACCTCAGATCCGAAGGCAAAGTCTTTGTTGCCAAGAATGGATCCTTTCTTGAGAAAGAGTTTCTCTCGAAAGAAGTAAGTGGGAGGAAAATATAACTTGATGAGGTAATTGTACCTCCACTCGAACCGGAGAGTAGCACAACACAAGAAGTTGTTTTTGTGGAGCCTGCACCGGCTGGAGAGGAAGTTAATGATGATGATCATGAAACTTCAGATCAAATTACTATTGAACGTCGAAGGTCCACTAGGACACGTTCCTCACCAGAGTGGTACGGCAACCATGTCCTGGAGATCATGTTGTTGGACAACGGTGAACCTTCGAACTATGAAGAAGCGATGGCGGGCCCGGATTCCAACAAATGGCTAGAAGCCATGAAATCCGAGATAGGATCCATGTATGAGAACAAAGTATGGACTTTGGTGGACTTGCTTGATGATAAGCGAGCCATAGAAAATAAATGGATCTTTAAGAAGAAGACGGACGTGGATGGTAATGTGACCGTCTATAAGGCTCGGCTTGTCGCTAAGGGTTATCGACAAGTTCAAGGAGTTGACTACGATGAGACTTTCTCACCCGTAGCGATGCTGAAGTCTGTTCGAATCATGTTAGCAATTACCGCATTTTATGATTATGAGATTTGGCAAATGGACGTCAAAACGACATTCCTGAACGGCTACCTTAAGGAAGAACTGTATATGATGCAGCCTGAAGGTTTTGTCGATCCTAAAGATGCTAACAAGGTATGCAAGCTCCAGCGCTCCATCTATGGGCTGGTGCAAGCATCTCGGAGTTGGAACATTCGCTTTAATGAGGTGATTAAAGTGTTTGGATTTATACAAGTTTATGGAGAACCCTGTATTTACAAGAAAGTGAGTGGGAGCTCTGTAGCATTTCTTATATTATATGTGGATGACATACTGATAATGGGAAATGATATAGAACTTTTAGAGAGCGTAAAGGCCTACTTGAACAAGTGTTTTTCAATGAAGGACCTTGGAGAAGCTGCTTACATATTAGGCATTAAGATCTATAGAGATAGATCGAAACGCCTCATAGGTCTTTCACAAAGCACATACCTTGACAAAGTATTGAAGAAGTTCAATATGGATCAGTCCAAGAAGGGGTTCTTGCCTGTATTACAAGGTGTGAGATTGAGTAGGACTCAATGCCCGACCACGGCAAAGGATAGAGAAGATATGAGTGTCATCCCCTATGCTTCAGCCGTAGGCTCTATTATGTATGCCATGCTGTGTACCAGACCTAATGTGATCCTTGCCATAAGTTTGGTAGGGAGGTACCAAAGTGATCCCGGAGCGGAACACTAGACAACGGCCAAGAATATCCTGAAGTACCTGAAAAGGACCAAGGACATGTTTCTCGTATATGGAGGTGCCAAAGAGCTCGTCGTAAAGGGTTACGTCGATACTAGCTTCGACACAGATCCGGATGACTCCAAGTCACAAACTGGATACGTGTATATTTTGAACGAAGGGGCAGTCAGCTGGTGCAGCAGCAAGCAAAGCGTCGTGGCGGCAGCTACATGTGAAGCGGAGTATATAGCTATTTCGGAACAAGCAAAGGAAGGAGTCTAGATGAAGGAGTTCATCACCGACCTAGGAGTAATTCCCAATGCGTCGAGCCTGATGACTCTATTCTGTGACAACACTGGAGCTATTGCCCTTGCCAAGGAGCCCAGGTTTCACAAGAAGACAAGACACATCAAGCGCCGCTTCAACTCCATCCGTGATTACATTCAGGAGGGAGATATAGATATTTGAAAAGTACATACAGATTTGAATTTCGCAGATCCGTTGACTAAACCTCTCTCACGAGCAAAACATGATCAACACCAGAACTCTATGGGTGTTCGATTCATCACAATGTAACTAGATTATTGACTCTAGTGCAAGTGGGAGACTGTTGGAAATACGCCCTAGAGGCAACAATAAAATGGTTATTATTGTATTTCATTGTTCATGATAATTGTCTATTGTTCATGCTATAATTGTATTAACCGGAAATCGTAATGCATGTGTGAATACATAGACCACAACGTGTCCCTAGTGAGCCTTTAGTTGACTAGCTCATTGATCAATAGATGGTCACGGTTTCATGACCATGGACATTGGATGTCGTTGATAATGGGATCACATCATTAGGACAATGATGTGATGGACAATACCCAATCCTAAGCATAGCACAAGATCGTGTAGTTCGTTTGCTAAAGCTTTTCTAATGTCAAGTATCGTTTCCTTAGACCATGAGATTGTGCAACTCCCGGATACCGTAGGAATGCTTTGGGTGTGCCAAACGTCACAATGTAACTGGGTGGCTATAAAACTACACTATGGGTATCTGCAAAAGTGTCTATTGGGTTGGCACGAATCGAGACTGGGATTTGTCACTCCGTGTGACGGAGAGGTATCTCTGGGCCCACTCGGTAAGACATCATCATAATGAGCTCAATGTGGCTAAGGACTTAGCCACAGGATGATGCATTATGGAATGAGTAAAGAGACTTGCCGATAACGATATTGAACAAGGTATAGGGATACCGACGATCGAATCTCGGGCAAGTGTCATACCGATAGACAAAGGGAATTGTATACGGGATTGATTGAATCCCCGACATCGTGGTTCATCCGATGAGATCATCGTGGAGCATGTGGGAGCCAACATGGGTATCCAGATCCCGCTATTGGTTATTTACCGGAGAGGTCTCTCGGTCATTTCTACGTGCCTCCCGAACCCGTAGGGTCTACAAACTTAAAGTTCGATGACGCTAGGGTTATAGGGAAATAATGAACGTGGTTACCGAAGGTTGTTCGGAGTCCCGGATGAGATTCTGGACGTCACGAGGAGGTCTGGTATGGTCCAAAGGTAAATAATAATATATAGGAAGTGAGGATTTGGCCACCGGAAGTGTTTCGGGAATTACCGGTAACGTACGGAGACCAGCGGAAGGGTTCTGGGGGTCCACCAAGTGGGTCCACTATCCCTAGAGGGCTGCGTGGGCCGAGAGTGGAAGGGACCAACCCTAGAGTGGGATGGTGCGCCTTCCACCCTAGCCCAAGGCATGGGAAAGGTGGGAAGGAGGGGAAACCCTAGGCCTAGATGGGCCTAAGGCCCACCTACGGCTGCGCCCTCCCCTCTCCCTCTCTGCACGCCGGCCAGATGGCCAATCTAGGGTCGGCCGCAGCCCCTAGGGTGGGAACCCTAGGGCTACGCCCTCCCTCCCCCTCCTCCTATATATAGTGGAGGGTTTTGGGGCTACCTGACACACGGGTTCTCTCTCTCTCGGCGCAACCCTACCCTTCCTCTTCCTTGTTCTCCGTGGTACTTGGAGAAGCCCTGCCACAGACCACGCAGCTCCAACGTCACCACATCGTCGTGCTGCCGGAGCTCTCCCTCAACCTCTCCTTCCTCCTTGCTGGATCAAGGCGTAGGAGACGTCACCGGACTACATGTGTGTTGAACGCGGAGGCACCGTTGTTCGGTGCTAAGATCGGAATCCACCGCGATCAGAATCGCTGCGAGTACGACTCCACCAACCGCGTTCTTGTAATGCTTCCGCTTAGCGATCTTCAAAGGTATGAAGATACAATCTCCCCTTACTCGTTGCTGGTTTCTCCATAGATATATCTTGGTGATCATAGGAATTTTTTTGATTTACTACTACGTCTCCCAACAAGATGGTCAAGGTTTCCTGACCATAGATATGAGTTATCATTTGATAATGGGATCACATCATTAGGAAAATGATCTGATGGACAAGACCCAACCATAAGCATAGCATATGATCGTGTTAGTTTATTGCAACTCCTTTATCCATGTCAAGTATCCATTCCTACAACCATGAGATCACGCAACTCCCTGACACCAGAGGAATGCCTTGTGTGTATCAAACATCACAACGTAACTGGGTGACTATAAAGGTGCTCTACAGGTATCTCTGAGGGTGTTTGTTCGGTTGGCGTGGGTCAAGACTGGGATTTGTCACTCCGTATGATGGAAGGGTATCTATGGGCCCACTCGGTAATACAACATCACAAGAAGCATGCAAGAAATGTGACTTAGTAATTTGTCACAGGATCTTGTATTACTGAACAAGTAGAGATTGAACTAGGTATGGACATACTGACGATCGAATCTCGGTCAAGTAACATACCGATGGACAAAGGGAACTGAATACGGGGTTGATTGAATCCTTGAAATCGTGGTTCGACCGACAAATATCTTCGTATAATATGTAGGAGCCAATATGGGCATCCAGGTCCCCCTATTGGTTATTGACCATAGAGGTGTCTTGTTCAAGTTTGCATAGTTCTCGAACCCGCAGGGTTTACACACTTAAACGTTCGGCGACGATATAGTGTTGATGAGTTATATATGTTGCTAACCGAAAGTTGTTCGAAATCCCGGATGAAATCTCGGACATCCATAGGAGCTCCAGAATGGTCCGGAGGTAACGATTTATATATGGGAAGTCATATTTTGGCTACCGAAAAAGTTTTAGGCTTTTCCGATATTGTACTGGGAAGCTTCTAGAAGGTTATGGAAAAATCCGGAGGAGTCCAGAAGTCCACCAATGGTTCCGCCATGTCCCAAGGGTTTGAATGGGCTGAGAGGAGACATTGTCGCCTTATGGGCCAAGTGCACAAGTCCCCCAAGGCACATGCAGTTGGGAAAGGTGGAAAGTCCACCTTTGTATGGAAGGGACGGAGGGGGACTAGGATTCCACCTCCTCCCCCCTTGGATGCACCCTAGGGTTTGAAGGGACTGTTCCCCATGCCCCTTCACCTATATATAGTGGGAGGGGGCGCCCCAAGAGCACACACGAAGCCCTTGGCGACCCTCTCTCTCACTAGATCGTTTTCTCCTCCGTTCGCGGTTTCGGTAGCGCTAGGCGTAGCCCTACCGGGATAGCACCACCACCGCCGCCACCACGCCGTCATGTTGCCACAGAACTCACCTACTACTCCACACTTGCTCTCTGGATTGAGGAGGCGGAGACATCATCGAGCTATACATGTGCGGAACGCGGAGGTGCCGTCCGTTCGGCACTAGATCGGGACGGATCGTGATTGGATCATGGGACAGATCGTGATTGGACCGTGAAGACGTTCGACTACATCAACTGCGTTTATTAATGCTTCTACTTAGCGATCTACAAGGGTATGTATACACACTCCCCCTCTCGTAGCTATGCATCTCCATGGATAGATCTTGCGTGTGCGTAGGAATTTTTTTGTTTCCCATGCAACGTTCCCCATCAGTGGCATCATGAGCTAGGTCTATGCGTAGATGATATGCACGAGTAGAACACAAAGGAGTTTGTGGGCGTTGATATTCCGATTGCTTCCTCCCTTAGTCTTTTCTTGATTTAGCGGTATTGTGGCATGAAGCGGCTCGGACCTACCTTACTCGTCCACGTACGAGAGACCGATTCCATCGACTAACATGTGACTTTGTTGCATAAAGATGGCTAGCGGGTGTCTGTCCCTCCCACTCTAGTTGGATTGGATTCGACTAAGGCGGTCCTTGTAGAAGGTTGAATAGAAATTTGTGTATCACCATTGTGGTTTTTCGTAGGAAAGAATCGTTCTTGTTAGATACCCATAGCAGCCACGTAAAACATGCAACAACAATTAGAGGACGTCTAACTTGGTTTTGCAATATGATATGGCCAAAGACATGATGAGATATATGTGATGTATGAGATGATCTGTTTTGTATACATTATCACAACTTGCATGCCGTTGAGTACGACAACCGGTAGGAGCCATAACATTGTCTTTAATTATTGTATGACCCACATGTCAATCATTAAGCACTATGTAATGCTTTAGTTTATCGCTAAACGGTAGCAATAGTAGTAGAAGCATGGTTGGAGCGAAAACCCCGTTGGCGACACAATGATGGAGATCATGGTGTTATGTCGGTGACGATGGAGATCATGTCGATGCTTTGGAGATGGAGATCAAAAGCAAAAGTTCATGGCCATATCATGTCACTTATGATTTGCATGTTATGTTAATCCTTTTATGCACCTTCTTTTGCATAGGATGATGGTAGAATTATAAGGTTATCCCTCCCTAAAATTTCAAGATAAAATTGTGTTCTCCCTAAGTGTGCATCGTTGCAAAAGTTCGTCGTTTTGAAGCACCACGTGATGATCGGGTGTGATAGACTCTACGTTCACATACAAGGGATGCAAGCCAGTGTTGCACATGTGGGACACTTGGATTAAACTTGACGAGCCTAGCATGTACAGACATGGCCTCGGAACACATGAGACTGAAAGGTCGAACATGTCATATAGTAGATATGATCAACATTGAGATGTTCACCATTAAAACCACCTCATCTCACGTGATGATCGGACTTGGGTTGTTGGATTTGGATCATGTTACACTTAGACAACCTGAGGGATGTTGATTTGAGTTGAAGTTCTTAAGTAATATGATTAATTGAACTCATTATCATGAACATAGTCAAAGTGTCTTTGCACATTATGTTGTAGATCAATAGCTCACAATGTAGCTCCCCTGAATTTTGATACATTCCTAGAGAAAAAGTAAGTTGAAAGATGATGGTAGCAATGATGCGGTCTGGGTCCGTAAACTAAGGATTGTCCTCATTGCTGCACAGAAGGCTTATGTCCTTGATGCACCGCTTGGTGCACCACCCCCTCTAGCTTCGTTTGTGCATGTTGTGAACATCTGACAGGCACGTTGTGACGACTACTTGATAGTTCAGTGTGTCATGCATTATGGCTTAGAACTGAGGCCCCAAAGACGTTTTGAACATCACGGAGCATATGAGATGTTCTAAGAGCTGGAATTGAGATTTCAGGCTCGTGCCCGTGTTGAGAGGTATGAGACCTCCAACAAGATTCTTTGCCTAAAAGATGAAAGAGAATAGCTCAATAGGTGAGCATGTGCTTAGATTGTCTGGGTGCTACAATCGCTTGAATAGAGTGGGAGTTGATCTTTCAGATAAGATAGTGATTGATATAGTTCTCCAAGTCACTGTCACCAAGATACTAGAGCTTCATGATGAACTATAAACATGCCAGGGATGGAAATAATGATCCCTGGGATATTCGTGATGTTTGATACCACGAAGGTATAAATCAAGAAGGAGCATCAAATGTTGATGGTTAGTAAAACCACTAGTTCTGATAAGGGCAAGGGCAAGAAGGGAAACTTCATGAATGGCAAGCCAAATACTTCTCCAATGAAGAAACTCGAGGTTGAAACCAAACCCGATACTAAGTGCTTCTATTATGAGGGAAACGGTCACTGAAGCCGAACTCCCTAAATACTTGGTAGATGGGAAGGCTGGCAATGTCGACAGAAGTATACTTGATATACGTATTATTGATGTGTACCTTGCTAGTACTCCTAGTAGCACCTGGGTGTTAGATACCAGTTCGATTGCCAATGTTAGTAACTCGAAGTAAAAGCTACGGAATAAACGGAGACTAGCTCCCTCTACCTTCGGTATTAGTGTTGAACCTAAACAATTGTTATTTGGTGTTTGCGTTGAGCATGAACATGATTAGATCATGTTTATTGCAATACGGTTATTCATTTAAGTTAGAGAATAATATTTATTCTGTTTACATGAATAAAACCTTCAATGGTCATGCACCCAATGTGAATGGTTTATTGAGTCTCGATCGTAGTGATACACATGTTCATAATATTGAAGCCAAAAAGATGCAAAATTAATAATGATAGTACCACATACTTGTGGCATTTATGCTAAATGTCATATTGGTGTAAAACGCATGAAGAAAACTCCATGCCGATGGATCTTTGGACTCACTCGATTTCGAATCGGTTGAGACATGCAGACCATGGCTCTTGGGCAAGATGACTAAGACCCCGTTTTCCGGTATGATGGAGCGGGCAAGTGACTTATTGGAAATGATACATGTTGATGTATGCGGTCCAATGAGTGTTGTAGCGTGCGGTGGCTATCGTTATTTTCTTACCTTCACTGATGATTTGAGTAGATGTGGGTATATTTAGTTAATGAAACACAAGTCTGAAACGTTTGAAAAGTTCAAGAAAATTCAGAGTGAAGTTTAAGATCATCGTGACAAGAAGATAAAATGTCTACGATATGATCATGGAGGTGACTATTTGAGTCATGAGTTTGGTATACAACTAAGACAATGTGGAAGTTGTTTCACAACTCACGCCACCTGGAACACCATAGTGTGATGGTGTGTCCGAACGTCGTAGTCATGCTCTATTGGATATGGTGCGTACTACGATGTCTCTTATAATTTTGCCACTATATTTTTGGGGTTATGCATTAGCGATAATGACATTCACTTTAAATAGGACACCATCTAAATCCGTTGAGATGACACCGTATGAATTATGGTTTTGCAGAAACCTAAGCTATCATTTCTCAAAGTTTGACAATGCGACACTAATATCTGATAAGCTCGAACCCAAAGCGGAAAAGTGCATCTTCATAGGATATCCTAAGGAAATAGTTGGGTATACCTTATATCTCAGATCCCAGGGCAAAGTGTTTGTTGCTAAAAACGGGTCCTTTCTAGAGAAAGAGTTTCTCTCGAAAGAATTGAGTGGGAGGAAAGTAGAACTTGATGAGGTTATTGAACCGTCACTTCAGTTGGATGGTAGCACGTCGCAGAAAGTTGTTCCTGCGACGCCTACACCGAATGAAGAGGAAGTTGATGATAATGATCAGGACACTTCGGATCAAGTTACTACTAAGCCTCGGAGGTCAACAAGGAATCGTATCGCCCCTGAGTGGTATGACAATCATGTCTAGGAGGTCATGTTGCTAGACAACAGTGAACCTACGAGCTATGAAGAAGCGATGGTGGGCCCGAATTCCAACAAGTGGCCGAGAGCCATGAAATCCAAGAAAGGATCCATGTATGAAAACCGAGTATGGACTTTTGGTAGACTTTCCTATTGAACGACAGGTCGTTGAGTACAAATGGACCTTTAAATAAGAACACAGGCGGTGATGGTAAATGTCACCATTTATAAATATCGACTTTTCGCAAAGAAGTTTCTTACAAGTTCAAGGAGTTGACTACGATGAGACTTTCTTACCCGTAGTGATGCTAAAGTCTGTTGGAATTATGTTAGCAGTTGCTGCATTTTTTGATTATGAAATCTGACAGATGGATGTCAAAACATCGTTTCCTTAATGGTTTCCTTGAGGAGAGGTTGTATGTGATACATGTTGGGGAATGTTGCATGGGAAACAAAAAAATTCCTACGCACACGCAAGATTTATCCGTGGTGATGAGAATCTATGAGAGGGAGAGTGGATCTACATACCCTTGTAGATCTCTAAGAGGGGAGTGTTAAGAAACACGGTTGATGTACTCGAACATCTTCGTGATCCAAATCGCTAGTTGTCCCGCGATCCAATCACGATTCGTCCCGATCTAGCGCCGAACGGATGGCACCTCCGCGTTCAGCACACGTACAACTCGATGATGACTTTCGCCTTCTTGATCTAGCAAGAGGGAGCGGAGAGGTAGATGACAACTCCGCCAGCGCAACGGCGAAGTGGTGGTGGTGGAACTATTACGGCAGGGCTTCGCCTAAGCACCGCCGAAAACTAGGGGACATGATCTAGTGGGGAGAGAGGGCTGCACCGTGGCTTAGGGTTGGGTGCGGCTGCCCTGTCTCCCCTCCAATATAGATAAGAGGGAGGGGAGGGGACGGTGCCCCTAGGGTTTCCCTTAGGATTCGGCCAAACAAGAAGTGGAGGAGTCCACCTCCAATCCTACTCCAAGTAGGATTCCAATCCTACTTGGATTTCCTTACCCAGTTGGGGGTTTTCCCTTTCCCACACCTCTAGCCGCATGGGCCCTTAGGGGGTGGCTTGCCCTGCTCACTAAGGTCTGGTGCGCCACCCCTAAGACCATGTGGTCTCCCGACGTGGGTGGCCCCTCCCGATGGCCCCCCGAAACCCTTCCGGCACCCCCGGTACACTATCGGTAATACCCGAAACTTTTCCGGAGACCAAAACGAGACTGCCTATATATCAATCTTTACCTCTGGACCATTCGTGAGCTCCTCGTGACGTCCAGGATCTCATCTGCGACTCCAAACAACCTTCGGTCACCAACACATATATCTTAATACTACCGAAACGTCACCGAACGTTACGCGTGTAGACCGTGCGGGTTCGAGAACTATGTAGACATGACCAAGACACCTCTACGGTCAATAACCAATAGTAGGACCTGGATGCCCATATTGGTTCCTACATACTCTACGAAGATCTTTATCGGTTGAACCTCTATTTCAAGGATTCAGTTAATCCCATATGATGTTCCCTTTGTTCTTCAGTATGTTACTTGCCCGAGATTCGATCGTCGAAATCTCTATACCTAGTTCTATTTTGTTACCTACAAGTCTCTTTACTCATTCCGTAATACAAGATCCTATGGCTAACAGTTTAGTCACTTTGCTTGCAAGGCTTGTTGTGATGTTGTATTACCAAGTGGGCCCTCAGATACCTCTCTGTCAAATGGAGTAACAAATCCCAGTCTTCATCCATGCCCACTCAACAGACACGTTCGGAGATACTTGTATAGCATCTTTATAGTCACCCAGTTACATTGTGACATTTGATACACACAAGGTATTCCTCCGGTGTCAGTGAGTTGCATGATCTCATGGTCATAGGAACAAATACTTGACATGCAGAAAGCTATAGCAATAAACTGACACGATCATATGCTACTTGATAGTTTGGGTCTTGTCCATCACATCATTCTCCTAATGATGTGATCATGTTATCAAATGGCATCCATATCAACGGCCAGGAAACCTTGACCATCTTTGATCAACGAGCTAGTCTACTAGAGGCATACAAGGGACACGGTGTTGTCTATGTATCCACACATGCATTTGAGTTTCCAATCAATACAATTATAGCATGGATAATAAACGATTATCATGAACAAGGAAATATAATAATAACCACTTTATTATTGCCTCTAAGGCATATTTCCAATAATACAACAAGAAGGTTTTGTTAGTCCTAAGGATGTTAAAAGGTATGCAAACTCCAGCGATTCTTCTATGGGCTGGAGCAAGCATCTCGGAGTTGAAATATAGGCTTTGATGAGGTGGTCAATTTTTTGGGGTTATACAAAGTTTATGAGAAACTTGTATTTACAAAAAAGTGAGTGGGGGCACTATAGAATTCTGATAAGTGTATGTGGATGGCATATTGTTGATCGGAAATAATATAGAATTTCTGGAAAGCATAAAGGGTTGTTTGAAAGGATTTTTTTCGAAGAAAGACATGGAATGAAGCTACTTAAATATTGGGCATTAGTATCTATTGAGATAGATCAAGACGTCTGATAAGATTTCCAATGAGTACATACCTTGACAAGATTTTGAAAGAGTTCAAAATAGATCAGTCAAAGAAAGAGTTCTTGCCTGAGTTGTAAGGTGTGGAGTTGAGTGAGACTCAAAGCTCGACCACGACAGAAGAAATAGAAAGGACGACGGTCGTCCCCTATGCCTTATCCATAGGCTCTACATAGTATGCCATGATGTGTACTGCACCTGGTGTGTGCCTTGCCATGAGTCTATCAAGGGGTACAAGAGTGGTCCAGGAGTGGAACACTGGACAACGGTCAAAATTATCCTTAATAACTAGAGGACTAAGAAAATGTTTCTTGATTATGGAGGCGATAAGGAGTTCGTCGTAAAGGGTTACGTCGATGCAAGCTTTGACACCAATCCGGATGACTCTGAGTAGCAGTCCGAATACGTATAGTGGAGCAGTCATTTTGAATAGCTCCAAGTGGAGCATGGTAGCAGCATCTACAGTATGACATAGAGATTTGCAAAGTACACACGAATCTGAATGTTGCAGACTCGTGGACTAAAACCTCTCTCACAAGCCAAACATGATCAAACCCCAAAACTCATTGGGTGTAAATCACATGGTGATGTGAACTAGATTATTGACTCTAGCGCAAGTGGGAGACTATTGGAAATCTACCCTAGAGGCAATAATAAGTTAGTCATTATCATATTTCCTTGTTCATGATAATCGTTTATTATCCGTGCTATAATTGTATTGATTGGAAACTCAAATACATGTGTGGATACATAGACAACAAAGTGTCCCTGGTAAGCCTCTACTAGACTAGCTCGTTGATCAAAGATGGTCAAGGTTTCCTGACCATAGACATGAGTTGTCATTTGATAATGGGATCACATCATTAGGAGAATGATGTGATGGACAAGACCCAACCGTAAGCATAGCATAGGATCGTGTCAGTTTATTCCTACTCCTTTATCCATGTCAAGTATCCGTTCCTGCAACCATGAGATCACTCAACTCCCTGACACCGGAGGAATGCCTTGTGTGTATCAAACGTCACAACATAACTGGGTGACTATAAAGGTGCTCTATAGGTATCTCCGAGGGTGTTTGTTGGGTTGGCGTGGGTCAAGACTGGGATTTGTCACTCCGTATGACGGAAGGGTATCTCTAGGCCCACTCGGTAATACAACATCGCAAGAAGCTTGCAAGCAATGTGACTTAGGAGTTAGTCACGGGATCTTGTATCACGGAACGAGTAAAGAGACTTGCCGGTAATGAGATTGAACTAGGTATGGACATACCGACGATCGAATCTCGGGCAAGTAACATACCGATAGACAAAGGGAAGTTCATATGGCATTGATTAAATCCTTGACATCGTGATTTGACCGTTAAAGATCTCATAGAATGTAGGAGCCAATATGGGCATCCTGGTCCCGCTATTGGTTATTGACCATAGAGGTGTCTCGGTCATGTCTGCATAGTCCTCGAACCCGCAGGGTCTGCACACTTAACGTTCGGTGATGATATAGTGTTGATGAGTTATATATGTTGGTGACCGAAAGTTGTTCAGAGTCCCGGATCAGATCCCGGATGCCATGAGGAGCTCCGGAAAGGTTTGAAGGTAAAGATTTATATATGGGAAGTCATATTTTGGCTACCGAAAAAGTTTCGGGTGTTTCCGGTATTGTATCGGGAAGCTTCTAGAAGGTTCCAAAAACTTCCGGAGGAGTCCGGAAGTCCACCAAGGGTTCCACCACGTCCCAAGGGTTTCCATGGGCTGACGGGAGACACCATGGCCTTATTAGGCCAAGCGCACAAGTCCCCCAAGGCCCATGTAGTTGGGAAAGGTGAAAAGTCCACCTTCGTATGGAAGGGAATGAGGGGGACTAGGATTCCACCCAGTCCCCTCTTTGGCTGCACCCTAGGGCATGGAGGGGCTGTTCCCACACCCCTCCACCTATATATAAAGGGGAGGGGCGCCCCAAGAGCACACATGAAGCCCTTCTCTCCCCTCTCTCTCACTAGATCGTTTTCTCCTAGGTTCGCGGTTTCGGTACGCTAGGTGTAGCCCTACCGGGATAGCACCACCGCCACCATGTCGTCGTGTTGTCGGAGAACTCATCTACTACTCCGCCCTCGCTCGCTGGATTGAGGAGGCGGAGACATCATCGAGCTGTACATGTGCTGAACGCGGAGGTGTCATCCGTTCGGCACTAGATCGGGACGGATCATGACTAGATCACGGGACGGATCATGATTGGACCGCGAAGACGTTCGACTACATCAACCATGTTTATTAACGCTTCCACTTAGCGATCTACAAGGATATGTAGACACACTCTCTCTCTCTCGTCGCTATGCATTCCCATGGATAGATCTTGCGTGTGCGTAGGATTTTTTTCCCATGCAACGTTTCCCAACACCCGGTTGAGTCCCGAGTTGCTCTTGTAGTGCTAGGGGTGATGTTCCTGCGATCAGCGCCTATGTATCATGCCTTGGGTGTGTGTGTGTTGTGTTGACGTGCTTTTGTATCAGGTTGTTGTTGATCATTGCTTTATATATAAAATAGGACAAAAGACTTTTTGGGTTAAAACAAAACCACTAACCAACAGTAATGAAGAATACTAGCATGGTAGATAGCTAAACGTAGAAGCATGCAAAGAAAAACGACTATAGGTTAAGTAAACAAGAGACACTTGGAACACTTGATGCACTTACAATGCCCCATGAGGGAGGGGAGGGGGGCTGAATTTTGTATGTAAGACCGGTAGTATTTCTAAAAAAATCCTACACTATGGAGCTGGGCATGAGACGATCGGGAGCTGGGGTTGGGCCTGAGTCGAGGCCATCGAGCGCATGAGTTCTGGTGCTCGATCGATATGTTTCGAAAGAAGGAAACCTTTCTATCGATTGGAAACGTACCGATCTCTAAAGAAGTCTAGCCGGATCAAGTCTTATCTCTTGATCTGGAGACCGCAAAAAAGGGAACGCTAAAGAAGCCATCGGGATCGTCTCGCCTTTCGATCTTGAGACCGCAATGCAACAGCAGCCGCATCGGTTAGCTATAGGAAACACGATCGTCTCATCGCCTTCGCCTCATCAGATTGATCGGATTGAAGCTGCTGCCGATGTTGCCTTCCTAGCTTCCTCTCCCATATTTCAGACTCGAAACCTCATCAGATCGACCCGTGACCAACTCTAGCCTTCGGGTACTTAGCGAGTCCGCCTTTGCAATTAACTTTGGTTCCTATTCCTAATTCTTAATTTCCTAGTTAACTTTTGACAGGGATCGTAACTTCGTTATACAATTGTTATGTATAAATAGCAATCGGGCATTGAATAGATATGATTTTTTATATGTCCAACTGTTATGTACAGTGGCGGAGACAGGGGGCAGCAGGCGCTGGCCCCCCTAACAACACTGATTTAGGCCTTATATGCATGGGATAAGATGATTATTTGTTGCAAAAACAGTGTAATTTAGTGGATTGGCCCTCTCAACATAGATTAAGAACACTCGATCCCCCTTACTCATTTTTCCTGGCTCCGCCACTGGTTATGTAAGACATTATATTATATACATTATAATTTTTCATGCTAGATGTATATACATTATACTCCCTCGTTTCTAAATATAAGTCGTTTTAGAGATTTTATTACATAATACGGATGTATATAGACATACTTTAGAGTTTAGATTCACTCATTTTGCTCCGTGTATAATATGTAATGAAATCTCTAAAAGGACTTATATTTAAGAACGAAAGGGGTAATTGCTTGTTAGTTTATTTTTTTCTAATGTGACAGGGTCTCATTTTTTATTTTCGCATATGGCCTCAGATTTTACCTGGCGTTACGACAAATAAAGTATTTCGTAGAGAACAGACAACAGAGTGTTGATTTCGTGGTTAGTAGAGTCGGGTGTACCGGATATCACTAGATCATCACGCAGGCGCATGTCTGTGAGGCAATACGGCTGATTCTTTTAGTGATAAGGGGATGTACTCATCGACAATGAGTCGCCTGTGCTAACCTTGTCAGTTTCAAACTCCACGACACAATGTTTTAGTGGGCGTTGTATGATTGTGGCACGTGACACGTGAGTGTGTGTATCTATGTGGCGTACTAATCGGTTCTAAAGAATGCATTTGCAGTTGTCATATTCTTTTGGGAGGAAAAAAGTCCATTATGGCCAAATTTGAATTTAACAACGGGGACGAAGCTCAAGCACCTTGACTGTACGGGATGGTGTAACTTATGCCAGTAAAGCCGTACGGAATGCACATAACCCCCTTATTATCGTTAACTAAGCTTAAACCCAAGGAAGCAGGATTACTACTACTACCAAACAAGCGCTTAAAGTAGCGCCCGGTGGACGCAATGATGGGATTTATCGGTAGTATGATTGCGGCACAGTTGGCCTGCGTGCGTAGCCTTAGCCGGTGCACGGCTCAAGTAAAATCTTCCTCCAAAACGAAAGAAGAAACAAAGGCTAGCCAGCCATGTACTAGTACGCCCTACGTGCATAATTTCCCATGTTTCCTCCTTTTCTGGGCGAGGAAAGGCGAGGATGCTTTCCGGGAAATTTTGTTCCGGCGCAGAGGAGCAAGAAAGGCGTGTGCCACTCACGTCATAATGTCGTGGCGATGATATCAAGCCCGCGCGGGGCCCCACCCCGTCCCGTCCCATCCAGCGGTGGATTGGACGAGAAAAAGAACCTCGGTGGCGCCTTCGTCACTTCCAATTCACGTCGACGACGTGATCCGCTCCGTCCATCACACGTCCGCATCTCCGTTCCTTCGGTGCCGCATTACGGCGTTATAAGCGGTCAAAGCCGCCTAAGCTAATTATACGTACTAGTACTAATGTTGATTGAGAGAGAGGAACGGCGTTCGTTCGTCGCAGCACGCATGCAATGAAGCGGCCTGCGGCACGCTTTTGTTCCGGTGGCGGATCTTGAGAGAGGGAAAGAGAGACTGTTGAAGGGGAACTTTCTAGGAGTACCTGACGCGCCTTCAAATGCTCATGCAGAGGGGCGCAATGATGCACCACACATACGAGTTCGGACAAAAAGGGGGGAGGGAAAAGGGGCGCGAAAAAGACCGACCCCGACACGAACGAGCCGCGGCCAAAGCCAGCTTTTTCTCCCCCGGCCAACTCCGGCAGATCAACCCCTGCCCCTTTCCGCCGTCGACGCGACCATGCAATCCATCGAGGCGAGGCCGGCCCGGCCCGGCCAGCGCCCGCGCGTCCCGCCGGCGGAGGAGGCCCGAGCGGTACCGGGCTGCGGCGGGTCGGCAGGACGGACGGACGGGGCCATATTTCTTCTTGAGCGACGACGTGGGTGGGGCGCGCGGCAGCGGCAGCCTGCGCGGCACACAATGATTCGGTTGGGTCGGGCCTCGGGCGGCGCGCGCGCGGCACGAGGAAAGGTGGCCGAAGGCAGGAAGGAAGGGAAATTGATCAAGGGGCGGACGGGCTGCCAAAAAGCCGCGCCGCGGCGCACACGCCAGCCCCGGACACAATCACGCGGCGCGGCAGCAGCAGCGGCCTCTCTTCTCTCTCGTCTCGGCCACGGCACGGCACGGCACGCGCGCGCAGGAGCACTCCAGTCAGGACCGAGAGGAGGCCGGACGTGGCTCGCGCCCAGGTGCGCCTTTTCGTTCCCCGTCGGTCCGATCGGCGCCTCGCCCGCACGCAGCCTAGGACGGACGGACGGATCATAGATAGATAGCTAGGAGGACATCGCGGCAGCGGCGGTAGGTGTGCCCCGTGGTTGCGTTGCGTCGGGGAGGGGTCCTTCGCTCCCTGCTTTACGTGAGGGGCGTCAATGAGGAGCTTGGGCCAAACGGGAGGAGGCATGGCATGGCATGGCATGCAGCCGCAGTGGTCGTGTTCCCTGGCGCTGGGCACACCGGGACTTTTTCTAATGACTGCCCCGCAGGGCTGGTCGGCTTTATACTCGGCGCGGCCGGGCCCACCGCGGTTGGCCTGCCTGCCTGCCGCCGGTGAGGCGCGTAGGTTTCAAACTGTGCCCTGAATTGTCAAGTCGCAGCCCTGCTCCGACTTCCATTGCCTTCTTTTCTTTTCAATACTGTAATAATAATACCGTGCTTCAAGATGTACTACTCCCGTCCCGGGGGCTCTGTCTGTTTTTCTCGGTGCATGCCTCGGTCCGGGACGGTTTAGATCCTTTGCATGCGTTCGTTTTTCTTTTGGTGATGCTATATATCCAGGAGGTGCATGGCAAAACGAACTTCTTTTGCGGCAATTTATGTTGCCAGAAGATGGCAATCCTCTATTTCTAAATAGCTACAACCTATTACATAATTTTTCTAGCCATGCAACCATGACACATAAGCAAGTATGCATGCAAGACATAAATAACATGTTTTGCATTACTCTACGCATGTAATGGTGTCACATCATCAACTCATGCATATTAGTCATAAGTAGTTTTTTGCATTAAAGTTCATCCTTCATATTATGTTAGAAATTACATTGCAACTATAGTTTTCACTCTTTTTTATACGCTTTGTATTTTTTTGTTTTTAAGCTTACAGTCGTTTTCCAATAATTTTAGAATTTTATCTATTTTTAGCAATGTTCCCGTAGCAACGCGCGGGGCATCATCTAGTTCCTTCGAATGAGCATGCCAATTTTCATAGCAAAATCCTTTCTTGTCAAAAGTTCTCATGTATTTCTAAATAAATTGTCATGTGTGTTCTCGAAATTTTGTCATCCAGACGTTCGCAAACGCTATCCCTCCCTGCGAGCATTTGCTCGCTATTGGGGTCACAAAAGATAGTTAGTGCCCTAGCCAATGATACTAGAACTCCCACTCCCCTTTTTATGTCGGAGATCCTTGTATAGTTGCATACCTTTTAACTTTATAGAGAAATTAACGATATTTGCATGAATGGGCTTTCGTTAGGCTAGCCTTTAAGTTTAAGGGAGCACACTAAGTTTCCTTTTGCTTCAAGGTAACCCTATCAGCAAAAGAAAAAGGACCACACATTTTCCCTATCAACTATGGACTATGATGACCCACAAAACACATAGTTTAGCGTAGCAATACGTATGCCAATAGCTATCGTCCCAACAACGAGCAGATGGGAGTATTGTGAGTTGTCACAAGTCTTGTGTGAAGTAACTGTCTAGCAATATGTAAAATGTGTTATTGTCCTATGAAACAAATATACCAGGGTTGTGCAAGGTTGACTCTCGTAGCGAGAATAATAAAGGGCTTGATAGTAAATAGCATAAAGTAAAGTAGCTGGAAATAAAAGGTTGTTGTTCACAATAGAGAGGTTAGGCGCAAAGAAACTTCGGATCATGGCATACATCAAGTGTGCGAGTACGGCAGTAATACCAATTGCCTTGCATTGTGATTCTAGCGTGTAAATTGTTTGTTCTATAGACTGTTCACCCTTAAGTGGTTGACCCCCCCCCCCTCCCCGTTGAACTTGTCTCCACTTATAGTCCTGCTTCGACATTGCCATAACATGGTCGTTTACACAATTAACGTCACAAGGTCGGAACAATGCATTGGGTTTCATGGATCCCCTTCATCTCATGTTGTCTTCGTTGCTCATATATAGCAACACCCGTCATCTAAGGGTCACATATTCACCAAAGAATATGTGTTACCTGCATAGGTCCTCTGTCGAAGCTTCCTCCCCAGCAGTTGTTCCTCACCTTGGGCTGGCCTCTCCTCTGGTCTCTCAGTTGGGGATAACATACTACTATGTCCTGGCGATGAAGGTCGGGTGATGCGGTCCGCGACTAGCTTTGTGTCGGCTTCCTCGTTGGTTTAGCCCCGGTCACGATGATCTTGGATTTACGTCCTTCTTACAATCCATGAATCCTCGATGTCCTGTGCTAGTATGTCTCCTGTCTCAACGATCTTGAAGCTCCATTCCTCTAGCTTCTTTGGCTCGCGAGCATCCCGACGACTACTGCCCGATGATATGGATATGTGTTCCCCTCCGGATACTTGGCTCACGGGCATCATTTGTTGATGTCGTCACCTCTTGCGCCACACCTGCCCAAACACCTCTCCTATGTCTTATCCGGTCCACCTCCATGCTTCATCGTTCCCTTGCCAGATCTAAATCTTGCACTTCTGGGGACGCTTAGCGTCTTCTTCAGTGATAGACGCTCTCCCCCTCCTGTGATGCTAGTTCCAACCAATGGCTTGAGCTCGACTTTGAATCCTCACCCGACAAGTGTGGGATTGCTCGGACATAGACCAGGACACGTATGGATTTCGTCCCCTTCTTGGAGATATTTTCATGGCCTTCTTTCCGTGCCGCTCTCCGAGCACCAGAGGAAACCCTAGGTCTCGTTCTTCAAATCGGATGATGACGGCGTCATGATGTCGTTCCCCTTGATGAAGGCGTTGTCTTGGTGGCTTGTAGTGTCCCGAGTGTGGGATTTGGATACGGGCGTCCTGTTTGCTTAGGCTGCTTCGCGTTATCTTGTTGAGAATCCAATGTCTCTCTCCTCCGCGCGCCATATTCACACCATCTTGCGTTCATGTTATGTATTATGCTCACAAGTACTCATTCTCACTTCTTTTAAATCAATGAAATGATACACACGAGAAAATGTGTTTCTAAAAACATCCCAAATACCACATACATCCTTGGGCTTGTTTATGAATAACTAGTGTGTACGTGCAATGCACGTGTATATGAGGCGGTATGTTATTTGCACACGGATATTAGGTAGGACATTATTTGTGTGTTATTATGTGATTAGCGTTATATTTTGTATGATATTAATTTCATATTTAGTATCGTTAGAATCATCACAAAGTGTACTTTTGTGTTTTTATTAGTGTTTTACATGTTGGTAGTTCGTTCTACAAAGTTGATCATCCATAGACATGTCTAACTATTAAAAAAAAATATGCGCCACATTTTGGAACAGGGGAAGTAGTAAGAAATGAATCATTAACACTTAACACCATGTCTAACTACTTAACACCATGCGCCTCGCAGCACCTTGGGTTAGTTTAAGAATTATGAAATTTTTGTGAGCGCCCATGCCATGCTATAACATGCGAATTTGTAAAATCTCAACCAATAATTTCACCAACTATGACCTGAAAAATGAAAAGAAATAGATATTTTCAACTGCATTATTATTTAGTAATTTTTTGTACTGGACCACACTTGCACACATGTTTGAAGCAAATATGTAGGTTCTGTTTTTTTTCCTTCTTTCATACTTCCTGAAAAATTTAAAGTGCGTCTGCACCAAGCACACATGTTAATATCTGGCTTTATATCAGGAGCATTTTTTATTGACAGAATTTGCAAAATGCATGAATGAGAAAAGGAAAAACTCAAGAATAGAGTGTCATGACTCATGACACATTGAACACTACTACTTGATTGTCTATATAGAAAAGATGATTCTTCAAGTAAATTTGAAGTGGACGAAGTTCTTTCCTACCAGAATCAACGGTATATAAATCATCACAAGAAAAAAATTACTTATTTATTACAATCCTACCAATCAAAGAGGTCCTAACAAAGTATCATAAAAAATAGCAATAGCAAATTCTTAACAATATTGTTTTAGGAAAAATATCGGACATATTACAATTCTACCAATCAAGGATTGCACTTTGTTAGGACCATCTATGCCTGCAAAAAGAAAAGAAATAGACACTTTCAATTGCATTATTATTTACTTTTTTTTGTACCGAACCATACTTGCTCATATTTTGGAATGAAATTAGTGTGTCTACAACAAACACACATGTTAAGATGTGACTTTCTAAAAAAAAGATGTGACTTTCTATTAAGAGCCTTTTTTATTCGAGGAATTTATAAAACGCAGGAATAAGAAAAGAAAAACACAAGAAATAGAGTGCCAGGTCACACTGAGTACTACCCCCTCGCGAACCAACATGTGGTTGAAGGTTTGGAGGACAATGATATCCCCTGCCCATCAGAGTTCACGTGTTAGACTTGACATTGCTGTTCGCATTTTTCTGGATTTATTTCAGGCCTTTCAACAATATGCGCTCAGTGGGGGAAGACATTTCCATCGATTACGAAGGCTTTTATGACAACTTCATCAATCTCAAGATGATGTGCCCGTCCAATCTTTCAAAGATATTCATAAGGGTAGGATGTGTATACATACGTTCATAAATGTGAGTGTATCTGCGTATGTGAAAGCGTATGTGTTGCTTTATAATATGAAGCGAGGAAAAACCCTTCATCATCATGAGCAATTGGGTCTGTGTTAAAAAATAATACTACTCCCTTTGCTCACACGTGTATTTAAACTGCCGAAACATCTTATAGAGAAAACATGATTCTTCATGTAAATTTGAAAGTGGATGGGATTTTTCTCTAGAATATCTGGCAGATGAATCCTAACAAGAAGAAAAATACCGTATAGTAGATTAGAATTCTACTACCAATCAAAGAGGCCCTAGCAAAGTTGTATACTATCACAAAAAATAACAAGCAGCACCAAATCGTAGGCCTGAAGCATGCTAGAGCCCAGCGATCATTCTCACTCACGAGCACCCCCCCCCCACTCCCACTCACCAGCCGGCCGGCCAGCCACCCCGCGCGCTGGTGCGGCGGTGCATGCGTGCGTCTACTGTACACAAACGCCACGACACGAAGCAGACACGAGCCGAAAAAACAACTCTTTGCAGAGGCGAAAAGGCCGGGCCCACATGCCGCTCCCCGGCCTCGCATGCACAGCGCCGTACAGCATTGCTTGCCGTCTCGACCACTGCCGCCCCGCGATAAAAAGCCAGCCCTCGATGCGCCGTGGCCACGGGCAGCGAGCGGGCGGGCTTAAAAGGCAAGCGAGAACCCCCAGTTTGACCGGGAAAGAAAGCAGCAGATCGGTCGGAGCAAGCAGCCACTACCGTCCCTCCACCACCACCACCTCCTCCACCCACCTCCACGAAGCCCGCCGAGAGCGGCCGATCGACGGCGACATGTGGGAAGGGGGCGTGCACGGGAGCCACCAGGACGCCGCGCGCCTGCTGCCCCCCTGGCTCGGTGGCCCGGCCGCGTTCGCCGACCAGGTCGGCCCCGCGGCTGGGGCCGGGTTCGGGGTCGGCGGCTACGCGTGCGACGTCGTCGGCCAGACAGGCGGGGTGTTCGGGTTCGGGTTCGAGGCGGCCGTCGTCGCGGCGCAGCAGCAGCAGCGCGCGGCGGAAGCTGCTGCGGCGGCCGGGGGCAGCAAGGCCGTCGTCTCCGGCCTGCTCGGGAGCCTGCAGGCGGAACTGGGCCGGATGAACGCCGGGGAGATCATGGAGGCCAAGGCCCTGGCCGCGTCGCGGAGCCACAGCGAGGCCGAGCGCCGCCGCCGGCAGCGGATCAACGGCCACCTCGCCAGGCTCCGCAGCCTCCTCCCCAACACCACCAAGGTATACCTATACGCGATCCGATGAGTCGATCGATCATCATATGTGTGTACGCACGGGCGCCTCCTCGATCATCTAAACCCATAAATTCCTTCACGCGTGCCGCGATCCCTAATTATCTCTCTCGTCTCGGGATATGTAGCCTCGTCCTAGCTGCCGCTCGTTTGATCTTCGATCGCGAATTACTGCTACCTCCAAACTGTTAATTTGATTCCTTTTTATGTGCATGGTGGCAGTCCTAGCTAAGCTAGGTGCTGCACCCATAATGGCAAAGACGTGCAAGGTCGATCCACAATGGAACAGCTTCGCGGATCTTGCCTACAGGCTACTACTGTGATCACAGATTCACAGTGCCCAAACCACAATGAAGCGAGAATCAGGGCTTGTAAACCGGCGGCTGGTGTTAACCTTCGTTTGCTAGGTCTTTCACGAATATGCATATATAGCTAGCAATAGACTCGACCAATTTCCACTAGCCTGCATGCTGTAGCCTCTGGGTAGCTTGCTAGGAGGATAATGCTTTTCATTACCGAGGAAAAAAAAGGAACGCATACTAACCTGTGGTAAACGTTACAATGCAAAAATAACCTGTGTTAAAGGTTGGTCTTCGCATCGATTATTTCTTCTAGTCAATCAGGCATGTTATTCATCTGTGGTTTCTACTCGATCGATCTAGCAGTATGCTGATATTTCATCTCGGAGATAGGATTATAAGGTATTGCAGATTGTGTTATCTGAGATTCTGTGTGATACATGGTGAACATACAGTCAGGAGGGAAAATCTCTCATTAACCAGGTGATCTCCATTAGTGGCAATGGGGCAGGACGCACCCAGGCACCGCACGCCGTATGTGCTCCCGTACTCGTGACAAGACGGGAGGGGCCGCCAGGACAAGAAATCTTTCATACGCCGGGGAAACCGCTGCTTCTGCTCGGAGAGCAGGAGAAAAAAAAAGAAGAGCAAAGTGAGAGAGACAATAATGAACTCCATGTATATACATGCATAGATGCACCTACATGGCACCAGTCACAGCACCACGCGCACCTACGCCCATGCACCTAGTTAAGCTAAAGCCCCAAAAGACATGAGAATGCAGCGGAAAGCTGCACCGCGACCGCGTTTCTTGCCACCTTTTTCCCCACGCTCACACCAGCCTGATCATCATTTTAATCGATCAATTATTACTAGCGTGGGCTTGCAGTGCTCCATTCTCCTGCTATATTGTATTAACAGCTTGTAATCGCATGTGGTTTGCGGTCGTGCGCGTGCAGACGGACAAGGCGTCGCTGCTTGCCGAGGTGCTGGAGCACGTCAAGGAGCTGAAGCGGCAGACCTCGGCAATGACCATGATGGCTGCTGCTGCTGTTGGGGGCGACGAAGACGACGATGGCGGGCCGGTGCAGATGCTGCCGACGGAGGCCGACGAGCTGGCCGTCGACGCCACGGAAGACGGGGAGGGGCGGCTCGTGGTGCGGGCGTCGCTGTGCTGCGAGGACCGCCCGGACCTCATCCCCGACATCATCCGGGCGCTCGCGGCTCTCAGGCTACGCGCGCACCGGGCGGAGATCACCACGCTGGGCGGGCGCGTCCGCAGCGTGCTACTCATCACGGCGGAGGAGGGCGAGGAGGGCGGCGACGAGGACGGACGCGTCGACGGAGACGGCATCGACGAGGAGTGCGCCGCCTCTCACCGGAGGCACGAGTGCATCGCGTCGGTCCAGGAGGCACTGCGCGGCGTCATGGACCGCAGGGCGGCGTGCAGCAACGACACGTCGTCGTCCGGCGGTGGCGGTGGCGGTGGCGGCAGCATCAAGAGGCAGCGCATGAACTACGGGGCGCATGAGCAGTGCTCGGCTTAGCCGCGCACCGGCATTATCCAAGATCGCAAGAGCTGCATGCATTGCGCATGCACCTTAGCGATCGATTAGCGTAGCTAGCTAAAGTTTTAGTCGTCGCAAGCTTTGGGGTGTGGTCCTTTGGGTATAATGGTGTGCATGATATGATGGGGTAAAACGTGAAACTGCAAGAGAGGGAGAGTTTTATGCATCCCTTTTATGTTCTTCAGTTCTTGTGCATGGATGCAGCATGTATGCTACGCAACTGTATACCTTGGGAGAGGAGGGTGAGAGCTCTTTCAAGTCAGTCTTCTTCCTAGCAACAATGACCATTGTGGCTCCAAGACGTTGGTCCTTAGAGGCACGTGCACGAAGACTTCCTAACGGTGGTTCCCCGATGACTCGACAAGACTAGACCGGCTCCGGTACAAGAGCGACGATAATGGCACATCGATGACGTTGTTTGGTGGTCTAAGGGCCCTCAATGTAATCTTCTATTCCTAAATAGCTATTGTCCACTAGATTTTTTTTTCTAGACATGCAAATATGCCACATGAGCCCGTCATGCATGTAAGTCATAAACAACATTATTTTTATATTACTCTATGCATGCAAGCACCATATCATCAATTCATGCACGTTACTCATAAGTTATTTTTTTGCATTAGATTTTGTATGGTCAATATATGTGTTGGTCGCTTGCACTATACCTTTGTAGTTTAGGTTCACATTTTTGTTAGAAATAACATTATTTTCATTGCAATTCATGTGTTTCTATTTTTATAGCCTTTGTATTTTAATTTTAATTTTAAGCTTACATTCGCTACCCATTAGTCATAAATATTTTTAGCAACTGTTATGCATTCTTTAGCATGTTTTCCGCAACAATGCATCAGGGCATCATCTAGTTTTTATTATGTTTATGTGATTTTATACTTTTGATGAACTTTAATGATAGATGTGCGTTCTTTTTGCAAAAAATAAATAACTTCATAATAATTCACAAGTTATACCCAACATCAAACCGATTAAGGCAGAGGGAAAGGGTGGCCAGCCAGCTATGCCACGTGACACATGCTGGTTGCTCGCATGGAGGATTTTTTTTTTGAAAAATGGAAGTGAGAAGTTATTTCTTTTCTTTTTGAGAAAAGTTATTCTAGACTTTTTATTTTTATTTTCGATATGAATGTTATGTTCACGTGATGCATGATTTTTTTAGTATATTTTGAGATGAAGGTGATGCTTTTTCCTTGTTTTCCATTTAAGATGGAAACCACGCGCACAATGTCCTCTCAAGAGGCCCGCAATGGTGGGCCCCGCTACTAGTACGACAATAATACGACATTAAGTTTCTACTACCTGATGTCTAAGGTTTCTTCGGTGGAGATTGCTCCTCCGATGGTGAGGAAAATATAGGTACATGGATCCCCTCTACCTATATCAAGCTTGGAGGAGCCTTCATAAGACATTTAGTAGTTTTACCTTTTTTTGAATGTTTAACTGTTTGCAATAATGATAGTTTAATACTCGTACTTGAACAATAAATTTCAACTTTAAGACTTCCATGAGGAGGGAAAGATTGATATCCTATGATGAGTTTGCCATTTATGATGTTTCTTTTTGCTACATCTCGTGGTTATTCACTAATACATAATTGAACATTGAAGGCGGTTTCGGTACATGGGCCACGGTTCCCCATATTCCTCCATAAAGCCGATGTCACAGATACTCAAGACATCGTAGGTGATTTCCAGAACATCTTGTGGCATTACTCCCACCTCAAATGGTTCATGTATACAACCGCCTCTACTGTGTTGATGCCTCGAGGCGATTATACATTTGGAACCACATTGTATTCTTTATAATTACATGCAGTTTCTAAAGCAGAACCGCATGTGATGCTTTTATTTTATTTATTAATCATTTTTCTTGTTTAAACAACATTCAAAATACACATCCACACCATTTCCGTAAAACACTTTCACATTGATATCACATTGACATTGTATTTCATAAATAGATTCATACACATCCAATAGTCCACGGGCCACATATACAACAAAGTGCTAAAATCTATTGTGTCTAGAGTGAACATATGCAATGTTAGAGATATGAGAGGAAAAATCAACGACGAAGAACAAAATCAAACACATGGGACATAAGGATTTAACGTGGAAAACCCCTCCAACACAAATGGAAAAAAGCCACGGGCACTAGCCAGTAAATCTTCACTGTGTAGGGAGAGGTTACAAATGTCGAGGGTTTGCAACTGATCAACTTATCCCGTGTGGTGAATTATAAGAGGAATATATAACAGTGGTGACCTAGGTCAATACCGTTGGGGATATACCTCACGGGATGACCCGCCAAAGGGTAGGACCCGGCTGTCAAGAAAGCGGCTCATAAGTATGGTCACAACAGGAGTCGCCGATGACTAATACGTCTCCAACGTATTTATAATTTTTGGTCATTGCGTGTTGTTATATTACCAATCTTGGATGTTTTACAATCATTTTATAGCAACTTTATATCATTTCCTGGGACTAACCTATTGACATAGTGCCAAGTGCCAGTTGATGTTTTTTTGCTTGTTTTACTTCGCAGAATATTAGTACCAAACGAAGTCAAAACAGCGTGAAACTTTTTGAAGATTTTTTTCGGCCAGAAGACACCTGGAGGACCAAAGAAGTACCAGAGAGGAGGGCCGGGAAGGCCACATGACACCAGGGCGCGCCAAAGGCCCCTGACACGGCCTGGTGGGTTGTGCCCTCCTCGGGACGCCTCTCCACCACCTATCAGCTCTATAAATACCCGAATATTCCAAAAACCTTAGGAAAGTCGACGAAACACAATTCCAACCGTCGCAAGTTCTAGAACCGCGAGATCCAATCTAACACCATCACGGAGGGGTGCATCGTCTTCATGGGTGCCTCTCCGATGATGCGTGAGTAGTCCACCATAGACCTACGAGTCCGTAGGCAATAGCTAGATGGATTCCTCTCTATCTTTTGATTCTCAATACAATGGTCTCTTGGAGATCTATTTGATGTAATGACTTTTTGCGGTGTGTTTGTTGGGATCCGATGAATTTTGAGTTCATGATCAGTTTCTATCCATGAATATTATTTGAGTCTTCTTTGATCTCTTATATGCATGATTACTTATAGCCTCATATTTCTTGTTCGAATCTTTGGTTTAGTTAGGCCAACTAGATCGATTTTTCTTGCCATGAAAGAGGTGATTTTTAATGGGTTTGATCTTGCGGTGTCCTTTCCCAATGACAGAAGGGGCAGGGAGGCACGCATGTATCGTTTCTATGAAGGATAACAAGATGGGGTCTATTCCTACATGAATAGATCTTGTCTAGATCATGTCATCATTCTTTTATTGTATTACTCTGTTTCTCCATGAACTTAATACACTAGATGCATGCTGGATAATAGTACTAGATGCAGAATCATTTTGGTCTACTTATCTTGGACGTGATGCCTATATAATGATCATCACCTTGGATATCGTCATGATTATTTGATCTTCTATCAACCGCCCAACAGTAATTTGTTTACCCATCGTGTGTTATACTCATGAGAGAAGCCACTAGTGAAACCTACGGCCCCCGGGTCTAGTTTTCCAACATATTGCTTTCCGATCTATCTTTTTGCCGCTTTTGTTTCTAGATTCATTATTCCAAAAACCCAAAAATACTTTGTTGCACTTTTTATTTGCTTCTTTTATTGTGTGTTCTTGTGAGATCTATTTACCCAATCTATTACAATCTAATCTATCTTTTTACCATTGAGAGATTGACAACCTCTCTTATGCGTCGAGTTGTAAGTATTTGTTCTTTGTGTGCAGGTACCCTTTACATAGAGTTGCGCGGACTTCGTCCTAGGATCCATACCTTGGTTTCATAACTGAGGGAAATACTTACCGTAGCTGTGTTGCATCATCCCTTCCTCTTTGGGGAAATACCGACGCAGTCTCAAGCCAAATCAATGGCTTGAAACTTAAGGCCCAAGAGGCTGCGTACGCAAGAAGGCCGGCTCATGGGCTTGGCTTGGCAGGCTGATGACCCACAAATATAGGTGATCTATCATAGTTATTTAGATAAGTAAGAGTGTCGAACCCAACGAGGAGCAGAAGGAAATGACAAGCGGTTTTTAGTAAGGTATTCTCTTAAAGCACTGAAATTATCCGTAACAGATAGTTTTGTGATAAGATAATTGGTAACGAGTAATAACTAACAAGTGTAGAAAAGGTGGAACAAGGTAGCCCAATACTTTTTGTAGCAAAGGACGGGCCTGGACAAACTATTATATAAAGTGAAGCGCTCCCGAGGACACATGGGAATTTCCGTCAAGCTAGTTTTCATCATGCTCATTTGATTCGCGTTCGTTACTTTGATAATTTGATATGTGATTGGACTGGTGCTTGAGTGCTGCCCTTACTTGGACAAGCCTCCCACTTTTGATTAAACTCTCTCGCAAGCATCCGCAACTACAAAAGAATAATTAAGATAAATATAACCATAGCATGAAACATATGGATCCAAATCAGCCCCTTACGAAGCAACACATAAACTAGGGTTTAAGCTTCTGTCATTCTAGCAACCCATCATCTACTTATTACTTCCCAATGCCTTCCCCTGGGCCCAAATAATGGTGAAGTGTTATGTAGTCGACGTTCACATAACACCACTAGAGGAGAGACAAGATACATCTCATAAAAATATCGAACGAATACCAAATTCTCATGATTACTTATAACAAGACTTATCCCATGTCCTCAAGAACAAACGTAAGTACTCACAAAGCATGTTCATGTTCATAATCAGAGGAGTATTAATTATCATAAAGGATCTAAATATATGATCTTCCACCAAGTAAACCAACTAGCATCAACTATAAGGAGTAATCAACACTACTAGCAACCCACAGGTACCAATCTGAGGTTTGAGACAAAGATCGGATACAAGAGATGAACTAGGGTTTGGAGAGGAGATGGTGCTAATGAAGATGTTGATGGAGATTGACCCCCTCTTGGTGAGAGGATCGTTGGTGATGACAATGGCTCCGATTTCCCCCTCCGGGAGGGAAGTTTCCCTGGCAGAACGGCTCCGCCAGAGCTCTAGATTGGTTCTTCCCAAGTTCCGCCTCGATACGGCGGTGCTTTGTCCCGAAAGCTCTCTTATGATTTTTTCCTGGTCAAAACCCTTCATATAGCAGGAGATGGGCATCGGGGGCCTACCAGGTGGGTCACAAGCCACCTAGGCGCGGCCAGGGGGTGGCCGCGCCTGGCAGGCTTGTGACCTCCTGGTGGCCCCCTCTGGTATTTGTTTCGCCCAATATTTTTTATATTCCAAAAAAATTCTCCATAGCTTTTCAGGACTTTTGGAGTTGTGCAGAATAGGTCTCTCGGATTTGCTCCTTTCCCAGTCCAGAATTCCAGCTGCCGGCATTCTCCCTCTTCGTGTAAACCTTGTAAAATAAGAGAGAAAAGGCATAAGTATTGTACCATAATGTGTAATAACAGCCCATAATGCAATAAATATCAATATAAAAGCATGATGCAAAATAGACGTATCAACTCCCCCAAGCTTAGACCTCGCTTGTCCTCAAGCGAAAGCCGAGATCGATAAATATGTCCACATGTTTAGAGATAGAGGTGTCGATAAAATAAAATACGGACATAAGGGCATCATGATCATCTTTAGAACAAGAATACTTATTGATATATAATTTCTTATGTTGGAGTAACAATTCATTCATAGGACAAAAGGATGAACCGAGAACTTTATTAACAACTAACAAACTGTGCTCTCATTCATTGAAGCAATTTGCAATTTATCATAACATCGGAAAGAGTCAATATAAGAGCTTGTAAAGCAAATCCACATACTCAATCATCTTTTAGTCTTTCAAAATTGCTAATACTCATGCGGTACTCATGAGATCAAAGCTTTAATTGGACATAGAGAAAGATAGGGGCTTATTGTTTTGCCTCCCAACTACTCACCTCAAGGGTGATGTCAACAATAATAACTCATGATCACCCACCTCCGAGTGGATATATGTGTTTAGATCATTCCCCAACACATAATGCTTGCCAAGTGAAAGAGGCAAAATATAGGAAGTGGTGAAGATCACCATGACTCTTGCATAAAGGTAAGTATTTATAAAGTAAACATAACAGATAGGCCATTTGCAGAGGGAAGCGGAGGTTGTCATGCGCCTTTTGTTTTTGGACGTGCAAACCCCTAATGCAAAGGAACGCCGCGTTGCATTGCCCTTTGTGATAGCAATCTTTGTTATGCAGTCCGTCGCTTTTATTTATTTACTATCACAAGTTCGTACAACGCTTATTTTCCTTTACAATAAAAGATCATACATATTTAGGAGCAATTCTTATTGCTTTTTTTGCACCGATGACAACTTACTTGAAGGATCTTACTCAATCCATAGGTAGGTATGGTAGACTCTCATGGAAAAACTGGGTTGAGGGTATATGGATGCACAAATAGTATCTCTACTTGGTGCGGAAGTTTTGGCTAATATGAGGTGGAAGCAAGCACTACATGTTGGAGGATCTATAACAATATAACTTTTATTCGGAAATAAGCAAACATAACCCATTATGTTGTCTTCCTTGTCCAACATCAACTTCTTAGCATAAAATATTTTAATGAGTGCTCACAATCATAAAAGATGGCCAAGATAATATATTTATATGTGAACCTCTCTTTCTTTATTACTTCCTTTTAATTGCCCCAATGACCAATCGCTATGTTTGTCAACTCCCAACAAATTTCAACCGACACACTTCTTATATGTGAAGTCATCACTCCCCATAAGATCATCATATATACTATTTTCTTTTATTCTATTCTTCTTTTATTTCTTATTTATTTTTCTCAAGACCATGGCAAGCAAGCAAAGCCCTCACATCAAAACTACTATTTATTCTATAACTCTTGGACTTGTTTACATAAGGGGAACAAAAAGCAAAAACTCAAAGCTAGATCATACTAAAATTTTATTCTACTAGATCAAGATATAACCAAAAGGATCAAACTAAGAAAAACAAGAAAAGGAAAAGGTGTCATGGTGATACGATACCGGGGCACCTCCCCCAAGCTTGGCACAAGCCAAGGGGAGTGCCCATACCCATGTGTTTATATGTCCTTCTTCAGAGGTGATGATGGTGGAGTTGGATCTTTAAGCTTGTTCAGTGTCCTCTTAAGCATAAAGTTTTGTTCCCTCAGATCGTCTACTTCCTGCTCGAGCTTCAATATCCTTTGACATAATTCTTCCTTGCTCTCTTGTAGAAAACGAGAAGGGATAAATAGAACCTTGGGTTTTCTCCTTGTGTTTGGGAGGTTTGATTTCCTAAACTCCACGTGCATATCTCCTAGTTGAGGCAGGGGAGTCTCCTCTTCATCGGAGCTTTCTTCCCCATACTTGTATTCTTGTTCATCCTCCGAGCATAATCCATAAGGATCTAAGTCCCCATAGAGCTTGGGATTGGCAAGATAATGCGATATGTAGCTCTCCCCATCAGACTCTTGGGAGGACATCTTGCTCTAAATCTGATGCAGAAACAACTCAAAACGAAAATAGGAGGTATTGTCGTGATACGAGAGTCCAAGCCTTTGGGAAATTATCCAATGAATTTTTACCGACCCAAAGGAGTATAACACAAGAAAACAGAGTCCGGAGGGTGCACGAGGTGGTCACAAGCCACCTAGGCGCGGCCAGGGGGTGGCCGACCTGGCAGGCTTGTCACCTCCTCGTGCATCTTTCGGATTACTTTAAAATTTCCTAATTTATTAAATATTCCAAGACCGAGAAAAATTGCCATTGGGAAAGTTTTGGAGTCGGTTTGCTTATCGTACCACATACCTATTCCTTTTCGGAGTCTGAAACGTTCCGGTAGGTCTCCCTAATATACTACTCTGAAGTTATGGTATTGATGATATTGGTTTCAACATTTATGGGAGTACCTGTGATATAATGTTTGATTCATTGCCCGTTTACCACCTTCGGATTTGTGCCTTCGGCGTTGTTGATCTTGATGGCACCAGAACGATATACTTCCTTGACGATGTAGGGCCCTTCCCATTTAGAGAGAAGTTTTCCTGCAAAAAATCTTAAACGAGAATTATACAGCAAGACATGGTCACTTACATTGAATTCACGCTTCTGTATCCTTTTAACATGCCATCTCTTAACCTTTTCTTTAAACAACTTGGCATTCTCATAGGCCTGGGTTCTCCATTCATCAAGTGAGCTAATGTCAAATAACCTCTTCTCACCAGCAAGTTTGAAATCATAATTCAGCTCTTTGATTTCCCAATAAGCTTTATGCTCTAGTTCTGGAGGTAAGTGACATGCTTTACCATAAACCATTTTATATGGAGACATACCCATAGGGTTTTTATAAGCAGTTCTATAAGCCCATAATGCATCGTCAAGTTCTTAGACCAATTCTTTCTAGATCTGTTAACAGTCTTTTGCAAGATCAATTTAATTTCTCTATTGCTTAATTCTACTTGACCACTAGACTGAGGATGATAAGGAGATGCAATTCTATGATTAACATCATACATAGCAAGCAATTTACGGAAGGCACCATGAATAAAGTGTGAACCACCATCAGTCATTAAATATCTAGGGACTCCAATTCTAGGGAAAATAACATTTTTAGCATTTTAATAGAGGTGTTATGATTAGCACTACTAGTTGGAATAGCTTCTACCCACTTAGTAACATAATCAACATCAACTAGAATATGAGTATACCCGTTGGACATTGGAAAAGGTCCCATATAATCAAAACCCCAGACATCAAATGGTTCAATAACAAGAGAGTAATTCATAGGCATTTCCTGACGTCTACTAATATTGCCAATTCTTTGACATTCATCACATGACAAGACAAACTTATGAGCATCCTTGAAGAGAGTAGGCCAACAAAACCCGGATTGTAATACCTTGTGTGTAGTTCTATCTCTAGTGTGGTGTCCTCCGTAGGCCTCAGAATGACACTTGTATAGGATCTGTTCCTGTTCATGCTCAGGTACACAACGTCTAATAACACCATCTATTCCTTCTTTATAAAGGTGTGGATCATCCCAAAATTAATGTCTTAAATCATAGAAGAACTTTTTCTTTTGTTGGTATGTGAAACTAGGCGGTATAAATTTAGCAGCAATATAATTAGCATAATCAGCATAACAAGAAGCATCGCGCGAACCATTTATGATAGCTAATTGTTCATCGAGAAAGCTATCATCAATAGGTAGTGGATCATTAAGAACATTTTCTAACCTAGACAAGTTATCCGCTACGGGGTTATCAGCACCCTTTCTATCAACAATATGCAAGTCAAATTCTTGTAGCAGAAGGACCAACCTGATAAGTCTAGGTTTAGCATCTTTATTTTCTATAAGATATTTAATAGCAGCATGATCATTGTGAACAGTTACTTTAGAATCAACAATATCAGGTCTGGACTTATCACAAGCAAACACAACTACTAAAAATTCATTTTCTGTGGTAGCATAGTTTCTTTGAGCGTTGTCTAGAGTTTTACTAGCATAATGGATAACATTTAATTTCTTATCAACTCTTTGTCCTAGAAAAGCACCAACGACATAATCACTAGCATCACACATAATTTCAAAGGGTAGGTTCCAATCAGGTGGTTGAACAACAGGTGCAGAAATCAAGGCATTCTTAAGAATTGCAAATGCTTCTACACAATCATTATAAAAAACGAATGGAACATCTTTTTGCAAAAGATTAGTGAGAGGCCTAGAAATCTTAGAAAATCTTTAATAAACCTCCTATAGAAACCAGCATGACCAAGGAAATTTCTTATACCTCTGATATCCATAGGACACGACATTTTTTAGTAGCATCAACTTTGGCTTTGTCAACTTCAATACCTCTTTCGGAAATTTTGTGTCCCAAGACAATACCTTCATTCACCATAAAGTGGCACTTCTCCCAATTCAAGACAAGATTAGTTTCTTCGCATCTCTGCAAAACTTGGTCAAGGTTGCTCAAACAATCATCAAAAGAAGTTTCGTAAACGGAAAAATCATCCATTAAAAACATCAACTATCCTTTCACAAAAATCAGAGAATATAGCAATCATACATCTTTGAAAGGTAGCAGGTGCATTGCATAAACCAAAGGGCATACGTCTATAAGAAAATGTACCAAAAAGGCAAGTAAAAGTGGTCTTCTCTTGGTCCTCTTTTGACACAGGTATTTGAGAGAAACCGGAATAACCATCTAGAAAGAAAAAATGTGTGTGTTTGGATAGTCTTTGATAACCCACAAGTATAGGGGATCACAACAGTTTTCGAGGGTAGAGTATTCAACCCAAATTTATTGATTCGACACAAGGGGAGCCAAAGAATATTATCGAGTATTAGTAGCTGAGTTGCCAATTCAAACACACCTGAAAGACTTAATATCTACAGCAAAGTATTCAGTAGCAAAGTAGTATGGTAGTAACAGTAACTGCGGGAAAGTAATAGCAGCAGATTTGTAGTGATTGTAACAGTAGCAACGGAAAGTAACTGAACGAAGATCAATATATGGAAATCTCATAGGCAATGGATCAGTGATGGATAATTATGTCAGATGGCATTCATCATGCAACAGTTATAACATAGGGTGACACAGAACTAGCTCCAATTCATCAATGTAATGTAGGCATGTATTCCATATATAGTCATACGTGCTTATGGAAAAGAACTTGCATGACATCTTTTGTCCTACCCTCCCGTGGCAGCGGGGTCCTATTGGAAACTAAGGGATATTAGGGCCTCCTTTTAATAGAGAACCGAACCAAAGCATTAGCACTTAGTGAATACATGAACTCCTCAAACTACGGTAATCACCGGAAAGAATCTCAGTTATTGTCACCCTGGGGGATACGGATCATTACTCGTAATAGTTGTCTACAACTTTCAAGATAGGATCAAGAACACACATATATTTTATGAAAACATAATAGGTTCAGATCTGAAATCATGGCACTCGGGCCCTAGTGACAAGCATTAAGCATAGCAAAGTCATAGCAACATCAATCTCATAACATAGTGGATACTAGGGATCAAACCCTAACCAAACTAACTCGATTACATGATAAATTTCATCCAACCCATCACCGTCCAGCAAGCCTACGATGAGATTACTCACGAACGGTGGGGAGCATCATGTAATTGGTGATGAAGGATGGTTGGTGATGACGAAGGCGTCGATTTCCCCTCCCCGGGGCCCAAAACAGACTCCAGATTTGGTCTCCCGAGCAAGAACTGGCGATGGCAGCGGATCCATATTGTGAAACACAATGAACTCTTCTCTTCTATTTTTCCTCGACAAATAGGGTTATATGGAGCTGGAGAGGAGGTTGGAGGAGCCACTAGGGGGCCACAAGCCTGCCCCACGTGGCCAGGGGGTGGTCGCAGCTAGCAAGCTTGTGCCCTGCTGGTGGTCCCCCTCTGGTCAATTCTTACGCTAGTATTTTTTATTAATTCCAAAAATATTCTCCGTACATTTTCAGGACGAACCGAGAACTTTTATTTCTGCACAAAAATAACACCAAGGAAATTCTGCTAAAAACAACGTCAGTCCGGGTTAGTTCCATTCAAATCATGCAAATTAGAGTCCAAAACAAGGGCAAAAGAGTTTGGAAAAGTAGATACGTTGGAGACGTATCAACTCCCCCAAGCTTAAACCTTTGCTTGTCCTCAAGCAATTCAGTTGATAAACTGGAAGTACTAAAGAAAAACTTTTACAAACTCTGTGTTGATCTTGCTGTTCTAAATATGTCTAACTTATGTTCAGATTTTCAGCAAAGATTATAAACTAACCACATTCACAATAACATTTAGGTCTCACATTTACTCATGTCAATGGCATAACCAACTAGCGAGCAATAATAACAAGTCTTGGATGACAACAATTTATCAAAACAATCATGATACAATATGACATAATGGTATCTCGCTAGCCCTTTCTGAGACCGCAAAACATAATTGCAGAGCACCTCTAGAGAGCAAGGACTGACTAAACATTGTAATTCACGGTGAGAGAGATCCAGTCAATGTCACACTCAACATCAATTAATAGCAAGGCATACAAATGACAATGGTGCTCTCTAAATGGTGCCTTTTATAAGAGGATGATGACTCAACAATAAAGTAAATAGATAAGCCCTTCGTAGAGGGAAGCATTGATTTGCAGAGGTGCCAGAGCTCAAGCTTTTAAAATAGAGATAGGTAATTATTTTGGTGCGGTATGCTTTCGTTGCTCACATAACGACCAAGAGGTTTTCAATATCTTCCATGCTAGATACATTATAGGCGGTTCCCAAACAGAATGGTAAAGTTTTTACTCCCCCTCCACCAATCAATCACACTCTATGGCGGGCCGAATTCATGGGTAACCGTCCATACAAACACATTCCTGGGGGGAGTTTTGTTTAATTATATTTTGCTTTTTATTTCGACCACGTAACTGGACATCCCGATTACCAGCCACTTTCTCGTGAATGATAGTGAATCAAGACATATCGTGAGAATAACCCACCTATCATGGAAGATACTGACAGCCCCTAGTCGCCACATGAGCGATTTGGGCATACAAAACAGAAGGTTTATTTGAAGGTTTAAAGTTTGGCACATGCAAATTTACTTGAAACGGCAGGTAAATACATCATATAGGTAGATATGGTGGACTCATATGGAACAACTTTGGGTTTATTGAGATGGATGCACAAGCAGTATTCCCGCTTAGTACAAGTGAAGGCTAGCAAAAGACTGGGGGCGACCAACTAGAGAGCAACACAGTCATCAACATGCCTTGAGATTAACCAACATTGAATGCAAGCATGAGTAGGATATAATTCACTGTGAACATAAATATCGTGGAGGCTATATTGATTTGTTTCAACTACGTGCGTAAACATGTGCCAAGTCAAGCCACTTGAATCATCCAGAGGAGGATACCATCCTATCATATTATATCACAACCATTTTAATGCGCATGTTGGCACTCAAGACGAACCATTATCCACTCTTAGCTAATTAAGCATGGCATGAATAACTATAATCTCTAATTGTTATTGCAAACATGTTCAACCCATAATGTACTGAATTCAAAACGATGAGCTAATATTTACAAAAGCAAGATAGGTCGAGTTCATACCAGCTTTTCTCCATGTCAGTCTTTTCATCAAATATCGTCATTATTGCCTTTCACTTGCACGACCGAACGATGCGAATGATAATAAGAGTGCACATGCATTGACTAAGTTGGAATCTGCAAACAATAAACCAAGGGATAAGACAAGGCAATATGGGCTCTTTGTAAGGTAAACAATAATGCATATGAGAGCCACTCAACACGTCATCATGGTCTTCTCCTTACGACCCAAAGAAAAGAAAGGGAAGTTATTTACACGAGAAAGCTACCAACAAGCAAAAAGAAGAACGAGAAATCTTTTTGGGTTTTCTCTTTAATGCTACAACTAAGCAACTAGGAAATAAACCTAGAACTATTTTTTTGTATTTTTCTCAAAGTTCATTAAACACACAAGAAGAAAGCAAAACAAGAATTAAACTACCATGGATAGTACCATGAAAAGGTATGAACACCGACAACTGAAATAAGTGTGTGAACATGAATGTAATGTCGGTGAGAAATACGTACTTCCCCAAGCTTAGGCTTTTGGCCTAAGTTGGTCTAGGGCCATGGCTGGAAATAACCTTCTCTGGGGTACTCCGAAGGACACTGAGGGTTCTACTGATTAGCGATCTCTTGTGGCTCCCACTAAAAAACCAGGGTCTGATATGGACCTAGAGCCGGTGCTGGCTCAGGTGCTGGGGGTTGCTCCAAACCCCAATATTGGTAGATGTCCTCGGGCATAACGATGTACCTGCCTCAATGAATATCGAACAGAGAAGAAGCAGGCGGAGTAATAATATCACAAGTACCCTAACTAAATACTAAGTTGTAAAGCAGCCTCCTATCATCATTCTTCTTAACAAAATCATGGGCTACCATACGGTCATAATCTAAAAACTTCACGGGTATCATCTTTTCATCTTTCTCGTGAAGCCTAATGGGTATCTCAAAATGTTTAGCTAAACGAGATGCATAGATACCTCCGAATATGGGCCCCTTCAAACGGTTGGTGTTCAACCGTTGGGCCACCATAGTGCCCAGACTAAAAGTTCTATTAGCAAGTAAAGCATGGCGCAAAATAGCGAGGTCAGGAGCACTAAGGCTACCACTCTCCCAGCGACCAACTAAACATCTTCCCGCAAATAATGAATAATAGCGTAGCACAGGAAAATGTAAACTAGCTGCTCTTGCCTTTGACACGCCTCTCTCTTCTCCTAGAGTGACTGAGGCAATTAAATCTTCCATGTCTCGAGGACGTGGTTCCCTGATGCTTCCCTCATAGGGTATCTTGCAAACTTTGCAAAAATCATAAAGATTCATTTTCTTAGGCACATCATATAAATGAAATTCTACTATAGGAGGGTCTTCCCTAGGATGAAAGTGAAAATTTTGCACAAAGGTGTTAGTGAGCAAGAGGTACTGGTCATACTTTTGGTTGAGGTAGTCGGTGATGCCTACATTCTCGGCCAAATAATAGAAATCTTCATATATTCCAGCCGCCCTCAAGAATGTGTCACACGGCCATTCACAAGGTCGGATTTCTGCGACGCGGGGAAGATTGTATTTGGGTTTCTCCTTCATTTCATTCTCATCTCCCTTAGAACCCCGGCTTAAGATCCTCTTAGCAACCTTCTCAACATTTCTGAAAAATTCTAATTTTTTAGTGAGTGAAAACAAAGGTACACAAAACTCAACAAAACTCATAGCAACTACTCCCTCAAGTGCCTAAAGACTATATCATGCATCAAAACTACTTGGGACCCTACAAATTTGACATGCAAGCTAAAGAACAAGGTCACCACAATAGTAAAAATTTGCAATATATAAGGCACTAGGAGAAAAACTAATTGGACCATTGGAGGAGTGACATACCGATGAGCAATCGCCTAAAACAGTTTTGCAAATGGAGCGTTGAGCAAGGAGATCAAAAATGGCAGCAAGATGAGCTAGAACACGGGTTTGAGCAATGGTGAGATTTTTTCTGGAGGAAGATGAAGTGAATGGGTGCTGGAATAAGTGGAGGGGGCCACGTGGGACCCACAAGCTTGCTAGGCGTGGCCAGGGGGTGGCCGTGCCCTGCAGGCTTGTGGTCCACTGGTGCATCCCCCTGATGCATTCTCAGTGCCAAAAATTCTTAAATATTCCAGAAAAACTCAAACTAAATTTTCAGGGGATTCTGGGAACTTTTATTTTCAGGTCATTTTTCTATTGCACGAAAAACTCAGAAAACAGAAAAATAATAGCATTTTTACTTAATTTCAACTAGGTAACAGAAAGTAAAAGTTAGGTGCAGGAAGTTTTGCTTTCTAAATTCATCCATCTCATGCTCCTCAAAAGGAATCCATCAATAAGGTTGATCAAGTCTTATTAATGAACTTCTTTCGAATGACATGAAACCGAAGAATTTTCGAATAACACAAAGTTACCTAAATGGGGATATGCATTTCCTCAACAATAAGTATATCATATTTCTTCTTGACAGTAGGAAAATGGAACTCAAAATCTCCAATAATAATTGTTGGAATTTTTTCAATAGAGTTGATACTATGAACTTGAGGTTGTTCCTTCGGAAAGTGTACCATATGCTCATTACCATTACTATGAAAAGTGGCATTGCCCTTGTTGCAATCAATAACAGTCCCTGCAGTATTTAAAAAGGGTCTACCAAGGATGATCGACATACTGTCGTCCTCGGGAGTATCAAGAATAACAAAGTCCGTCAAGATAGTAGCATTTGCAACTACGACAGGTACATCCTCACAAATACCGATAGGTAGAGCAGTTGATTTATCTGCCATTTGCAAAGAGATTTCAGTAGGCGTTAACTTATTCAAATCAAGTCTACGGTATAAAGAGAAAGCCATAACACTAACACCAGCTGCAAGATCACATAAAGCAGTTTTAACATAATTTCCTTTAATAGAGCATGGTATAGTAGGTACTCCGGGATCTCCTAGTTTCTTAGGTATTCCACCTTTAAAAGTATAATTAGCAAGCATGGTGGAAATCTCAGCTTCTGGTATCTTTCTTTTATTTGTCACAATATCTTTCATATACTTAGCATAAGGAGACATTTTCAAAATATCAGTCAAGAGCATACGTAAAAAGACAGGTCTAAGCATTTCAGCAAAGCACTCAAAGTCCTCATCATCCTTTTTCTTGGATGGTTTAGGAGGAAAGGGCATGGGTTTCTGAACCCATGGTTCTCTTTTTCTACCATGTTTCCTAGCAATGAAGCCTCTTTTATCATATCTTTTATTCTTAGGTTGTGGGTTATCAAGATCATCAGCAGGTTCAATCTCGACATCATTATCATTACTATGTTGAGCATCAACATGAACTTCATTATTAATGTTATCACTAGGCTCATGTTCATCATCAGATTGTGTCTCAGCATTAGAAATAGAAATATCATTTGGGTTTTCAGATGTATCTATAATAAGTTCACTAGCAGCATGCAAAGTACTTTCATCATTCTTTTTACTACTCTTACTGGAAGGAATAGGTGCATCGGTATTAACTCTCTGAGAATCTTGCTCAATTCTCCTAGGATGGCCCTCAGGATACAAAGGTTCCTGAGTTATTCTACCACCGCTAGTCACAACTTTAACAGAATGATCATTGTCTTTACTATTCATCTCATTAAGCAAATCATTTTGAGCCTTAAGTACTTGTTCTACTTGAGTGGTTACCACAAAATCATGTTTACTAATAAGCTTAAGATCATTAACAGTTCTACTCAAATAATCACCCAAGCGATCAAGCATATAAGCATTATGTTTCAATTGTCTACTAACATAGGCATTGAAATTTTCTTGCTTCATAATAAGATTATCAAATTCATCCAAGCATTGGCTAGCAGGCTTATTATAAGGGATATCTCTTTCATCAAATCTTCTGAGAGAATTTACCTCTACTACCTGTGTCAGGTTATCAAGACCATGTATTTCTTCAGTAGGTGGTAGATTCTTAACATCTTCAGCTTTAATACCCTTTTCTTTCATAGATTTCTTTGCCTCTTGCATATCTTCAGAACTGAGGAATAGAATACCTCTTTTCTTTGGAGCTGGCTTTGGAGGTGTGTCACGCCCAAGATGCGGTCCTATCCTTATTTCGGCACGAGGGCCTCGACAGGGATAGAAGCGCATCCCGTCGTGTTGCAAGAATGGATATCATTACAAGTACATATACAGAAGAGATGAGTATATGGAATTGGCTTACACTCGCCACACTACATCAATATCACATCAATTACAACAACATATTCAAACATCATATTGAAGAGCAGGGTCCGACTACGGATGAAAACAACGACAAAATGACATCCATCCTTGATATCCTAGGCTGCCGCCTGGAACCTATCCTAGATCGATGAAGAAGAAGAAGAACCCAACAAACAAGCAACGCTCTCACGTTTAAGCATCACATTACATGTACCTGCAACTGTTGTTGTAATAATCTGTGAGCCACAGGGACTCAACAATCTCATTTCCAAGGGTATCAAGACTATTAAAGCTTAATGGGTGAGGTATGGTTAAGTGGTGAGGCTGCAGCAAGCGACTAAGCATTTATTTGAGTGGCTAACTTACAAATACAGAAAGTAAAGTATGGTGGTCTATGCATAACGGACGTGAACTAGTAACGATCACTAACTGATCCTGAATACCTACTTACGTCAAACATAACCCACATAACCGCGGGCACGACTTTCCGAAAGATTTAACCCTGCAGGGATGCTCCAACGCATCCATCACAAATTAACCACACGTAGCTGGAATAACCTCGACCACGGATCTCGTGATCGTCCTAGGCAATTCCAAAGAAAATCCGACACCTCGAGATAGCCCGAAGAAGATCAGAGTTCCTCACTTAAGACGTTTGAGAAAGATAAAACAAATCCAGCAAGGCCTCCCGACGTGCCGACAATCCCGATAGGAGCCGCGTATCTCGTTCTCAGGGCACGGCAGATGAGCTACGCGTATAGTGGCCTGATAGAAATCTCCTGAGTTGCCTCGAGTTGGCCCCGCACATTGTTCTATTTTGGACCAACACTCATGAGGAGCACTAGCCCGTGGGTTGATTAAATTATCCGCGGGTGCCGGCGGGTCCCTATGCAATTTTATTAGTTATTAGACAAATATAGTACCAATGTTGGGCCTTGCCAGCCAAGCTTTATCCTAACACGAAAATCAAGTTGGTTCCCATAACAACCCCGAGCATGTTAGGAGCGCTCAATTATGGAACATAACACCGGTTCACAAATAACTAGGGCGGCAAAAGTGGAACAAAACATCGAGCAAAAGGCCAATCCTTCCACCTTTTACCAAGTGTATAAGTGCATTAAATTAAATAACAATAATATTGTGATAACAAAAGAATGTCCATGTTGTCACATGGAAGCAATTGCACCTACATCTAGAACGCTATAAGAAGGGCTGAGCAAGCAGTAACATAGCCAAACAAAGGTTTGTTGGGAGGTGGAGGTTAGAGGCTTTTCATGGCAATGTTGGGAAGCTTGACAAACAAGTGGTAGGTAGCATGACATAGCGATAGAAAAATAAGGCATCTAGCATGGCAACGATAGTAGTGGTATCCAGGGAAATGTGTCATCTTGCCTGAGATCCCGCTTGGAAGAAGAACGAGTGCATGAAGAAGACGAGCCAACGTAGCCGAACAAATCCTCACACTTCGAACCCTTTCGAAACTCTATCGAGAAGAAGCAATCCGAAACAAACAATCAACACACGGGAAACACCACAACATATTCATGGCATGATGCACGAACAATTATGATGCATGTCTGGTTTAAGTATGCAAGGCATGGCAAATCACATCGAACAACTACTACACATTAAAGTGAAGCTCAGTACGCAACTAGTTGCATATTGACGAACTCCACATTTGAATATTTAGTTCAATCTCGTTTAGGTACTCATCAATATTAAATGTTGCTAAACATGACAAGAGGTGAAGCATAAACGACTATATCATCTAGGCATTTTAAATGGGGCCAGAAGCAACATATAACATTTCCGAAACATCCCCATAAGCATAATATGAATTTGGTCCAGATCTGTCCTAACACAAATTAAACATGGCAATAAAGTATGGCATGAGATTCTACATGTTTTTCTAGTCAAGTTACATATATAAAACATATTTATCGAAACTACGGTTTGATAGTTATGAAATAAATCATTTTACATGGCATTTACACAAATTAATGCAAACAGCAAGGTTAAACATTTAAAACATGTGTGAAAGTTGATTATTGTGAATCTACATAAAATTCTACACAGTTTACATATATAAAGTATTTTGATCTAATGCATGGTTATTTGTTTATGACCAATGCAAAAAAAACATGGCATTTATAAATATGCAATTTATTTGACAAAAGAAGACATCCCACAAATAGACACGGGCTGGGCTAGCCAGTGCTCATGACAGTAGGGCCAGAAGGGTGGTCAGCAAGTCAACTATGACCGATCACATCGTACTGAGACCCAGATGTTATTGAGAATAAAAAAATAGTCATGCAAAATTTTTAGAACTGAGATTTGATCCCAGGATCTCTCGCTTGAGAGATGGGGCGCTAGCCACTAGGCTTGGTCCGATGCTTGTGACACAAAAGATCGCCAGATAGACTTAAACAAATATTGAAAGCCCGAGCTTTGGCCATGGAAGACCGGCGTTGCTTGCCGGCGAGGATGGCTAGCAGTACAGCGATGGTCGCAGCAACAAGACAATGGCGGGCATACGGAAATGGATGGGGAGGCTCCTCACCTGCTGGGCTTGCGCGACTTGGGTTCGGGGCTTCGTCTGCCTCGCTCCTCTGCTCGACGCAGAACCAGGCAAAAGGCGGGCTGCGGCTGTTGGGGACGGGCGACGGCGGATGCAGGCAGGGTCGCGGGCTGGAGGCGGCTTGCTCCAGCAAGGTTGAGGCGGGGCTGATGCACTCAGCAGGCTGGTCACCGATGGCGCGGGTTGAGGCAAGGCGACGGGGCGCGGGGCGGCACTGGAGATGCTCCTGGTACAGAGAGAGGGAGAGACACGAGGTGAGGGAGAGTGAAATAGAGATGGGAGGGAAAGAGAGATGGGAGAGAAAGGGAAGGAGAAGGAGAGAGCACGGGGCGACCTGGGCCTGAATGGACAAGGGCGGAGAAGTGAGGGCGCCGGCGGCTGGCTTGGTCCGGCGATGATCTGGTGGTGCCATGGCTCCCTGTAGCAGAGAAGAAGAAGAAAAGGGGAGATGAGACAGAGAAGACAGCGAACAGGGGAGGAAGGAAAAGGATGCGAGGTCGGCCTGGTGGTTCTCCGGTCGTTGATGGCTTGCCGGAGCGACGGTGAGGCGGCGGGTTCGGCGAGGCGGTCAGGGACGACGCGTGGGCTATGGTCGTCGGACGAGGGGAGCTGCGGTCGCCGGACATGTCCAGGAGGCAGGGGAGGAAGAGCAAACATGGGCTTTCGGCTGGTTGGTTGGCTCGGTGGGGAAACCGAGAGGGGGCCGGGTAGATCGAGAGGATCCTGAGGTGGGAGACGACCAAGGCGGTGGCTGATAAGGGACAAAACTCCTAAATTTTAGGGTTTGCCTCTATTAATATAGGAGTAATTTATGGTTTGAGGGGTTTTATCCGTCCGATCACGATCCGATGACCATGAATGAAGGGGATTAAGTTGGGCTAGATGAGTTGTGTAGTTGGGCTAGGAGGGGATGAGGAGGAAGTGCGGCCCGTGACACGAGGGTTTTAAAACATCGAAAAACGTCAAATGAATAACCGATGACCGTAATAATATGGTTAACCGTTGGGGTATTAAACGACCTCGAAATGCGACGAAATTTGGCAGGCGGTCTATCTACACTATAATAAGATCGTACGCCAACTTTCAACACAATCCGAAAATATTTTAAAGGCACTTTTAAAACAATATTTTTTTAATGCCGCGGGCGCATGCGTATGTGGTTGGACTCGAAACGGGCAACGGCAAGAACATAGAACTAACGACTACGAACGGATGCAAGTTTTCGAAAACAAGTGACGATGCTATGCAGATGATGCGAATGATGCGATGATGAATGCAACAACCAAACGAACCACAGACAAGAATGGAAATAAAAGGGAAATTTTCTGGAGCGTCGGTTCCAGGCTGTTACAAGATGGTTCAGCAATAGTTCAATCATTATCATTGCTCAATATATTATTCAATAGTAATTCAGCTTGTTCAACAGTTCGTTTCCTGAAAACACAACCAGCACAACTATCTAGGTAGTCCCTACAGGCATCAGTTAGTCCATTATAAAAGATATCAAGTATTTCATTTTTCTTGAGAGGATGATCAGGCAAAGCATTAAGTAATTGGAGAAGCCTCCCCCAAGCTTGTGGGGGACTCTCTTCTTCAATTTGCACAAAGTTAAATATTTTCTGCAAGGCATCTTGTTTCTTATGGGCAAGAAAATATTTTTCAGAAAAGTAATAAACCATGTCCTGGGAACTACGCACACAACCAGGAGCAAGAGAATTAAACCATTTCTTAGCATCACCCTTTAATGAGAAAGAAAGAACTTAAGAAAATAGTAATAACAATTTTTTTCCTCATGAGTAAATAGGGTGGCTATGTCATTCAATTTGGTAAGATGTGCCACAACAGTTTGAGATTCATAACCATGACAAGGATCAGATTCAACCAAAGTAATTAACTCAGGATCGACAGAGAATTCATAATCCTTATTAGTAACAAAGATGGGTGAAGTAGCAAACTTAGGATCATATTGCATTCTAGCATTCACAGATTTTTTCTTCCACTTGCGAAGCAATTTCTTAAGATCATCTCTATCCTAACAAGCAAGAAAGTCCCTAGCTACCTCTCCTTCCATAATGTAACCCTCAGGTATACCAGGCAATTCATATCTAGGAGAGATAGGTCTAGCAGGTGAATCATAATGTTCAGTTTCAATAATTTCATCATATTCAGCAATATTATCAGTTTCAACATTAGCTCTAGCAATTTGTTCATCAAGAAATTCACCCAGTGGCACAGTATCATCAAACAAAGCATTATCATAAGCATCATGCATAGCAGAAGTAGCATCATCAATTACTTGCGACATATCAGAATTACTAGCAGGTGGTGTCGCAAACTTACTCATAACAGAAGGTGAATCAAGTGCAGAGCTAGATGGCAGTTCCTTACCTCCCCTTGTAGTAGAGGGATATATCTTGGTTTTTGGATCTTTCAGATTCTTCATAGTGATCAACAAATATATATCCCAAGTGACTCAGAGAATAAAGCTATGCTCCGCAGCAACGGTGCTAGAAAAAGGTCTTGATGACCCACAAGTATAGGGGATCACAACAGTTTTTGAGAGTAGAGTATTCAACCCAAATTTATAGATTCGACACAAGGGGAGCCAAAGAATATTATCGAGTATTAGCAGCTGAGTTGTCAATTCAACCACACCTGAAAGACTTAATATGTACAGCAAAGTATTCAGTAGCAAAGTAGTATGATAGTAACAGTAACGGTGGCAAAGTAATAGTAGCAGATTTGTAGTGATTGTAACAGTAGCAACGGAAAAGTAACTGAACGAAGATCAATATATGGAAAGCTCGTAGGCAATGGATCAGTGATGGATAATTATGTCAGATGACATTCATCATGCAACAGTTATAACATAGGGTGACACAGAACTAGCTCCAATTCATCAATGTAATGTAGGCATGTATTCCATATATAGTAATACATGCTTATGGAAAAGAACTTGCATGACATCTTTTGTCCTACCCTCCCGTGGCAGCGGGGTCCTATTGGAAACTAAGGGATATTAAGGCCACCTTTTAATAGAGAACCGGACCAAAGCATTAGCACTTAGTGAATACATGAACTCCTCAAACTACGGTAATCACTGGAAAGAATCCCAGTTATTGTCACCCTGGGGGATGTGTTGGGGAACGTCGCATGGGAAACAAAAAATTTCCTACGCTCACGCAAGACCTATCCATGGTGATGAGCATCTACAAGAGGGAGAGTGGATCTACATACCCTTGTAGATCGCTAAGAGGGAAGCGTTAAGAAACGCGGTTGGTGTAGTCGAACGTCTTCGCGATCCAAATCGCCGAGCGTCCCGCGATCCAATCACGATCCGTCCCAATCAAGTACCGAACGGACGGCACCTCTGCGTTTAGCACAAGTACAGCTTGATGATGATCTCCGCCTTCTTGATACAACAAGAGGGAGCGGAGAGGTAGACGAGTTCTCCGGCAGCGTGATGGCGCCGCGACGATGGTGGTGGAGCAATTCCGGCAGGGCTTTGTCTAAGCACTACAGAAAAACCGATCTAGAGGAGAAACTATGCACTAGAGGGACGGGTAGCACGTGGCTGAAAATCAAGTGTAAAAACCCTAAAACCTCTAGTATATATAAGAGGAAGAGAGGAGGAGGCTTGGCCCAAGGGCCAAGCCATCAAGGCATCGGCCTAACCAAGAGGAGAGGAGGATTCCTCCTCCAATCCTAATAGGACTAGGACTCCTCCTTATTTTGGCCTTTTTGCCTTTTTCCACCTTTTTCTCTTTGGGCTTTTCTTCCTAGCCGCACGGGCCTTGTGCGGGACTTCCACCAGCCCACTAAGGGATGGTATTCACTCTCCCACAGACCATGTAGCCTCTTGGGTCGAAATACCCCTCCCGATGGTCTCCCGGTACACTACCGGCACTCCCAGTACACTACCGATGAGCGTGAAACTTTTCCGGTGACCAAAATAGGACTTCCTATATATCAATCTTTACCTCCGGACTATTTCGGAGCTCCTCATGACGTCCGGGATCTCATCCGGGACTCCAAACAACCTTCAGTCACCACCATGCATAACTCTATACTACCGAAACGTCACCAAACCTTAAGTGTGCAGACCCTGCGGGTTCGAGAACTATGTAGACATGACCGAGACACCTCTATGGTCAATAACCAATAGCGGGACCTGGATGCCCATATTGGTTCCTACACATTCTACGAAGATCTTTATCAGTCAAACCTCTATGTCAAGGATTAAGTTAATCCCGTATGATGTTCCCTTTGTTCTACGGTATGTTACTTGCCCGAGATTCGATCGTCAGTATCTCCATACCTAGTTCAACCTCGTTACCGGCAAGTCTCTTTACTCGTTCCGTAATACAAGATCCTGTGACTAACACTTAGTCACATGGCTTGCAAGGCTTATTGTGATGTTGTATTACCGAGTGGGCTCTGAGATACCTCTTCGTCACACGGAGTAACAAATCCCAGTCTTGATCCATGCCAACCCAACAGACACCCTCAGAGATACCTGTAGAGAACCTTTATAGTCACCCAGTTACGTTGCGACGTTTGATACACATAAGGCACTCTTCTGGTGTCTGTGAGTTGCATGATCTCATGGTCATAGAAACATATACTTGACATTCAGAAAACAGTAGCAATAAACTGACACGATCATATGCTACGTTTGTAGTTTGGGTCTTGTCCATCACATCATTGTCCTAATGATGCGATCCCGTTATCAAATGACATCACATGTCAATGGCTAGGCAACCTTGACCATCTTTGACCAACGAGCTAGTTCACTAGAGGCATACTAGGGACAAAGTGTTGTCTATTTACCCACACATGTAATGTGTTTCCAATCAATACAATTATAGCATTGATAATAAACGATTATCATATACAAGGAAATATAATAATAAACACTTTATTTATTGCCTCCAGGGCATATTTCCAATAGTCTCCCACTTGCACTAAAGTCAATAATCTAGTTTGCATCACTATGTGATTTACATTGTAATGAATCGAACACCCATGCAGTTTTGGTGTCAACCATGTTTAGCCCTTGGAAGAGGTTTAGTCAACGGGTCTGCAACATTCAGATCCGTGTGCACTGTGCAAATATTTATTTTCTTTTCCTCGATGTAATCACGGATGGAGTTGAAGCGTCGCTTTATGTGTCTGGTCCTCTTGTGAAACCTTGGTTCTTTGGCTAGAGCAATGGCACCAGTGTTGGCACGGAACAGGTTCATTCGATTCAGTGCACTAGGCACTACTCCAAGACCTATCATGAACTGCTTCATCTAGACACCTTCCTTCGCTGCCTCCGAGGCTACGATGTACTCTGCTTCGCACGTAGAATTGGCTACCACGCTTTGCTTGGAACTGCACCAGCTTATCGCTCCCACGTCGAGAATAAATACGTATCCGGTTTGTGACTTAGAGTCATCCGGATCAGTGTCAAAGCTTGCATCAACGTAACCCTTTACGGCGATATCTTCATCACCTTCATAAACGAGAAACATTTCCTTAGTCCTTTTCAGGTACTTAAGGATATTCTTGACCGCTGCCCAGTGCTCCATTCCAAGATCACTTTGAAACCTTCCGGCCATACTTATGGCAAGGCTGACATCGGGTCTTGTGCACAACATTGCATACATGATAGAGCCTATGGCTGAAGCATAGGGCATGACACTCATCTTTTCTCTATCTTCTGCAGTCACTGGGCATTGAGTCTTACTCAACTTCACACCTTGTAACATAGGCAATAACCCCTTCTTGGACTGATCCATTTTGAACTTCTTCAAAACTTTATCAAGGTATGTGCTCTATGAAAGTGCTATTAAGCGTCTCGATCTAATGCCTAATATGAAAGCAGCTTCTCCTAGGTCCTTCATTGAAAAACTCTTGTTCAAATATTCCTTCTCGCTTTCCAGCATTTCTGTATTGTTTACAATCAGCAGTATGTCATCCACATTTAATATTAGAAACGCTATAGAGCTCCCACTCACTTTCTTGTAAATACAAGCTTCTCCATAAACTTGTATAAACTCAAACGCTTTGATCACCTCATCAAAGCGCTTATTCCAACTCCGAGATGCTTGCACCAGCCCATAAATGGATCGCTGGAGTTTGCAAACTTTGTCAGCATTCTCTGGATCGACAAAACCTTCTGGTTGCATCATATACAACTCTTCCTCAAGGAAACCGTCGAGGAACGCTGTTTTGACATCCATGTGACAAAATTCATAGTCAAAATAAGCAGCTATTGCCAACATGATTCTGACAGACTTAAACAACGCTACGGGTGAGAAGGTCTCATCGTAGTCAACTCCTTGAACTTGTGAAAACCCTTTGCCACAAGTCGAGCTTTATAGACGGTGACGTTACCGTCCATGTCTGACTTCTTCTTAAAGATCCATTTGTTCTGAATGGCCTTTCGCCCTTCAGGTAATACTTCCAAAGTCCATACTTTGTTTTCATACATGGATCCCATCTGGTATTTCATGGCCTCTAACCATTTCTTGGAATCCGGGCCCATCACCGCTCCTCCATAGGTCGTAGGTTCATTGTTGTCCAACAACATGACCTCCAAGACAGGGTTGCCGTACCACTCAGGAGTAGTACGCGCCCTTGTCGACCTACGAGGTTCAATAGCATCTTGATTCGAAGCTTCATGATCATCATTATTAACTTCCTCTTCAACCGGCGTAGGTTCCACAGAAACATCTTTTTGCACCGCGCTACTTTCTGGTTGAAGTAAAGGTTCAGAAACCTCATCAAGCTCTATTTTCCTCCCACTCAATTCTTTTGAGAGAAACTCTTTCTCAAGAAATGTTCCGTTCTTAGCGACAAACACTTTGCCTTCGGATCTGAGATAGAAGGTATACACAACTGTCTCTTTCGGGTATCCTATGAAGATGCATTTCTTCGCTTTGGGTTCCAGCTTTTTAGGCTGAAGCTTTTTGACATAAGCATCACATCCCCAAACTTTAAGAAACGACAACTTTGGCCTCTTGCCAAACCATAGTTCATATGGCGTCGTCTCAACGGATTTCGATGGTGCCCTATTTAAAGTGAATGCAGCTATCTCTAATGCATAACCCCAAAACGATAGTGGGAAATCAGCAAGAGACATCATAGAACGCACCATATCTAATAAGGGTTGATTACGACGTTCGGACACACCATTATGATGTGGTGTTCCGGGCGGTGTCAACTGTGAAACAATTCCACACTGTCTTAAGTGACTGCCAAATTCATAACTCAGATATTCACCTCCTCGATCAGATCGCAGAAATTTAATCTTCTTGTTACGATGATTCTCAACTTCACCCTGAAATTGCTTGAACTTTTCAAACGTTTTAGGCTTGTCTTTCATTAAGTAAATACACCCATATGTACTTAAGTCATCAGTGAAGGTGAGAAAATAACGATATCCACCATGCGCTGTAACATTCATTGGACCGCACACATCAGTATGTATGATTTCCAATAAGTCACCTGCCCGTTCCATTGTTCCAGAGAACGGCGTTTTAGTCATCTTGCCCATGAAGCATGGTTCACATGTGTCAAGTGATTCAAAATCAAGTAACTCCAAAAGTCGATCAACATGGAGCTTCCTCATGCGTTTTACACCAATATGACCTAAACAACAGTGCCACAAGAAAGTGGTACTATCATTATCAACTCTACATCTTTTGGAATCAATGTTATGAACATGTGTATCATCACTATCAAGATTCATTATGAATAAACCCCTCACATTTGGTGCATGACCATAAAAGATATTACTCATATAAATAGAACAACCTTTATTCTCTGATTTAAACGAGTAACCGTCTCACAAACAAGATCCAGATATAATGTTCATGCTTAACGCAGGCACTAAATAACAATTATTCAGGTTCATCACTAATCTCGATGGTAATCGAAGAGGGAGCGTGCCGACGGCGATCACATCAACCTTGGAACCATTTCCCATGCGCATCGTGACTTCATCCTTTGCCAGCCTTCGTCTATTCCGTAGTTCCTGTTTTGAGTTGCAAATGTGATCAACCGAACCGGTATCAAATACCCAGGCACTACAACGAGAGCTAGTAAGGTACACATCAATAATATGTATATCATATATACCTTGTTTGTCGTTGGTTGCCTTCTTGTCAGCCAGGTACTTGGGGCAGTTCCGCTTCCAGTGACCAGTTCCCTTGCAATGAAAGCACTCAGTTTCTGGCTTGGGTCCATGCTTGGGCTTTTTTACAGGAGTAGCAACTGCTTTGCCATCCTTCTTGGTTTTACCATTCTTGCCCTTGCCCTTGCCATTCTTCTTGAAACTAGTGGTTTTATTGACCATCAACACTTTATGTTCTTTCTGGATTTTAGACTCAGCGACTTTTAGCATTGCAAACAGCTCGGCGACTGACTTGTTCATCCCGTGCATGTTATAGTTCATCACAAAGCTCTTGTAACTAGGGGAAGTGATTGAAGAACTATGTCAGTGATCGCCTCTGGCGGAAGGGCAATTCCCAACTCCGCTAGACGAGTCAAATACCTAGACATTCGGAGTATATGTTCACTGATAGACCCGTTCTCCTCCATCTTGCAAGCATAGAACTTATCGGAGGTCTCATACCTCTCGATTCGGGCATTCTTCTGAAAGATAAACTTCAACTCCTGGAACATCTCATGTGCTCCATGATGTTCAAAACGTCTTTGAAGTCCCGGTTCTAAGCCATATAATATTGCACACTAAACTATTGAGTAATCTCCAGAACGTGCCTCCCAAGCGTTCTTAACGTCTTCGGATGACATGTCTTCTGGTTGGTCACCAAGCGGTGCATCAAGGACATATGATTTCTGGGAAGCCGTAAGGATAATCCTCAGATTACGGGCCCAATCAACAAAGTTACTTCCATCATCTTTCAACTTAGCTTTCTCTAGGAACGCATTAAAATTCAGGGGTGCTACTGCGTGAGCCATTGATCTACAACATAAATATGCAAAGGTTACTTAGACTATTGTTCAAGATAATGAGTTTAGTTAATCAAATTACTAAAGCTCCCACTCAAATTGACATCCTGCAGGTCATCTGAGTGTCACATGATCCAAATTCACCAACTCAAGTCCGATCATCACGTGAGTTGAGGTGGTTTCAATGGTGAACATCATCATGTTGATCATATCTACTATATGACTCATGTTTGACCTTTCGGTCTCTTGTGTTCCGAGGCCATGTCTGTACATGCTAGGCTCGTCAAGTTTAACCCGAGTGTTCTGCATGTGCAACACTGGCTTGCACCCGTTGTATGTGAACGTAGAGTCTATCACACCCGATCATCACGTAGTGTCTCGACACGATGACTTTCGCAACGGTGCACACTCGGGGAGAACACAATTCATCTTGAAATTTAAGTGAGGGATTACCTTATAATGCTACTGTCGTCCTAAGCAAAACAAGGTGCATAAAAGGATTAACATCACATGCAAATCATAAGTGACATGATATGGCCATGAACTTGTGCTTTTGATCTCCATCTTGAAAGCACCGGCATGATCTCCATCGTCACCGGCACGACACCATGATCTCCATCATCTTGATCTCCATCAATGTGTCGCCATCAAGGCTATCGCGTCCATCATTCTTGTACTACTATTGCTACCATTTAGCGATAAAGTAAAGCATTACATAGCGCTTAATGATTGACACGCATGTCATACAATAATTAAAGACAACCCTATGGCTCCTGTCGGTTGCCGTACTCATCGACATGCAAGTCGTGATATTCTATACAACACATGATCATCTCATACATCACATATATCACATCATGTAATTGGCCATATCACATCACAACATACCCTGCAAAAACAAGTTAGACGTCCTCTAATTGTTGTTGCATGTTTTACGTGGCTGCTACGGGTATCTAGCAAGAACAATTCTCACCTACGCATAAACCACAACGGTGATACATAAGTTGCTTTTCAACCTTCTCAAGGGACCGCCTTTGTCGAATCCGATCCAACTAAAGTAGGAGAAACTACCACCCGTCAGCCATCTTTTGCAACAAGTTGCAGTTGAGGGAACCGTTCTCTCGTAAGCATACGAGTAATGTTGGTCCGGGCCGCTTTATCCCACAATACCGCTGAACCAAAACACGACCATGGGAGGAAGCAATCTAAGCATCAATGCCCACAAACTCTTTGTATTCTATTCGAGATCTCATCTACACATAGACCTAGCTCATGATGCCACTGTTGGGGAACGTCGCATGGGAAACAAAAAATTTCCTACGCTCACGCAAGACCTATACATGGTGATGCGCATCTACGAGAGGGAGAGTGGATCTACATACCCTTGTAGATCGCTAAGCGGGAAGTGTTAAGAAACGCGGTTGGTGTAGTCGAACGTCTCCGCGATCCAAATCGCCAGGCGTTCCATGATCCAATCACGATCCGCCCCGATCAAGCACCGAACGGATGACACCTCCGCGTTCAGCACACGTATAGCTTGATGACGATCCGCCTTCTTGATCCAGCAAGAGGGAGCAGAGAGGTAGACGAGTTCTCCGGCAGCATGACGGCGCCGCGGCGATGGTGGTGGAGCAATTCCGTCAGGGCGTCGCCTAGGCACTGCAGAAAACCGATCTAGAGGAGAAACTATGCACTAGAGGAACGGGTAGCACGTGGCTGAAAATCAAGTGCAAAAACCCTAAAACCTCTAGTATATATAAGAGGAAGAGAGGAGGAGGCTTGGCCCAAGGGCCAAGCCATCTAGGTGTTGGCCGAACCAAGAGGAGAGGAGGATTCCTCCTATAATCCTAGTAGGACTAGGACTTCTCCTTATTTTGGCCTTTTTGCCTTTTTCCACCTTTTTCTCTTTGGGATTTTCTTCCCAGCCGCATGGGCCTTGTATGGAACTTCCACCAGCCCACTAAGGGCTGGTATTCAATCTCCCACAGCCCATGTAGCCTCTTAGGTCGAAATACCCCTCCCGATGGTCTCCCGGTGCACTCCCGACACTCCAGCACACTACCGATGAGCCCGAAACTTTCCGGTGACCAAAATAGGACTTTCTATATATATCAATATTTACCTGCGGACCATTCCGGAGCTCCACGTGACATCCGGGATCTCATCCGGGACTCCAAACAACCTTCGGTCACCACCATGCATAACTCTATACTACTGAAACGTCACCAAACCTTAAGTGTACAGACCCTGCGGGTTTGAGAACTATGTAGACATGACCGAGACACCTCTACGGTCAATAACCAATAGCGGGACTTGGATTCCCATATTGGTTCCTACACATTCTACGAAGATCTTTATCGTTCGACCCTCTATTTCAAGGATTCAGTTAATCCCGTATGATGTTCGCTTTGTTCTTCGGTATGTTACTTGCACGAGATTCGATCGTCGGTATCTCCATTCCTAGTTCAACCTCGTTACCGGCAAGTCTCTTTACTCGTTCCGTAATACAAGATCCTGTGACTAACACTTAGTCACATTGCTTGCAAGGCTTATTGTGATGTTGTATTACCGAGTGGGCCTTGAGATACCTCTCTGTCACACGGAGTAACAAATCCTAGTCTTGATCCATGCCAACCCAACAGACACCCTCGGAGATACCTGTAGAGCACCTTTATAGTCACCCAGTTACATTGCGACTTTTGATGCACACAAGGCACTCTTCCGGTGTTCGTGAGTTGCATGATCTCATGGTCATAGAAACATATACTTGACATTCAGAAAACAGTAGCAAGAAACTGACACGATCATATGCTATGTTTGTAGTTTGGGTCTTGTCCATCACATCATTCTCCTAATTATGTGATCCCGTTATAAATGACATCACATGTCAATGGCTAGGAAACCTTGACCATCTTTGACCAACGAGCTAGTTCACTAGAGGCATACTAGGGACAAAGTGTTGTCTATTTACCCACACATGTAATGTGATTCCAATCAATATGATTATAGCATGGATAATAAACGATTATCATGAACAAGGAAATATAATAATAAACACTTTATTTATTGCCTCTAGGGCATATTTCCAACTTGCAAGATAGGATCAAGAACACACATATATTCATCAAAACATAATAGGTTCAGATCTGAAATCATGGCACTCGGGCCCTAGTGACAAGCATTAAGCATAGCAAAGTCATAGCAACATCAATCTCAGAACATAGTGGATACTAGGGATCAAACCCTAACCAAACTAACTCGATTACATGATAAATATCATCTAACCCATCACCGTCCAGCAAGCCTACGATGAGATTACTCACGAACGGTGGGGATCATCATGGAATTGGTGATGAAGGATGGTTGGTGATGACGAAGGCATCGATTTCCCCTCTCCGGAGCCCAAAACAGACTCCAGATTTGGTCTCCCAAGGAAGAACTGGCGATGGCGGCGGCTCTGTATCGTGAAATGCAATGAAATCTTCTCTCTGGGTTTTTCCTCGACAAATAGGGTTATATGGAGCTGGAGAGGAGGTCGGAGGAGACACGAGGGGCCCACAAGCCTGCCCCACGCAGCCTGGGGGTGGCCGCGGCTAGCAAGCTTGTGGCATGCTGGTGGTCCCCCTCTGGTCAATTCTTGCGCTAGTATTTTTTATTAATTCCAAAAATATTCTCCGTAAATTTTCAGGATGATCCGAGAACTTTTATTTCTCCACAAAAATAACACCAAGGCAATTCTGTTGAAAACAACATCTGTCCGGGTTAGTTCCATTCAAACCATGCAAATTAGAGTCCAAAACAAGGGCAAAAGAGTTTGGAAAAGTAGATACGTTGGAGACGTATCAGTCTTTCTAGCATTTGATCAATAAAAGGTAGGGGGTAATGATCTTTCCTAGTATCTTTATTTCATTTCCTAAAATCAATTACCATTCTATACCCTGTAACAATTCTTTGCGGGATTAATTCATTTTTATCATCAGGAACTACGATAATACCTCCTTTGTTAGGGAAACAATGAACGAGACTAACCTATCTACTATCAGCAATAGGATAAATAATACCTGCCTCCAGAAGCTTTAATATTTCATTTCTTACCACTTCTTTCATTTTAGTATTTAACCGTCGTTGGTGACCAACAACTGGTTTAGCATCGGGCTCCATATTAATTTTATGCTGACATAGAGTGGGACTAATGCCCTTAAGATCATCAAGAGTATATCCAATAGCAGCACGACGCTTCCTCAGAGTTTTCAATAATCTCTTTTCTTCATGCTCTAAAAGGTTAGCACTAATAATAACATGATATATCTTCTTTTCATCAAGATAAGCATATTTCAGAGTATCTGGTAATTGTTTAAGCTCAAACACGGGATCACCCTTGGGTGAAGGAGGATCCCCGGGTATTTCAACATGCAAGTTATGTTTCAAAATAGCGTGTTGATCAAAGAAAATCTTATCTATTTCATTCCTTTCATTCATATGCATATCGTTTTCATGGTCTAGAACATATTGTTCTAAGGGGTCAGTAGGAGGCACATCAATAGAACCAAGACCAACAATTTCATCCTTACTTGGCAATTCTTTATCATGGGGTTGTCTACGAAATTTAGAGAAATTAAACTCATGAGACGCATCCCCAAAACTTATAGTAACAATTTCCTTCTCACAATCTATCCTGGCATTAATAGTATTCAAGAAAGGTCTACCAAATATAATGGGACAAAAATCATCTTGTGGGGAACCAAGGAAAAGAAAATCAGTATGATGTTTTATTTTCCCACACAAGACTTCAACATCTCTAACAATCCCAACCGGTGCTATAGTATCTCTATTAGCAAGCTTAATGGTAACATCAATTTCCTCTAACTTAGCTGGTGCAATATCATTCATAATTTGTTTATATAAGGTAAAGGGAATTTCACTCACTAGCACCCACATCACATAAGCCATGATAACAATGATCTCCTATTTTAACACAAACAACAGTCATTCCAACAATAGGTCTATGTTTATCGTTAGCATCAGGTCTAGCAATTCTAGCAGCTTCATCACAGAATTGAATAACATGCCCATCAATATTATCAACCAAGAGATCTTTAACCATAGCAATAATAGGCTCAACTTTAATTTGTTCAGGAGGTGTAGGTGTTGTAACATAGCTCTTACGAACCATAGTCAAAGCTTACAAGCAGCAGGAATAACAAGATCAACATTATAAGTAATAGTTTCTTCTTCAACTTTAACAGGTTCAACTACTTTCACTTAAATAAGAGGATGATATTTAATCCACTTATCCTTAGGTAGATCAACATGAGCAGCAAAATATTCACAAAAAGAAGCTACTATCTTAGAGTCAAGTCCATATTTAGTGCTAAATTCACGAAAAGCATCGGTGTCTACAAAGGATTTAACACAATCAAACTTAAGGTTTATACCTGACTCCTTACCTTCATCGAGTTCCCAATCTTCAGAGTTGCGTTTAATTCTTTCCAATAAATCCCATTTGAAGTCAATATCTTTTTTCATATAGGAACCAACACAAGAAGTATCGAGCATGGATTGATCATTACGAGAAAGCCGATCATAAAAATTCGGAATGATAATTTATTTAGAGAGCTCATGATTGGGGCATGAATATAACATTGACTTAAGCCTCCCCCAAGCTTGAGCGGTTCTTTCTCCTTCACGAGGCCAAAAATTATAGATATAATTCCGATCACGATGAACTAGATGCATAGGATAGAATTTCTGAAGAAATTCCATTTCAATCGGTTGTAGCTCCATGATCCAATATCATCACATAGCCTATACCATGTCAATGCCTTCACCTTCAAATATAAAGAAAATACCTTCTTCTTGACGTGATCCTCGGGCAGACCTGCAAGCTTAAATAATCCACAAACTTCATCCACATAGATTAGATGCAAATTACGATTTAGTGTTCCATCTCCTGCATAAGGATTAGCTAGCAGTTTCTCTATCATACCCAAAGGAATTTCATAATAAATATTTTCAGTAGGTTCAGTAGGTTGAGGGGCAACTCTTTGTGCTTCCGGTCGAGGTCAAGATACCCCGAACAAGCCCCTCAAAGGATTACTTTCCATAGTAACAAGTGACAGTAAACTTCAGCACACTATATAAATTTTTCCTTACCAAAGGCGCTTCACTCCCCGGCAACGGCGCCATAAAAGAGTCTTGATGACCCACAAGTATAGGGGCTCTATCGTAGTCCTTTTGATAAGTAAGAGTGTCGAACCCAACGTGGAGCAGAAGGAAATGACAAGCGGTTTTCGGTAAAGTATTCTGTGCAAGCACTGAAATTATCGGTAACAGATAGTTTTGTGATAAGATAATTGGTAACGAGTAACAAGTAACAAGTGTAGCAAAGGTGCAGTAGGGTAGCCCAATCCTTTTTTGTAGAAAAGGATAGGCCTGGAAAAACTCTTATATAAAGTGAAGCGCTCCCGAGGACACATGGGAATTTCCGTCAAGCTAGTTTTCATCATGCTCATTTGATTCGCGTTCGTTACTTTGATAATTTGATATGTGGGTGGACCGGTGCTTGGGTGCTACCCTTACTTGGACAAGCCTCCCACTTATGATTAACCTATCTCGCAAGCATCCGCAACTACTAAAAAAGAATTAAGATAAATCTAACCATAGCATGAAACATATGGATCCAAATTAGCCCCTTACGAAGCAACGCGTAAACTAGGGTTTAAGCTTCTGTCACTCTAGCAACCCATCATATACTTATTACTTCCCAATGCCTTCCCCTAGGCCTAAATAGTGGTGAAGTGTTATGTCGTCGACGTTCACATAACACCACTAGAGGATAGACAACATACATCTCATCAAAATATCGAACGAATACCAAAATCACATGATTACTTATAACAAGACTTATCCCATGTCCTCAGGAACAAACGCAACTACTCACAAAGCATGTTCATATTCATAATCATAGGAGTATTAATTATCATAAAGGATTTGAACATATGATCTTCCACCAAGTAAACCAACTAGCATCAACTATAAGGAGTAATCAACACTACTAGCAACCCACAGGTATCAATCTGAGGTTTGAGACAAAGATCGGATACAAGAGATGAACTAGGGTTTGGAGAGGAGATGGTGTTGATGAAGATGTTGAGATTGACCCCCTCTCAATGAGAGGATCGTTGGTGATGACGATGGCTTCCATTCCCCCTCCGTGAGGGAAGTTTTCCTTGCAGAACAGCTCCGTCAAAGCTCTAGATTGGTTATGCCCAAGTTCCACCTCGAGACGGTGGCGTTTCATTCCGAAAGATTTCTTATGATTTTTCTAGGTCAAAACGCTTCATATAGCAGAAGATAGGCGTCAGGGACCTGCCAGGTGGGTCACAAGCCACCTAGGCGCGGCCAGGGGAGTGGTCGCGCCTGGAAGGCTTGTGACCTCCTGGTGGGCCCCCTCTGGCATTTGTTTCGCCCAATATTTTTTATATATTCCAAAAAAAATCTCCGTAACTTTTCAGGACTTGTGGAGTTGTGCAGAATATGTCTCTCAGATTTGCTCATTTCCCAGTCCAGAATTCTAGCTGCCGGCATTCTCTCTCTTCATGTAAACCTTGTAAAATAAGAGAGAAAAGACATAAGTATTGTACCATAACATGTAATAACATCCCATAATGCAATAAATATCAATATAAAAGTATGATGCAAAATGGACGTATGACAGGCCAGCTCGACGATGGAATCATGAAGAATATCCTTTACTTAGAAGACAAGACAATAGAAGTAGATTAGGGCCTCAACCTATATATAAAGGTGAGCCCCTAGGGCAGAGAGATCAGGTAAGAAACCCTCGAGAGCTAGGTTAGCGATTCCGCACCCTTGTAATCGAGATCATCATCAATAACACACAAAGCAGAACGTAGGCTTTTACCTCCATCGGAGGGGCCGAACATGAGTAAACCCTTGTCTCTCGTTCCCGATCAACCCCGTCCAAGTCGCCACGGTAGTTGCGATGGCCTCACACCTAAGTTCTCGCACGAGAAAAACTGTTGTGACAAAACCATGACAAATATTAATCCGTATCTCGGGGGAGCTTCACAGCCCTGCACCTCCCAGGTGTCCCTAACGGGCGACCCACATGGGCTAACTTTAGGCTTCACTGTGCTCTGCTCTGACCAACGCTTCCCGACGACGGACCTTCGCTCCGCTCATCAGAAGTTAACTTTTACTAGTGGCAGGCAAGGCGCGCCTCTTGGGTTGTCCTATGCGCACCTGCCTTGGTGGTGCATCTGTGAACGCACACATGCAGTCCAGAACAGCACAATTGTTAAAAAATGAAAACAGTTAACAGAACTACAACAGGAAAGTGTTCAGTCGTCAGGCATATAGCAAGCTAATATATCTATATGAACAGTCTTACATCAAGATTTTAGTGCGCCCAATATCCATATAAATGGCTGCTCCTTTACAAATGCTACATAGGTAATCAGGTATATAACATAATTAACTAATACTGCAGAATGAAAGCTATTGGAAACCCCTGCGCGCATTTATCCCTAGGCACCTAAGATTCGCACCAATTCATGAGCGTGTCTAACGAATGTCGTTCTCTTGCCTGCTTTGCCTTTCATCGCAAAAATTTACAAAAATCTAAAACCTACACAAAGATCAAAGAGAAATAGTTTGAAGAACACTCTGAAATTTGCGTCACCTTACATGCACACAACAGTTGTGATCTAACTCCTTTTTTTGCGGGCGTATGATCTATTTCCTTGAAAATTTAAATATATGCTTCATCTATTTCCTTCTGTTTAGTACAGAACCTTGACATGAAACATGATCACAAATTCAGATTTTGTACACTGCAAGTTCATGCTAGAACCAGGTATTCACTTGTGATATATGGATCAAGCTATACAGAGAGAGAGAGGGGATTGGGAACTTACTGAGGATGTGATTGGACAAAGGGACAACCTTGATTCATCAGTCATCCAAAGCCGCCATGAAAAAGGGGGCAGAGATGGCGGGGCTGACCTGCTACATAAGGCCAGCAGTGGTTGTGTTACCGAGTTATAAGCAAAGATGAAATGTACATTCAAATCCAGCTATCATCTAGGAGGTGCACCAGTTTCACAGCCTACCATAGCAAGATAAGTAAAGATGAAATGAACATTCAAAGTCACCTATCATATAGGAGGTGCATCAGTATCACATCTTACCTAGTGATCTAAGTTCTCTATTTCTTTACGGAGGGATTAATTCATAACAAAAAGTGTTGTCTGAACTGGGTACAGTATATAAATTAGGAACTCTAATTAATCTATTCTACAAGCTGAAAATTCAATGGTGAATGAGAGCTAATTTGCAACAGCGCATAGGTGTGCAAAATGTATGTTAATGAGATATGTTTATGCGAATTAGCTCATAATTCTCTCAACATGGAGGTCCCTTATTTGATGCTTTCAGATCATGTATTGAATTTTGAGTTATGTTGAGAGAACATGGAGGTTCCTTATTCTCTCAACAAGGATGTAAGCTACTCGCGAAACCTTGAATCAGAAAAAGAACGAGCAGACTATTGCATTTATCACAGTTGAAAAGCATAATAAAAACATTACTTTGAAATTTGACAGTAAACAGCTATCATCAACAATTTTCTAGCTTTTTGCTCGGCTCTAAGTCTTCATACGTCAGGGTGAAATTGTAGAAGATATAAACTAGTACTCTAAAGAGCGCAGACTAATGCATTCATCACAAGTGGAAACCCTAGCAGATACCATTAATTTGAAACTTCTGTATGGAATTTACTATACAGACTCACTGTAAATGTTGTTATTAACACTACTACTATCCTGAAACCAATCCCTCACTGCTCTAATATTTGTCATGATAACGAAATGCTGAAGAGAAACACTTCATTTGCATAGCTCAATATGTAGTAGCTAAATGATTTTTCAAGATCATGATACGATACTAGAATGTTCCTGTATTAACTATTCTTCAAGTTACCATCTAAGAAAATATTTATAGAGATAGTAAAAAAGTAGCCAGGGTACCAGGAACAATTAATGGTGGAAATAAGTATTTGAAAAATGTAAATACATAAACAAAGCAACATAAAGGCATTATTAACTTATTATGCTTCAAAATTAATTGAGGCAATGATTTTTAATCCCAACAACCAATGAGTCTTGTACACAGGGCCCTATGTCAGTTCATGAAGAGTTGCAGCTGCAAGGAAGCATTTCAACAAACATAAGGTAGGCATGAGCGTAGGGCATGTTAGGTTGATCTCCTCCGATAGGCCCAACGGCCTATCAGGCCCTTAGTCATCGCGCCCTGATTGGGGGCGCCCAACCCTCATATGGTTGGTGGTCCCCTGTGACTTGCGTATATAAAGAGTGGCGGGGTCGAGGCATGGCTTACGAGGTTCACTACCGCCGCACTCCCCACCCACAAACCTACCGATCTAGGTCTTACGCAGTGCTCACGGGAAGCACCACTGCCGCTACCTCACAATTCTCTCCAATCACCGTCGTTGCCCTCCGACCATGGCCACCGACAGCAGCTCCTCACAGCACCAGGGAGAAGATAAATCTCCAATCCCTTCTCTCCACTACCAGAATCCCCTAGCCTACACGATCCAACGAGTCTATCAATGGTATCAGACCTAATAGGCATAGGATTTTCGGTAAAGACCAGAAAGAACAAAAAGAAATCCCCACCCCCCAAAGAACCCTAAAAGAAAAAGGGGCAAAAGATCACCGGAGCAAGGCCTCGGGCTCGCCGACAAAGAGCGCCGCCGCAAGTCCGCGTCTGTTCCTCTCGATCCCTACGTGCATCGGCAAGTCGAGGCATCGGGGCGAAGAACCAAACCCCTAGAGGGGCAAAGGGCACCGCAGCCATGTCGTTCGATACCAGCACGCTTCCGCTAAGGGAAAACATGTCACCGGCGAAGGGGAGGCGATGGCGCCGATGCATCGGAGTCCCACTGCGAGGATAGAATAGAGGGGCTCGTGCATCATCCTCTCTGCAACAGAGAAGCAGGAGGAAAGGAAGAAAAGAGGGGGAGGGAGAGCGCGACACTGGGCTGGCCATCTGTAGCTGTCATCGATAGCGTGGCATGGCCGGGCGCTGGCGTATCGCCAGCCGCCGCCGAGCGCATCATGCGGAAAGGGGAGATGTGAGGAGGCATTGGAGATAAAAAGAAAGGTGGGAATAAGAAGGGCTCGCGCGGCGCGGTGGCGTGATGCCGTCGCCGGCGGCCGGCGGGCCCCTTCCCGCCGTCGGCATGGCCGGCAGGCGCAGAGGAAATGAGCGGCACGCGGGGGGAGAAACGAACTAAAGTTCCTCCCCCTCGACGGTCTGGGCTGGTTTTGTTCGGGCGCAACATCCGTTGGTCCGTCGGATTAGATCCGACGGCAAGGACAAACCCTAGCCCCGCCCGGGGCCAAGTGGGCCGAAAGCCGTCTCGCGGCTGGGCTCTGGCCGGCTCGTGCAGCTGGGCTTTGGCCGGCTCGCGCACCTGGGCTCTGGCTGGCTGGCGCGCTGGGCCGAAGCCGGGCCAGCTACAGTTTTCCTTTTTGGTTTTCTCTCCAGTTTTTGGGCAGATTTCCTATAGTTTTCTCTATGCATTTTTTTCCAAACATAATGTGTTTGAAAATAGAAAAGTAAACAGAAAAGTTTCTTAAAATTAGAGGAAATTTTCAGAAAAAGAAAATTCCATAAATTTTATAAAGAAAAATATAATAAAGTTCATGAATTTTATTTGGTAAAAGAAAAGTTTCAGTAAAGCATAAAAAGTAAACGAATTTCATATTCACGTTTTTCCACTACGTAAATTAATAATAGTGCTCTTTTACAAAGAAAATAAAAAAAATAGAGAGAGTTATTTTTAAAGAGCACATTAAAGTGACTATTGATTATGTTATTTTTATGACCAATGTTGTTAATAACATGATCATGTTTTATTAAAGATGCATTTATTTCTATTCTTGTGCCTAGAGGTAATATAGATTTAATTGCATAGACAATTGTATGTTTAATTTGACCAACATTAGATTGATGCATATGATTGTTATAATTTGAGGAGGCTACCACTTGATGTGTTGCCTAAAAGATGTTCCAACACTCAGAGGTGACAATTACACCGAGTGATGGAAGAAAGTTGACCTGGAATTTGTCTGTGCTGAGGTGGACTGGGTTGTGGATGAACCACGACCGGTTAGACCTACAGAGCCAGTCAGAGAGGCCACTAATGGCAATGTTGCGTGGGATAAAAAGAGAGGGGATCATGCTCCATTGGAGATATTATACACCCTCAACAATCAAAAGTGGGTCAACGCCAATAAAAAGTGATGGCATTTATAAAGAATATAATTGAGAACGCCATTGTGGGATCAATTGCAGAGTGCACTTCCATAAGGGAGTTGCTTACAAAGATAAAGAACCAGTTCACTGGTTCTTCAAAGACATATGCCACCTAGTTGATAAAACAACTGGTAACAGAGAATTACACTGGTAGTGGTCATGGAATAAGGGAGCGCATCCTCAGGATGAGCAATATGGCTGCAAAGCTTAACACCATGGATGAGGATCTGGAGATCAAACTAGCGCTCCTGGTCCACCTGGTCATGGCTTCGTTGCCAAAGGAGTTTGAAACCTTTGTTGTAAACTACAATATGTCGCCTGAAACATGGGACATTGAAAAGACAATAGCAATGTGTGTCCAAGAAGAGGACAGACTGAAAGCCTCACATGGTGGTTCTCTTAACTATGTGAAGGACCATAAGAAAAACAATTACAATCCAAACAACAAAGGTTCTCCTTCAAAGCCACATGGAAAAGCACCCTATTAGCATCGGCAGAAGTTCTTTCCAGTGGACAAAGACATTTGCCTCCACTATAAGCAGACATGACACTATGAGAAGGATTGCCATGCTTGGCTAAAGTCTGTTATGGCAAAGAGAGGTAACGACATCATTTCCTTTGTAAATGAATCCTTGTATACACAGTTTTCAAAATCTACTTGGTGGATTGACTCAGGAGCAACTGTTCATGTTGCAAACTCTTTACAGGGATTCCATTCGATGAGGACTACTCAAAGAAGAGAAAGATGCATTGAAGTCGCTAATGGAGTCCAAGCAGAAGTTGAAGCTATCGGCGACATCTCCTTGGAGTTAGATGATGGGTTCAAGCTTCTACTTAGAGACGTCTTATTTGTTCCTTCATGTCATAGAAACTTAATTAGTGTTTCTTGTTTGAACAAAGACAATTATGAGTGTTATTTTGGACATGGCAAGTTTGCCATATGGTGTAATAATGCTTATGTTAGTGTTGCCTTACTACACAATGAGCTTTATTTACTATCACTTCATGAAAAAGTGCATTATGTGTCCAATGTAAATGAGCATGCTTCCTCGTCCAACAAAGAACAAAAGAAAAGAAACAGAACTGACGACCTCATCGAAATTATGGCACTGTCACTTGGGCCATATTTCCAGGAGAGAATAGAAAGATTAGTCAAAAGTGAAATTCTTTCTCCGTTAGAGTTCTCAGAATCATGATGGCATTGGTTGCTCATTTTGATTTAGAGTTACATCAAATGGATGTCATGACGTCATTTCTGAACGGTGATTTGAAAGAAAAGGTCTACATGAAACAACCCAAGGGTTTTATTATGGAAGGCAATGAAAATATGGGATGCCGCCTAAATAAATCCATTTGTGGATTAAGGCAAGCCTCTAGACAGTGGTATCTAAAGTTTAATCAAACGATTAAAAGTTTTGGGTTTAAATAAAATATTGAGGATAATTGCATTTATGCAAGGTTTAAAAATGGGAAATTTATTTTCCTAATCTTGTATGTGGATGATATCCTGCTTGCTAGCAGTGATATTAGTATACTACTAGAAACAAAGAAGTTCTTATCCTCAAATTTTGATATCACAGATCTTGGTGAAGCATCCTATGTTTTGGGCATAGAAATTCCTTAAGATAGGAACAATGTAGTCTTAGGACTATCGCAGAAGGCATATTTGGAGAAGGTTCTTCAGAAGTATAATATGCATGCGAGTAAAGCCACACCTGTTCCCATAGTCAAGGGCGATAGTTTTGGGAAATTCCAATGTCCCAAGAACCAGTACAAGATCGATCTCATGAAACCAGTACCATATGCTTCGGCTGTTGGAAGCTTACAGTATGCACAAGCGTGCACTCGCTCTGACTTAGCTTTTGTTACCGGGGTACTCGGTAGATATCAAGAGAATCCAGGCATGGAGCACTAGAAGATGGCAAAGAAGGCATTGCGTTATGCATAAGGCACGAAGCACTACATGCTAACATACAAAAGATCTGATTCCCTAGAGATAAAAGGGTATTCAGACGCAGATTTTGCGGGGGACAGACATGATAGAAAATCCACGCCAGGATACGTCTTTACTCTCGATGGAGGGGCTATTTCGTGGAAAAGCTCCAAACAATCAATAGTTGCATCATCTACTATGTATGCAGAATTCATAGCATGCTTCGAGGCCATGGGGCAAGCGATATGGCTAAAGAAATTTATAACCGACTTGAAAGTGGTAGATTGTATTCACAAACCACTAAAAGATGTACGGTGACAACCAGCCCGCAGTATTTTATGCTCACAACAACAAGTCGAGTAAGGCTGCCAAAACAATAGAGATAAAGTATTATGTTGTGAAAGATAAAATCTAGGATCACACTATAAGTCTCGTGCATATAAAGACAAATGATATGCTTGCGGATCCGCTAACGAAAGGCTTACCATCCAATGTGTTCAAGGAACACTTAGCCGGCATGGGTTTAAGGGAAGGCCTTATGATTCCTGGATCATGAGAGGCCCAAAAGGAACATAATTTGTTTTTAAACATAACGTATGTTGTAGCTGTATGATTCTATCGGCAATTAAGCTATGACGATGAAACATGCTCTATTTACCAATATGTGATGAAACAAATAAACTAGAAAGTATAAAGTTAAAATTAAAAGTTGAGATCAAGGGAGAGAATGTTAGGTTGATCTCCTCCAATAGGCCCAACGGCCTATCGGGTCCTTGGTCATCGCACCCTGATCAGGGACGCCCAACCCTCATATGGTTGGTGGGCCCTTGCGACCTGCGTATATAAAGAGTGGTGGGGGGCCGGGGCACGGCTTACGAGGTTCACCGCCGCCGCATTCCCCATCCACAAACCTACCGATCTAGGTCTTACGCAATGCTCACGAGAAGCACCACCGCCGCTACCTCACATCTCTCTCCAATCACCGTCGTTACCCTCCGACCATGGCCACCGGCGGCAGCTCCTCACGGCACCAGGGAGAAGGTAAATCTTGAATCCCTTCTCTCCACTACCGGAATTCCCTAGCCTACACGATCCGACGAGTCTATCAGGGCAAACCTGCAGTTCTAGGGTCCTTCCCTCGTGGACGGCCTAAACAAGCACCATATTGCCTTGATGCTGCAGTCAGGGATAGAGGAGGGCAGGAGGTAGTGAAATCGGCAGCGAGCACGGTCGAGCTCGAACAGCTGATCAAAGAAGTCAGAGGAGGACTGGTCAATGTCTCGTCGGTGCTCCCAACTCTAACGAGAGGTGGCATACGAGCAAGCAAGGTTGAGGGAGGAGTCCCTCCTCGTATCCTCTTATCTGTACCTGTGGCAGCGCCCTCTGGTGTGGTTTTCCGGTGGCTCACGCTCACCCTATGGTGTGGTTGGGCAGCCATACAAGAGAGGCGGAGTGCAGCAGTGATGCATCCCAGTGATGGGGACATCTCGCAGGAGGACGAGCAGCAGAGTGGTGCTACCGCGCGCCACCCAGAGGCTCATCGGCGCTGCTCGCGACGCCTTCGCGACACGACCTTCCCACCAGCGCCCATCTCATCTGCAACCCATCTTCTTGCTCAACACCAAGATGAAAAAGAGATAGTGGCTCGTGAATCTTCTCGAACGAGAGGGGATAGACAAGCGGGAAGAGGAGGCGTTTGTGGCATGTAGGGAAGAGACGTGGAGAGGAAGACGTGCGCGTGCGACCCGATGCAAGCTGCCTTCGTTGGGAAGGAAGGCTTCAATCGCTGAGTTTACGTAAAAAAACAACTCACAGTCGTCTTGCTGTGAGCCTGCACGCCTAGCCATGCACTGCGATGAGCACCACCGAACAACCAATCGACGCAGTACCCACCTGCACACCCTTTCCACCACCCACCTCTGCACACATAGCTAGCCTCACGAGCGAACTGACGAGGGAGCAGTAAAAGGAGAGAGGTGGCACCGGAGCGAAACAGTAGATGGGCAAATAGAACGAAAAAGTACAGGGAGTGAAACAGTGTCCAGCGCGATGACGTGTATAGCGCGAGCGAGCCCGCTGCATGTTGCTCTTGTTGGATGTAATATTTAAATACGATTTTAGATCATAATAGAACATGCAATATTCTTAAGTAAGGAGGTCGGTGACGCTGCCTATTTCACATTCCAAAGAGTCCTTCAACTTACTCGAGAAGAGCGACATCTTCTGATGTTATTGGTGAAAAGTGATCAGACCTACAATATATATGTATTTGCGTAAGGATATAGTATCTAGTTCATATGAATTTAGCAATTTGCAAACTTACAAATGATGCATTTGTACCGTCCTTGTTCTACGCCTTCAGCGGACTCTTTTTGCGTAGTGCAATTAAAATAGAGCGACGTCACCGATGTAACATTTTAGTTGCATCGCAAGACATCTCTTACCAAAAAAAAATGTTTTGTGTAGTACACTAACATGTCACAATAACAACGATGTGTGTAGAAAACCATGGAAGATTGTGTGCAAAAATCTCTGGTTGCACAAAATAGGTAGAATGAGCTTATTGTAGGAAAACCAATATTAAATGTTAGTATGGGCATTGCGAAGTTAATAGCCAATTTCATATTGGATTAAATATGCATACAATTTCATACAATTTGACTTGGTAAAAGAATAATTTGTTGAATCATCGTTTCATGAAACAATTTAATATAAACACATGGTCAGCCCCCTACATGATGCATGAGCTCAATGGCGCACGAAGAGACCAGGAATATAGGTGCCCGCACCACGGGTGTGAAGTTTGTGTGGACGGGGGCAATGAAGGGCTTTATTTCAAATGATTCAAAAATGATACTTTCAAATTAAAAAAATCAAAAAAGAAACCGTGAAAACTTATACATATTCGTGGTGGATCTATAAAATTTTGTTCAAAAATATTATGATTTGCAAGTTGCACAAAAAAAATTAATTCCGGCCCAACAACAAAAAGAAAATGGCCCATTTACATGTACGTACTTGTTTTTTTGTCTACACGCATGAAAGTATAAGTATATTGTTATGTTTTTTCTGAAAAAGGAGGAACGAAGCCCCTGGCCTCTGCATCAATCGATACATGCAACCATCTTATTAACCAAGTTTAAAAATAAGTCTTAGATCCACAAGGCGCTCAACCGCTTAACAAAAGAAAGTAACAAAGATAAATAAAGTGTCACATGTGGCATAATTGAGAATAGACTACGATGCCTATACACCTAGTTTATTGTTATCACGTCATCCAAACCGGTTGAAGATAAACTCGTGCGATCATCTCTCACCGGTTGCACCCAATATCCATACGCTCCGTGGCCTCCGCAAGTATATTCTTATGTATTTGTGCATGTTCAGTTTTGTTCCTTTCCTTTTGCAATTTGATTTTTTTGTAAAGTCCACCAATGCCCCCGTCCTCCATTTGCACTTTTGGCCCGCACCACATAGTAACTACTATCTCTGGTTTAGTAGTTCCTTTTATATTTTGGATAATTTGTTTGACCATGACTTGGACTCATAAAATATAAGTTATAGTATAAAAACTAACATCATTGTAAACTGTATTCAACAACATAATTTTTTATGACATGCATTAATATTTTGCTGGTGAAATATACGATTAAACTTTAATCCAAATTATGATGTAAATTAATAAATCAGGATGAATGTAGTATGTTTCACTATATTGGCGGCTTCCACAGACTACGCTGCTTACCTCGCTATTGCCTCCATGGCTCCACCCCCATTATTGCTAATGTTGCGGAAAAATGTCAAAAAGGAAGGTACAAAGGATAGATGGATACATTGATTCTTGAAGAAAACGTCCAGTTAAATTAGTCAATATATCAACCAATGTGATTTACACTATTTATCTATTTTTTAACATTTTTCAATATATTACAATGCAGATTTTTATATACATATACACATATTCATACCTATAAATGCATACACGCACCCCTATCCCTTATGAGCATATATTGAGCTGAGACAACATCTAAAGATTATGAAGTAGATTATAGGCATCCTGAAATATTTGAAATAAATCTAAAAAAATAAAAGCATCAATATCAAGTCTAAGACATAGAATCTGATGAGCAAGTTTGACCCCAAAAAACTAACCTTCTTGTCCACGCTTAATTCGTTGTTTCTTTCCTTTAATGAAATACTCCCTCTGTAAACTAATATAAAAACATTTAGATCACTATGTTAGTGATCTAAACGTTTTTATATTAGTTTATAGAGGAAGTAACATCGAAGGCACGCCCCTCCATTAAAAACAGCGACGACATTATTGGAGGAACGCATAGAGAATAAATAGATACATAGATCCTTGATGGAAACGCTGATTAAGTCAGTTAATATACTCACTAATGCGAGTCTGAAAACAACGACGACATTGCAAGGGGTTGTAGCGATCCAGAGGAACGTCACTCTCGCTCGCGCGGCACTACTACGTCGCAACTTCAGAGAAAACGACAGGCGCAGCGTATTTGACATGAGAATGTTGATCGGTCGGTGGGCCTGCTTTACGAAGTCAAAGATGTTTTTACGTCAGCATCCACTGAGCGACATGGACGGGCGCTTGCGATCTGCGAATGGGTCGGGCGCTTGCACACTACTCTGGGTCTCGTTGTCCGGCTGTGCCGGCCGAGCATTCCGACATTTTTCCTTTTCGATCGAGGGAGATAGCATTCCGATGTATGCACATCTAGGCCGGTGCTCCCGTCAAGAAAAAAAAAGTATGCACATCCAGGCCGCAGCTTCGGCGGTGCAGCCCGGCATCGGCCAGCCGGTTAACAATCTTGGGCTCCGGGGGCCGAACGAAGCAGCAACAAACCAAAAGCTCGAACGAACTAAAATGTGCTGTGCTGCTCTCAGCGCGTAGTACGGGAGGAACTAATTAGCGCGTATTTCTTGAAAAGCCTCCCAACGATCATTTTTACGTGTCGTCATTTGACACGTTCTCAGCCGTAGTCAAGTATTGCGTTCTGAACGTTTTCTTTGGATTTTTTTTCGTACGCGTTTTCGGCATTTTGGAATGTTTTTTTTTTTGCTATCCCCCCCGGTCTTCCTTAGCTTTTGGACAGAAAAAATCAAATTTGTTTTTCGCGAAAAAACGCATTTTTTGTGAAAGGCATGGTTTGTCTTCGTCAGAGGCACGGTTTTGCTATCGCAAGAGGCACGGTTTTGCTATCGCGAGAGGCACGGCCGTGCCTCTCGGAAAGAGAAAAAAAAAGTGTTTTCTGTTTTTTTCTATGAGAGGCATGGTTTTGCTTCCGAGAGAGGCACGACCGTGTCTATCGGAAAGGAGAAAAAGGCGTTTTCTGGTCTCTTATTTTTCCGCGAGAGGCACGATTTTGCTTTCGCGAGAGGCACGGTTTTGCTATCGCGAGAGACATGCCTTTCGAAAAGGGAAAAAAATACGTGTTTTCTGTTGTTTTTTTTGCGAGAGACACGGTTTTACTTTCGCGAGAGGCACGGTTTTGCTATCGTAAGAGGCACCACCGTGCCTCTCGGAAAAGGAAAAAAACGTGTTTTCTCCTCTCTCTTTTTCGTGAGAGGCACGGTTTTCTTTCGCGAGAGGCACAGTTTTGCCTTCGCGAGAGGCACGGCCGTGCCTCTCGAAAAGGGACAAGAAAACGTGTTTTCTGTTTTTTTTTCAATCGCGCGAGGCACGGTTTTTTCGTCCGATTTTTTTGTGAAAAAAAGTTTGTCAAAACCTATCAACATAGGATCTAGTTTTAAAGATCTCGACACGAGAAACCCAACAATGAAAACGGTTCGAGATTTGGATGCACGGTTTAAAAGATAAAGCATTTCGAAAATATAAATCTATGAAAAAAAAGAAACTTTCAGGTTGCGACAAGTGGAATGCATGCAATGCTTCACTTGTCGCAAACTGGAAAGATAGAATTGATCGTTGAAAGGTTTACTCGCTAACTAGTGATCTCGACGCAGTACAGCTCGCAACGCTCATGCGCCAGCACCACATGGACCTGGCCCAGCAAGCGCACGCAGATGTAGCGAGAGAATCACGCGGTCTGTTTTTTTTTTCGTTTTTCTATTTTGCACAGTTTAATCTTGAATTGAAAACTTAGGGAATACAAAAAATGTTTTGAATTTATAAAAATATACGAATTAAAATTTAACGAATTGAAAAAATGTTCACGATTTTCTAGAATTGCTTGTGAATTTAAATAAAAGATGAATTCGACAAATGTTCACAAATTTTAAGAAATCGGTGAATTTCAAACACTGTTAGTTGATTCCGAAACAACATTCATGAATTTTAGAAAATGTTCACAAATTTAACAATTCGCCACAAATTACGAAATTGTTCATGAATTCAAATAAATCTACGAATTTTAACAATTTCAAGCATTTGAAAAAATATTCATGAATTTAAAATTTGGTTGTTTAAAATATTTTTGAATTTAAAAAATCTTTCCAGTTTTGAAAAAATAATTAATAAATAAAAGGAAAAGAAAAGTAACCAGAAAAGGCAGATGAAAAGGAAACACCAATGTAGGAAAACAAAAGAAGAAAAACTTCTAGAAGCTTCAAAACGTCAGGAGGTTTAACAAAGAGTTAAATACACCATAGATGTCTTAACTTGTCATGTCCGGTCAATTTAGTGCATAAAATTATAAAATACACAAAAATATTGTTCTAACTGTCCGGCTGTGTAAATATGGCGCCTCTTACAATATCCAATCATATGCCTTGCCCGCATGGCGAGCTAGTATGGTGGCGGCCCGCATGTCAGTGATCGGGAGCATTTTTTACAGCCAAAATTCGGGAGCAACTAATTAGCGAGCACTCTTTCGGGAGCCTTCCAGCGATCACTCCGTCGCGCCGTCACTTGGCGCGTTCTCAGCCGCCGCCACATGTCGCGCTCTGAGCGTTTTCTTCGGGTTTTTTTGCATGCGTTTTCAGATTTTTAAAGTGTTTTTTCAGGGTTTTTTGGTGTTTCGGTTTTTCATCGGTCTTTCATAACTTTTGGACGAAAAAAATTACGCGAAAAACGCGTTTTTTGCGAGAGGCATGGTTCTGTTTCCGTCAAAGGTACGGTTTTGCTATCGCAAGAGGCACGGCCGTGCCTCTCGGAAAGCAAAAAAACGCGTTTTCTGTTTGTTTTTTCGAGAGGTACGGTTTTGCTTCCGCGAAAGGCACGGTTTTGCTTTCGCGAGAGGCACGGTCGTGCCTCTCGGAAAGGGAAAAACACGTTTTTTGCTTAATTTTTTTTCCCGAGAGAGGCACGGTCTTGCTTTCGCAAGAGGCATGGTTTTGACTTCGCGAGAGGCATGGCCGTGCCTCTCGGAAACGGAAAAAATGCATTTTCTACTCTCTTTTTTCCGTGAGAGGTAAGGTTTTGTTATCGCGAGAGGCACGTTTTGGCCTTCGCAAGAGGCACGGCCTGTGCCTCTCGAAAAGGAAAAAACATGTTTTCTGCTTTTTTTTTCTCTGCAAGAGGCACGGTTTTGCTTCCGCGGGAGGCACAGTTTGGCCTTCGCAAGAGGCACGACCCGTGCCTCTTGGAAAGGAAAAAAACACGTTTTTTATTTTTTTCTATCGCGTGAGGCACGGGTTTTCGTCCGGGTTTTTCCGTGAAAAAAAAAGTTTGTTAAAACCTATCAACATGGGATCTAGTTTTGAAGATATAGACACGAGAAACCCAACGATGAAAACAATTTAAGATTTGAATGTACGGTTTAGGAAATAAAACGTTTTGAAAATACGGATCTACGGAAAAAGGGAAAACTCCTTGGTTGCGACAAGTGGCACGCATGCAGTGCACCACTTGTCACGGTCTAGGAATGCGGGATTAATCGTTGAAAGGTGTATTTCTCAACTAGTGATTTCGCCAAAACCTTCACCTTTTATTTATGTACACATAATTATATCGTATACAAATACAGACTGATGGACCCAACCTGTCAGGTTTGGGGCCCGCATATGAGGTACACCAAGCACGGCTGTATGTGCAAATCACAGATATAACGCAATTTATAATAATGATATCGTGCAAGACATTAAGGAGAAATAAAAAAAGAAAAGAGGGATCCGGAGTTTCGAACCCAGGAGCTCACGTCTGCGACCCTTGCAATCTAGCTTATAAACCAAGCAAGATTTTATGTTTATTTGGAGCATCTAGTTGGAATTTTCCCATGGATTTATTTGTCTCACCTTCTAAAAGATGCAAACACTATTTCTCCATTTTAGGCAACATTATTCACCGAGGGACCTCTGCTAACCAACAGACAAGACACTATTTGATGCCTAAATGAGATAATTTACTTCTTAAACGTTTTAGTATTGAGGGAGATTTATGGAATATGCTGGTGCATTTGAAAAATATATTTTTCATGCATTTAAACAATTTATTTTTGAAACATGTTTGTCATGCGTTCAACAATTTGACAACATGTATTTTTTAAAATATTCAGCGTGCATTGAAAATGTTATTGTGTAAAATTATTCTTACATTTCAACAAGCACCTTTAACACGTTTTAATACATTTCTAGAATTACTTTTATTACACACTAATTTTTAATACACATTGAACAGTTACATTGTCATTTTTTGTAATTGTGTATTTTAAAAATATAGTAATACAATGAAGATACACACTAGTTGTCCGTGCTTGTGGTCCTGCATGAAGATACATAAATTTACACAACAATTTTCAATATATGTTGAACTGTCTAAATCTACATAAATTTTAGAAAACATTCATGTTAACCTCTTCAAAATACACAATAATGAAAATAGAATAAATAATTAAAACAGACAATAATGCCCTACCGATAATTACTGAATTTTTTAGTTGGTAAAATTTACATATCATGAAAACTAAACAAAATCATTAAAACATAAAAAATGTGTTGAAGAGTTACAAACCGATATGCCAAATTGGTATGTAATACTATGACGTTTAACTTAGTTTGGCCCGGTGGTCAGCATGTTATTGCATTAAGCAGGATGGCACAGCTTCAAATTTGCATCCCAACAAAAATAAAAAATCACTCATTCACATCTAGCCAATGACTTATGGGCCACCGTCATGCTGGCATGCCACACGGGCAAGGTGTACACCCGAATAAGGCACCGTATTTACACGGTCGGACAAGTTAGAGCATCATTTTCGTGTATTTTATAATTTTAGACACCAACCTTACATGATTAGTTAAGGCACCGTGATGTATTTAACTCTTTAACAAACTACCTCAAACCGGCGGCCATCGGTTCTCTAAAAGGAATCCTATTTGGCGCTAAAGATGCCAAATACTCCCCCTGTAAACAAATATAAGAGCGTTTAGAACACTAATTTAGTGATCTAAACGTTCTTATATTTCTTTACAGAGAAAGTACATGGCAAACTGTACGGGGATCGCACCCCCGCTCGTTCACTAGTCTTAAGTGGTCCGTCGCCCGTTCTCTCCCCTCTAGAGGATCCAACCGTTTTTTTGGCCTTGGTTTTAAGTGGTTTTTTCATCTGTTTTGTTAGGGTTTTTGTTACTTCTTTTTTTCTAACTTTTCTTTCCTTTTCATTTTCCCATTTTTATTATTTTTATTAACTATAAAAAATATGAACTTCAATTTAAATTCGGGAATTATCTATTTAAAATCAAAAATCTTTTTATAAATTCATATTTTTCTTAGTTTTACGAAATTTTTCTATATTCATGAACATTTTTAAAATAACGGACAATTTTCAAATTTGCGAGCGTTTTAAAAACTTTTCTGCACAATTTTCAAATTAGTGAGCTCTTTAAGACATTTGTCAAAAAAATCCAATTGCTATACATTTTAAGATGTCAGGACCTTTTCTTCAAATTCATTAAATATTTAATATTCTTGAACTTTTTATGAATTAATAATTTTCATTAAAATTATTGATTCTTGTCTAAAGGTGTGAATATTTTTAAATTCACAAACATAAAATAAATTTGTGAACGTTTTCAAATTCATGGGGTTCTTTCAATTTCTTTAATTTCCTTTTGAATTCATGAACTTTCCTGAAATTTCATGATAATTTTTAAATTTGTGATTATTTTTAAACCTATATGAGATTTTTAAGAAAAATACATTTGTTTTCAAACTAGTAAACTTTTTCAAATTCATGAACTTTTTCATATCCCATGATATTGCTTTTTCGTATTGTCTACAGACTTCGGTGGCCCCCTATTTAAAAAGGATAAAAGATAGTGTTATTTGGTGGCTCGAAAAGTTCTTTGGTTGATCTCGAGTCATAGGGGAAACCGTACTATCAAGAAGGGTTGTTGAGATTAGGAAGTTGGAAAACTCAATTCACTTATACACTTACCGCCTTCCCCAATTTTACCAATGAAAGAAAGGGGGTTATCCAGGGTTGATGTGTTCTTAGCCACTTCTCTAAGTGCCCGGAGGCATCAGGAAGCCACCACTCACTTCCGTGTGGTCCGAGTGCCCAGGGTCTTGGGGTCCGGAGCAGGGCTTTGGCCCTCTGGATGGTCCGGGTGCCTGGTCTCCTAGACCCTCAAGTTCCTAGTGCTCCGTCCTGCCCACACCCACGTGTAGTACACCCGAGGCCTTGACATCCATGTTCCTGGGCCTCTATGATTACTACTGAATACCAGACCTTAGCCTTGGGGTGAGGGGGGGGGGGAGGACCAAAAGCTCGTAGCTCGCGAGCATAATGAGCGGCAGATATCTCGGATCATTAAGCTCGTAGCTCGCTTCTTAATGAACAAAGCCAACCACTGATTGAACTTGTTAAAGTTGACAAGCTTAATGAATGAGCTAACGAGTTTTGCGAGCAGCTCGTTAGTACACCACAACACATGTTTTATCGTACATGACAATATTTTTGTGGTACCTCAACACATCTAGTCAATCTAATTGACCCATTCCAACCAATAGGAGGCGACTAACTAACATAGCGCCTTTCGCAGTCACCACATTATTTCTTAAAAATTACACCCATACACTCATTTTGGAGGTTGTAACCCATCACAGTCTCTTAACGAGCACTCACGAGCTTAACGAGCTTTAAAGGAATAGAGTCGAGCAGGTTCTTTTCCTGTTAAGTTTAACAAGATTAACAAGCATGAGCATACCGAGCCGAGCAACTCGTTAAGCAACCCCTTGGTGGGGGGGGGTATGAATACCCCCTCTTCTTCCACCTTGAACCCCAATCTTGTGTAAGCTTTCTTCCCCCCATTTAAAAACCCTAAAAGCTTGAGATGTTTGTCCCAAATCCACCCCAAAACACTCCCATTTTGTGAGGATTGGAGATGATTTACCTGATCTACATTCCTAACAAACCGATCTTTGTTTCCCCAACTCTTTCATCTTCACCAACTTGTTATTCTTGAAGCTTGGGTTCCTAATGTTCGAAATATGCCCTAGAGGCAATAATAAATTAGTTATTATCATATTTCCTTGTTCATGATAATCGTTTATTATCCATGCTATAATTGTATCGGTCGGAGACTTAGATGCATGTGTGGATACATAGACAAAACCATGTCCCTAGTATGCCTCTAATAGACTAGCTCGTTGATCAAAGATGGTTAAGGTTTCCTAGCCATGGACATGAGATGTCATTTGATAACGGGATCACATCATGATGAGAATGATGTGATGGACAAGACCCAAACTACAAATGTAGCATATGATCGTGTCAGTTTATCGTTACTGTTTTCTGCATGTCAAGTATATGTTTCTATGACCATGAGATCATGCAACTCACGGACACCGGAAGAGTGCCTTGTGTGTATCAAACGTCGCAACGTAACTGGGTGACTATAAAGGTGCTCTATAGGTATCTTCGAGGGTGTCTGTTGGGTTGGCATGGATCAAGACTGGGATTTGTTACTCCGTGTGATGGAGAGGTATCTCAGGGCCCACTCAGTAATACAACATCACAATAAGCCTTGCAAGCAATGTGACTAAGTGTTAGTCACGGGATCTTGTATTACGGAACGAGTAGAGAGACTTGCCAGTAACGAGGTTGAACTAGGTATGGAGATACCGACGATCGAATCTCGGGCAAGTAACATACCGAAGAACAAAGGGAACATCATACGGAATTAACTGAATCATTGACATAGAGGTTCGACCGATAAAGATCTTGGTAGAATATGTAGGAACCAATATGGGCATCCAGGTCCTGCTATTGGTTATTGACCGTAGAGGTGTCTCGATCATGTCCACATAGTTCTCGAACCAGCAGGGTCTGCACACTTAAGGTTTGGTGATGTTCCGGTAGTATAGAGTTATGCATGGTGGTGACCAAAGGTTGTTCGGAGTCCTAGATGAGATCTTGTACGTCACTAGGAGCTCCGGAATGGTCTGGAAGTAAATGTTGATATATAGGAAGTCCTATTTTGGTTACCAGAAAAGTTTCGGGCTCATCGATAGTGTACCGGGAGTGCCGGTAGTGTACCGGGAGACCATCGGGAGGGGTATTTCGACCCAAGAGGCTATATGGGATGTGGGAGAGTGAATACCAGCCCTTAGTGGGCTGGTTGAAGTCCCACACAAGGCCCATGCAGCTGGGAGAGAAAACCCAAAGAGAAAAAGGTGGAAAAAGGCAAAATAGGGAGGAATCCTAGTCGTACTAGGATTGGAGGAGGAGTCCTCCTCTCCTCCTTGATTCGGCCGAACCAAGGGCTGGTCCCTTGAGGGCCAGGCCTCCTCCTCTCTTCCTCCTATATATACTGGAGGTTTTAGGGTTTTTGGCACTAGATTTTCAGCCACGTGCTACGCGTTCCTCTAGTGCATAGTTTCTCCTCTAAATCGGTTTTCTGCAGTGCTTAAGCGAAGCCCTGCCGAAATTGCTCCACCACCATCGCCGCGGCGCTGTCACGCTGCCGAAGAACTCGTCTACCTATCCGCTCCCTCTTGCTGGATCAAGAAGGCGGAGATCGTCATCGAGCTATACGTGTGCTCACGCGGAGGTGCCGTCCATTCGGCGCTAGATCGGAAGGACCGTGATCAAGATTGCGAGACGGATCGCGATGATATCGCGGGGCGGATCATGATTGGATCGCGGGACGGATCGTGATGAGATCGCGGGACGCTCAGCGAAGACGTTCGACTACACCAACCGCGTTTCTTAATGCTTCCTGCTTAGCGGTCTACAAGGGTATGTAGATCCACTCTCCCTCTCGTAGATGCTCATCACCATGGATAGATCTTACGTGTGCGTAGGAAATTTTTTGTTTCCCATGCAACGTTCCCCAACAGTGGCATCATGAGCTAGGTCTATGTGTAGATGAGATCTCGAGTAGAACACAAAGAGTTTGTGGGCGTTGATGCTTAGATTGCTTCCTCCCTTGGTCGTGTTTTGGTTCAGCGGTATTGTGGGATGAAGCAGCCCAGACCAACATTACTCATACGTTTACGAGAGACCGGTTCCCTCAACTGCAGCTTGTTGCAAAATATGGTTGGCGAGTGGCAGTTTCTCCTACTTTAGTTGGATCGGATTCGACTAAGGCGGTCCTTGAGAAGGTTGAAAAGCAACTTATGTATCACCGTTGTGGTTTATGCGTAGGTGAGAATTGTTCTTGCTAGATACCCGTAGCAGCCACGTAAAACATGCATCAACAATTAGAGGACGTCTAACTTGTTTTTGTAGGGTATGTTGTGATGTGATATGGCCAATTACATGATGTGATATATGTGATGTATAAGATGATCATGTGTTGTATAGAATATCACGACTTGCATGTCGATGAGTACGACAACCGGCAGGAGACATAGGGTTGTCTTTAATTATTGTATGACCTGGTCAATCATTAAGCGCTATGTAATGCTTTATTTTATCGCTAAACGATAGCAATAGTAGTACAAGCATGATGGGAGCGACAACCCCGATGGCGACACGTTGATGGAGATCAAGATGATGGATATCATGGTGTCGTTCCGGTGACGATGGAGATCATGCTGGTGCTTTCAAGATGGAGATCAAAAGCACAAGTTCATGGCCATATCATGTCACTTATGATTTGCATGTGATGTTAATCCTTTTATGCACCTTGTTTTGCTTAGGACGACGGTAGCAATATAAGGTGATCCCTCACTTCATTTCAAGATAAATTGTGTTCTCCCCGAGTATGCACTATTGCGAAAGTTCGTCGTGTCGAGACACCACGTGATGATCGGGTGTGATAGACTCTACGTTCACATACAACGGGTGCAAGCCAGTGTTGCACATGCAGAACACTCGGGTTAAACTTGATGAGCCTAGCATGTACAGACATGGCCTCGGAACACAAGAGACCGAAAGGTCGAACATGAGTCATATAGTAGATATGATCAACATGATGATGTTCACCATTGAAACCACCTCAACTCACGTGATGATCGGACTTGAGTTGGTGAATTTGGATCATGTATCACTCGAATGACCGGAGGGATGTCAATTTTAGTGGGAGTTCTTAGGTAATATGATTAATTGAACTCATTATCATGAACATAGTCAGTAGTGTCTTTGCAAAATTATGTTGTAGATAACTAGCTCACGCTGCAGCTCCCTTGAATTTTTATATGCTCCTAGAGAAATCGAGTTGAAAGATGATGGTAGCAATATTGCGGACTGGGTCCATGATCTGAGGATTGTCCTCATTGCTGCACAGAAGGCTTATGTCCTTAATGGACCGCTCGGTGCGCCAACCCCTCTAGCGTCGTCTGTAGATGTTGTGAACATCTGATAGGCACGTTCCGATGACTACTTGATAGTTTAGTGCGTCATGCATTACGGCTTAGAATTCTGGCTCCAAAACGTTTTGAACGTCATGGAACATATGAGATGTTCTAAGAGCTGAAATTAGGATCTCAGGCTTGTGCCCGTGTTGCGAGATATGAGATCTCCAACGAGATTCTTTGCCTGCAAGATGAAGGAGAATAGCTCAATCATTGAGCATGTGCTCAGATTGTCTGGGTGCTACAATCGCTTCAATCGAGTGGGAGTTGATCTTCCAGATAAGATAGTGATTGATATAGTTCTCCAAGTCACTGTCACTAAGCTACTAGAACTTGGTGATGAACTATAAAATACCAGGGATAGAAATAATGATCCCTGAGCTGTTCGTGATGTTTGACACCGCGAAGGTAAAAATCAAGAAGGATCGTAAAGTGTTGATGGTTAGTAAAACCACTAGTTTCGAGAAGGGCAAGGGCAAGGAGGGAAACTTCATGGATGGCAAGTCAGTTGCTGCTCCAGTGAAGCAACCCAAAGTTGAACCCAAACCCGAGACTAAGTGCTTCGATTATGAGGAGAGCGGTCGCTGAAGCGGAACAACCCTAGATACTTGGTAGATAAGAAGGCTGGCAACGATGAGAGAAGTATATTTGATATACTGTTATTGATGTGTACCTTGCTAGTACTCCTAGTAGCACCTGGATATTGGATACCGGTTCGGTTGCTAAATGTTAGTAACTCGAAATAAAAGCTACGGAATAAACGGAGAACTAGCTAAGGGTGAGGTGACGATGTGTGTTGGAAATGTTTCCAAGGTTGATGTGATCAACATCGCATGCTCTCTCTACCTTCGGGATTAGTGACAAACCTAAATAAATGTTATTTGGTGTTTTGTGTTGAGCATGAACGTGATTAGATCGTGTTTATTGCAACACAGTTATTCATTTAAGTTAGAGAATAATGGTTATTCTGTTTACATGAATGATACCTTCAATGGTCATGCACCCAGTGAGAATGGTTTGTTGAATCTTGATCATAGTAATACATATGTTCATAACATTGATGGCAAAAGATACAAAGTTAATAATGATAGTACCACATACTTGTGGCACTATCGCTAAATGTCATATTGGTATAAAGCGCATGAAGAAACTCCATGCTTATGGATCTTTGGACTCATTCAATTTTGAATCGGTTGAGACATGCGAACCATGCCTCTTGGGCAAGATGACTAAGGACCCCGTTTTCAGATGGATGGAGCGGGCAAGTGATTTATTGGAAATGATACATGTTGATGTATGCAATCCAATGAGTCTTGTAGCGTGTGGTGGATATCGTTATTTTCTTACCTTCAATGATGATTTGAGTAGATATAGTATATATTTACTTAATGAAACACAAGTCTGAATCGTTTGAAAGGTTCAAGCAAATTCAGAGTGAAGTTTAAGATCATCGTGACAAGAAGATAAAAATGTCTGCGATATGATCGTGGAGGTGAATATCTGAGTTACGAGTTTGGCATACAACTTTAGACAATGTGAAAGTTGTTTCACAACTCATGCCACCTGGAACACCATAGTGTTATGGTGTGTCCGAATGTCATAGTCATACTCTATTGGATATGGTGCGTGCTATGATGTCTCTTATCGTTTTTCTACTATAATTTTGGGGTTATGCATTAGAGACAACTACATTCACTTTAAATAGGGCACCATCTAAATCCGTTGAGATGACACCATGTGAATTAGGGTTTGATAGAAACCCAAGCTGTCATTTCTTAATGTTTGGGGCTGCGACGCTTGTGCGGAAAATGTTTTCACCGAATGAGCTCAAACCCAAAGCGGACAAATGCATCTTCATAGAATACCCTAAACAGTTGGGTGAACCTTCTATCTCAAATCCAAGCATAAAATGTTTGTTGCGAAAATTGGGTCCTTTCTCGAGAAAGAGTTTCTCTCGAAAGAATTGAGTGGGAGGAAGATAGAACTTGATGAGGTTGTTGAACCTTTTTTCAACCAGAGAGTACCGCAACGCAGGAATATGTTTTTGTGAAGCCTATGTTAGTTGAAGAGGAAGTTGATGATGATGGTCATGAAGCTTCGGATCAAGTTACTATCGAACCTCGTAGGTCGACAAGGATGTGTACTGCTCCTGAGCGGTACGACAACCCTGTCTTGGAGGTCATGTTTGTTGGACAACTATGAACCTACGAGCTGTGAAGAAGTGATGATGGGCCCGAAATCCGACAAATGGTTAGAGGCCATGAAATCCGAGAAAGGATCCATGAAAACCAAGTATAGACTTTGGTAGACTTGCTCGTTGGACGGAGGTCGTTGAGTACAAATGGATCTTTAAAATGAAGACAGACGCTGATGGTGAATGTCACCATTTATAAAGCTCGACTTGTCGCAAAGAAGTTTCCGGCAAGTTCAAGGAGTTGACTGTGATGAGACTTTCTTACTCGTAGCGATGCTAAAGTCTGTTGGAATTAGGTTAGCAGTTGCTGCATTTTTCAATTACGAAAACTGGCAGATGGATGCCAAAACATTGTTTCCTTCCTTAAGGAAAGGTTGTATGAGATACAACCAGAAGGTTTTGTTAGTCCTAAGGATGCTAAAAGGTGTGCAAGTTTTAGTGATCCTTCTATGAACTGAAGCAAGCATCTTGGAATTGGAATATACACTTTGATGAGGTGATCAAAGTTTTTTTGAGTCTATACAAAGTTTATGAGAAACTTGTATTTAGAATAAAGTGAGTGGGAGCACTATAGAGTTTCTGTTAAGCATATGTGGTTGACATATTGTTGATCGGAAATGATGTAGAATTTTTCTGGAAAGCATAAACGGTTGTTTGAAAAGAGTTTTTCAAAGGAATACCTGGATAAAGATACCTAATTGTTGAGCATCAAGATCTATAGAGATAGATCAAGATGCTTGATGAGACTTTCAATGAGTACATACCTTGACAAGATTTTGAAAGAGTTCAAAATGGATCAGTCAGAGAAAGAGTTCTCGCCTGATTTGTAAGGTGTGAAGTTGAGTAAGACTCAATGCCCAGTGATTGCAGAACATAGAGAAAACATGAGTGTCATCCCCTATGCTTCAGCCATAGGCTCTATCATGTATGCAATGCTGTGCACAAGACCCGATGTCAGCCTTGCCATAAGTATGGCCGGAAGGTTTCAAAGTGATCCTGGAATGGAGCACTAGACAACGGTCAAGATTATCCTTAGTAACTAAAATACTAAGGAGATGTTTCTCGATTATGGAGGTGATAAAGAGTTCGTCATAAAGAGTTACGTCGATGCAAGCTTTAACACCAATCCGGATGACTCGTAGTAGCAATCTGGATACGTATAGTGGAGCAGCCATTCGGAATAGCACCAAGTGGAGTGTGGTAGCAGTGTTTACGGTTTGACATAGAGATTTGCAAAGTACACAAGGATCTGATTGTCGCAACCCCGTTGACTATAAGATCTCTCTCACATGCAAAGCATGATCGAGGCCAGAACTCATTGGGTGTTAGGTTCATAACAATGCGAATCACATGGTGATGTGAACTAGATTATTGACTCTAGTGCAAGTGGGAGAATGTTGAAATATGCCCTAGAGGCAATAATAAATTAGTTATTATCATATTTCCTTGTTCATGATAATCGTTTATTATCCATGCTATAATTGTATTGATCGGAGACTTAGATGCATGTGTGGATACATAGACAAAACCATGTCCCTAGTATGCCTCTAATAGACTAGCTCGTTGATCAAAGATGGTTAAGGTTTCCTAGCCATGGACATGAGATGTCATTTGATAACGGGATCACATCATTATGAGAATGATGTGATGGACAAGACCCAAACTAAAAATGTAGCATATGATCGTGTCAGTTTATCGCTACTGTTTTCTGCATGTCAAGTATATGTTTCTATGACCATGAGATCATGCAACTCACGGACACCGGAAGAGTGCCCGTTGTGTATCAAACGTCGCAACGTAAATGGGTGACTATAAAGGTGCTCTACAGGTATCTCCGAGGTGTCTATTGGGTTGCCATGGATCAAGACCGTGATTTGTTACTTCGTGTGACGGAGAGGTATCTCAGGGCCCACTCGGTAATACAACATCACAATAAGCCTTGCAAGCAATGTGACTAAGTGTTAGTCACGGGATCTTGTATTACGGAACGAGTGAAGAGACTTACCGATAACGAGGTTGAACTAGGTATGGAGATACCGACGACAATCTTGGGCAAGTAACATACCGAAGAACAAATGGAACATCATACGGGATTAACTGAATCCTTGACATAGAGGTTCGACCGATAAAGATCTTCATAGAATATGTAGGAACCAATATGGGCATCCAGGTCCCGCTATTGGTTATTGACCGTAGAGGTGTCTCGGTCATGTCCACATAGTTCTCGAACCCGTAGGGTCCGCACACTTAAGGTTTGGTGACATTTCGGTAGTATAGAGTTATGCATGGTGGTGACCTAATGTTGTTCGGAGTCCCGGATGAGATACCGGACGTCACGAGGAGCTCCGGAATGGTCCGTAGGTAAAGATTGATATATAGGAAGTCCTATTTTGGTCGCCGGAAAAGTTTCGGGCTCATCGGTAGTGTACCGGGAGTGCCGGTAGTGTACCGGAGACCATCGGGAGGGGTATTTCGTCCCAAAATGCTACATGGGCTGTGGGAGGGTGAATACCAGCCCTTAGTGAGATGGTGGAAGTCCCACACAAGGCCCATGCGGCTGGGAGAGAAAACCCAAAGAGAAAAAGATGGAAAAAGGCAAAATAGGGAGGAATCCTAGTCCTACTAGGATTGGAGGAGGAGTCCTCCTCTCCTCCTTGATTCGGCCGTACCAAGGGCTGGTCCCTTGAGGGCCAAGCCTCCTCCTCTCTTCCTCTTATATATACTAGAGGTTTTAGGGTTTTTGGCACTAGATTTTCAGCCACGTGCTACGCGTTCCTCTAGTGCATAGTTTCTCCTCTAGATCGGTTTTCTACAGTGCTTAGGCGAAGCCCTGCCGGAATTGCTCCACCACCATCGCTGCGGCGCCGTCACGCTGCCGAAGAACTCGTCTACCTCTCTGCTCCCTCTTGCTGCATCAAGAAGGCGGAGATCGTCATCGAGTTGTACGTGTGCTGAACGTGGAGGTGCCGTCCGTTCGGCGCTAGATCGGAAGGACCGTGATCAAGATTGCGAGACGGATCGAGATGAGATCGTGGGACGGATCGTGATGAGTTCGCGGGACGGATCGTGATTGGATCGTGGGACGGATCGTCATGAGATCGCGGGACGCTCGGCGATTTGGATCGCGAAGAAGTTCGACTACACCAACCGCGTTTCTTAACGCTTCCCGCTTAGCGATCTACAAGGGTATGTAGATCCACTCTCCCTCTCGTAGATGCTCATCACCATGGATAGATCTTGCGTGTGCGTAGGAATTTTTTTATTTCTCATGCAACGTTCCCCAACACCTAAATGGTTACATCTCCCCCCCCCCCCGAAAACTTCCTTTCTTGCTGATGTATGTAAAGGTGTGATGTCCGCCTTCAACACAAACCCCAAGCGATTAGAGGTTCATCCGTTGGTGGCGACTCAGGAAAATACGGTCAGCCTTGTGTGGCACTTCGAGAGTTTTGGTTCTAGCACCGCTCTAATAGAGATTAACACTTCCCCAAGGAACTGTGAACTTCAGGATAAAACTCCCGTCATCAACGCACTTGTGGTTAATCGTTTTCCACACTTTACATTGTGTTTGTATGCTTGTTGGCCTGCAAACTAGATTGTTGACTATCTTACCTTGTCTTAAGCTTCATTGTCATAGAGAAACTACTTTATCCACATATCCTTCAAAATGGTAGGTAAGCTTAAATTGTATAGTCTCCTATTTCGCTCCACTCTATTTCACCGTATCTATCCTTTGCCATTTTTTAAATAGACGATTATCTTTTTCCAGATATATGTTCGATGTCTATATTTGCATAAGATTTTTCTCTTATACTTATGCACGTTTAACATTTTCCAAGTACATGATTCACATTTTGTTTTGATCTTATTTTTTCCCCATACATATTGTACATATTTCCTGTACATCAGGAACACTATTTTATACACGTTCAACATTTTTCAAACGCATGATTATCATTTTTTAAATATATATTTGGATGTCTATTTTTGTCATCCACCATCTATATTTTCTGTATCCATCAAAAACATTTTCTTATACATGGTTACCATTTTTCATATATATGTTTTGATGTCTACTTTTTTTCACACACACGTTGTACTTTTTTGTATACATAAGAACCATTTTTTATACACATTGAATATTTTCAAATTCATGATTAAAATTTATTAAAAAAATTAAAATTATTTTTATAATATATGTTTGGAATATTTCGAAATGTTAACAAAAGTAAAAAATAGAAGCAAAAAAGGAATAAAATATTTAAAAACGAGCGCTTAAGGCCTGTGGACCTCCCCCGCGCTCAGCCAGCCCATTGTTGCGCGCTCTTCCGGTCCTGAAGGCTCCGTCCAAATCGACGCCTCTGCTCCTCCCTGCTGTCGACCCCTCCGTCCCCAAATCTTCTATACTAGATCATTTATGGCACCCATTGCCGCGCCCATCTATTTGTACACTCTACAAATATATGTAGAACTTATACATTGTTTTAGTATCGGCTTACATTGTATATATTAGTAATTTTGTGAGCCAATTTCGTCCATCATACCTGTCATTGGTGTTCACTTGTTATGATTGCGCTACTTTATTTCATATTTCATAATTGTTGGTGGATTATTTGGGGTCAGATAGTCCACGAAAATAGCTCACTTATAAAGAGGCTGGTGTTAAAAGAAGTCAATTTTTTGTCAGTGACTCATTTGCCTGTGCAAAGGCAATATGCACTACCCACTTTATAATCTCTTATCAAAAAATCAGAATAAAACTGTGTTAAAAAGAAGAAATTCGAACAAAACTGAATAAAAGTGCATAAGCATCCATAACATGGACTTAGTCCTTGGGTGGCTCAACGGACTTGGCATTCTTCCATTGACCTTGTGTTTGCCATTTTCGATGTGTTTTTTTTTTCACTGGGACAACCTTGTTCTAGGCATCATCCATCTCAACCACTTGGCATCCAATTATTCCACGTCTTTACTTGAATGTCAGAATTGGTGTAGAATTGTAAGTGTCAGTGGCACACAACACTGGTAATCGTCATAATTAGCTAACAAAGAGAAACCTAATGCGCTCACGGGGGGCTCCTTGACTTCATCATTCACATGCGGAAAGCAAAGAAGTAACATATGATCATTAGAAGTGTGAATTTTTCCATCCCAATACTACTAATAAGAAAGATCATGTGCCTCATTTCATGATATAGGAAATATGTACACATTGGAAACGAATAACAGTATGAGTGGTTATTTTTGGCCAAGTGAAAATTTTGTTGCTAAGCCTAAGATCTTGGGAGCATCAATGAAGATTTCTTCCTTCTAACTAAAATATCGGTAATGATGATTTCACCTTGTATGGAACTATGCAAGATGCAATAGCCTTCTGGATCTTTTTCCTCAGTTGAAATAGCCGAACTTCTAGATAGAGCAGCAAGAAGTCTCCTGACCGGTGCACAACAGATTAACAAAATCCATCTAATGGATTAGCCCGGTATTATATCAACATCAGCTAACTCTAAAATACTAATGTAGCCATTCAAGTTTCCTGTAAACTGTGTATCATACAATTTTCTACTGACATGATCAGATATCCGATGTAATCAATCAGGTGGACCAGCTTGACATCATGCTTTTGAATCATACACGCATGTAGCTTAAGTCAAGTAGATTAAAAGAATTTTTTGCTGAGCGTTTGCCAGTTCCTTATACTCCCTCCGTTTCTTTTTAGTCTGCATATAAGATTTGATCAAAGTCAACCGATGCAAAGTTTGACCAAATATATATCAAAAGATATCAACATCTACAATACTAAACCTATATGCTATGAAAATTAATATCATGATTCATCTTGTAATGTTGATTTCTTATCATGAATGTTGATATTTTGTTCTATAAAGTTGGTCAAAGTTTACGAAGATTGACTTTAACCAAATTTTATATGCAGAGTAAAAGAAATAAAGGGAGTATAGTAGATTAAAAATAAAAGAACCCATGCACTTCCTGGTTCAGAATATGGGAGTACATAGTAGCAATAAGAACACAAGACACAGATTTATAAGCAGGAAAGTCAACATGTTGTAACATGTATGTGTACATTCGTCCTTCTTTGTCATGGTCTGCCATGTTTTTATGGGAGAAATTATTGGTATTTGCTTGACATCACGCCTTTCTAGAATATCTTGATTATGCTTTTGCTCATTTTACTATATCATTATAAAAATCTGCTACATACATCAACAAACAGTACCATGTTATGAATAAAACACATCATGACATTTATAAGTCCTACTCAGGTGATGACTACTCCAAGACAATATATGAGAATCAACCTCTAATATTGCCTAAATCATTTAACCAGAACCAGGATGAGCGCTTCCTGTAGGAAATTAAGATTGAAAACACATTAGCACATCGGAATGTCTAGGTGGGGGAGGCAAATTGTAGTGGAAATAAATTCTACAGGAAGACGAAGATGAAGTGACGACCTAGCCAAGAACATATTTTCACACACGCGCATGAACTCAAGGTTGCCGGTAAGGACGGTAAGTGACATACTTAACTACCAAGGATAGAAACTGCCTTCACTCTGGTGAATGGCCATCGATGGCCTCTAAACAATTGCAGTGTTGTTTTCATCTCCCTGAAGAATCACCTGTTGGAAGCTGCATCCCCTTGCTCCACATTAATCAGCCATGCCCATGTCGCGCCGCCCTGCATCGTGTCGATTTGCGAGCCGCATCGCCTCACTACGCTGTATGCAAGCCATTTGCGTGCCCTCACGTCGCCACCTCCGGATAGCAAAGACTCATTGGCTTTTATTCTCTCTCCCGAACAGACCGATTGGATCAGATCAAAGAGTTGCAAGGAGGAGGCATATATACATGTAGCACTTAGAAACTGAAGTGTCCAGTAGATGACTCGTCAGCCCCCGCCTTGAATGTGTGCTTAGATATGGAATTATGATTGCGTGTTTCAAGTTTGAGGAGCAGTTACCAGTAGATGAGACATCGACCATTATCGCCCCCTCGCAGGTGCCCGATTCATCCGCATCCCGCTCGTCTGCGAGACCGTTGGATCCCCTCACGTGCCTCTCTCGGCTGGATCGACTCGTGCGCCTCGGCTCGATCCCGGAACATCGCGCGCCTCGGCTCGATCCATAGTAGAGCAGAGATCGATACTCGGCTGGATCGAGAGCCTACCCATCTTATTTTTTTGAGGTGAAGCGCCTACCCATCTGTTCTGTCCCAGCGAACATTTTTTGTTTTATCGAGATAGGAGCGCAACCCAGTTTAAGCGAGAGCGCGCAGGTCAGATGGATGGGCTGTTTGAAGCGGCCCAATTAACCATAGGCCTTGGATTTTTCTCCTGGAGCAACAGCCCCTTAGGACCGTTAGGCCAAGTTTAATATTTTTTTTGTTATTTAAGACAGATCTGATGGCCAGAAAAGGCTAGATCAAGAAAACGGACGGACAAAAATGCTAATGAGGGCTGGGATTAGGTTCAGTTTTAGTGTCCTAAATGAAGTGGTGCGGCGGGGCTGATGGCGACGGAGAGCGTCGACCTCTCGCTCCTTCAACGCCACTTCACGAGCAGCGCAACAGCGGCGGCCGCCGACCCCATTCTGGGCATGAGGCACTGCTCCTTTGAATCGCCATGACACTGCTCCTCATCTGCTGTCCGACGTTCTGCTCCGTTTGTCTGAACCAAACAGCTTCGGAGGGTACTCATTAGATTACTATGGCGGCCACTGTGCGTCCATAGCCGACACCTGCCATCCATGAGGCCCCTACACACTAAACATAGAACTACTTCATTAGGTTACCATGATCATCAGCCCGTCGTTTTTATTTAGTACTCACATATGAATATATGTGAATACAAGAGAAGTTCTGCAGGCCAGTAAACACGATCAAAGCATAACCAAACCAACGTAACCGTGCGTGTCCATCTAAGAAAATTGTGTATCTGTGTCTGTGTGACCGAAAAGTAGTACAGTAGAGGGAAAGAAGAACAAAATGTTATAAATACAGTCGTAGAGAAATTTCATCTTGCTCTCCTCCGATTTGGATCGCTTCTTCATTTATGGGCAGTCCCAACCGCAACTCCAAGCATACATCAGTTGCCGCTGCTGCATCCACATCTCTCGTCGCCTCCTCCTCTACAGCATCCGTGTTGCCTGTCAGCACTGAATTCTCCATTGCATCCGTCAGTAAGGCCTCCGCCTCCTCCTCCGCTACGACATCCGCCTTGTCTGTCACCACTGAATTCTTCGATGCATCCGCTAATACTGCCTCCGACTTCTCCTCCTCCTCCTCCTCTACAACATCCGTGTTGACTGTCGCCGCTGAATTCTCCACTGCACCCGTCGATACTGCTTCTGGCTCCTCCTCATCCATGCCGTCCGACCAGTCCTCCAATTCACCCTCCACATCGCCCTCGTCCTTGCTGCCCGTCCTGCTAGTACCATGTTCTCTGCAGAACAAACAATGCATACACACATTGGTTAGCTACTGTTAAAGTTCAGATTAGCAATGTGCCTTCTATTCGTGCGAAGGAATTCTGCATAACCATTGAAAGCGACATCCTCTCAGCGAAAGGAAATGAAACATAAGAGTAATATGGTACATACTCATAGTTTGGTCGGATGTGGGCCATTATTTTCTTGTTCTCCTCCCTTTCACACCAGCTCTTCAATTTTGGACAATCCAAAATATGCAGATCCTTCATGTTGGTGAGTTTATTTATGCTGCCTGGCAAAGATTCAATGGCAGGGCATCTGTGGATGGCAAGCTTCTCAAGATTGGTGAGATCTCCTAACCATTCTGGCAATGATGTGATATTGTTGCAGTCACTAAGATGCATCAATCTAAGGGAGGCGAGTCTTTGCAAACTCTGTGTGAATCCCGTGAACATGTTGCAGGACGCGATCTTCAGTTCCCGGAGAGAGGTGAGGTCACACAAGTGTTTTTCTAGTGGCTCCATCCAGCAATTAGACAAGCATAGTGATTGGAGGGAGGATAGGGCCTCAATAGTATGTGGTAAAGTCTTCAGATCGCGGCAATCTTTGACAGTTAAACTACAGAGGCCAGGGAGGCTGTGAAGCAAAGTCCAGTTATATAGAGCTAGGTTGCAGCTTTTGACCACCAGTTCATTTACTAAAACAGAGGTACACAGTCCTTTGTTCCACCAGGAATAGACCATTAGTTTGCTGCAGTCTGAGATCACCAACGTCCGAGCTCTAGGCGTGAAAGGTCCGAAGCACAACTTGGGGCATCCCGTAATCACCAGTTCACCAATGGACGGGAGCATAGACTCCTTACCGTTTCTGTTGTATGTGGTCTTGAACTCTTCCAGACTTTCCATATCATCCAACTCTAGGGTGAACTTGGGGAGTCTCCAGACTGCCTCTCGGTCTCCAGCAATGAGGTCATTCACGTCAAATCTTGTCATGCTAGCAATCCTTCTGAAAACTGCTCGGCGCAGGTTGAGTAACAAACACAGTGGTGGTGGGCGGGTGCACCTCGGGATACCCTCAATGGTAACCTCTACAAGAGTAGGGGCACGAGAAGGTATGGTTGATGTCAACCAGCCTGAAAGGCAGGTATCGCCAATATAATCATTTGGTGGCAGCAATTCTTCCAGCAGAGTGTTGCCCTCCATGGATCCTTGGGAACTCACAGTCCAACAAAGTTTCAACCTCTGAGCCTTTAGGTTCAGTGCCATTCTTATTCGCTCCGCATCTTCAGTAGAATTCACATTTTCAAGACAGCTTATCTCAAGCTCGTCCAAGTTTGCATCCTCGAGCTGAACAATGTTTCTGCTGCTATATTCTCCTCCATTATCAGCTTTAACCACAAGCTGACAACTTTCTAAACTTCGGCAGTTCCTCACATCTATCGACTTAAGAGACCTGATTTCACCTATCCTTTTGGCTATGCTCTTAAGTCTAATGCAGCCTGAGAGGTCCAGCCTTTGCAGACTGTTGAGTTCACCTAAACTTTCAGGTAGATCTCGGAGAAATTTATTATGAGACAAATCCAAATGCTTCATACTGGAAAAGACACTGATACATTCAATAAATTCATGAGTTCTCTCTACTGTCTTTGAGTAACAGATAGGATTCAGGGACATGGATAGGTTCAAATACTCTAGTTTGGTGAGCTTGCGCAGGACATCTTTTAGCCCCTCGAGGCAGGACTGCTGTTGAGCAAGATAACAGCAAGGGTGTGACAAGTTCAAGTGCTTGAGATTGGTAAGACCGCCAAGAGCTTTCTCGACCCCTTCAAAACAAGACGAGAATGATAGGTCTAGGTGTACCAAATTTCTGAGCTTCCTGAATGATTCCGGCAGTTTACCTAATCCATGGCAACATGATAAATCAATGTGCAACAAATTTACTAGATTCCCAAATGAGTCGGGCAGATGTAATAGCCCACAGCAGCCTGAAAAGTTGATATGCACCAAATTTATGAGATTCCCAAATGATTCCGCTAAGTTTACCAATCCCGAGCATCCTGATAGGTTGATGTGCAGCAAATACATTAGCTTCCCAAACGACGGAGGCAGAGTAACTATTCCAGAGCACCGTGATAAGTTGATGTGCACCAAGTTTGCTAGTTTCCCGAATGATCGCGGCAGTTTTTCTAGGCCAGAGCAATCTGATAAATTGATATGCTTCAAACTAGTCAGATTCCCAAATGAATCTGGCAAATTTATAAGTCCAGAGCATCTTGATAAGTCAATATGCAACAAATTTGTCAGCTTCCCAAATGATTCCGATAGATTTACTAGTCGAGAGCAGCCTGATAAGTCAATATGCGCCAAAGTTATTAGCTTCCCGACTGAATCAGGTAGATTTGTTAGTCCGGAGCAGCCTGACAAGTCAATATACAACAAATTTAATAGATCTCCAAGTGACACCGGCAGAGTAACTAGTCCAGAGCAGCCTGATAAATTAAGATATCCCAAATGCCTCAACTGACAGGTAGAATTTGGTAAGTACAGCATCGAGCTGTCATTTAAATCTAAGACACGCAAACACCTGGAAAATGAACCATCACTGAGCTCCATTTTGCCAGAGCCGGCACAACGTAGCGCCCTTATGTGGGCAGACAATTTACTGGATAACTTCAAACCGGTAAGCAGTACATAGCGGGGGTCCTTATTAGACCATAATTTTTGTTGAAATGATGTCTCCATTGTATCATATAATTCACACATGATGTCTTTTGCAAGCTTATGCACCATACGGTTCATAGTGAACAAGACTGTACTCTTATTAGTCTGCAACAAAAACCTAAAGTGCATTAGAGAATTTATGTTCTAGTCAGTTGCCTGCCAAATTCAGAGATAATTTTTCCAGTTTTGGCATGCCGAAATTTGAAAAAAAATAAAAGAAAACGGTGCTTGTGCTGACGGCATCATGTTATGGTCGAACTGATGCCAAACAGATCATATAACAGATCTGCTACGAGATTGGAGCTCCATGTTGTTTCATTTATCTATGAGATTGCAATTTTCTACATTGTAAATTCTCCCATTCTTGTATCTCACCTCACTCTGTAAATGTACTATGGTCTTTTAATATAATGTTTCAGGCCGGCGTAAGCTCAGAAAGAAGAAGAAATAGTGATGGGCTGGCATCTCATAAGACCTAACCAGCAATTCTGCCAAGACAAAGTGTGGGCATGCTAAAATGTCAGGAGTAAAACAAATTGAGCACCAATTTGTTTTGGCCTGTCCATGTTTTGGCATAGAAAATATTGGAAGCAAACCAATTAAGCCCAGAGTCTTCTGAGCTTAGAGTGGATTAACTCACCGAAACTGGCATTGTTGTTTGAAGAAATGACATGCCTAGAAGCATCGTAATATACTGCTCACCAAGTTGTATAACAGAGAATCTGTCCGATTGCTCAAGAAGACCGAGAGAAATCCATTGATAAATCAGATCATCTTTAGCTATAATGTGACCATATTGAAACACCGCGCAGTAAGCAAAGCACATCCGTAAGCTCGGTGGCATACTAGTGTATGCTAAAATGAGGAATGGATTGCTGATGCAGTCAGATATCCATATATCACTGTTCAATACTTCTGCCCATCCTGTAGCCTTTTTGTAGAGTAGCATGCCTCCAAGCACTGCAGCTGCTAACGGTGAACCCTTACACTTTTTTGCAATCTCTGGACCAATCTGCTCCAGCTCTTTCTTGTCAAACGATCTACATTCAAAGCGACTTCGTTGTTTGACTATTGTCCAGCACATGTCATCGCTCAATGCACTACTCTCAAATATGCTTATGCTGCCAGACACTCTGGATAACATCTGCCACCAATACATTTCGTTAGGGCTTGTTGCTATCAGGATTACCTCACTAAGATTGTCCCCTTCCCTTAACAGGTCCTGCAACTCTTTGCAAGCATGCCATGATAGCAGTATACCATCTATAACAACAAGTACCTCAATACCATTATCAAGTAGCTGGTGAAGGTGCTTCTTTACATACTCCATGTTGTCATTTGAACCACCGCTGATCTCTTCCCTTGATACCTGAGAAATTATGGACTTCCCTATCTCATGCAAATGAAATTCCCCCGAGCACTGGATCCATACTCGAGAGTAGTCTTTGAATCGGGTATGATTGAAGATCGTTTGTGCCAATGTTGTCTTGCCACTGCCATCTTGGCCACAAATTTGAACAATGATGCAGTGCCCTTCTTTCACAGATATGCTTTCCATTATGCTGTGTATTTCTTTATCCCTTCCTACAATCATTGGTTCTTCAACCTCTGTTAGATCGATAACTGGTGTCTCCAAGCTTGCATCAGAATCGTATGGCATAAGATTGAATTTGTTCATGTCGACCCGCAGCTTGCAGACTTCTTCTTTTATCTTCTGTATCTTACCAGCCATGGGATTCTTCTTCTCGGGGGCATTGGTAAGCGGTATCATCTTGGTGATCTGCAACAAATCAGTTATCTTAATCATTTAGCAGGTATATACACCTTGAGGCTAGCTTGCTATCTGCATGTAGCCAACGATACTCAGGCTGCCAACAGAAAATGAACAGGCTCGTGTATTTACCTTTCGTGCAGGTGCAGCTCGTGTCATTGTTATGTCTTGCAACTCGTCCAAGATATCGTAGGCGGCCTTCACGACCCTCCCCAGCCAGTCCGGCAGCTTCTTTCCCTGCAGGTCAAGTTGGCATACTTAAGTGGCCTATGTATCTTGTAGTCTGAGCTTTTCTGTCAAAATGTTCGAGCATGGCGAAGTAGATGTACATACCTCTATTTGCTGCAATCCCTCTTGGGGGACATCCTCTTGTAGCGGATGTATGGTTTTCGGCGTCTCCATTATTTCCTGCAATCCCTCTTTGGGGACTTCATCCTTACGACAAAGACAGCGCCTCTCGGCGTCCTCCAGCAGCGGCTCTATGGCCTCCAGCGTCTCCATTATTTCCTGCAAATCGACGGTGGCCTCAGCTCCGATGGCGATGGCGGATCTGAGCTTTCTACATGAACTTTGGACAATGGCTTGGGCCATGGCTGCTTCCTGCTCCTCCACCCAAAAGCAAGATTGAAGCCAACGATCTGACAGGGATGATGCAGCGCAGGGGCAGAGGATCGTTTGTCCACTTCGCGGGTCAGAGAGAAAAGCTAGGAGCAAAGGAACCGGCTAGAGCTGTACTAATTCTGTAAGCGACCTTTAAAAAATAAATTCTGCAAGCAACAATAACTATCGCACTGTAAAACAAGGAAATTAATTGTCTCGAAAAGAAGACAAAGCCAGCTTGAGGCTACCGACAATGGACGAAGTTCTGAAAGCAACAATGGATAAGTGCACTCGGCGCTGTAAAGTGGTTCAAAATCCCTCTCGAACCGATGCGACATACACTGGAGAAAGCGAACTAAAGCAAATGATTCCTTGTGTCGAACCAAAGCTAACTGTAATGAATGGAGGGCATGCTCATTCTCTCCTGTAGTTCACGCTTACGTTCTCACTTCAAGTTTGTTCTTCTTTCCCCTCCATTGTTGCACAACAAGGTTAGAGTTAGGGTTTAGAAATTAAATTAGATAGTATGGCGGCTTAATTAAATGGGGGCAAGTAGAACATGTAACCGCTGGCTGGGGTAAGGAATCCATTTTTGGTGACCCGAGGTGAAATCCACCATGTCTTCCTATAGATTTTTAGGTGGACAGCAAGAGGAGTCGGGAAGGAGACAAGGAACACAAGGAATAAAGCATGCAGTGTTTCTCTCTTTTCCTTTATTCTCTGTGGTGGGCTCAACATTTGAGCTTTTTTTTTTTTTGGGGAGGGGGGGGGGGGGGGATGGCGATGGAATCTGTCGACCTTACAGACCCGGGCAATTTTAACGTGCTCCCTCTTACCCTTTCTTTTTATATATGAGATAAGAAATTAAAAAATTAATCAGATCATTAGTTAATGAGAGTAACGATGCAGATATGTTATATAATTTTATCTTTTATGTGAAAAGAGGGGGTAAGAGTGAAAATTCATTTCTGAGCCCAGGCTCATCTGTACACGCGCTGAATAAAAAAATGAAAAAATACTAAAAAATTCAAAAAATGGTAGGTAATTTGATGTGTGAGGTTCACTCCAATTTTTGAATTATTTGTACATCTAAGCAGCTCTCGACCAAAAAAGACATTCAAGGTCTCTAAAAAAGTTTACTATTCATGCACTATTTTTACCAGATTTGTTCTTTTTTTTGCTGAGAGCTTCTTAGATGTTCAAATAATACAAAAATTAAAGTGGATCTCATGCATCAAATTATCTACCACGGGAAAAAATGGATTTTTTTGATTTTTTTTAATATTTGTTTTGATTTTTCTTCTAATTGGGTGTAGATGAGTCTGAGCACCTAAACGCTGCTTTCGAGTAAGAGGGGGCATGTTAAAACTGCTCGGTGCAAAAACGATAGCGATTCAAAATATTTCTCCTTGAAAAACGCCTGTTGGTGTTGGCAAAGGATTCAGTGCTGGTGATGCAAGCCATCAAAGGGGAACAAGCCGGTCAATCAATGGAGTCATCTTTAGGGAAATCGAAGATTTTGCTTGCTTGAACTTTGCACGTCTTAGTTTTTTTGCCACAATCAAGGGCGGAAAAAGGGCATGTAATAAAGTAGTCACGGTGCAAGTGTGCAAGCTTAGAGCATCTACGGCCACCATGATGTATAAATCTGACTATGTTTGCGAACAGCGCCCATTCACCCCTCAAATGTCCCCGTGTGCAACATCTTTACTCAAAACCTCAAATCTATGCAATGCATGTCGATCATTTGATGGTACGAATACATGTAACAATGAGTATCGCACACAAACAAAATTTGTTCGTAAAGAAGAATACATAGTTCAAACATACAATCTATTCAGATTGTATAATTCAAACATAAAATTCAAAGATTTTCGGTGTGGATTCACATATCTTTACAAGATCATTGAAGTAGTTGCATGTGTGTCTGTTGATAGATTTTGAAGTTGCCGATGCATCTTTACAAAGTTCGCAACATCTCTAGAAAGTTCACAATTGCATCTTGTGTCGGGAGGCAACCATGTACTCTAGGGTCCAAGCTTCTCAAAATCACGCGTTTAGGTTGCTTCTTCACCCTTATCCTCCACGATACGTTGTGCAAGATTACACAACATTTCACAAATTGTCACAATGTCTTTGGTTCCCATATCATTGTGGCTCCATAAACACTACCCCAATGAGATTGGAGCACTCCCCTCTCCACATCCTTTCTAGAATCTTATTGCATTTGTGCAAAGAGACATTGTATGTTACCTCGGGGCTCGGTTATTGACTTCACAAACGTTGCCCGTTGAGGATAGATACCATTGTTGTAGTACCCCATGTAATAGTTGTGCTCGCTGACGGTGTAGTTGCATGCCGAAGCATCCCTAGCAAAAAAAAATCTCTTGAACGACAGTGATTGATGGAGCACATTGATGTCGTTGCGAGAACCAAGGATATGGCAAAGAAAACATGCAAAATCTATGAGTCCTTTGTGGTCACTACATCAAGTATGATGGTGGCCTCTTTGATGTGACCTTGCTATTGCACGCACAAACCTTTCAGACAGTTCTTTCATTGTCAATGTATGCAATCAACTTACCAAGCATACATGAGAAACATCTTGCTGCTCGAGTTGTCAATAACTTTTATGTGTCCTCGACAATTGGTTCTCTTAGGTACTCCAGTCTAAAAACCTTCACACGACGGGGGGAAATTTCACCTTAGTCTCAAGGCATGTTGTAACAGCCGAGGACCGACGCTCTAGAAGATTCCCCTTTTATTTCCATTCTCGTCTGTGTTTTGTTTGGCTGTTGCATTCATCATCGCATCATTCGCATCATCTGCATGGCATCATCACTCGTTTCGAAAACTTGCATCCGTTCGTAGCTATCTGTTCTCTTCGTTCGTGTCGCCGACCGTTTCGAGACCAACCACACATGCACGCGCCCGCAACACGTTAAAAAAACCATTTTTAAAGCGCGCATAAAATATTCCTAGATTGGGTCGAAAGTTGGTGTGCGGTCTTGTTTTATCGTAGGTAGGCCGCCTGCTAAATTTCATCGCAATCGGAGGTCGTTTGGTACCCCAACGGTCGCCCGTAGCGGCACCGTCATGAGGTTATTCGTCGGATGTTTTCGGTGTTTCAAACTCGTGCCACGGGCCACCAACCTCCCTCTCTTCTCAGCCCACCCCCCTCTACACAACCCACTAGCCCATACTAGCCTAAACCCGCGACCGAAGTCGTCCGATTGCGATCGGAGGGTCCGAAAACGGGCTAAAACCCCTAACCTAGCCCCCATTCCCTTTATAAACACCCCTAACATGCCTATTTGGGATCCCTAAGCCTTTTGCCTTGTTTCCCGCATCGAACCCCTGCCCCGCCGCCAGCCAGCCGCCGCAGCCGCCTCCTCGGCCAATCATAGGGTGCCACGTCACCCCCTGGCCGCCCCTCTCCGCCTCGGCCCGCCTGAGCCCACGGGAGGCCCGTCCCAGGCCGAACCGAGCCTGCATCGTGCCGCCGCTCGCTGCCGCTCACGCTCATCCGATCTGGATCAAGGGAGGAGTCCTCCCGAGTCAGCCCCGCCCCGAGCTTCCACTGCCCGTCGGCCCTCGACGGAGGCCACCACCGGCGACGTCTTCGCCGGAGCAGGCTAGGCTCCGCCGCCCTCGACCTCTCTCTGCTCTTCCCCTCTCTCTCTCACCTCGCGTGCTCTCTCTCTCTCTTCTTGCAGGAGCTCCTGCCGCCATGGATGCCGCAGCTCGCCGTTGGATCTTCGTCCGTCGTCGCTCGTTGCCGGAAATGGGACCCCGCCGCCCGGATCTGGAGGATCCCGTCCGGATCCGTCCATTGCCAGCCTCTGCCTCGCCGGAATGCGACCCTGCTGCCCCGCCGGTGCCATTGACCTCCACCACCGGTCCTCCTTCTCGCTCGGGAACGAGCGGGGAAGGGGACGAGCGCCCCAGCGCGTCACTCGCCAGCGCACGTGAGCCTCCCAAGGCCCAGCCACCACCTCGCCTTCGAGCCGGCCCACCGAGCCCATGGTGAGGACCCCCGGCCCAGCCCAACTCTTCTTCCTTGTCAGACGCCCGAGGGCGTATTTTAATATTGTGCGCCTAGATGCTATTGGACCAGATCTTAGATTTGTCCCGTTGTAGTTTTGTTTCACGTTCGGCGAATTTGTCTATTATTCCAGGAATTACAGATTTGCAAAAAAAAACCCTAATCTTCATGCATTTAATAACTTTCCATCCGTGCATCGCATGTAAAAACTTTAGATATGAAAAGTGACTGAAATTTCGTGCAGATTCACAATAACTAACTCTCACATATGTTTAAAATATTTAACTTGCTGTTTTCATGCATTTGCGTAAATGCCATGCTAAAATGAATTGTTTAATAACTTTTAAACCGTAGCTCCGATGCAAATGTTTTATATATGTAACTTGACTAGAAAAACATATAGAATCTCATGCCACACTTTATTTTCATGTTTAATAAATATAAAATTGTGTTAGGAAAGATCTGGACCAAATTTATATTATGCTTATGGGGATGTTTCAGAAATGCTATATGTTGCTTCCGGCCCCATTTAAAATGCCTAGATGGTATAGTTGTTCATGCTTCACCTCTTGCCATGTTTAACAATATTTAATATTGATGAGTATCTAAACGGGAGTGAACTAAATAATTCAAACATGGAGTTTCATCAATATGCAACTCGTTGCATATTGAACTTCACTTAATATGTAGTAGTTGTTTGTTGTGCTTGCCATGCCATGCCCTGCGTTGCATATTAAACTGGACATGCATCATATTTGTTTGCGCATCATGTCATGCATATGTTGTGGTGTTATCGTGTGTTGATTGTTGTTTTCGGATTGTTCCTTCTCGATAGAGTTCCGGAAGCGTTCGGAGTGTGAGGATTCGTTCAACTACGTTAGTTCGTCTTCCTCATGGACTCGATCTTCTTCCGAGCGGGATCTCAAGCAAGATGACATATTTCCCTAGATACCACTACTATCATTACCATGCTAGATGTCTCATTTTTCTATCGCTATGTCACGCTACCTACCACTTGTTTATCAAGCCTCCCAACCTTGCCATGATAAGCCTCTAACCTCCACCTCCCAGCAAACCATTGTTTGGCTATGTTACCGCTTGCTCAACCCTTCTTATAGCGTTTCTAGCTACAGGTGCAATTGCTTCCATGTGACAACATAGACATTCTTTTGTTATCACAATATTATTGCTATTTAATTTAATGCACATATATATTTGGTAAAGGGTGGAAGGCTTGGCCTTTTGCTCGGTGTTTTGTTCCACTCTTGCCGCCCTAGTTACTTATGAACCGGTGTCATGTTCCATAATTGAGCGCTCCTAACATGCTCGGGGTTGTTATGGGGACCCCCTTGATTTTCGTTTTACGATAAAGCTTGTCTGGTAAGGCCCAACATTGGTACTACATTTGCCTAATAACTAATAAAATGCATAGGGACTCGTCGGCACCCGCGGATAATTTAATCAACCCCCAGGCCAGTGCTCCTCATGAGTGTTGGTCCAAACTAGAGCCGTGTGCGGGGCCAACCCGGGGCAACTCGAGAGATTTCTATCAGGCCACTGTACGATGTGCTCATCTGGTCGTGTCCTGAGAACGAGATACGCGGCTCCTATCGGGTTCGTTGACACGCCGGGCGGCCTTGCTGGATTGGTTTTACAAATCTCGAACGTCTTGAGTGAGGAATTCCGATTTTTCTTCGGGATATCTCGAGGTGGCGGATTTCCTGTGGAATTGCCTAGGAAGATCGCGAGATCCGTGGTCGAGGTTATTCCCGTTGCGTGTGGTTAATTTGTGATGGACGAGTTGGAGCACCCCTACAGGGTTAAATCTTTCGGAAAGCCATGCCCGCGGTTACGTGACAAACTTGGATATTTTGTTTAACACCCGATCATAGAAAACTTCAAGTAAACTCAAATAAAATACATCAACTGTGTGCGTAACCGTGACTGTCTCTTCTTGCGAGTCCTTATCTGAGAGAGAACACGGTGGGGTTATGATTGATGTAAGTAGGTGTTCAGGATCACTTAGTGATCATTGCTAGTTCACGTCCGTTATTCGTAGACCACCATATTTTACTTTCTGTATTCGGAAGTTAGCCACTCAAATAAATGCTTAGTCGCTTGCTACAGCCTCAACACTTAACCATACCTCACCCATTAAGCTTTAATAGTCTTTATACCCTTGGAAATGAGATTGTTGAGTCCTTGTGGCTCACAGATTACTACAACAACAGTTGTAGGTACAGGTAATGCGATGATTTGACGTGAGCACGGTGCGTGTTTGTTTGGAGTTCTTCTTCATCATCATCAATCTAGGATGGGTTCCAGGCGGCAGCCTGGGATTCCAAGGATGGATGTCATTTTGTCGTTTGTTTTCGTCCATAGTTGGACCCTGCTCTTATGTATGATGCTTGAATATGATGTTGTATCGATGTGATCTTGATGTAGCTTGTGGCGAGTGTAAGACAATTCCATATACTCATCTCTTCTGTAAATGTACTTGTAATGATATCCATTCTTGCAACACGACGAGATGCGCTCCTATCCCCGTCGACGCCCTCGAGCCAAAATAATGATAGGGTCCCATCTTGGGTGCGACACATGTGTTCTTCCCAAGCCAGACAATCTCATCAGCGACATTTGCGACTTTATCATGTGCATGAATCCTTAGAAAAGTCGTGCATTTAAGTGTGGGAGAGAACGATGGTTATCCGCAACAATTCATCATCAGCTTGAAGTAAGGATCATATTTTTGCACAACATTCACTATACACAAGAACAATGGTTTGCTCATCCAGGAGCAACTTAAATAAACATCATTGTATGTTGGGATGGGTTTGAAGTGGTTCTTGTAGAGAAGTCGTGCGCCAGGGATCCTATCCCGTGGGACAGCTCTCATGCCCTTTATTGAACCCTTGAAGCTCAGAACATGCTCCCGCTCGCTTCTTCATTCCTTCCTGGATGCTCATCATCAACATCATCGTCGTTCGTCGAATCAATGCACTCTTTGTATTTGAATTCATCAAGATCCTCGTTTTCAAAGTCATCATCCAACGATTCTCCAAACCTCGTCCTCTTCTCACCTATCACATTGGAGATTGTCTTGACAAGAGTTGTCCACTTAGGGTTGATACCATCAGCTAGGTAGTATCCTTTGTTGTAGTGGTGGTGAATGATCTCAAAGTTGATAGGTGGGAAGTTGCCTTCTACAAGCCTTTCAAACACCGAAGAGTGCTGAAGCATGTTTATGTCATTGTGAGAACCAGCCATGCCGAGAAAAGAGTACCGAATCTAGAGATCTTATGAATCCACAACTTTTAGTATGGCAGTGCAACCTTTCATGCCCTCTATACCGCCCTTGCCAAGCAGATGGACAGTTCTTCCACTTCACAATATATGCTACCAAGCATCCTCGAAAAGTCCCTATCTACGTTGATCGCCACCAATCGGGTTGTATCTGCAGCATTTAGCTCTCTCGGGTACTATAGGACAAACACTGCTACCACAACCTTGCGGAACTTGTACATTGATGCAAGGCATGTGGACTCACTCATGTGGACATACTCATCAACAAGATCACTGGGAATTCCATATGCAAGCATCTAAATAGTTGTAGTGCACTTATGATAAGAGGATAAGACAACCTTTCCAAGGGCATCCTCCTTGCAAATAAATAATCATCATACGCCATCACCCCCTTCTGAATACGGTTGAACACATGTCCAGCCATCCGAAAATGGCGTTGGAATAGTGTCGGAATCAGGGCTCCACAGACCGAAGATAGGTTCGAGCACTCGGGTGCGCTCATTGTCCAACCCTACTCGTCCTCACAGCTTCGCAATAACTCTCCGATGGTTTAAGCTAGGGAAAACGAACAAGGTCACACACAGTTTCCCTAGGTTCGGGTCACCTTGCGGTGTAAGACCCTACTCCTGCTTTTGGTGGATTGGCCTCACGAGGAGGACAGGGATGAACTAGTACAATGGTTGAGCGACCTCGCGAGGGCTCTTGGGCAAGGATGGATTTATTGACCCCTTCTATAGAGGCTAGTCCCTATTTATAGTGGCCTTGGTCCTCTTCCTTTATCGCACGGGCGGGAAGGGATATCACAACGGCCAATTTGAAAGGGGACAAGAGATACATCTTATCTTTACTAAAAGTGGTCTTCACGTGCAAAGCTTCTGGGCGTGACGCAGAGGTGGGCTCAGCGATGACATTCGTCATGCGGAGCTCGTGGTCTTGGTCTTATCCCACCGGAACAGAAACCTTTGGGGGATTCCTTGGGAACCCGCGTACGTCCTTGTCTGCTTAGCACAAAAGAGGAAACTGCCCTCCTCTGCTCCTATTGGCGCCCACCTAGCCTCGATTGTCATGACTCACGTCATCGCAACCTCATGAGGTCGGGTACCTGCATAGAAATCTTCGTTCCTCGAGAGGTAGTCTGGGGAGGCCACCCCTCTAGAGATCTTGGCGTTGTTGGCCTCGCAAAGCAGGGGCTCTCGCGAGGGTCTTGACTTGGGGGGCTTGCCACTAGACTGTATCGGGCCGTCGAGGTGGGCCATGCGCTGGGTTGTAGGCATGCAGATCTGGGTACCCCCGGTCCCAGAACGCTGACAGTAGCCCCCGGGCCCAAGGCGCTCGGGGCGGCTTCGGGGCAAAGCCAAGGAAGGAAGGTCGAAGCACCATGGGCCCCAATCGCCTGCGGGCCAGGCCTGTCGCATGGCGCATAATGGGACATGGACGACTCCACTTACCCATGTCGCCTTGGCAACTGCCCTTGGTGACAAAAGTCTGGTGCACGCAGCGGAACCATCATTGTCCCACCGCACGCCTGCCATCTGCTCCTCCTTCCTCCACAAGCTCACGCCTTCGTTGTCGGATCTCACGCTCGCTACAATCTGCCCCTCCGCCATGGATCCCAAGAAGAAGAGAGACAGGACCTCGATGATGTCAGAGCCCCAGTCGGGTCCAGAGCCCGTGCTGGGCCGGTCTTCCGTGCTCAATCTCGAGGGGCTGGACAAGGTCTGGTAGGCAATTGCCGCCTATACTAAAGAGTGGAAGGTGATGAAGATCAGAACCGCCTCTCGGCCTTCAGTTGATATGGAGGCCACCAACATCCCCCTTCACCTCCATGTCCTCTTCTTTGGCTTGATGCCGCCGTTTTCAGACTTCTTCAATGACATGCTCACGCACAACCAGGTCCACGCATTGCATCTCGACCCTGGATCCATCATCCTCCTCTCAGCCTTTGTGTTCTTGTGCGAGACCTTCATGGGCATCTCCCCATCCGTGGCTTTGCTTCGCCACTTCTTCTCCCTACAAATGGTCGCCAGCGGGCAGCGCTCGGGGTGCGTGTCGCTCCAAGCGGCGAATGCGACAGCGGGCGCGGACCTTGATGCCGAGCTTCATCTGAACGTAGAGGGTTTCTAGAGGAAATGGGTGTCTGTCGACACCCCCATGTACAACCCACTTCTCCAAACTCCGGCTCGGGGCCGAGCTTCGGCTGGGAGCACGCGAAGCTTGTCGACCCGTGACTCGCGCAGGTTACGTCCAAGTTGGCCATCCTGAAGAAGGCGGGTGTGACAATGGCGATGGTGGTGAGGGAGTTCACCCGGCGACGAATCGCTCCCCTTCAGAGCCATTCCCGCCCCATGTGATCCTTTACCGGCTCCGAGGATTCCATGAGGCTCCAGGTGCCTTCTCTTCCTTCCAGCACACTGCGCGGGGTGCTCTGCCTGTTGATCGATGGAGAACCTGCTGCACTTCCTCCGGAAGGGCTCCCTTTGTACAATTATCCGAACGGGGGAGCCTTCGCCCAGAAGATGCCACGCTTCGACGAGTGGGGGATGCTCCCCAAGGACCACGTGGGGCCTCATGACAACCCCTTCCTGGTGGCCCCATGCCCTAGGGGCCCGGAGGTCAATGCCCCTCGAGGAACTGCGTAGGAGCGCCCTGAGCCAAGCGTCCCTCAAGTGTCCGCCTTCGCCCCTCCAAGCAGCAAAGGAGATGCCTCGCCGGAAGGCATGGCCACCGCCCCTACCACAGGGTGTCGTGCGCTAGACGTCAATGAGTCGTCCCCCGGTCCATGCGCACGTAGAAGGAGGGAGGAGTCCGAGGGTCGCATCGGCCCGGCCCCGAGGGCCCTGAAGAAGCGGAAGTGGATCACCACGGATGAGTAAGTGCTCGACTTCCCTTGATTTCCGCATGATGTGCATGCCTAGATCTTTGCTCCTCAGGTCCCCTCTCGACGAAGGAAAGAGCGCACCTTCGCCACCACCTCCTAAGGGCGTTGGGACCATGGCGGCCTTGTGCCTCTCGAGTCACGCGGCTGCGCGCGAGGAGATACCCATACTTGGGCCGAAGCCACCCCTGGGGGGCCTCGGGCCCGAGTTTCCGGCGTCCTTCTTCAGCCGTGGCCTCCAGCCTGTGGGGAGAGGGCCAAGACCTCGCCTGACGATCCTTCTAGACGACTAGACACCCTGGGTGTCTATGCCTTCTTCGAGCGCGCGCGGGGGGGGGGGGGGGCGGAGGGGGAGTTCCCACGGGGCCCAGACAAGAGCTGGTGGGCCGGACAATGGAACCTTAGCCCCCGGATCCTTGCTGGAGTTAGGTGGGACTTCGCGTGCCTTCCCTTCCAACCGAGGGGGGGGGGGAGGAAAACCTCGGTCGAGCGCTGGAGTTCGTTTGCAGTCTCACCGCTATCCGGCATGATCTCCTTCAGGGCGCGGTGAGCGCGCTAGGGCACCTCGGGGCAGAGCTCAACGACATCGACGCATACCTCAAGGCGGAGCGCTCGCCCTGGTGCTTGAATGGCATCGGCTTGAGGTTGCCATCAACTTCGGCCATCTGCAACGCAAGCACGCTCACACAGAAGTCGAGGAATCCCTTGTCGCAGCGAGGGAGTCCCGCGATTGTGCCCTTGAGGAGGCTCGAGCCATGGACTGCCGGTGCGAGGCTGCACAGAAGCACAGCGAAGAGGTTCAAGGTTCCAATGCCACCCTCGAGCGGCATGTCCGGGCGCATAAGGCCGCGCTTGCCGCCTCGGCGGGCGGGCCATCGATGGGCGAAGCAAGGCTCTGCACACTTGAAGACACGCTAGCGTTGGAGACACTGGAGCAAAGCCTAGAGCGCGAGCGGCTGGAGGTGATGGAATGCCAAGTGGCTGCCACCGAGGACTCCCTCGCCTCCCGGGAGGCAATGATCCAGGGAGAGGTCGACGAGAGGGTGGAGGGGGTCCGTAGGGCCCTCGCCAAGGACTACCACGAGAAGCTGAAGCTTTAGGAGTCTCGTTTCTGCAAGCTGCGCGACGAGCTGAAGGGTGAGGCCGACGACCTCAAGAAGAAGTTAGCTGCGGTGGAGCAACGCGAGAAGCGATGGATGCCCAGTCCATGGCCGAGGCCAACCTGTCTTTCCTCTACAAGAAGCCGGAGGATGCCACTTCTCTCGTGGAGAAGGCCTCGGACGAGGCAAACCATGCCCGGGGGCTGCAACACACGCGCTCCCAGATGTTCCAGACCCTTGAGGGAAGGGACTGCCAGTCCCTGAGCAATATCTGCAACGAGAGCGTCTCTAGTCCACTCGTTTCTGACGATGTCGTCTACCTTGGCTTCTTCACCAGGATCGTGGAGCGCCGAGAAGGTCCACCAGCTCATGGAAGAGAAGAGTCATGACCTCCTCGCACGAGCGTCTTCGGGTGTCTTTAGCCACCTTCTTCGCTTTGACCCCGACTTCAACTTCAAGGCCGTGATAGCCCCCGTGCCTGGGGTGATTCAAGGCGCCCTGAGGGACTGGATAGAGGATCACATGGACGACCTGATCACGGAGTTTACCCTCGCTGGAGGCGAGGGCCATCCTGTGGTCGAAGGGCGCGGGCCTGACGGTGGTGGCGGCGACAGCAGCAATGGTGACAACGGCGATGGCGACAATGCATCTCCCTATGTTGTCTTTTTCCTATTTTCCTGTCAAGAGTTTGAATATGACCCCGCGGAGATGTGAAAGTGCTTTGGAGGAAACTCCATTATGATGTATCAAGTAACGTTGTACTCCCTTATGCCGCCTTCCCTTTGCTTATCTTGGTCCCGCAACCCTCGAGGAGGGGCAGACCATTACCGTTATAGCGGGTCGCGGTGCCTGACCAAAGTTGGGAGGCAGATGTTCAACATAGACCTCGGTCCACGTGCGCCCACTGGCTCACTCGAGAGCATCGTGCGAGGACTCGGACGCCAAAGCCTTGGCAAGGTGTGTGCACGGGGAAGCCCTCGACTGTTGCGACCTAGGCCCATGGGGGGCTCAACGCCGTTGGGGTTGGCTCAAGTGTGCACACTGTGTAAAGCCCACGCCCGCGGGGCACACGCGAGAGACAGCTGGCAGATGCCAAACCTCTTAAAAACAAGACTCAAAATGGGAAACACTGCAAGGAGAAAAATTCCCACCCCTTTTTCAAATAAAAATGCAAAAATTTCAAACTTCGTTCCAAAAAGTGGCAAATTAGGTTATAGAAGAGAGCAAAGAATAGTCACGTCCGGCACCTAAACTAGTCTTCCCACCAACACGGAGCATGGGGCCTCCACTAGGCGTGGGCATAGTTGATGTAAGACCGTGTCATCCACGAGCGCGAAGCATGGGGCTTCTATTTGGGTGTTGGTGGGAGACCCCGTGGGGCCGAGGAGCGATGCACCGGGAGACTCCGGGGCGTGTACATCCCCAAAACTCATTATTACGTGAGAGTGTCATGGGTGGAGTTAATTGGGCGGACACCCCACACACCAGGCTCAGGAGCTCCTAAGCCAGTCTTCAGGTGCTACCGCATGTTTCCGTGCGGGAGCGTGCATGCCAGCACGGCGCTCCTATGGGCCAAACATGAGTGCCATTGCGAACCGCGCTACCACAGGAGCGTCGTTGCGTGCCCCTACGGTCCAAACATGAGCGTTGAGGCGCGTCCCGCCCGACTGTAAGTGCACGTCTGCAAGAGTGCCGTTGCGGGATGCAACAAGTCGCCCTCCTAACGGCAACGCGAGCCGAACCGTCCTCCCTTATTCTACCTGTGACGGTCCGTTGAGGGGGCATGACACTAAGGAGGGATGACTAACACAGGTGGACAGCCCGTGAGCCACAACCGAAGCACTTAGATTTCTTGACGATTCACTGTGAGGACAAGTCCTGCGCATACGTCGTATCTAACCGCTACCTCAGAAGTATCATGGGCCAGTCGTAGGGGCTCGCCGGCCCCAGGTAGTGGCGAAGAACCAGAGCCTGAGACTTAGACAAACAAAACCATCTCAAGTGAAGGTTAGTCATGTTCGTTACGCGTCTAGATAACACCTGCTCGGGGTGAAACAAAATACAGGGAATCGCTTGGCCGAAACAGCCCGAAAAGCCACCTGACGGCCGTGCCGCCGAAGGAGTCTCAGACCGCTTGATGATGCGTGCAGTAGAGGTCCGTCCCGTGGGTGGTGGGCGTGACCGGCTCCCGAAGCCTTGAGGGTCTATGGGGTCCTGGCGCCTCGCCAGGCACGCGTGACCTATGCCTTTTGCCACTCACAGTTCCTATGAATGTCGATCCTCGTGCCCGTGTCGCTTGGCGCCATATTTCCTGCTCCTAAAGGCGCGCGCTGGGCGTGTCTTCACGAGGTCCCCGAGCACCCCCTTCACCGTACGGACCAGGCTAGGGGGCCTCTTGGTGGGATCCTCCTAGCCTAGCTAGAACGGGGCACAAGACATGCCCCCCTATAGGGAGGGAAGCGGGCGTCGACTGAGAGCGCGAGGTCGCCCTTTCCGTCGAGGTTATCTCTTCCATCGTTGCCGCTGCCTCTAGGGCGAGGACGACGCGGTTCCGGCGCCGGATTGCGCGCTCACTACACGAAGAACCGAACGCCCGACCGCCCTCTGCGTTGTGAAGGCGCACACCATGGCCTGCGTAAGACATTGTAACACCCCATTACGCGTGGCGGGATCTAGACTAGCCCCACAGACCAACACTAGTCTTTCCTACGCACTTTGTCCTCACTCGTGCGCACTCGGGACCAACTTCCTGGTCAGTCGCCCATCCTAGAATCGCTCCAAGCCAGCACACTTAACTTTGGAGTTCTTTTTGAATGGGCTCCCGGAAAATAAGGAATTCCTTGTTGATATGAGTAGTCTATCATTCCTATTAAGCTAGGCTCTGACAGACGTCTCACAGACTCCCACGGGAACACCACCTGCAAGGCCCAGCGGTGGCCCGAAGCTGGTCACTTGGACTTGGAGGAGAAAGAGCACGACGCGGGGTGGATCCTACTCGAGTCCCTTGGGACGGGGACCGAGCGAGTCGCGATGCGGCGGCGGGGCTGCCTCACTGGCCGAACCCCCCGCTTCTGATACCGGGGGATAAAGCGGGCCGTAGGGCACCAGGGCCCTCCTAGTGATGGCAACGAGCTCAGTGATGTGGTCCGCCCAAGCATCGTTGCCTCCATCCATCAGGCGGTAGCAGAGTAGTTCGCTCACCATAAGCAGTGTGTCTTGCGTGTGCAGATCTCCCACATGGACACCATCTGAGGGGGAGATCGCGGCGGACGCAGAGGAGCGACCGCCTCGCTGCTCCAGGGGCCACGGGAGGCCTTGTTGCCCGTGGGAGGCTTGAGAAACTATGGTGGTGGCCACAACACTGGTGGGTCGGTAACAGTCTCCCAGCACCGAGCACTCGAGGCACGTGCGGCGAGCGTTAGCCATGGAGTCTGCGAAGCAGGAGTCGAAACAGGAGTCGAAGAATGGATGTGCACCCCTACCTGGCGTGCCAAATGTCAGAATTAGGGATCCGCAGACCCAAGAGAGGTTCGAGCACTGGGGTGCGCTCGCTGTCCAACCCTACTCGTCCTCACAGCTTCGCGATGACTCTCCGGTGGTTCAAGCTAGGGAAAACGAACAAGCGCACACACAGTTTACCCTGATTCGGGCCACCTTGCAGTGTAAGACCCTACTCCTGCTGTTGGTGGATTGGCCTCACGAGGAGGACGGGGATGAACTAGTACAGTGGTTGAGCAACCTCACGAGGGCTCTTGGCTAAGGATGGATCCATTGACCCCTTCTATGGTGGAGGCTAGTCCCTATTTATACAGGCCTTCGTCCTCTTCCCTTATCGCACAGGCGGGAAGGGATCCCACAACGACCAATTTTGAAAGGGGACAAGAGGTACATCTTATCCTAAATAAAGGTGGTCTTCAACTGCAAAGCTTCTAGGTGTGACACAGAGGTGGGCTCGGCGATTACATCCGTCCTACTAAGCACATTACATTTGGGGGATTCCTGTTGGGGGATTCCTGGTCTTGGTATTGTCCCACCGGAATGGAAACCTTTGGGGGATTCCCGTTGGAAATATGCCCTAGAGGCAATAAATAAAGTGTTTATTATTATATTTCCTTGTTCATGATAATCGTTTATTATCCATGCTATAATTGTATTGATTGGAAACACATTACATGTGTGGGTAAATAGACAACACTCTGTCCCTAGTATGCCTCTAGTGAACTAGCTCGTTGATCAAAGATGTTCAAGGTTTCCTAGCCATTGACATGTGATGTCATTTGATAACAGGATCACATCATTAGGAGAATGATGTGATGGACAAGACCCAAACTACAAACGTAGCATATGATCGTGTCAGTTTATTGCTACTGTTTTCTGCATGTCAAGTATGTGTTCCTATGACCATGAGATCATGCAACTCATGGACATCGGAGGAGTGCCTTGTGTGTGTCAAACGTCACAACGTAACTGGGTGACTATAAAGGTGCTCTACAGGTATCTCCGAGGGTGTCTGTTGAGTTGGCATGTATCAAGACTGGGATTTGTTACTCCTGTGACGGAGAGGTATCTCAGGGACCACTCGGTAATACAACATCACAATAAGCCTTGCAAGCAATGTGACTAAGTGTTAGTTGCGGGATCTTGTATTAAGGAACGAGTAAAGAGACTTGCCGGTAACGAGGTTGAACTAGGTATGGAGATACCGACGATCGAATCTCGGGCAAGTAACATACCGAAGAACAAAGGGAACATCATACGAGATTAACTGAATCCTTGACATGTTCGACCGATAAAGATCTTCATAGAATATGTAGGAACTAATATGGGCATCCAGGTCCTGCAATTGGTTATTGACCGTAGAGGTGTCTCGGTCATGTCTACATAGTTCTCGAACCCGCAGGGTCTGCACACTTAAGGTTTGGTGACGTTTCGGTAGTATAGAGTTATGCATGGTGGTGACCGAAGATTGTTCGGAGTCCCGGATGAGATTCCAAACGTCACGAGGATCTCCGAAATGGTCTGGAGGTAAATATTCATATATAGGAAGTCCTATTTTTGTCACCAAAAAAGTTTTGGGCTCATCGGTAGTGTACCGGGAGTGTCGGTAGTGTACCGGGAGACCACCGGGAGGGGTATTTCGACCCAAGAGGCTTCATGGGATGTGGGAGAGTAAATACCAGCCCTTAGTGGGCTGGTGGAAGTCCCACACAAGGCCCATGCGGCTGGGAAGAAAAGCCCAAAAGGAAAAAGGTGGAAAAAGGCAAAAAGAGACCAAATAAGGAAGGAGTCCTCATCCTACTAGGAGTGGAGGAGGAGGACTCCTCCCTCCTGGTTCGGCCGACCCAAGGGCTGGCTCCTTGGGAGCCAAGCCTCCTCCTCCTCTCCTCCTATATATACTAGAGGGTTTTAGGGTTTTGGCACTTGATTTTCAGCCACGTGCAATCCTACCCTCCAGTGCATAGTTTCTCCTCTAGATCGGATTTCTGCAGTGCTTAGGCGAAGCCCTGCCAGAATAGCTCCAACACCATCGCCGGAGTACCGTCACGCTGCCGGAGAACTCATCTTCCTCTCCATTCCCTCTTGCTAGATCAAGAAGGCAGAGATCGTCATCAAGCTGTACGTGTGCTGAACGCGGAGGTGCCGTCCATTCGGTACTTTATCGGGACGGATCGTGATTGGATCGCGGGATGCTTGGCGATTTGGATCGCGAAGACGTTCGACTACACCAACCATGTTTCTTAACGCTTCCCGCTTAGCGATCTACAAGGGTACGCAAATCCACTCTCCCTCTCGTAGATGCTCATCACCATGGATAGATCTACGTGTGCATAGGAATTTTTTTGTTTCCCATGCAACGTTCCCTAACAGTGGTATCAGAGCTAGGTCTATGTGTAGATGAGATCTCGAGCAGAACACAAAGAGTTTGTGGGTGTTGACGCTTAGATTGCTTCCTCCCTTGGTCGTGTTTTGGTTCAGCAGTATTGTGGGATGAAGCGGCCCGGACCAACCTTACTCATACGCTTACGAGAGACCGGTTCCATCGACTGACGTGTAACTTCGTTGCACAAAGATGGCTGGCGGTTGTCTGTTTCTCCTACTTTAGTTGGATCGGATTCGACAAAGGCGGTCCTTGAGAATGTTGAAAAGCAACTTATGTATCACCATTGTGGTTTATGTGTAGGTGAGAATTGTTCTTGCTAGATACCCGTAGCAGCCACGTAAAACATGCAACAACAATTAGAGGACGTCTAACTTGTTTTTGCAGGATATGTTGTGATGTGATATGGCCAATTACATGATGAGATATATGTGATGTATGAGATGATCATGTGTTGTATAGAATATCACGACTTGCATGTCGATGAGTACGACAACCGGCAGGAGCCATAGGGTTGTCTTTAATTATTGTATGACGTGCGTGTTAATCATTAAGCGCTATGTAATGCTTTACTTTATCACTAAACAGTAGCAATAGTAGTAGAAGCATGGTGGGCGCGACGACCCCGATGGCGGCACGTTGATGGAGATCAAGATGATGGAGATCATGGTGTCGTGCTGGTGACGATGGAGATCATGCCGGTGCTTTCTAGATGGAGATCAAAAGCACAAGTTCATGGCCATATCATGCACCTTGTTTTGCTTAGGACGACGGTAGCATTATAAGGCGATCCCTCACTTAAATTGCAAGATAAATTGTGTTCTCCCCGAGTGTGCACCGTTGCGAAAGTTCATCGTGTCGAGACACCACGTGATGATCGGGTGTGATAGAATCTATGTCGTGGTTTTATGACGACAGATGTCCGGATTACCGAACTTGAGTTCGGAGCTATCACCATTACAGTGGACTCGAAGGGGTTGATCGGGACAATGGACACGAGTTTACCCAGGTTTGGCCCCTCAAGTCGAGGTAAAAGCCTACGTCCTGCTTGTGTTGTTATTGCTTGTCGTATCGATTACAAGGGGATAAAAGCTTGACCTAGTTCTCGATAACCTCACCTTTAAGTCGCCCCGGGTCTGCCTTTATATAAGAGGTCAGAACCGTCGGGTCTTACAATTTCTTAACCGGATCATGTTTACATCTCCGATTCTATCTCTACCTCCTCGCCCAAGTCATCCTTGAGACGTCTTGCACGTCCGGGTCTTCGCCGTCCGGGCCGTCGTCCGGCCCGCATCATGAGCCGCCTATCATCTTGGGCCTTCAGTTGATAGTTTCTCTCTTGGGCCGGCTCATGAATCGATATTATCAGCCGGAGCTTCTAAGACGGGTCACATCACGGGGTTATATCCCCAACATTAGGCCCTAGGTTGAATTCAGCCAGCTCATTTCATCCTTCTCTTTCGGTCGTCTGAGAGTCGTCGTAGAATGACCCGGTGTGATGTCACAGGATCTGCTGACATACCACCAAATCTTCGCATTTAACCAATCACTCCGAGAATCGAGGTGTCCGCCTTGGTTAGACCGGTGTCTTCACCTAAAATTTCGCACCTTCCTTATTCCCTCTTTAAATATGACCCTTGCGGGTCGGGGCCTTTCACTCTTCCTGCTCTCGCACCTCCTTCTTCCTCCATTGGCCGTTTCCGCTTTGCTGCGCTCTGCTCCGGCGCCACTCGCCCGTCGTTCGCAACCTTAGCCGCTGCATCAACCTGGTCGTTCCCGATTATCGTTCGCCTTCGCCGTCGGCTCCGGTAAGTTCCTCTCCCCCATAGATTAATGTCACCACGAATGGGGTTTTCCGGCAGCTCTGCCGCCGCCGCTCGGGCTCCGGCGCGGCCATCGCGTATGCGTCCCGATGCCGTCGGCGCCCCTGTAGAACGCGCTATCACCACTGCCGCCGTGCGCGGGCCAGCCGCGCGTAATGCGTGGACTGTTCGGGCTCTAGCCCATTTTTCCATCTCCTGCTGTTCATTGCTAGGTTAGAATAAGATTTGTTTTACTGCCTTTTGTAGATCCGTAATTTTAGCAGTAGTCTGTGAAAGCTGTTTGTCCGGGACTTAGCCGATTTTCAGCCCCCCTTTCTCTCGTGAACCATTAGACTCCCTCCGGCTCTCATCAGCCGGACCTTCGATATCATTCTTAGAGCCCTTTAAACTGTAAGCCGTCGTAACCACCTGCTTTCGCTTGACTAGTCATTCATTTTACCTTTGCACAGTATTTTAAGCCGTCAATATGACACGCGCCACCAATTCGTGCAACTGGGTCGGCCTTTGTGTTACCGAAGAGCATCTGTCGGACCTTGTCGCTGCGGGCACCCTTCCCCCAAAGGAGGTCATCCACTGGCGGGTTCCGGGTGATGAGACCCGCCCCACACCTAAGAAGGGGGAAGTGGTAGTGAATACAGATCACATCGAGCGGGGGTTCGTACCGCCCGGCTCCAAGTTTTTCCGTGACATCCTTCACCTGTACAAGCTTCACCCTCAAGACCTGGCGCCAAACTCTGTATCCAACATCTACCACTTCCAAGTCCTCTGCGAAGCTTATCTTCAGTCCAGACCATCTGTGGGTTTCTTCCGCGAATTCTTCTATGCCAACCGCCAGACGGAGTTCAAAAGCGGCCCGAGTCTGGAACTTGGAGGGATCACTATCCAGCGCCGAAGGGGCATCATTTTTCCGGCTATTCAGATGCCAAGCCACCCCAAGGACTAGAATAAAACTTGGTTTTATTGCAAGGACACGTCTCCTGAGACTGAACACCGCTTGCCGGGTTATCGCCCTTCCCGGCTGATGACAGAGACGGCACTCCCTGACCGGCTCTCAGTCACAGACCGCGCCAAGTATGAGACAGCTCACGCCAGAGTGAAGGCACTCTTGGCCAATGGACTTATGGGAACAGATCTGATTCGCTGCTGGGTTGTGTGGCAGATCATGCCTTTGAGCCGCAGGAGCCGGCTCATGCATGAGTATGAAGGAAAGTACGACAACTCATTATGCTTTAGCAAGGTCACCTTGACCGAAGATGACATTTGCATGACCGTTCGGAGCCTCGTTCATGAAGCCTCCAGCTCTTGCAGCACAATTGGCTTAGCACCGTTCTGTGCCACCAACTCGGCTTCGGCTGTAAGTTAATCTCTTTTCCATCTGTCTCTTGCATGTTTATTTGTCCTTTGCTTGGTTTACTATCTTTTCCTCCGGGTTACTTTGTGTAGGCCGAGTCAGACTTCTGGAAAAAGGAGTACGTCCCTCCTCCGAAGACGGCTAAGAAGAAAGCCGTAGGCAAGAAGCCGAACAAAACTGCCCCCAAGAAAACTGGCTTGAACAGCCAGCCTCATCAGATTCAGAGGTAAAGTCTTGACTTGCTTGCTTGACCCCTTGCTCCTTCTGCTCTTTATTAATGTCTATTGTGTTCACAGGAAGAAGTGGAGACTAGTCACGCCAATGCTCCTGAGGTAACTTATATATACTCCGACTCAGAATATTTCATCCGAAAGTCGTGGCAGGTTATTAGGAAGTTCCCTCTTTCTCACCCTCTCGCTCATCTGGCTCCCGATTTCTTCTTAAAAAAGCAACAGCAGGCCGAACGTTGCCAGACCCGGAGCACCGGCTCTACCGAGCTTGTGTCGGGTCTTCCCAACTCATCGGCTCCCAAGAAGCGTTCTCAGAGGTTTGTGTCTCTATTTTCCTTTGATTTTTCCTTTGTGTTTAAGCGTCCTCTCATTTCCTTGTCTTATTCTTTCAGAAGACCCCCTCTTCTGGCGACTCTTCGGCGTCGGTTATACCTCCGCCAAAGATCAACCCGCTGTAAGTATTCGAACGTCCGGCTGTTGATACAATGTTTTGTCTCTTTCAAATGCTAACCCCTTGTCTTGCAGTGCTCAGGCGAAACGCCATAAAACCAATCATCCTTCCTTTGGCCCGGTCCCTCAAGATCAGGAGCTTGAACAGCTGGCCCTAGCTCAGCCGGACATTGGACAACTAGACCTTGGATAGCCGGAAGGGGCTCCAGCAGAAGAAGCTCCGCCAGCTGCTTTAGAGCCGGCGGCGGACGATGTCATAATGGAGAGTCCTCCAAGGGCTCCTTCAAGGCCGGTCACTCCTGCCAAGACCCCTGCAACTTCGGATGTTATCATCACCGGATCTGCCCAAAAGTCTCCGCCTCCTGAGCATGTTCTGACCCAGCATTCAGAGCCGGCTGAAGCCTCACGGAAACTCCACTTCGATTCTTCATACGAAAATATGACGACCGAAGAGCTCCACTCTGGTTATATGAACCGGGTCAACACCAGGAGGGATTTAGAACTTCGGCTGGTTGCTATGATCAAGACCAAGTACGAGGTACATCACTCTTCTCCTACCATAACCTTCTCTAGCCCCCAAGAGCCGGTTCTAATCTAGTGTATAGTTAAACTGGGTCTTCCTTGAGGTTATAATGAACCGCCAATTGTATCCCCCAAGGGCCAACTCAAATTTTATTTGAGTCGGGTCTTTTGCTTGTAAACAATTTGAAGAGCTCGCTGTAGCCCCCAAGAGCCGACTCAAATTTTATTTGAGCCGGTGCTTCTATTTGAAAAGAGCCGTCGTGTAGCCCCCAATTTCTGGATCAATTTTGAAGAAGATGAACCGGAACTGTATACTCAAAGGATAAAATGTACATTAGCCCCCAAGTGTTGAATATATTGCTTGTAGTGTGTTTGAGACTTGCATAACTTTAACTGTGAACACCTGTCATTTTGATATCCTCTTCCTTGTAACGGCTCGTGTTTTACTTTGATATTTGCAGGATGCATTAAACGCTGCCGGCTCGCAGCTGGCAGATCTAAAAGCTAATCTAGCCGCTCAACAAGAAGCACGGAGCATCGCAGACGAAAAGTGTCGGCTCTTAGCCGAAGAACTTGCAAAGGCCACTGCTGAACTCACCTCTCTGAAAGAGATGGCAGAGACGGAGAAAATTGCTCTGACCAAATGGGCAGACGATGCCGATCAATGGCTTATCATCATGGCCGAAGAACTCCAAGGCTTGAAACCGCACATTGCCAAGATGTCAGCCACCTTGTTTGGTAAGTCGTCATCTTACTATGTATGTCAACACCATTTATTGAAAACTGGCGGCTCATGTGCCTCATCCGGCTTATGCAGGTCCCCGGAGTCGGCAGCTTGCCTCTGACAGCATTCTTCCTTTAAAGGCTATCTACGCCTTCGCCGAGCAGTTGTACTGCGGAGCTATTTTTACTATCAAGAGCGTCCAGTATAAGGAGAAGATCCCCACTGCTCTGAAAGGGGTGTTGGAACTCTTCTCCACCATGCCAAAGCAAATAGACGAGCTGAAAAGTCTGCATTTCGCCAAGGAGCTGTCGCAGGATTGAGCCGGGCTCTGGCCTTCGCGCCGGATCTGACGCCGGCTGAAATGATGGGTGACTATCCATCAAAAAAGGTCGACGGCTCAGAGTTCACTGAGACGGATTACTTCAAATGTGTCAAAGACTCTCGTTTCTTGGCGTCTGTTATGGCCGACGAAGCAAATTTGAAGAGCTATCAGGCGGCTTACGACAGCGAGGACAAAAGGATCCGCGGGCCTCTCTATGAATGGAAGGACTTAACACCCGCCCGTAGTAAGGACCTTTCCCCCTGTGAGATCGATGCATCACCCTTCTTTGAGGGGACCTTTGCTGCCGTCTCTAATTGTAACTGGGAATTGGGCAACCTCCAGATTCAGCCAGCGGAAGAACCGGAGCAGGGTGAGCCGGCCAACTAACTTGACATCGTAATATTCAGAGCAATGGCTCTTGTAATGACCCGCCGTGGGTGGCTTTAAACTTTAGCAACACCTCTGTTCCTTCTGAGAACAACTTCTGTAACAGCTTGATGATGGATCCATGATGTTAAAAATGTTGCCGGCTGTTTATATTTCTTTGAATAGACTTTTCCGCCTATATGTCTCCCTTTGTTGTATTTAGCGAATCTTCATGAGAGGTGCTTGTCTTTCTTTATAAGCTTCCGGATAACACCTTTAAAGAACTTGAATTTGCAAAAAAGCGAACCACATGGCTCCGGCTCTTGTAGATAAAATCTGGAAAGAGCCGGTTGTCCTAGGATAAGGTAAGCTATACCTGACGGTAAGAAGCCTCTATGGACAGACTGCGGCTGTTGGATGAACCGGAGACGGCCTAAAGCCGGCTGCATGAAGGGTGATGTAAGCTATACCTGACGGTAAGAAGCCTCCTTTTAATAGCGAAGATCGTACTTTATATGTGAACACCGGTTGTCTATGGGTGACGTAAGCTATACCTTAAGGCAAGAAGCCTCCATCAACAGTTGCAGCTAATGATTTACAAAAGCCGGCTGTTGGAAGGGTGATGTAAGCTATACCTTAAGGCAAGAAGCCTCCTTCCATAGCACATGTTATCTTTAGTATGCGCAAACGCCGACTGTCGATGGGTGATGTAAGCTATACCCGAAGGCAAGAAGCCTCCAATCGACAGCTGCGACTATTGATTGCAATAGCCGGCTGTGTGAAAGGTGATGTAAGCTATACCCGAAGGCAAGAAGCCTCTTTTAACATCTAAGTTTTGACGTAAACGCCGGTTGTTAGGGTGAGATAAGCGACGTCGGTAAGAAGCCCCCTTCGACAACCACGACTAACATGTTAACCGGTGATGGCAGAAAGCCGGCCATTAGGGTGAGATAAGCGATACCCGTCGGTAAGAAGCCCCCTTCGATGGCCGCAGTTGATAAGCAACTGGAATTTGATGTACACGCTGTTGTCTTAGGGTCATGTTATGCTATACCAAAGGTAAGAAGCCTCCATCAACAACAACGCTTAACGTACTCAAACTAGGCATAAAGTCAGCTGCGCAAGGGAGATGTAAGCTATACCCAAAGGCAAGAAGCCTCCTTGCAACAGCATAATAAGCAGACTGTACATGGGATATGTAAGCTATACCTGTAGGCAAGAAGCCTCCCTACAACGGTGCTTTAGGAGGGCATAAAGCCGGATGATGGACAAGTCACCTGACAACAACAAACCAATTTAACTTAACTCCGTGAGTTGGATAAACTTCATCTTGATTGTACAAGGATACATATAAGAGCCAGGGCTCCAGTCTCGGTAGAGATACTACTTCTTACTGACATAAATATGATATATACAATAATAGCGGCTCTCAATTGCCTACTAAGTATAATATGGTCACAGATGCGCGATATTCCATGGCCGCAAAGTCTCCTGGCCCGCGGTGTCTGACTCATCCCGAATATCAATGAGATAGTATGACCCGTTGTTGAGGTTCCTGCTAACCACAAAGGGCCCTTCCCATGGCGGAGATAACTTATGCATCCTAGATTGGTCTTGAATCAACCGGAGCACCAGGTCACCTTCCTGGAATGTCCGGGTCTTCACCCTGCGGCTGTGATAGCGTCGCGGGTCTTGTTGATAAATCGCTGATCTGGCTGCTGCTAACTCTCGTGCTTCATCCAAGGCGTCCAACACATCTTGGTGTGCCATCTCATTGTTCATCTCAACATAAGCCGCCAATCGTGCCGGATGTCACTGGGTAAAACTGCATCAGCCCCATACACCATGAAGAAAGGTGTAAAACCTGTAGACCTATTAGGCGTAGTCCGAATGCTCCATAAGACGGAAGGTAACTCATCAACCCAAGATCCGTGTGTCCGTTTCAAAGGGACCATGAGCCGAGGTTTAACCCCTCTCAAGATTTCCTGATTAGCTCGCTCAGCTTGACCATTAGACTGTGGACGTGCCACGGCCGAAACATCAAGCCAGATATGCTCCTTCTCACAGAATGCTTTCATAGCTCCCTTGGACAAATTTGTTCCATTGTCAGTAATAATACTATGCGGGTACCCAAAACGCTAGATCAACTTCTTAACAAACTCAACCACTGTAGCCGCGTCACACTTGCTAACCGGCTCTGCCTCGACCCATTTAGTAAATTTGTCAACCGCCACCAGGAGGTGCGTTTTCTTATCCTTGGATCTCTTGAAAGGTCCCACCATATCAAGCCCCCAGACCGCAAACGTCCAGGTGATTGGTATCATTCTCAATTCTTGAGCCGGAATGTGAGCACACCGGCCGAACTTCTGACAACCGTCACATTTTCAGACCAAATCCTCCGCATCTTTGTGAGACGTCAACCAGAAAAAACCATGTCGAAAAGCCTTGGCCACTAAAGATCTTAACCCAGCATGATGTCCACAGTCGCCAGCATGAATTTCATTCAAGATATGCTGGCCCTCCTCTGGTGATACGCAACGCTGAAAAACACCCGTCACACTGCATTTGTGCAACTCACCATTGATAATCGTCATGGACTTAGAACACCGGGTGATTTCTCTAGCCCGACTCTCATCCTCTGGCAACTCGCCGCGTGTCAAGTACGCTAAATAAGGAGTAGTCCAATCCGGAATAACATGTAGAGCCACCACTAAAGCCGCCTCCGGGTCAGGAATAGCCAGATCTTCCTCAGAGGGCATCTTGACAGTCGGATGATACAACACATCAAGAAAAACAATAGGCGGCACCGGCTTATGCTGAGATCCGAGCCATGATAACGCATCAGCCGCCTCGTTCCTGCGACGATCAATATGATCCACTTGATATCCCTTGAAATGACCTGCAACAATATCAACTGCCTGTCGATAAGCCGCCATCCGCGGGTCCTTGGAATCCCAAGTACCTGAAACTTGCTGAGCCACAAGGTCTAAGTCGCCCAGGCATCTAACCCGGCTTAAGTTCATCTCTTTAGCGACTCTCAAACCATGGAGCAATGCCTCATACTCAGCCGCATTGTTAGTACAAGGGAACATTAACCGGAGCACATAACAAAACTTGTCACCCTTGGGGGAGGTGAGAACCACCCCAGCACCAGACCCTTCTAGCTGCTTAGACCCATCAAAATGTATAGTCCAATATGTGTTGTCCAGCTTTTCCTCAGGCGCTTGGCATTCTGTCCAATCATTTATAAAATCCACCAAGGCTTGGGATTTTATTGCTGTACGAGGAACATAAGCGATGTTAAGAGGACCTAGCTCTAAGGCCCACTTGGCGATCCTCCCTGTGGCTTCTCTATTCTGAATGATATCTCCTAACGGGGCAGAGCTAACCACAGTTATCTGATGGCCCAGAAAATAATGTTTCAGTTTACGGTTGGCCATAAATACTCCGTACACCAGCTTCTGCCAATGCGGGTACCTCTGCTTAGACTCTGCCAAAACCTCACTGATATAATAAACCGGCCTCTGAACGGGATATTCCTTCCCTTCCTCCTTGCGCTCAACCACAATCGCCACACTGACCGCTCGATTATTAGCCGCTACATAAAGGAGCAACGACTCTCTCTCAGCCGGAGCGGCTAACACTGACGGCTCAGTCAATTGCTTCTTAAGAGCTTCAAGTGCCTCGGCTGCTGCCTTGCTCCATTTAAACTTGTCTGTCTTTTTCATCATCTGATACAAAGGAATGGCTTTCTCCCCAAGCCGGCTTATGAACCGGCTCAATGCAGCAATTCGTCCTGCAATGCGCTGAACATCACTGATGCACGTCGGCTCTCGCAAAGAAGTGATAGCCTTAATTTTATCCGGGTTAGCCTCGATGCCACACTCAGAGACCAAGAAACCCCAAAGCTTTCCTGCTGGAACACCAAAAACACATTTCGTCGGGTTAAGCATCATTTTGTAGACCCGGAGATTGTCAAAAGTTTCCTTCAGATCCTCTGAGAGGGTTTCCTTCTTCCTGGATTTCACCACGATGTCATCGACATAAGCATGAACATTACGACCGATCTGACTGTGAAGGCAGTTCTGTACACACCGCTGGTAAGTTGCCTGGGCACTCTTGAGCCCGAAAGGCATGGAAACATAGCAGAACGCCCCAAAAGGTGTAATAAACGCCGTTTTCTCCTGATCCTTCGTCGCCATTTTGATCTGATGGTACCTTGAATATGCATCCAAAAAGCATAAACTCTCGCATCCAGCTGTGGCATTGATAATTTGATCAATACGGGGTAGCGCAAAAGGATCAGACGGACAAGCCTTGTTGAGGTTCGTGTAATTTATGCACATACGTCAAGTGCCGTTCTTCTTGAGCACCAACACCGGATTAGCCAACCACTCCGGGTGAAAAACTTCAACTATAAACCCTGCAGCCAAGAGCCGGGCGACTTCTTCCCCAATAGCTTTGCGTCTCTCCTCATTGAACCGTCATAGAAATTGTTTGATCAGCTTAAACTTCGGATTCACATTAAGATTGTGCTCAGCGAACTCTCTCGGTACACCCAGCATGTCAGAAGGTTTCCATGCAAAGATGTCCCGACTCTCAAGGATGAATTCGATGAGCACGCTTTCCTATTTGGGATCCATGTGAGCCCCAATGGTGAACTGCTTGGATGAGTCGCCCGGGTTAAAATCCACTGCCTTGGTATCATCGCTGAAAACTTGAGCGGTGGCTCTGCCTCCGTGGTTGGCTTCTTTAGCGGGGTCATATCCTCCGGGTCAACGTTCTCTTTATAAAATTTAAGCTCCTCCTGGGCGCAGCTGGCTTATGCATAAGCCGCATCTCCTTCCTCACACTCAAGATCCGTCTTCCGGTTGCCATGAACTGTAATTGTGCCATTTAAGCTGGGAATTTTGAGCTGCAAGTAAACATAGCAAGGCCGAGCCATGAACTTGGCATAAGCCGGCCTCCCAAACAACGCATTATAGGGACTCTTGATTTTAACCACCTCGAACCACAAGGACTCCACCCTATAGTTATACTCATCGCCGAAATCCACTTCCAAAGAAATTTTGCCTACTGGGTATGCTGACTTACCCGGCACCACGCCATGAAAGACAGTGAAAGAAGGTTTCAGATCCTTATCCAACAACTTCATTCGCCTGAAGGTGTCATAGTATAAGATGTTGATGCTACTGCCCCCATCCATGAGCACTTTATTCACCCCATAACCATGTATCTAAGGGGCCACCACCAAAGCCAACCGGCCCGGGTCATCCACCTGTGGCGGGTGATCCTCTTGGCTCCACATTATATCATATTCAGACCATGGCAAATAACGTGGGAGAGCCGGCGCAACTGTATTAACCGCTCGCCTCCGTAACTTCTCATCTCGTTTACTGTGACCGGTTGTAAATACATGATACTGTCCTGAACTGAGCTTCTTTGGATTACTCTGGAATCCAGACTGGTTACGCTGCTGCTGTTGATTGCTATGGTTGTTGTTACTAGGGTGATGTTGATGTCCTCCTTGGTTATTCTGACCCGGGTGCCCAGCTCCTAAGCCGCCGGCGCCGAACCCGGCTCCTGACCCGCCGTGCCCTGAGCCGCCGGGTGGACCACCACCCTGGTTATTAGGCGGCTGGGAGTGCTAGTTCTTAAATCTCTGCACGATAAAGCAATCACCCCACGCATGCGTCGCCGGTCTATCAGGCGTGCTGTGTTCTAGGCAAGGCTTCCTAAGAGACACTTCTAAATTGAAAGGAGCCCTGTTTCCATGCTGATACGGCCTGTATCGTCCGTTCGTCTTAGGAGCATTTGGTCCTGTGTTAGTGTTTGCTATCAATTCCGACCCGCCATCAGCATTCTTCCGCCTGTTCTGATTCCCATTGTTCGCAAAGTTCTTGCCTTGATTGTTCTTTTTCCCCTGATTTGATTTCTCCTCATCTGAGCCCGAATCCTTGGTGCTATCTGAGTCGGCGTACTTCGTCAGAGCCGTCATGAGCTCTCCCATATCCTGACACGTACGCTTGAGCCGGCCAAGCTTCTGCTTCAACGGAATAAAATGACAGTTCTTTTCTAAAATGAGCACTGCCTGAGCCGCCGTGATCTGCTCCGACTAGTGAATAATGGTCGACACCCGCCGAACCCAATTTTGAGCTAACTCATTCTCTTGCTGAACACAATGATCCAGGTCTACAATGGTCATAGGTTGCTTACAAGTCCCCTGGAAATTCTTAATAAACTTCGCCCTTAATTCAGCCCAGGAGTTTATCATGTTGGGTGGTAAACTCTTCAACCATGTGCGAGCCGGACCCTCGAGCATCATGATAAAGTGCTTTGCACACACTGCCTCACTGACGTCCAATATCTCCATGGCCAGCTCGTAGCTCTCCACCCAAGCCTTAGGAGGGAGATCTGTTGTATAATTTGGAACCTTACAAGGTCCTTTGAAATCCTTGGGCAACCTCTCGCTTCGCAGAGCCGGAGTTAAACATGGAACTCCCACGGCCCTAGCGCTACCAGCGGCCCCGGCCTGCATTGATACAGAATGTCCAGGATCCGATGAATCATCGCCGCCTCTTCTTCTCGCCTGTTCCTCGCCCTGTCCACGAGGGCCTGCGCATCTAAGACCGCTCGTCCCCCTTCCGGCCCATGATGTGGACCACTACTGGAAGCCGCCGGTGACTCATAGCGCAGGCTGAAACTTCGACTATGGAGAGGGGTAGAGTGGACCCGGCTCCGGCTGTGAGTGTATTTCTCCTGTTGAGCCACGGCTGTCTGTAAGTATCCGATAGCATTCCGTACCTCCTCCGCAAAGGGCGCCTCATCTGGGATAGGAATTGTCCCAAGCTGGGTAGCCGCCGCTACCATATTTTCGGCCAGGTTAGAATAATGACCCGCCGATGTTGCGAACCCTCCGGGCTGGGCCGTGTGAGCCGCTGCTGGCCCTTCCTCAGGGGCAGCTGCCGCTCTCCCAGAGCCGGGGGTGTTGAAAAGACTCCTCGCCTCGTAACGCTCCGGCAAACAAGATTGATGCCTCCTGCGGTGCACAGCCGCCGCAGATACTTGCTCTAACCCCAAACGGAAAGCATCGGCCTTGAGTCGTGCCGCCTCTGCCTCCATCTGGTCCTTTAGTTCGGCTATCCTCTGACGCTCCTCAGCCATCCGGCCCTTGATCCTTGCGATCTCCATATTCCGAGCCGCTTGATTGTCCGGTGTAACCTCCGTAGCCATCAAAGCCTCGAGCTCGTCCATCAACTCTACAAGACCGTGGGCCGCGGTGGTGGAGGCGGATTAGCTCCTGACCCGGCCACTCCTGGCCCTGCCATGAACACCGCTGCATGAACCGGCTGCTCAAGCTCACCTGACTCGCGGCGGTCTGACTCGGGGCAAGCGTCACCGTAGCCCCCGACGCCACCATTGCTGAGTTGATACACCGATTCCGTTTCCCCACTCGAAGACTCATCTTCGGAGTGCACAAGAGTTCCTTGAGACCCGGAAACCTCCAGATCCATACCTTGAGTAAAACCCACAAAGACATGCTCCTGAGCCGGATTGACACGGGCAGGACATACCTTACATGCGGGCAGGAGACGCCGAGCCGGCTCGACGATGTTGGTGCAGATGTCCGGCCCGGGTGTAGATCCGTCGATCCTTCCGATGAAAACCTGGATTCCGCCGAACGGAACCCTGAAACCATACTCCACAGATGCAGCATCAAGCCCCCAACCGGCGTCGTCGATGTAGAGCCGGCCACGGCGACTCTTGCTCATCCTTCCAACTACGTATCCCTTGAGACCTGGAAGGGAGCCCTTTGAGAACTCAACACCACCAAGCGCAAGCCCCACGGTGGGCGCCAACTGTCATGGTTTTATCACGACAGATGTCCGGATTACCGAACTTGAGTTCAGAGCTATCACCATTGCAGTGGACTCAAAAGGGTTGATCGGGACAAAGGACACGAGTTTACCCAGGTTCGGCCCCTCAAGTCAAGGTAAAAGCCTATGTCCTGCTTGTGTTGTTATTGCTTGTCATATCGATTACAAGGGGCTAAAAGCTTGACCTAGTTCTCGATAACCTCACCTCTAAGTCGCCCCGGGTCTGCCTTTATATAAGAGGTCAGAACCGTCGGGTCTTATCGTTCGACCCGCATCATTAGCCGCCTATCATCTTGGGCCTTCAGTTGATAGCTTCTCTCTTGGGCCGGCTCATGAATCGATATTATCAGCCGGAGCTTCTAAGCCGGGTCACATCACGGGGTTATATCCCCAACACTCTACGTTCACATACAATGGGTGCAAGCCAGTGTTGCACATGCAGAACACTCAGGATAAAATTGACGAGCCTAGCATGTACAGACATGGCTTCGGAACACAAGAGACCAAAAGGTCGAACATGAGTCATATAGTAGATATGATCAACATGATGATGTTCACCATTGAAGCCACCTCAACTCACGTGATAATCGGAATTGAGTTGGTGAATTTGGATCATGTGACACTCAGATGACCTGAGGGATGTCAATTTGAGTGGGAGTTTTAGTAATTTGATTAACTAAACTCGTTACTTGAACAATAGTCTAAGTAACCTTTGCATATTTATGTTGTAGATCAATGGCTTGCGTAGTAGCACCCTTGAATTTTAATGCGTTCCTAGAGAAAGCTAAGTTGAAAGATGATGGAAGTAACTTTGTTGATTGGGCCCGTAATCTGAGGATTATCCTCACGGCTTCCTAGAAATCATATGTCCTTGATGCACCGCTTGGTGACCAACCCGAATTCATGTCATCCGAAGACGTTAAGAACGCTTGGGAGGCACGTTCTGGAGATTACTCAATAGTTTAGTGTGCAATATTGTATGGCTTAGAACCGGGACTTCAAAGACGTTTTGAACGTCATGGAGCATATGAGATGTTCTAGGAGTTGAAGTTTATCTTTCAGAAGAATGCCCAGATCGAGAGGTATGAAACCTCCGATAAGTTCTATGCTTGCAAAATGGAGGAGAACGGGTCTTTCAGTGAGCATATACTTAGAATGTCTGGGTATTCGAATCGTCTAGCAGTGTTGGGAATTACCCTTCCACCAGAAGCGATCCCTGACAGAGTTCTTCAATCACTGCCACCTAGTTACAAGAGCTTTGTGATGAACTATAACATGCACGGGATGAACAAGTCAATCGCCGAGCTGTTTGTGATGCTAAAAGTCGCTGAGTCTGAAATCCAGAAAGAACATCAAGTGTTGATGGTCAATAAACCACTAGTTTCAAGAAGAATGACAAGGGCAAGGGCAAGAAGGGTAAGACCAAGAAGGATGGCAAAGCAGTTGCTACTCCTGTAAAGAAGCCTAAGCATGGACCTAAGCCAGAAACTGAGTGCTTTCATTGCAAGGAAACTGGAAACTGGAAGCGGAACTGCCCCAAGTACCTGGCTGACAAGAAGGCGGCCAACGACAAACAAGGTATATATGATATACATGTTATTGATGTGTACCTTACTAACTCTTGTTGTAATGCCTGGGTATTTGATACCGGATTGGTTGCTCACATTTGCAACTCAAACAGGAACTACGGAATAGACGAAGGCTGGCAAAGGATGAAGTGACGATGCGCGTGGGAAATGGTTCCAAGGTTGATGTGATCGCCGTCGGCACGCTCTCGCTTCGATTACCATCGGGATTAGTGATGAACCTGAATAATTGTTATTTAGTGCCTGCGTTAAGCTTGAACATTATATATGGATCTTGTTTATTGCAAGACGGTTACTCATTTAAATTAGAGAATAAAGGTTGCTCTATTTATATGAGTAATATCTTTTATGGTCATGCACCCAATGTGAGGGGTTTATTCATATTGAATCTTGATAGTGATGATACACATATTCATAACATTGATGCCAAAAGATGTAGAGTTGATAATGATAGTACCACTTTCTTGTGGCACTGCCGTTTAGGTCATATTGGTGTAAAACGCATGAGGAAGCTCCATGCCGATGGACTTTTGGAGTCACTTGATTTTGAATCACTTGACATATGTGAACCATGCCTCATGGGCAAGATGACTAAAACGCCATTGTCTGGAACAATGGAACTGGCAAGTGACTTATTGGAAATCATACATACTGATGTGTGCGGTCCAATGAATGTCACAATGCGTGGTGAATATCGTTATTTTCTCACCTTCACTGATGACTTAAAGTAGATATGGGTATATTTACTTAATGAAACACAAGTCTGAAACGTTTGAAAAGTTCAAGCAATTTCAGAGTGAAGTTGAGAATCATTGTAACAAGAAGATTAAATTCCTATTATCTGATTGAGGAGGTGAATATTTGAGTTACAAGTTTGGCAGTCACTTAAGTCAGTGTGGAATTGTTTCACAGTTGACACCGCCAGGAACACCATAGCGTAATGGTGTGTCCTAACGTCATAATCGAACCTTATTAGATATGGTGTGTTCTATGCTGTCTCTTGCTGATTTGCCACTATCGTTTTGGGGTTATGCATTAGAGACAACTACATTCACTTTAAATAGGGCACCATTGAAATCCGTTGAGACGATGCCATATGAACTATGGTTTGGCAAGAGGCCAAAGTTGTCGTTTCTAAAAGTTTGGTGATGTGATTCTTATGTCAAAAAGCTTGAGCCTGAAAAGCTGAAACCCAAAGCGGAGAAATGCGTCTTCATAGGATACCCAAAAGAGACAGTTGGGTATACCTTCTATCTCAGATCCAAAGGCAAAGTGTTTGTCGCTAAGAACGAAACATTTTTTGAGAAAGAGTTTCTCTCGAAAGAATTGAGTGGGAGGAAAATAGAGCTTGATGAGGTTATTGAATCTTTACTTCAACCAGAAAGTAGCGCAGCGCAGAAAGATGTTTCTTGGAACCTACGATGGTAGAAGAGGAAGTTAATGATGATGATCATGAAGCTTCGGATCAACTAACTATTGAACCTCGTAGGTCGACAAGGGCACGTGCTGCTCCTGAGTCGTACGGCAACCCTCTCTTGGATGTCATGTTGTTGGACAACATTGAACCTACGAGCTATGGAGGTGCGATGATGGGCCCGGATTCCGAGAAATGGTTAGAGGCCATGAAGTCTGAGATGTGATCCGTGTATGAAAACAAAGTATGGACTTTGGATGTATTACCTGAAGGGCGAAAGGCCATTCAGAACAAATGGATCTTTAAGAAGACAGACACGAACGGTAATGTCATCGTCTATAAAGCTCGACTTGTGGCAAAGGGTTTTTCACAAGTTCAAGGAGTTGACTACGATGAGACCTTCTCACCCGTAGAGATGCTTAAGTCTGTCAGAATCATGTTGGCTATAGCTGCTTATTTCGATAATGAAATTTGGCAGATGGATGTCAAAACAGTGTTCCTCAACGGTTTCCTTGAGGAAGAGTTGTATATGATGCAACCGGAAGGTTTTGTCAATCCAGAGAATGCTGACAAAGTTTGCAAACTCCAGCGATCCATTTATGGGATGGTCCAATCATCTCAGAGTTTTAATAAGCGCTTTGATGAAGTGATCAAAGCGTTTGAGTTTATACAAGTTTATGGAGAAGCTTGTATTTACAAGAAAGTGAGTGGGAGCTCTATAGCGTTTCTAATATTATATGTGGATGACATATTGCTAATTGGAAACAATATAGAAATGCTGGAGAGCGTGAAGGAATATTTGAACAAGAGTTTTTCAATGAAGGACCTAGGAGAAGCTGCTTTCATATTAGGCATTAAGATCTATAGAGATAGATCGAGACGCCTAATAGCACTTTCATAGAGCACATACCTTGATAAAGTTTTGAAGAAGTTCAAAATGGATCAGTCCAAGAAGGGGTTCTTGCCTGTGTTACAAGGTGTGAAGTTGAGTAAGACTCAATGCCAAGCGAATGCAGAAGATAGAGAAAAGATGAGTGTCATCCCCTATGCTTCAGCCATAGGCTCTATCATGTATGCAATGTTGTGCGCAAGACCCGATGTTAGCCTTGCCATAAGTATGGCCGGAAGGTTTCAAAGTGATGCTGGAATGGAGCACTGGGCAGCGGTCAAGAATATCCTTAAGTACCTGAAAAGGACTAAGGAAATGTTTCTCGTTTATGGAGGTGATGAAGAGCTCGTCATAAAGGGTTACGTTGATGCAAGCTTTGACACTGATCCGTATGACTCTAAGTCACAAACCGGATACATATTTATTCTCAACGGGGGAGCGGTAAGCTGGTGCAGTTCCAAGCAAAGCATGGTAGCCGATTCTACGTGCGAAGCGGAGTACATTGCAGCCTCAGAGGCAGCGAAGGAAGGTGTCTGGATGAAGCAGTTCATGACAAATCTTGGAGTAGTGCCTAGTGCACTGAATCCAATGAACCAGTGCTGTGACAACACTGGTGCCATTGCTCTCGCCAAGGAACCAAGGTTTCACAAGAGGACCAGGCACATAAAGCGACGCTTCAACTCCATCCACGATTACATCGAGGAGAAGGACATAAATATTTGCAAAGTGCACACGGATCTGAATGTTGCCGACCCGTTGACTAAACCTATTCCAAGGGCTAGACATGATCAACGCCAGAACTGCATGGGTGTTCAATTCATTACAATGTAAATCACATAGTGATGTGAACTAGATTATTGACTCTAGTGCAAGTGGGAGACTATTGGAGATATGCCTAGAGGAAATAAATAAAGTGTTTATTATAATATTTTCTTGTTCATGATAATCATTTATTATCCATGCTATAATTGTATTGATTGAAAACACATTACATGTGTGGGTAAATAGACAACACTCTGTCCCTAGTATGCCTCTAGTGAACTAGCTCGTTGATCAAAGATGGTCAAGGTTTCCTAGCCATTGACATGGGATGTCATTTGATAACAGGATCACATCATTAGGAGAATGATGTGATGGACAAGACCCAAACTACAAACGTAGCATATGATCATGTCAGTTTATTGTTACGGTTTTCTGCATGTCAAGTATGTGTTCCTATGACCATGAGATCATGCAACTCACGGACATCGGAGGAGTGCCTTGTGTGTGTCAAACGTCGCAACGTAACTGGGTGACTATAAAGGTGCTCTACAGGTATCTCCGAGGGTGTCTGTTGAGTTGGCATGGATCAAGACTGGGTTTGTTACTCCGTGTGATGGAGAGGTATCTCAGGGCCCACTCGGTAATACAACATCACAATAAGCCTTGCAAGCAATGTGACTAAGTGTTAGTTGCGGGATCTTGTATTATGGAACGAGTAAAGAGACTTACCGGTAACGAGGTTGAACGAGGTATGGAGATACCGACGATCGAATCTCGGGCAAGTAACATACTAAAGAACAAAGGGAACATCATACGGGATTAACTGAATCCTTGACATAGAGGTTCGACCGATAAAGATCTTCGTAGAATATTTAGGAACCAATATGGGCATCCAGGTCCCGCTATTGGTTATTGACCGTAGATATGTCTCGGTCATGTCTACATAGTTCTCGAACCCGTAGGGTCTGCACACTTAAGGGTTGGTGACGTTTCGGTAGTATAGAGTTATGCATGGTGGTGATCGAAGATTGTTTGGAATCCTGGATGAGATCTCGGAAGTCACGAGGAGCTCCTGAATGGTCTAGAGGTAAAGATTCATATATTGGAAGTCCTATTTTGGTCACCGGAAAAGTTTCGGGCTCATCAGTAGTGTACCGGGAGTGCCGGTAGTGTACCGAGAGACCACCGGGAGGGGTATTTCGACCCAAGAGGCTTCATGGTCTATGGGAGAGTGAATAACAGCCCTTAGTGGGCTGGTGGAAGTGCCACACAAGGCCCATGCGGCTGGGAGGAAAAGCCCAAAAGGAAAAAAGGTGGAAAAAGGCAAAAGGGACCAAATAAGGAAGGAGTCCTAATCCTACTAGGAGTGGAGGAGGAGGACTCCTCACTCCTGGTTCGGCCGACCTAAGGGCTGGCTCCTTGGGAGCCAAGCCTCCTCCTCCTCTCCTCCTATATATACTAGAGGGATTTAGGGTTTTGGCACTTGATTTTCAGCCACGTGTAACCCTACCCTCCAGTGCATAGTTTCTCCTCTAGATCGGATTTCTGCAGTGCTTAGGCGAAGCCCTGCCGGAATAGCTCCACCACCCTCGCCGGAGCGCCGTCACGCTGCCGGAGAACTCATCTTCCTCTCTGCTCCCTGTTGTTGGATCAAGAAGGCGGAGATCGTCATCAAGCTGTACGTGTGATGAACGCGGAGGTGCCGTCCCTTTGGTACTTGATCGGACAGATCGTGATTGGATCGCAGGACGCTCGGCGATTTGGATCGCGAAGACGTTCGACTACACCAACTGCGTTTCTTAACGCTTCCCGCTTAGCGATCTACAAGGGTACGTAGATCCACTCTCCCTCTTGTAGATGCTCATCACCATGGATAGATCTGCGTGTGCATAGGAAATTTTTTGTTTCCCATGTAACGTTCCCCAACAATTCCTTTGGAACCCGCGTAGGTCCTTGCCTCCTTGGCATAGAAAAGGAAACTTCCCTCCTCCATGCCTGTCGGCCCCCACATGGCCTCGGTCGTCATGGCTCACGTCATCGCAACCTCATGAGGTCACGTAGCTGCATAGAAACCTCTGTTCCTCGGGAGGCAGCCTGGGGAGGCCACCCCTCTGGAGGTCTTGGTGTTGTTCGGCTCGCAAGTCTGAGGCTCTTGCGAGGGTCTTGACTGGGGGGCGGGGGCTTGCCGTTAGATCATATCAGGCCGTCGAGGTGGGCCATTGCGCTGGACCGCTGGCAGGCAGATCTGGGTACCCCGGTCCCAGAACACCAATAAATAGCTTGGGATTGAAGAGCAAGGATGTGCACTGAAAGTAATCAAAAAGAGTGGTCAATGGTTGGTCCCTCTGTTGCGATTCAATGCCGGAGCATGGCCCGAGATCGATCCCATGAACTTGGGTCATTGCCTAGTAACATGGTCATTGATGCCATAGTCGCAAACCCAAATTGACCAGCGTTCGATGAAAAAATGAAGTTGTTGAAAAAGAAACCATCCCCACTATCCATGGTACCTTTTGGGTGAAGCATCAAACACATTGCGGGCGGTGGAGAAGCCGGCCGGTGAAGACCCCCATGCCTCTCCCCAACGTAGGCAGCATGCATATCAAAGTAGAGGCTGCTGTGGAGCGAGGTTATACGTCTCCAACGTATCTACAATTTTTTATTGTTCCGTGCCGATATATTATCATTCTAGGATACTTTTGGGCATTTATTTACCAATTTATAATATTTTTGAGCATTAACGTATTGACCCAATGCCAAGTTTTAGTTGCTATTTTCTGCATGTTTTTCACTTTTCAGGTTCACAGTACCAAACGAAGTCCAATTGCCACAAAAAAATTGATGATTTTTCTAGACCAAAAATAAGACGTGGAAACTTTAGAAGGAGACCGGTAGATGCACGAGGGCCCCACAAGCCAACAGGGCACCCTAAGGGCGCCCCGATGGCTTGTGGCCCCCTCGTGGCTTCTCCAACCTCATTCTCTAACTTATAAATTCTCATATATTCTAGAAACCCTAAAGGAAGTCTCGAAACACTTTTTACGCCTCTGCAAGTCTCTGTTTCGATGGGAGCCCATCTGGAGCTCCGTTCCAGCACCTTGTCGAAGGGGGGGGGGTCGATCACGGAGGGCCTCTTCATCAACCTTGCTTCCCTCATGATGATGTGTGAGTAGTTCACCACAGACCCACAGGTTCGTAGCTAGTACCTACATGGCAATCTGTCTCTCTTGATCTTCAATACAATGTTCATCGCATCTTTGCTTTGATCTATCAGATGTAATCCCTTTGTATGGTGCGTTTGTTGGGATCCGATGAATTGTGGGTTTCTGTTTAGATTATTCATGAAAAGTATTTGAGTCAAACCTGATTATTATGATTCTTATTTGCTTGATCATTATAGCTTTGTAATTCTCTCTGATCTATTCAGATAGTTAGGCCAACTAGATTGATATTTCTTCAGTGAGAGAGGTGAGTTGTAGTAGGTTCAACGTGGAGAGTTTCTATATCCCAATGACAGAAGGGGACAAGTTGCATCTTTGTGTTGTTGCTACTAAGGATAACACGATGGGGTTTATTCACATTGCTTGAGTTTACTTTGTCTACATCATGTCATCGTTCTCCATGCATTACTTTGTTTTACTTAATACTCTAGATGCATGCTAGATAACGGTCGATGAGTGGAGTAATAGTAATAGGTGCAGGTAGGAGTTGGCCTATTTGTTTATGGACATGATGCCTATATACACATGATCATTTCCATGAAAATCACATAACTATCCGCTTTTCTAACAGTTGCCCAACAGTAATTTGTTTACCCACCGTATGCTATTTTTATGAGAGATGCCACTAGAGAAAACTACGGCCTCCAGGTCTATTCACTTATATATATATTTACAAATGCTACTATTACTTTGCTGCCATTTATTTTATGTTGTTTTATTTTACAATAATCTACACAACTCACTTGCTTGCAAACAACGAGACCAAGGGGATTGACAACCCATCAGCGTTGGGTGCAAGTTGTTTGCTCTTCTGTGTGCAACCACTGAGGATGGATGATGATTGATATTCCTATTGTTTCAATAAAACTTGGTTTCATAACTGAGGGAAATACTTACGCATATTGTGCTGTGATTACCTGTTCCTCTTCACAGTGTCGTCGTTTTCTCACAATAGATGCCATGGGGTGGCTCATCAAAGGTGTTGGGGCCAAAGGACGCCGATGGGCTCCGGGTGCGAGATTGAGCACAAGAGGTGGTGACACGCGATGTACCCAGGTTTGGGGCCCTCCGAGGGAGGTAACACCCCTAGTCCTGCTTGGTTTCGTTGGATGGATGGATATGAATACAAGGGTGCTCCTGGAGCTGTGTCTAGAGGAGGAAGAAGGAGCAGCCGACTCGTCTTCCTCCGCTCTCAGAGGGGGTGCAAGGGTCTCGTGTGTATGTGCGTGTAATCTTTTGCCCGTGGATCCATCCCCGTTGCATGGGGGGCTCGGGGGGTTTTATAGGCCAACCCCTGGCTCTTATAATATGCTATAAGTACCAAAGTGGAGGGACCTGGCTCGCAGCCTCTCCGGCCGGCCAGAGGGTCCAACTGCTTGCATCGTCTCGTCGTGGGCGGGCCCTGCCGGCCGAGCGGTCCCATCTCCTGTTAGGGCCCGCCGGCAAGCACCGTGATTGGTCCTCCCCACCTGCCCCGGCATGGGCCGCCCTGAGGAGCGTCGCGTAGCGCCACCCGGCCGAAGTCTCCGGTACGGCCAGCGGCACTGTAGCCATGCCGAAACAGGTAATCGAGTGGCAGAGGCGTGCCGACACTATTCCCCTGCCCGGTCACGCTAACTAGGGTCAGCGGTCCGGACAGTTGAACTGTTGCCATGCGGGACGGTGCGTAAGCGACCACTGTAGCCACAGGGTCGCCCGTCCCGCCAGTCGCATCGCGTCATCGTACCCGCGGAGAGAGGGATGGGACAGGGCGTGTCCATCCCGAAGTCAACGAAGGATCCGGCTCATGGGTAGCCGGCTGCGTGACCAGCCTGTCGAGGCCTCAACTGGCTGCCTGACCAGCCGACCGAGGCACCAGCGGGAGCCGGCTCGCGTCGTGCGCCCTCCAGCCGGCTTCGCCCAACCGGCCACATGGTTCCTTTTTGAAGCGAAGAGGGGAGAACCCTACTGTACGAGGAAGTGGTAGCTGGCCATGTTGGCGTCCCTGGCATCCCATTCGCCAGAGACTTGCTGCACCACAAGGTCGGAGTCGCCGAAGCAAAGGATGCGCCTGATGACGATTTCCTTGGCGAGCCGGAGGCCATGGACGATGGCCTCGTATTCCGCCATGTTGTTGGAAGTGGCAAAGTGGATCTGGAGGGCATACTTGAGCTGATCACCTTTCGGGAAGGAGAGGACTATGCTAGCACCCAAGCCGGTCCTCATCTTTGAGCCATCGAAGTGCATTCACCAATGCGTGGAGTCTAGGGGACGCGGAACGAACTCCATCTCCGCCCAGTCGATGCGGAAATCCGCTAAAGCCTGTGACTTGATGGAGGTACGTGGCTCGTACCGGATCTCGTGATCGGTGAGGGTGATCACCCACTTAGTGATCTGGCCGGTGGAGTCCCGGCCGCTCATGATCTCGCCAAGCGGGGTCGTGCTCACCACGGTTATGGTATGCTCTTGGAAGTATTGCTTGACCTTCTTGGCGGCGAAGTATATGCCGTAACACATCTTTTGGCAGTGGGGGTAATTCTGCTTGGACTCGGAGAGGACCTCGCTGAGGTAGTAGACGAGTCGTTGGACCGGCAGGGAGTTGCCCTCCTCCGGCCGTTCGACCACTAGGACGACGTTGATGACGCGAGTGGTCGCAGCAATGTAGGCAAGCAGCGGTTCCTTCTCAACCGGCGCAGCCAGGATAGGCGCGCGGGTGAGAGCCTTGTTGAGGCCGTGGAAGGCCTCGTCCGCCTCGTCAGGCTAGTCAAAGATGCCCGGCTTATTGGTTTGACCCGGCTCGATTAGAGCCGTCTTGCGAAGGAGCCCGTAGAGGGGCAGAGCCTTCTCTCCCAGCCGGCTGATGAACCGGTTGAGCGAGGCAAGGTAGCCGATGAACTTCTGGACGTCACGGAGCCGGGTCGGCTTCGGCATGCATTCGATTGCGCGGCTCTTCTCGGGGTTAGCCTCAATGCCACGAGCGGACACAAAGAAACTCAAAATTTGACCGGCGGGAACGCCGAAGACACACTTCTCCGGGTTGATCTTGATCTTGTATTCGCGCATGCTCGTGAAAGTCTCCCGGAGATCGTCGAGGAGGATGAAGTGCTTCTTGGTTTTGACGACAATGTCGTCGATGTAGACGTGAACGTTCTTGCCTATCTGAGGCAGGAGGCACTTCTGCATGCACCGTTGGAAGGTGGCACTTGCATTCTTCAGGCCGAAGGACATGGTGATGTAGTAGTAGGCCCCGAAGGGCGTGATGAAGGAGGTCTTGAGCCGATCCTTCGGTTCCAGCTTGATTTGGTGGTAGCCGAAGTAGGTGTCCAGGAATGACAACAAGTCGCAGCCGGCCATGGAGTCGATGACTTGATCGATCCGCGGTAGGGCGAATGGGTCCTTGGGACATGGCTTGTTCAGGCTAGTGTAGTCGATCCACATGCGCCAGGTCTTGTTCTTCTTCAGCACCAGGACTGGGTTGGCCAGCCAGTCCGGGTGGAACACTTCCATGATTAATCCGGCTATGAGCAGCCGGGCAATCTCTTCTCCTATAGTGCACCGCTTCTCCTCGAAGAAGCGGTGTAGGGGTTGCTTGACCATCTTGGCGTCCGTCCGGACGTGTAGTTTGTGCTCGGCGAACTTCCCCGGATCACCCGGCATGTCCTTGGGGGACCACGCGAAGATGTCCCGATTCTCACGGAGGAAGTCGACGAGCTCGCCTTCCTATTTGCTGTCGAGGCAGGAGCCTATCGTGACGCACTGAGCCGGGTTGGCCGGATCGAGCGGGATTTGTTTGGTGTCCTTCGACGGATGGAAGGAGGCCTTTCCGATGGATTGTGAGGGAGGGGCCGGCTGGCTGCAAGGGCTACGAGCCGGTCGAGCTGCCACTTCTCCTCAGCGATTTCCAAGGCCTCGGCCAGCTGCCTGCCATCTCGAGCGCACTCGAGTGACATCTTGTAATCACCCTTGACGATGATGATTCCATTAGGGCCCGACATCTTGAGCTTAAGGTAGGCGTAATGTGGAACCACCATGAAACTGACAAGGGCCGGCCGGCCTAGCAGCGCGTGGTAGGGGCCCGCGAGGTCCACAACCTCGAACAGCACCGGCTCGCGGCAGAACTGGCCGGGTCCGCCGAAGAGGACATCGAGCGTGATTTTGCCGACAGGGGAGCAGGACTTCCTAGGAAGGATGCCGTGGAAATCCGTCCGGCTCGCCTGTAGGTCTTCCGTCTTCAGCCCCAGCTTGCGCATTGTATCGAGGTAGAGAATGTTGATGCTACTGACGCCATCTATCAGGACCCGCGTGAAGCGGCAAACCCGCTCCTTGGTGCCAATGGTGGGGTCGAGGACCAAGGCGTAGCTGCCAGGATTCGACATCAACGTAGGATGGTCGGCCTGGCTCCACATGATCGGCTTCTCTGACCAGTGCATGAACTAGGGAGTTGCCGGCATGGTGGCGTTCACCTCACGGCGGAGCCAACGCTCTGCATGCTTGCCCGTCTCTTCGCTAGTGAAGATGACATAGCAACCGTCCTGGTTGGGGTATTGGTCGATTAGACGACCATCGTTTGGGGCCGTTGTCGGCGCCAGGACGGCAGCGGGAGCCGGGGCTGGCGCACGAGCTGGCGGCGCGGGAGGAGCCGGAAGGCCATCCCCCCGGGCCAATCGCTGTGAGAAGCTGCACTGCCGGAGCGTGTACGTGGAGGGCTTGGCCCCCGAGTGGTTCTTGCATGGAAGATCGAGCATTTGCTCGAAGGTGAGCTTCGGCTGCCAGGCAGCCTTGCCGGTGCGCTGGCGCTGGCCGGAAGGCTAGGCAGCCGGCTCTTGATCCTCGACGGTATTGACCTGCCGGCTACCGTAGCGGGGATCCGGCTGGTTGTTCTTGCGCTTGTTATTCTGTGGCGGCCGGTTGTCGGCAGCCGGCCGGGTTGTAGTCGGTGTTGTCGCTGCCTTGGCCTGCGGGGTCGTTTTGACCCGGATGGCCGAGTCGGCTGTGGCGTATTTGTCCGCCTTGGTCATGAGCTCGTCCAACGTGGGCGGCTCGGAGCACAGGAGCTTGTGCTTGAGAGGGGTGCCGTCCCGGCAGCCCTCGATGAAATACTGCACGGCCTATACCTCGCGCACTCCCTCGCAAGAGTTGCGGAGCTCGGTCCATCGAGTGAGTAGTCACGGAGGGATTTGTCCGGCCCCTGAACGCACGTGGCGAGTTCACGGGGCCGGCCGGGCCGTTTGTAGGTGCCCGTGAAGTTGCGGACGAAGACTTCCTCGAAGTCCATCCAGGTATTGATGCTGCCGGCCACCAGGCTGTTGAGCCAGGTGCGGGCTGAGCCGATGAGCATGAGGGGGACGTAGCGCACAGCCATGCGCTTATTCCCCCTGGCGATGCCCATCGCGGTGGTGTAGTCGATCAGCCGGTCCTCGGGTTTGGCAGCCCCGTTGTACTTCGGGGTGTCCCTAGGGAGCGTGAAGCCGGTTGGGAAAGGCTCGATGTAGATCCGAGGGCCAAAGTAGGCCGGACCGATCGAGCCCTCCTCCTCGAGGAGGGTAGACTGCGTGAGCCGGTCGATGCGGTTGCGGGCGTCATCCTTGCTGCGAGGGACACACGATCCGAGCCAAGCCGAGAGCTCGGGACGGATTGTGGGTGGCTTCGACTGTCGCAACTTGTGTCGCGGAGGCAGCATATGCGCCTTGCTGCGTCGGTTGCCAAATGCCGGTGCTTCATGGTGGCTGCCGCTGCGAGGCGGCTCGTTGGTGCGCCGGCTGCTGATAGCCGTCTGCTCACTCCCCGGCGTCTGAGAGGGCCGGGGTTTGTTTGCTTCGACCCGACGGCCAGAGACGCGAGGGGAATAGGAATACTGGGCCGCCTGGCGGCCGGCAGTCCCCGTGTCCTCACACTCAGGTCAGGGGCCTTCGATGGCGGCGCCGCCTGGCGCGAGCAGATGCTGTTGTGCGTCAGCAGCATCGATGAGCTCTTTGATGTGGCGCTCATGAGCGGCACGCTCTTCGCCCTCCAAGGTGGACAACTCCTCGTAGGCCACCTTGAGGGCCCACAGGTTGGCTGCGGGAGTGTCGTAGACAGGCATCTTGCCGCCGAGGATCTGGACGACAACGCAGCCACGGTGGTGCACGGCCCCACGCCGGCTGGGCTCGGCGCCAGCCGGGGTGAGACCGTAAGCGGAGGCGTACTCCCGCTGCACCGCCTCCATGTGGCACCGCATGGTAGCGAGGGCGGTGGCATCCTCGAAAAGGATGCGGCGGGCCGCCTCAAGATCGGCTGCGGCTGTGTCGGGGTCTACCGCGGGGGCGATCGGGGTGCTTAAGCCCCGGAGGGCCGCACCGAGTGGGTCGGACGTGCCAACGCGGGCGGCAGCAGCGGTAGCCGCTACCCGAGCCCGTCCGGATGCGGTGGAGGAGGTGATGACCATTACCCCCATACGATCGCGGGACCCGCTGGGTCGAGTCGCAGCGAGTACGTCCACTGTTGTGGGCAGAGCGGCGCAGACGAGTACCCCCGTGGGGTATTCATCTGCGACCGGAGCCTCGACGAGGCTAAGCCTGCCGAAGCGCTCGGTGAGCGTGTCGATGTCAGTTGCTAGGTCGGCGGAGCTGCCCGCAGGGTGTGCCAAGGAAAGCCCCACGAACTCCCCATGGTTTCACCGGGTCGAGCAGCGATGGCGGGGGATAGAGAGAGGTCCTGCCCGGAGCTTGAATCCGAACGGCGCCGTGTATGGCCCCACGGTGGGCGCCAACTGTCGTCGCTTTCTCACAACAGATGCCATGGGGTGGCTTATCAAAGGTGTTGGGGCCAAAGGATGCCGATGGGCTCCAGGTGCGAGATTGGGCACAAGAGGTGGTGACACGCGATGTATCCAAGTTCGGGGCCCTTCGAGGGAGGTAACACCCCTAGTCCTACTTGGTTTCGTTGGATGGATGGATATGAATACAAGGGTGCTCCTGGAGCTGTGTCTAGAGGAGGAAGAAGGAGCAGTCGGCTCGTCTTCCTTCGCTCTCAGAGGGGATCCAAGGGTCTCGTGTGTATGTGTGTGTAATCTTTCGCCCATGGATCCGTCCCCGTTGCATGGGGGGCTCGGGGGGTTTTATAGGCCAACGCCCCGGCTCTTACAATATGCTATAAGTACCAAAGTGGAGGGACCCGGCTGGCAGCCTCTCCGGCCGGCCAGAGGGTCCCACTGCTTGCGCCGTCTCGTCGTGGGCGGGGCCCTCCGGCCGAGCGGTCCCACCTCCCGTTAGGGCCCGCCGACAGGCACCGTGATTGGTCCTCGCCCACCTCCCCCGGCACGGGCCGCCCTGAGGAGCGTCGCGTAGCGCTAGCCGGCCAAAGTCTTCGGTACGGCCGGTGGCACTGTAGCCACGCTGGGACAGGCAATCGAGTGGCAGAGGCATGTCGGCACTATTCCCCCGCCCGGTCGCGCTCACCAGGGTCAGCGGTCCGGACGGTTGAACTGTTGCCATGCCGGACGGTGCGTAAGCGACCATTGTAGCCATAGGGTCGCCCGTTCCGCCAGTCACGTCGCGTCGTCGTACCGGCGGACAGAGGGATGGGACAGGGCATGTCCGTCTCGAAGTCAACGGAGGATCCGGCTCGTGGGCAGCCGGCCGAGGCCTCAACCGGGTGCCTGACCAGCCGGCCGAGGCGCCAGCGGGAGCCGGCTCGTGTCGTGCGCCCTCTAGCCGGCTTCACCCAGCTGGCCACATGGTTCCTTTTTGAAGCGAAGAGGGGAGAACCCCGTTGCCTTGGCCTACCTTGGGGTATAAACCCCGTCACATAGAAAACCCAACGTAGGTCACACGTATCATGAGGCCAGTGGCCTTGGATCTAGGCAGGCAGCGGTGGAGTCGATGCGGTGGTGTGCCATGGAGGTCCTATGACGGAGGCAAAAATAAATCACCAATGTCGTCAGGAGCAGGCATCAGATGAGCATGGAGGTGAGGGAAGTGTGTGGATGTAGGTGACAGCCTGGGAAACATCCGTGCGACCTGAAGTAGGAGGAGGCGGCTATCGTAGCATGGCCATAAGTGTAGACTGTGGAGGTGGGATAGGAAGAATGGGTGTTGAGCCACCGACGGGGGGGGGGAGGGGGGGCAAGGGGAGAACAAGAGAGGGCGGCGCGGGCATCCACGCAGTCTTCATGCCAACGCAAACCCAACCCAAAATTGGGTCGACAATGGGTCACGGGAAGACGAAAAACGAACGTTTGTTTGTTCGCCTCGGCGCGCTGGGCCGTAATTTTTGTCTGTTTCAACACAAATGGATACACACAAATGATAATTGTGTTCTGCGTTAGGTTTTCCATGAAGAGGAGCGGGTGATGTAGCACAATATAGATAAGTATTTCCCTCATTAAGAACCAATGTCCTTTGAACCAATAGGAATAGCACGTAACCCCCGTCTTCCGCGACTAAACACAAAGAAGCAAACACTTGCACCCAACACGGGCAAGAGGGTTGTCAATCCCCTTGGACTCGTTACTTGCAAGAAAATGAAGTGTGTAGATGATAATTCATAATTATAAATTGCAAAATAAATAGAAAACAAATAAATGGCAGTAAGGTAATGAATGATTTTGTAAATAATTAGTGGATAGACCCGGGGTCATAGGTTTCCCTAGTGGCATCTCTCATGTAGTAGGCATACGAAGGGTAAAAAAATTACTGTTTGGCAATTGCTAGAAAAGCGCATAGTTATGCAATGTTTGTTCATGGCCATGATCATTATATATAAGCATCATGTCTGTAAGCAAGTAGACCAACTCTTGTCTGCATGTACTACTATTACTCCACCCATCAACCTCTATCCAGCATTGATACGTCCATTTTGCATCATGAATTCTTAGTACTATTTACTTTATTTTGTACATTACTCCACATTATTATACAATTCTTATGTCTTTTCTCTCTGAATATGCAAGGTACACCACAAGGAAGGAAATATCTAGAAACTGGAATTCTAGATTGGAAAACCGAGAAAAAGGCAGAAAAATCACCAGACTCAGAATGACCTGAAACTTCACGGAGAATATTTTTAGAATATTTAAGAATTTCTGGAGCTAACATATGCCGAAGGGGGGCTGCCGGCAGGGCACAAGCCAACAGGATGCCCCCTAGGGGCGTGCCCTGATGGCTTGTGGGCCCCCTGCTAGCCCTTCGACGCCCCTCTTCTCCTATATGGTGTGTTTTACCCTAGAAAAAATCATGAGAAACCTTTCGGGACAAAGTGCTGCCATCTCGAGGTGAAAACCAGGGCAGAGGCCATTTTGCACACTGGCAGTCAGATTCTGCCGGGGAAATTCCTCTCCGGGAGGGGCAGATTGAAGCCATCGTCATCACCAATGCTTCCTCCTTCGTGGGAGGACCAATCTTCATCAACATCTTCACCAGCACCATCCCATATCCTACCCTACTTCATCTCTTGTATTTAATCTTTGTCACAAAACCTCAAATTGGTACATGTGGGTTTCTAGTTGTGTTGATTACATCTCATAGTTGATGCTCATTGGATTACTTGGTGGAGGAGATTGTGTTTAGATCCTTAATTGCCAATATTACACCTCTAATCTTGAACATGTTGATGATGTGTGAGTAGTTACTATTGTTCCAGCGACATGGGAGAAGTCTTGTTATAAGTAATGTTTTGAAGTTGGCATGTGTTCATGTAACACTCCAAAATTTTTGATTTGGTTTTTATCAAAATTCTCTATTTGATTTGAAGGAGGCTATTTGAATTTTTCCAAAAGACTCTCTTTCTAAAAACTTATGATGACAAATATTCTATGAAACCTTTTCAATCTTGGGATTCTGGTCTTGAGGATTTTTCAACATGTGTTGGTTCAACACAAATACTCTTGGCATATTTTGTTATTTCTTTTATTAAAAAGATTCCTATGAAAATTGGATTTTTCCTTCCCTATTCCAAAAACATTCCCATGCTTCTCTCATGCCATGCCCCCCCCATTTCAATTTTGTTCCCAAAAGCTTCTCCTTGCTTTGGGTCATGCCAAGCATGCTATTCTAGCAAGGTTCAACCTATCTTCATTTCTTTTCTAGATATTCTAGCCTCAAACCTTTTTCTGTAATTTATTTTGGACCCCTCAAGTTTACAAAGGAAGTACCAGATTACTTTGAGCTTTGGTTCCAAATAAATTACCCTAGCTACTCCTTGATACCCTCAACCTAGATCCATCAAGAGCTACTGGTAGACAGTTCAAATATTTAAAATTTTGTTTACTGTAAGTTTGGACCAGATTTTCCATTTTTGATGCAATTCATTCTTTTGTCTTTCCATAAATTCTGAGAAAATTCAGGTAGTCTCTGGATGCTTCAAGAGGCCACCCCTCAAATTTTCAGCTCAAGGAAAATTCCCTAGATATGTCTAGCATTTCATCGAACAATTGTCAAGTACTATTGCTATCGAGATTCAGTAAGTTCAGTGTTAAGCTTCACACTCCAGTGTCGATTTCTTTAGAGCCAGAGTCCTGTTCGTTAGTACCATCGTCAATCTCACCAGTAGCTGTTGTGGCGCCTTGCTCCCTTGTTCCTTCTCCTTATCCAGGCGCCGCACGTTTTCTTGTCTCCTTCCTGGCATCGACGGTGAGCTGGCCAGGGTGCTTTGCTCCCGTGAGCAGCAGCAGCGATGCCCGCTGCGACCACCACAGAGACTCGGCAAGGAAACGGCGCCGTCTAGCACTGCCCAAGCCACCTGAGGCCACCGCATGGTCGTCCTATCCTCCGTGAGCACTGCTGAGCCATTGTCGTGGTCTGAAACCAATGAGCACAAGCTGTGTCGCTGGTGTGTGCCCGTGAGGCAGTCTAGTCCAAGCCATGGTGATGATCAATCGTTGATCAATCTTAAGCTAAAAATGGAACCGGCAGACCAATCCGCAGATGCCAAGCCTTCTGAACCTCCTGTACGATCACCACACCGCCGCAATTTCTCGCCGAAATCATTCTATCTTCGGCACCACTCCATGCCTTCCTTTAAATAGGAGGCCCCGAGCCACACATCGACCTAGAGCCCCTCCACCTCTCCTCAGAACCCCGCCGCACTCATGAGAGGGCCTCGGGAGGGTCTTCTTCCTCGCCTCCGGCCGCCCCGATCCGCTTCGGGCTCTGGCAAAATTATTCCTGGTGAGTGCGTCTCCGCAGCCCAGCTTTGGTCAGAAACCTCCTTGTACTCCACCTCTTCTAACTCGAGCGTCAATTTGGCGTCTGCAGCTCTGTCCGACGAGATCCATCATCGCCCGAAGCTGTCGTCCACCGGAAAGGAAGTGGCCATAGCTTTGGTGCTCTTTGACGCCCCCTTCCACCTCTCATCGACGCAGAATTCTCCCATGAGTGCAGCCATCCCCTTTCCCTCCTCTAGATCGCCATTGATTGTCGGCGGCGTTTACCGCAAGTTTCTGGTGCCGGCAAGCCCGATTTAAACCTGATGTGGGGGTCCCCCTCGTTAGCCTCTATTTTTCTTTTTTGAATCATTTTCTGTTGGTGCCTTCGTGCTAGATGCGTTTTCTCCTCTGGAATACGTATTCCAAACCAAAGCGTTTTCTATTTATTCAATCTACCCCCTGGATAGTTTTTGTTTCATCATAGACTTGTTCCTGTGTTTAGTTCCTTTATAACTTTGAATTTTTTTTGATTTGATTCTTCTTCTGTCATTCTTAATTTTCTACCTAGTTTTCATTAATATTTATTTGAAAAATATTTAGAACAATTTTTATGCACGCCGATATTTATGTTAGAATTGGATATTTTATGTGACATAGATACCGAAGGAGGTGACGGTGCCGTCAATTTCGCCGAGCTAGACTCCGACTACTCTAAACCAGGCAAGCATGTTTGAACCTTTGATATGATGAGTGTTTTCATGTTTGCTTGAGTAGTTGTTCTCATGGCATGTTTATATAAGCATTGGTTGAATGTTATATTTCATGCATGGTAAGTTGCAAGTGTGCTACAAACTTGATGTGATCAGGAAATGCTGAAACAACCTAGTCATGTGGGAGCATGATAGGTTGTAGGCTGGTATTGTTGGACCATGCCGGTTCTATAACAAACTGTTTAACTCCAGTGTTGACATAGATAGAGTCTTATCCCCATTCTCCTTCTTTTCGTACTGCCACATGTTTTCTGCAAAGAATACGGTTTAGTAAGTTGCAAACCTCTTGCCATGTACACACCAAATAGAGGGGCCGGGATGAGGGTTCCATGACCCTGGATTAAAGCCCGTCATCCGGTCAGGGGGCATGGGTGTTTCCGGTTGGGACCGAGAGGCAGGCACCCCTTAGAGCACGTGATATAAATTTGATCCCATGCTATTCGAGGTATTGGCCTCCCCGCCTTAAAGTTTTTCTTGAACGTTGCCTAGGGTGATACCTGGCATCGGGAGGTGGAATGGGTGTGTACTGGTTAGGTGTGTTTTCTTCTAAAATACCGTAGACAGAACTAGTCCTTTGTGACTACTGAAATCCGTTGGATGTGGGTAAAGAGTACAACCTCTGCAGAGTCAAAACTATTCGAGTAGTCGTGTCCACGGTCAAGGACATTCGTTGACAGGTCAAGTGTCGGTCTGAGTGTCAGTCTCTGGAGAACTAATATGTTAAATAACAGAAGAAAACTTGACTGAATATTATTCCTGTGGATGGACTAACATGTTTACTATTATGTACCGAGTATTCCTTGGGATGGTGCTACCTCCCGGATTACTCGTATTTTAATGTTGAGATATAAGCCCTTGATGTGATGTCGCTCAGACGTCCGACTGTGGCATTCCTGTTAATTACTTTTGGTATAAGCCCTTTATGTGATGTCGCTCAGACGTCCGACTGTGGCATTCTGTTATTTACTTTTGATATAAGCCCTTTGTGTGATGTCGCTCAGATGTGTGACTATGGCATTCCTGTTATTTACTTTGGATATAACTCCTTTATGTGATGTCGCTCAAACGTCCGACTGTGGCATTCTTTTTGTTTACTTTCATTATAAGCCCTTTATGAGATGTCGCACCAGACGTCCGACTGTGGCACGTACTGTTATTTATTTTTCAGTATAAGCCCTTTATGTGGTGTCGCCCCGACGCCAGACTGCGGCATGTCAATTTATTTTTACCTTTCGAGGTGTCGCTTCAGACACCCTATCGGCCTTCCTATATTTTATCGAAATTTTGGGAGGATTACCGCCCGACTTCCTTTTTTCTTACCTTGCAGTGCAAATTTATTACTTGAGTGGGCATTACTAATTTCTACTCATGTGCATCGTGATTGCATTTGTTATATCTTATGTCCAAATTGTCTTGCGAGTACATTCAAAGTACTCACCTGGCTTGTTGATTTGGCCAAATGTTGATGAAGGCGATCTTATGGATGAAGAGTACGATAGCGATTCTGATGCCTAGAGGAGTCCCAGTGAGTCCCTTGCGATCCTGGAGTTGGTCGCTAGTATTATATTCGCTTTCGCCACCCAAATAAATCATCGAGCTTCACTCTGATGCTTGATGTGTTGTAAGATATAAGAGTCTTGTCACCCACTCCACTATGAAATATCCACCAGCCCTTTTTATTGTGAGTTAGTAGTTATGCCACCATATCCATTGTGACATATCCGCCTTTATGTATAATATGGGCGTGCTTGTAATAAATTGTTGAGCAACCTCAGCTCAACCTTGTATAATATTTAGCACTACTGGATTTCTGTATCAAGGATTTGTCTACCAGTAAGAAGGATTTTCTGTACTGGTCTGACTAAAGGGGCAATTTTTCAATAAACGTTTTTATTGAAAAACCGGTCCTCACAGTTTGATATTTTATGCTATGTATGCTGTCACTTCTCTTAGTGGTGTCAGGTGAATGTCGACTACATGACACTTCACCATGCTATGGTCCTAAGGGAATTCATTGTGGAGTAAAAAGTAGATGATGGGTTGCGAGAATGACAAAATCTTAAACCCCAGTTTATGTGTTGCTTCATAAGGGGCTGATTTGGATCCACATGTTTCATGTTATGGTTAGATTTATCTTAATTCTTCTTTCATAGTTGCGGATGCTTGCGAGAGGGGTTAATCATAAGTAGGTTGTTAGTTCAAGTAATAATAGCACCTTAGCACCGGTCCACCCACATATCAAATCATCAAAGTAGCGATAGCGAATGAACTCAACATGATGAACATGACTAGACAGAAATTCCGATGTGTCCTTGGGAGCACTTGCTTAATATAAGAGTACTTTTAGGCCTGTCCTTTGCTACAAAAAGGATTGGGATACCTTTCTGCACCTTTGTTACTATTGTCACTTGTTACTTGTTATGAATTAACTTGCGCAGAAACTATCTACTAGTATTACTCATAGCACTTGTAGAGAATACCTTGCTGAAAATTGCTTATCATTTCCTACTTCTCCTCCTTGGGTTCAACACTCTTACTTAACGAAAGGACTAAGATTGATCCCCTATACTTGTGGGTCATCAAGACTCTTTTCTGACACCGTTGATGGGGAATGAAGCGCCATTGGTAAGTGGAAATTGGTAAGGAAACATTTTCTATGCGTGCTGAAATTTACTGTTGCTTGTCAGTATGAACGGTCACCCTTTGAGTGCCTTGTTTGGGACACCTTCGCCCCGAACGGAAGATGTGGAAATTGTTCCTCAACCTACTGAACCTACTGAAAATATTTATTATGGTATTCCTTTGGGTATGCTTGAAAAACTATTATCTAATCCTTATGACGGTATGACTCATCCTGATTTTCATTTGATATTCGTCGATGAGGTTTGTGGATAATTTTAGCTTGCAAGTTTGTCTAGGGACAAAGTTAAGAAGAAAGTTTCCCTTTATCTTTAGAGGTAAAAGCATTATTGTGGTATAGGCTATTGGATAATATTGAATCCTGGAACTGGAATCGCTTGAAGTTGGAATTTCATCAGAAGTTTTATCCAATGCATCTAGTTCACTATGATGGGAACTATATATATAATCTCTGGCCTCGTAAAGGAGAAAGCATTGCTAAAGCTTGGGAGAGGCTTAAATCTATGATACACACCTGCCCCAACCATGAGTTCTCATGAGAAATGATTATACAAAATATTTATGCTCGGCTTTCTCATGATGATCGATTATTATTGGACTCTTCTTCTTCGGGCTCATATATGAACGAAGCTATTGAATTCAGATGGGATCTTCTGGAAAGAATTAAACTCAACTCTGAAGATTGGGAACTTGGCGAAGGTAAAGAGTGAGGTATAAAACTTAATTTTTATTGTGTTAAATCTTTTATGGAAACTAATACCTGCTATGAGTTTAGCAATAAATATGGTCTTGACTCTAAAATAGTAGCTACTTTCTGTGAATCGTTTGCTACTCATGTTGATATTCCCAAAGAGAAGTGGTTGAAATTTCATCCTCCCATTGAATCGCCATTATAGCAACCAATTAATTGAGAAGGAAGAAATAATTGTTAGTCATGCTGATCCAATTGTTCCCGCTGCTTACATTGAGAAACCTTCTTTTCCTAATTAGAATTAGGGAACATGCTAAGACTACAATTGTGGTTATAAAAGTCATGTTAGGACACCTATGCCTTATGAACAAATAAATATTGAACCTAATGTTGCCATGGTCAAAGATATTTCAGATAATAACGTTGAGGGTCAGGTTCTTTATTTTTGTGGGGAAGCTGCTAGGATTGTGAAACCTGCGACAAACAAACAGGATAAGTTAGACAAAAATAAACCAGTGGTTGGCATGCCTGTTGTTTCAGTTAAAATTGGATAACACTGTTATCATGGTTTGTGTGACCTCGATGTTAATGTCAATGATATACCTTTTACCTTATATCAAGAAATTATGAACGACATAACACCTTCTACTATGGAAGATATTGATGTTACTATTAAACTTGCAAATTGAGACACTATTTCACCACTTGGGATCGTTAGAGATGTTGAGGTTCTGTGTGGGAAGGTTAAGTACCCCGCTGATTTCATAGTACTTGGTTCAGAACAACATAACTTTTGTCCTATTATATTTGGTAGACCTTTCTTAAGCACTGTAATGCAGAAATCAATTGTGTTACTCATAGGGTTAGAGTAAGCTTTGGTGATGTGTCTCATGAATTTAATTTCTACAAGTTCACTAATCAATCACATGAGGAGTTACCTAGTAAAGGTGAAATTATTGTTCTTGCTTCTATTGTCGTACCTCCTACTGATCATCTAGAACAATATTTTCTAGACCATGAGAATGATATGCAAATAAATGAAAGGAATGAAATAGATAATATACTCCTTAAAAACACCTATTTTAAGCACAACTTGCCAGTTGATATCTTAGGGGATCCTCCTCCACCCAAAGGAGATCCCATGTTTGAACTAAAAACTTTACATGATACTTTGAAATATTCTTATCTTGATGAAAAGAAGATATATCATGTTATTATCAGTGCTAACCTTTTAGAGCATGAAGAAGGTCGATTACTTAAAACTCTGAGGAAGCACAGGGCTGCTATTGGATGTCCTCTCGACGATTTGAAGGGCATAAGCCCCACTCTATGACAGCACAAGATTAATATGGAACCAGATTCTAAAACTATTGTTGATCATCAACGCCGCTTAAATCACAAAATGAAAGAAGTGGTAAGAACTGAAATACTAAATCTTCTGGAGGTAGGTATAATCTATCATATTGTTGATAGTAGGTGGGTAAGTCTTGTTCATTGTATCCCTAAGGAAAAGGAGGTATTACGGTTGTTCCTAGTGATAAAAATGAGCTTATTCCACAAAGAATCATAAATGGATATAGGATGGTAATTGATTTCAAGAAATTAAATAAAGCTACTAAAAAGATCATTACCCCTTGCCTTTTATTGACCAAATGTTAGAAATATTATCTAAGCACACAGACTTTTTCTTTCTTGATGGATATTCTGGATTCTCTCAAATACCTGTGTCAAAAGAAGATCAAGAGAAAACTACCTTTACATGTCCTTTTGGAACTTATGCTTATAGACATATGCCTTTTGGTTTATACAATACACCAGCTACATTTCAAATATGTATGACTACTATGTTCTCTGATTTTTGTGAAAAGAATGTTGAGGTTTTCATGGATGATTTTTCCTTTTATGGGACTTCTTTTAATGATTGCTTGAGTAACCTCGATCGATTTTTGCAGAGACGTTAAGAAACTAGTCTTGCATTGAACTAGGAGGAGTGCCACTTTATAGTAAATGAAGGTATAGTGCTTGGGCAAAAAAAATCTGAACGAGGCATTGAGGTGGACAAGGCCAAAGTTGATGCAATAGAGAAAATGTCACCCCCGAAATATATCAAAGGTATAATAAGTTTCCTTGGTCATGCTGGTTTTTATAGGCGTTTCATTAAAGATTTCTCAAAGATTTCTAGAACGTTAACTAATCTTCTTCAAAAAAATGTTCCTTTTGTTTTTGATGATGATTGTGTAGAAGCTTTTGAAATACTTAAGAAGGCTTAACTTATGCACATATTGTTCAACCACCTGATTGGAACTTACCAGTTGAAATTATGTGTGATGCCAATGATTATGTTGTTGGCGTTGTTCTAGGGCAAAGAGTAGACAAAAAATTGAATGTTATTCATTATGCCAGTAAAACTCTAGACTCTACTCAAAGGAATTATGCTACCACTAAGAAGGAATTTTTAGAAGTTATTTTTTCTTGTGATAAGTTTAGACCTTACATTTTTGATTCCAATGTAACTATTCACATCGATCATACTGCTATTAAATACCTTATGGAAAATAAAGATGCTAAACATAGACTCATTAGGTGGGTACTTTTACTTCAATAGTTTGATTTGCATATCATTTATAGAAAAGGAGCTAAAAACCATGTAGCAGATAAGATGTCTAGGATGGAAAATGTTCTTGATGACCCACTTCCTATCAATGATTGTTTTCCTAATGAGCAACTTGCTGCTATAAATACTTCACGCAGTTCTCCGTGGTATGCTGATTATTCTAATTATATTTTTGCTAAGTACATTCCACCTAGCTTCACCTATCAACAAAAGAAAAAATTCTTCTATGATTTACGACATTACTTTTTAGATGATCCACATCTTTACAAAGAAGGAGTAGACGATATTCTTAGACGGTGTATACTTGAGCATGAACAGGAACAAATTCTTCGGAAGTGTCATTCTGAAGCTTACGGGGGACACCATGTCGATGACAGAACTACACACAAGGCATTACAATCTGGTTTCTATTTGTCTACTCTTTTCAAAGATGCTCGTAAGTACGTCCTTTCATGCAATGAATGCCAGAGAGTTGGTAACATCGGTAAGCGTCAGGAAATGCCTATGAATTATTCACTTGCTATTGAACCATTCGATGTTTGGGGTTTTGCCTTTGTGGGACCTTTTCCTTCCTCAAATGGGTATACTCATATTTTAGTTTTTGTTGATTACATTACTAAGTGGATAGAGGCTATTCCAACTAGTAATGTTGATCATAACACCTCTATTGAAATGCTTAAAGACATCATTTTCCCAAGGTTTGGAGTCCCAAGCACTTAATGACTGATGGTGATTCACATTTTATTCATGGTGCTTTCCGTAAACTTCTAGCTAAATATGATGTTAACCATAGGATTGCATATCCCTATCATCCTTAGTCTAGTGGTCAAGTTGAATTGACTAATTGAGAAATAAAATTAATCTTGCAAAAGACTTTTAATAGATCTAGGAAGAATTGGTCTAAGAAACTAGATGATGCACTATGGGATTATAGAACTGCTTATAAGAATCCTATGTGTATGTCTCCATAAAAAATGTTTTATGGGAAGGATTTTCATTTACCTCTTGAGTTAGAACACAAATCTTATTGCACAATTAAAGAACTTAACTATGATTTTAAACTTGGTGGTGAGAAGAGATTATTTGACATTAGCTCACTTGATGAATGGAGAACGCAAGCTTATCAAAATACCAAGTTGTTTAAAGAAAAGGTTAAAAGATGGTATGACAAGCGAATTCAAAAATAAGAATTCCATGTAGGAGACTTAGTACTTTTGTACAACTCTCGTTTCAGATTTTTTGCAGGAAAACTCCTCTCCAAATGGGAAGGCCCATACGTTCTTGAGGAGGTTTATCGCTCCGGTGCTATAAAAAACAATAACTTCAAAGCCAAGAACCCGAGAGTGGTGAATGGGCAAAGAATTAAGCATTATATTTCAGGTGCACCCATTAATGAAGAAACAAATGTGATTCAAGTTATTACACCGGAAGAACACATCAAGCAGGTCTTCTGGAACACTCCAGAAACCTGAAAAGGAGTAGGTATGTGGTGCATAAGTAAACGGATGCTACTTCTTGAGCTTGCGTTGGTTTTTCCCTTGAAGAGGAAAGGATGATGCAGCAAAGTAGAGATAAGTATTTCCCTTAGTTTGACAACCAAGGTATCAATCCAGTAGGAGTATCAAGATGAGTCACCAAGGCACCTGCGCAAAAACAAGCAAACTTGCACCCAACGCGATAAAGGGGTTGTCAATCCCTTTACGATTACTTGCAAGGTGAGATCTGATAGTGATAATAGGTAAATATAAATAAATAAATAAAAGTGCAGCAAGGTATTTTTGGTATTTTTGTATGTAGATCTGAATATATAATGTGTAAAATAGACCCGAGGGGCCATAGTGTTCACTAGAGGCTTCTCTCATGATAGCAAGTATTACGGTGGGTGAACGAATTACTGTCGAGCAATTGATAGAATCACGTAAAGTCATGACGATATCTAAGGCAATGATCATACATATAGGCATAACGTCCGAGACAAGTAGACCGATACTTTCTTCATCTACTACTATTACTCCACACATCGACCGCTATCCAGCATGCATCTAGTGTATTAATTTCATAACAAACATAGTAACGCCTTAAGCAAGATGACATGATGTAGAGGGATAAATTCATGCAATATGATATAAACCTCATCTTTTTACCCTCGATGGCAACAAAACGATGCGTGCCTCGCTACCCCTTCTGTCACTGGGTGAGGACACCGCACGATATGAACCCAAAACCAAGCACTTCTCCCATTGCAAGAATTATAGATCAAGTTGGCCGAACGAAACCCATAACTCGAAGAGACTTACAAGGATAAAAAATCATGCATATAAGAAATCAGAGGAGACTCAAATAATATTCATAGATAATCTGGTCATAAATCCACAATTCATCGGATCTCGACAAACACACTGCAAAAGAAAGTTACATCAGATAGATCTCCATGAAGATCATGGAGAACTTTGTATTGAAGATCCAAGAGAGAGAAGAATCCATCTAGCTACTAGCTATGGACCCGAAGGTCTGTGGTGAACTACACACACATCATCGGAGAGGCAATGGTGTTGATGAAGAAGCCCTCCGTGTCTGAATCCCCCTCCGGTAGGGCACCAGAACGGTCCCCAGATGGGATCTCGTGGAAACAGAAGCTTGCGGCGGCAGAAAAGTATTTTTGTGGCTCTCTCTGTGGTTTGGGGATTTTAGGGAATTTATAGGCGAAAGAGGTAGGGTAAAGGAGGCACGGGGGGCCCACAAGCCTGCTAGGTGCCCACCCACCCCCCTAGGGCGCGCCTAGGGGGCTCGTGGCCTCCTCCGTGGCCCTCTGCCTTGGTTCTCAAGTCTTATGGATCCCTTTGGTTCTGGAAAAAAAATCCTCGCGAAGGTTTTATTCCATTTCGACTCCGTTTAATATTCTTATCTGAAAAAGGTCAAAAACACGGAAAAAACAGAAACTGGTACTAGGCACTGAGTTAATAAGTTAGTCCCAAAAATGATATAAAATAGCATATAAAACATCCCAAGTTGATAATATAATAGCATGGAACAATCGAAAATTATAGATACGTTGGAGACGTATCAAGCATCCCCAAGTTTTACTCCTGCTCGTCCTCTAGTAGGGAAGTGATAAAGACCGAATTTTTGATGTGGAATGCTACCTAACATATTTGTTCTTTGTAACTTCTTTATTGTGGCATGAATGTTCAGATCCATAAGATTCAAAACAATAGTTTAATATTGACATGAAAACAATAATACTTCAAGCATACTAGCAAAGTAATCATGAACTTTTGAAATAACAAGGCCAAAGAAAGTTATCCCTACAAAATCATATAGTCTAGCTATGCTCCATCATCCCCGCATAACGAATTTAAATCATGCACAACCCCGGTATTGGCCAAGTAATTTTTTTCGCACTCTTACTTTCTCAAACTTTTTCAACTCTCACGCAATTCTTGAGCGTGAGCCATGGATATAGCACTATAGGTGGAATAGAGTGTGGTGGAGGTTGTGAGGCAAAAAGGAGGAGATGGTCACATCGATTCGGCGTATCAATGGGCTATGGAGATGCCCATCAATAGATATCAATGTGAATGAGTAGGGATTGCCATGCAACAGATGCACTAGAGCTATAAGTGTATGAAAGCTCAAAAATAAAAACTAGTGAGTGTGCACCCAACTTGCTTGCTCACAAAGACCTAGGGCAATTTTGAGGAAGCCCATCATTGGAATATACAAGCCAAGTTATATAATGAAAATTCCCACTAGCCTATAAAGTGACAAAACAAGAGACTCTCTATCATGAAGAACATGGTGCTATTTTGAAGCACAAGTGTGGAAAAAGATAGTAGCATTGTCCCTTCTCTCTTTTTCTCTCATTTTTTGTTTGGGCTCTTTGGCCTTTTTTTTCATTTTTTTCTCTTTTTTTGGTGGGCATCTTTGGCCTCTTTTATTATTTCCTCACATGGGACAATGCTCACACAAGTATTTCTAGATTCACAACACCCTACTATCATAACTCTAATATTATCACCTCCATATCTCAAAACTAATTGTGGGGAATCAAACTTTTCTTACTAATCAATGCACTTGAATATGAAAGTTTTTATTATATCCTCTTTGGATGCCTATCATATTTAGGACTAATTTCATAACACACGCCAATTACCAAGTTACTTAGAGAGAGCACTCTCAAAATGATATAAGTGAAGATCGAGAGTTTTTGTTTCTACAAAATATGACACCGCCGTGCTCTACAAAGATTTAAGTGAAGCACTAGAGAAAAATTATCTAGCTCAAAAGATATAAGTGAAACTCATGGGAGCAAAATTATCTAGCTCAAAATATATAAGTGAAGCACATGTGAGCAAAATTACCAAGCTCAAAAGATATAAGTGAAGCTCATGGGAGCGAAATTACCAAGCTCAAAAGATATAAGTGAAGCTCATGAGAGCGAAATTGCCTAACTCAAAAGATATAAGTGAAGCTCACTGAGTATTCTAACAAATTCACGATGAGTGCATGTCCCTCTCAAAAGGTGTGCAGCAAGTATTATTGTGATAAAACAAAAAGCAAAGACTCCTATAATACACGACGCTCCAAGCAAAACACATATCATGTGGTAAATAAAAATATAGCTCCAAGTAACGTTACCGATGGATTGAAGACGAAAGAGGGGATGCCTTCCCGGGGCATCCCCAAGCTTAGGCTTTTGGGTGTCCTTGAATTTGGCTTGGGATTACTTGAGCATCCCCAAGCTTAGGCTCTTGCCACTCTTTATTCCATTTTCCAAAAGAACATCACCCAAAACTTGAAAACTTCACAACACAAAACTTAAACAAAAACTCGTGATAGCATTAGCATAAGAAACAAACCACCAACTTTCTAGGTACTATAGTAAACTTAATTTCCATTTAGATTGATGTTATATTACTGTATTCTCACTTTTCCATGGCTTATAGCCCCCGATACTAACCATAGTTTCATCAAAATAAGGAATCAACACAACAAAAACAGAATCTGTCAAAGACAGAACAGTCTGTAGCAATCTGTAAATTTCGTATACCTCTGCTATCCCACAAATTCTGAAGAAATTATGAAAATTAGGGAAATTTGGATATCAATCGCAGAAAAAAGAATGAACTAAAAAGATATTTCTGGACAGGAATTAAAAATAATTTTGTGAGCACAAAGTTTCTGTCTTTTTTCAGCATGATTAAACAACTATCACCAAAACTAATCATAATGGTTCTACTTGGCACAAACACTAATTAAAACAAAAAAACACAATCATAACAGAATCATGATGGTGTGGACTCAACAAAACAGAAAGTAAAAAGAAAAAATAAATTTATTCATTGGGTTGCCTCCCAACAAGCGCTATCGTTTAACGCCCTTAGCTAGGCGTAAGGCAATAGAATCAAGTATTGTCATCTTTAGTGCTCAAACCATAAGTTGCTCTCATAATGGATTCATAAGGCAATTTTATTTTCTTTCTAGGAAAGTGTTCCATGACTTTATTTAATGGAAATTTAAATTTAATATTCCCTTCCTTCATATCAATAACATCACCAATAGTCCTAAGGAAAGGTCTACCAAGAATAATGGGGCATGTCAGATTGCAATCAATTCAAGCACAATGAAATCGACGGGCACATAGTTCCTATTTGCAATAATAAGAACATAATTAATCCTTCCCATAGGTTTCTTAATAGTAGAATCCGCAAGATGCAAATTAAGAGAGCACTCATCAATCTCATTGAAACCTAGAACATCACATAAAGATTTTGGAATTGTGGAAACACTAGCACCCAAATCACACAAAGCATGGCATTCATAATTTTTAATCTTGATTTTTATAGTAGGTTCCCACTCATCATGAAGTTTTCTAGGAATAGATATTTCCAACTCAAGTTTCTCTTCAAGAGATTTCATCATAGCATCAACGACATGTTTGGTAAAGGCCTTATTTTGGCTATAAGCATGTGGAGAGTTTAGCATGGATTGCATCAAGGAAATACATTCAATAAAAGAGCAACTATCATAATTAAATTCCTTGAAATACAAAGTAGTAATTTCATCACTATTCAAAGTTTTGATATCCTCTACTCCACTTTTAGTATTTTTAGCATCAAGATAAATAGACTCCGAATCATTGGGGCGTTTCTCAACCAAAGTGGATTCACATCCAGACCCATCATCATTAAGATTGACATTAGAAAACAAGCATTCAATAGGAGTCCCACCAAGCACTTTAAGATCTTCGTGATTCTCATCACATATTTCAGGTTTAGCAGCCATTTTATTGACTAAGGTGGCTTGTTTATCAGAAATCTGGCCTACCAATATTTCAAGAGGAGCAAATTGAGAATTTAACGCAAGGAATTGTTTGGCCATATCACCAACCTCTTTATTCATATATGCCATAAAAGAATTTTGCTCCCTTAGTTCTCTACGAAAGTAACTATTTTGATCAAACTGTGTAGACATGAAGCTTTTGACACTAGTTTCAATATCTTCCAACGTTTTATAGTAAGCATCATAATCTTTTGGTTGGGCCATGAGGATAAATAAGATAGCACACATGAGAAAATAGAAAGCAAGTGAAAGAAAGGGCGAACAAAAAAGGCAAATAAAGAAAGGCAAATATTTCTGTAAATTTTTTTAGAAGTGTGGGAGAGGAAAACGAGAGGCAAATGGCAAATAATGTAAATGCAAGAGATGAGTTTGTGATAGGTACTTGGTAGATATGCTTCACTTGAATACTCCCCGACAACGGCGCCAGAAATTCTTCCTGCTACTTCTTGAGCTTGCGTTGGTTTATCCCTTGAAGAGGAAAGGGTGATGCAGGAAACTAGAGATAAGTATTTCCCTCAGTTTGAGAACCAATGTATCAATCCAGTAGGAGTATCAAGATGAGGCACCAAGGCACCTGCGCAAAACAAACAAACTTGCACCCAACGCGATAAACGGGTAGTCAATCCCTTTACGATTACTTGCAAGGTGAGATCTGATAGTGATAATAGGTAAATATAAATAAATAAATAAAAGTGCAGAAAGGTATTTTTGGTATTTTTGTATGTAGATCTGAATATATAATGTGTAAAATAGACCCGGGGGCCATAGTGTTTACTAGAGGCTTCTCTCATGATAGCAACTATTACGGTGGGTGAACGAATTACTGTCGAGCAATTGATAGAATCGCGCAAAGTCATGACCGATACTTTCTGCATCTACTACTATTACTCAACACATCGATCGCTATCCAGCATGCATCTAGTGTATTAAGTTCATAACAAACAAAGTAACGCCTTAAGCAAGATGACATGATGTAGAGGGATAAATTCATGCAATATGATATAAACCCCATCTTTTTACCCTTGATGGCAACAACACGATGCATGCCTCGCTACCCCTACTGTCACTGGGTGAGGACACCGCACGGTATGAACCCAAAACCAAGCACTTCTCCCATTGCAAGAATTATAGATCAAGTTGGCCAAACGAAACCCATAACTAGAAGAGACTTACAAGGATACGAAATCATGCATATAAGAAATCAGAGGAGACTCAAATAATATTCATAGATAATCTGATCATAAATCCACAATTCATTGGATCTCGACAAACACACCGCAAAAGAAAGTTACATCGGATAGATCTCCATGAAGATCATGGAGAACTTTGTATTAAAGATCCAAGAGAGAGAAGAAGCCATCTAGATACTAGCTATGGAACCGAAGGTCTGTGGTGAACTACTCACGCATCATGAGAGAGGTAATGGTGTTGATGAAGAAGCCATCCGTGTCGAAATCCCCCTCCGACAGGGCACCAGAACGGTCCCCAGATGGGATCTCACGGAAACAGAAGCTTGCGGCGGCGGAAAAGTATTTTCGTGGCTCTCTCAGTTGCTTTGGGGATTTTAGGGAATTTATAGGCGAAAGAGGTAGGGCAAAGGAGGCGCGGGGGGGCCACGAGCCTGCTAGGCGCACCCCCATGGGGCACGCCTAGGGGGCTCGTGGCCACCTCCGTGGCCCTCTGCCTTGGTTCTCAAGTCTTCTGGATCCCTTCGGTTATGGAAAAAATCATCCCGAAGGTTTTATTCCTTTTGGACTCCATTTAATATTCTTATCTGAAAAAGGTCAAAAACACAGAAAAACAGAAACTGGCACTGGGCACTGAGTTAATAAGTTAGTCCCAAAAATGATATAAAATAGCATATAAATGCATATAAAACATCCCAAGTTGATAATATAATAGCATGGAACAATCAAAAATTATAGATACATTGGATACGTATCAACAGATTCCAAAAATTTCATAAAAATAATTTCTACCATTTTTGGTATTTTAGAAAAATTACAAAAATAAAACGGAGTCAGCACGACCCACGGGGGAGGCACAAGCCAACACGATGACCCCTAGGGGTGCGCCCTGATGGCTTGTGGGGCCCTCACGTGCCCTCTAGACTCTGATTTCTTCCAGAACACGTATTCTGACCTAGAAAACATCATTATATATTCTCCCATATGTTTTGACCACCGCATCACGAGATTCTCCTCTGTTCTTGTTTCGAGCTGTTTTTTTGACAGATCGGAAAATATGCCGTCCCAAGAATTAGATGAGAGTTGTGTCTCCCACTATATTGCAGACCCAAAAGAACTTTGGGGATATTTACCCCTACCTATGGTCCACAGATGAGGAAGAAAACATCGATTTGGAGCAAATATAAGATGTTGGTACGAATGCTAGTTCAGAAGAAGATGAAGCTCCACTACCTCAACCTGAATATGAAGCTCCACGAATGCATAACTTATACTATTTTGAGAGATGAAACTGTTGGGAAACGTTGCCTGGGAAACAAAAAAAATCCTACGCACACGCAGATCTATCCATGGTGATGAGCATATATGAGAGGGAGAGTGGATCTACGCACCCTTGTAGATCGCTAAGCGGGAAGCTTTCAGAAACACGGTTGATGTAGTCGAACGTCTTCGCGATCCAAATCGCCGAGCATCGCGCGATCCAATCACGATCCGTCTCGATCTAGCACCGAACGGACGACACCTCCGCGTTCAGCACACGTACGTCTCGATGATGATCTCCACCTTCTTGATCCAGCAAGAGGGAGCAGAGAGGTGGATGAGTTCTCCGGCAGCACGACAACATTGCGGTGATGGTGGTGGAGTTATTCCGCAGGGCTTCGCTTAAGCGCTGCAAAAAACCGATCTAGAGGAGAAACTATGCACTAGAGGAGAGGGCAACACGTGGCAGAAAAACTTGTGCAAAAACCCTCAAAACCACTAGTATATATAGGAGGATGGGAGGAGGAGGCTTGGCCCTCAAGGGGCCAGCCCTATGGTTCGTCCGAACCAAGGAGGGAGGAGTCCTCCTCCTCCACTCCTAGTAGGATTAGGACTCCTTCCTTATTTGGCCCTTTTTGCCTTTTTCCACCTTTTTCCTTTTGGGATTTTCTTCCCAGCCGCATGGGCCTTCTGTGGGACTTCCACCAGCCCACTAAGGGCTGGTATTAACCCTCCCACAGCCCATGTAGCCTCTTGGGTGGAAATACCCCTCCCGATGGTCCCCCGGTACACTACCGGCACTCCCGGTACACTACCATTGAGCCCGAAACTTTTCCGGCGACCAAAATAGGACTTCCTATATATCAATATTTACCTCCAGACATATGTGAAGCTCCTTGTGACATCCGTGATCTCATCCAGGACTCCGAAAAACCTTCGGTCACCACCATGCATAACTCTATACTACCGAAACGTCACCAAACCTTAACTGTGCAGACCCTGCGGGTTCAAGAACTATGTAGACATGACCGAGACACCTCTACGGTCAATAACCAATAGCGGGACCTGGATGCCCATATTGGTTCCTACATATTCTACGAAGATCTTTATCGATCGAACCTCTATGTCAAGGATTCAGTTAATCCTATATGATGTTCCCTTTGTTCTTCGGTATGTTACTTACCCGAGATTCGATCGTCGGTATCCGTTTACCTAGTTCAACCTCGTTACCGGCAAGTCTCTTTACTCTTTCCGTAATACAAGATCCCGTGGCTAACACTTAGTCACATTTCTTGCAAGGCTTATGTGATGATGCATTACCGAGTGGGCCCTAAGATACCTCTTCGTCACAAGGAGTAACAAATCCCATTCTTGATCCATGTCAACCCAACAGACACCCTCGCAGATTCCTGTAATGCACCTTTATAGTCACCCAGTTACATTGCGATGTTTAATAGACACAAGGCACTCCTCCGGTGTCTGTGAGTTGCATGATCTATTTAATCAAATTACTATAACTCCCACTCAAATTGACATCCATCAGGTCATCTGAGTGTCACATGATCCAAATTCACCAACTCAAGTCCGATCATCACGTGAGTTGAGGTGGCTTCAATGGTGAACATCATCATGTTGATCATATATACTATATGACTCATGTTCGACCATTCGGTATGTTGTGTTTCGAAGCCATTTCTGTACATGCTAGGCTCGTCAAGTTTATCCCGAGTGTTCTGCATGTGCAACACTGGCTTGCACCTGTTGTATGTGAACGTAGAGTCTATCACACCCGATCATCACGTGGTGTCTCGACACGACAAACTTTTGCAACGGTGCAACAATTCATCTTGAAATTTAAGTGAGCTATCACCTTATAATATTACCATCGTCCTAAGCAAAACAAGGTGCATAAAAGGATTAACATCACATGCAAATCATAAGTGACATGATATGGCCATGAACTTGTGCTTTTGATCTCCATCTAGAAAGCACCGGCATGATCTCCATCGTCACCGGCACGACTGATACATCCATTTTGCATCATAATTTTATATTGACATTTATCGCATTATGAGTTGTTATTACACATTATGCTACAATACTTATGCCTTTTCTCTCTTATTTTACAAGGTTTACATGAAGAGGGAGAATGCCGGCAGCTGGAATTCTGGGCTGGAAAAGGAGCAAGTTTGAGATGTCTATTCTGCACAACTCCAAAAGCCGTGAAAATCAGCGAGGAATTATTTTGGAATGTATAAAAAATACTGGGCGGAAGATATACCAGAGGGGAGCCTCCAGGAGGCCACGAGCCTGCCAAGCGCGCCCAACCCCCCTGGACGCGCCTGGGGGATCGTGGGCCCCCTGTAGCCCCTCTGGCCCCCATCTTCTTCTATATGGGGGGTTTCACCCAAGAAAAAAAATCAGGAGAGAGCTTTTGGGAAGAAACGCCGCAGCCACGAGGCGGAACTTGTGCAGAACCAATCCAGAGCTCCGGCAGGGCTGTCCTGCTGAGGAAACTTCTCTCCTGGAGGGGGAAATCGTCGCCATCGTCATCACCAACACTCCTCTCATCGGAGGGGACTCATCTCCATCAACATCTTCATCAGCACCATCTCATCTCCAAACCCTAGTTCATCTCTTGTATCCAATCTCCGTCTCGCGACTCCAATTGGTACTTGTAAGGTTGCTAGTAGTGTTAATTACTTCTTGTAGTTGATGCTAGTTGGTTTACTTGGTGGAAGATCATATGTTCAGATCCTTAATGCTATTCAATACCTCTCTGATCATGAACATAATTATGCTTTGTGAGTAGTTACGTTTGTTCCTGAGGACATGGGATAAGTCTTGCTAGTAGTAGTCATGTGAATTTGCTATTCGTTCGATATTTTGATGTGTTGTATGTTGTCTCTCCTCTAGTGGTGTTATGTGAACGTTGACTACATGAAACTTTACCATTATTTGGCCTAGAGGAAGGCATTGGGAAGTAACAAGTAGATGATGGGTTGCTAGAGTGACAGAAGCTTAAACCCTAGTTTATGCGTTGCTTCGCAAGGGGCTGATTTGGATCCACTAGTTGTAACATCCCAAATTTTGGAATGTTATAATAAATATTAGAATGATTGTTTGTATGTTTGAGTGATTGAAAGTGAGTGCAATTTGAAACTTTTTCAAAGTTTTGAAAGTTTAAAAGAGAGGGAATGAAATGACTTTCCCAAAACTTTCACTCTGCATTTTGATCACCAGGAATTCAAATTCATTTCATCACAAAACCCCAGAGTGAAGATGACATGACTTCTTCCATTTAAAGAAATGAGAAGGGATTTGAAAATGGTTTGAATTCCCATTTGAAAATATTTCAAGTTTAGAAACTTTATGCAACTCAATGATTTTCATGAGAGAGGATAATATGACTTCTTCAAATTATATGAAATATGAGTTGGGAGTTTAAAAGAAATTGAAAGTGCCTCTAAATTAATTTTGGAATCCATTTCATATTGGATCCTATTCAAACTTCAAAGTATTCAAACCCCTTGTCAAATATTTTGAGAGGATTAATATGACACTCCAAAACCAGGGGTTATTTATGAAGGTTTTTGAATCATAAACCCAAGGGGTGATATGAAAAATATTTGCAAAAGTAAATAAAGCCAATTAAGGCATTTTCTGAAAAATGATTTTTTTAAAGTACTTAATTTGACAGAATAGAAATGTCCATTAAATGTAATTTATTCTGCTGATAATTTTGGTATAAAATTTTACTATATTTGGAATTATATTGCATGCATTAAATGGTATTTATTCACTCTGGTTATTGAAATAGGAAAGCTTTTAAATTTATTTTAGACAGGCCGGCCCACCTGCCTTTAATACTTTTCCGAACTGCTTTGGAACCGGCCACCGACGCGCTGATTCCACTCCTGCTCTCTCCGACGTGTGGGACCATCGACCGCTCACGCCGTTCTCGCCGGTCACCCCTCTCCTTCCCCCTCCCGTCGACATCGCCGGAATCCACTCGCCGTGGATCTTGCCTCCCGTGCCTCCCCCTACTCCGCACCTGGCCCTATAAGTAGCCGGCCATCTCCTCTCCCCATTCCCCCATTTTCCCCTCTCCCGCGTGCCCTCCCCGCGTCGCTATTCCTCGCCGGAACTCCACCCCAACCGAAGCTCCCCACCACCGTAGCCTTCGCCTCTGTCACCCCTCCGCATCGCAGACACCGTCAATCGTCGCCGGAACCTCGCCGCCGTCGTTTGGAGCCCTCCGACGACCCCCTCGACCACCGGAGCTACGCCCACGTCTTCCTCGCCGTTCGGACTCGCCGGAGAAGCCATCGCCGGCGACCATATCCCTGTGAGCTCACCCCCCCTCTCTGTGTGCGTTGGATCTGGATCCAACGATCCAGATCATAACATTTAAAACGGCGAAGAGTTTTTCTTCTAAGGACCGCTCATCCGCCCATATCACACTAGCCCGCACACACCTGGACCAACCAGAGCATGCCACGTAGCCCCCCTGACCGTTAGCTAGGATTTTTCTTATTTTCTGTTTTGTTTTAAAAACAGATTTAGTCATGTTTTTGTTTTTAGCATATCTTTTATGCTTTTAAGTATTTCAACTTGATTCTTTTTGAATTAGGTCACAATTTTTATCTAGTTTCTGTAGATGACAAATTTGACCATGTTTAAACAATTAAATTTGAATTTGAACAGATTTTATTTAAATTTTGTTTTCTGAATATCTTGAGTTCTAAAATGAATTTTTGAATGATTCTTTTTCCTACTTGTCACTAGTGACCATAGCTATCATGTGGTAAAGTTTGAGAATTTTTAAATAAAAACTTAATAGGGTTTTAACTAAAAACAGAATATGTTTAGTTTGTTAATATAGTTTAATTAATTTTATTTTGTTAGTTTAAACATGAATTAGTTTATATTTGATTTAGTAGATTCTGTTAGTTAAACTTTAGGTGAATTACTTGTTGTTAAAATAAAAATAATTTGCTTAGTTTACTACCATGTTGTTATAGGAACACTATACATTTTGAAATAGGTTTAATTTGTGATAAACAAACTAGTTAGTAATAGTTTATTCCAACAAAGTTTAAGTAAATAGATTCTGTTTTCAAATAAAAATTTGTACTTATTAATTTCTGTTAAGAAATGCTTAGTTAATAAAAAATAATTAGTTTTGCTCTATTAGGATAGGAAACTAGATTATTTTGCATTAGGTAATGTGTTATAAAACAATTTAGTTTTCATAGAAATTATTTTCACAAAATTTTATATGATTTAATTCTGTTTTATAATAAAGATTTTATTTAATTATGTTTTGTTAACTTAGTTGTTTTTACAATATGTTTTCTCTTAGCTTATGTTTGCTTGTTGTTAAGTTCATTAGGCAAACACTTATATTGTTTAGAAGGTTGTTTTTATAGTTCTAGTGGTCTTTCAAAAGTGATTCATTTTTGCTAGAAAAATATTTACAAAATCCTTTATTATATTTTACTTTGTTTTGGGATTTTTGTTACCTTGAATTTGTTGGAGTTTTGAGTTTCAACTTTGTCTTAAGTATTTCTTTCATCAACCTTGTTGCTTTTGTTTTTGTGATTACCTTTTGATTTTAGAATCGATTGCTAGTATGATTGCTTATGTATGCAATGTTTGTTATATAGATTTTCATCGGAGAGTGACGAATAGTCTATCAAGTTACTTCTGAGAGCGATCTTTCTCTTCATCAACAGTACAGGCAAGTTCACTTTGACCATCTATTTCATACCTATGTTTTTATTGCATGTAGTGACATCATTCAACACATCCCTCCCATAGTGTTATTGAAATTCTTGCAGTTGAGTAGAATGCATGAGGTAGGAACCCACCACTGGTTACTAAAGCCCCGGGAACGTTAGTTACTCTTATGCTATGCTAAAGTAGACGGGGTTTGGTATGAGTGTTCGTGAGTGGTGTGAAGAAGGACTTTACGTCAAGACAACAACTTCATGAAGACATCTTCAAGTCCTGCATCTTCAAGACCTCAAGACCTCAAGACTCGAGAAGACAAGTATTCAATACACACTACTGGGTGAAGGATGGTTGATTGGGCACCCTGGAGAAACCAGTGAGTGGCCGGGATGCATGGAGAAGCGCCATGACATCTTGCGGAAAGCTTCACCCAGACTCAAAGAGAAGGATGAATACTTCATGCCCGAAATATTACCTGTGTAGCCACAAGTCATTATGGGCTCTGGCTTGGTTGATCTTTGTTGTGACTCTCCTAGGCAGTGCTACGAGATGTAGTCGACGTTAGGTTTGGAAGGGCACTGTCGGACAGTCAGGGAAGCACTTTGAAAGACCATGTTTCTTTCATCCTGTTCTCAAACACCAGGCAATGCGAGGACTTACCAGGAGGGAAAGAATCTTGTGGGTAAAGTACACAACACTCTGCAGAGTTAAACCTAATCGATTAGCCGTGTCCCCGGTTACGGACAATTTGAGCCTCTGGACTTGGATCTATCTCTGAACTCTCAACACTGGACTGATAACTAATTGTGGGCAACTTAATGATATTTATGGGATTTGAGACATTGGTTGGCGGAACCATGTCATGATAGGTAACTCTATAGTGATATTCCTGATATTCCTTTGTTGTAGGAAAAATAAAATCAGCTTCTACGCAAAACTTAGATACAAAGTCACAAAGCCTTTGCATATAGAATAGTCTTTATTCTTCTGTTCTACTATAGTGATCTTGCCAGTACATTCAATGTGCTGACCTATATGGCTGCAACGTGTCATGTTGCAGATACTCTTCTACGACGGGTAAGAGTACGATTCAGGGTTACGGTCCACACTCAACTTGCCGTTGGTGTTATTGGGACTCCACTCCCGTTGACTGTATTCCGCTGCTATTTTAAGGTATATATCAGTTTTACGTTATTTACATAGGATTGCACTTTGATATATACACTGATGTACTGTGTGTGCCAGCATACTGATCCAGGGATGGCACAGAACACACAGAGGCTTGACTCGTTTTGAGTCGGGTCGCTACACTAGTTTAATGCTATGGTTAGACTTTGTCTTAATTTTTCTTTCGTAGTTGCGGATGCTTGCAAGAGGGGTTAATCATAAGTGGGATGTTTGAACAAGTAAGGACAGCACCCAAGCACCGATCCACCCACATATCAAACTATCAAAGTAGCGAACGCGAATCATATGAACATGATGAAAACTAGCTTGACAATAATTCCCATGTGTCCTCGGGAGCGCTTTACCTTATATAAGAGTTCGTTCATGCTTGTCCCTTGCTACAAAAGGGATTGGGCCATATTGCTGAACCTTTGTTACTATTTTTACTTGCTACCCATTACAAATTATCTTATCACACAACTATCTATTACCGACAATTTCAGTGCTTGCAGAGAATACCTTACTGGAAACCGCTTGTCATTTCCTTCTGCTCCTCATTGGGTTCGACACTCTTACTTATCAAAAGGACTATGATAGATCCCCTATACTTGTGCTTCATCAAGACTCTTTTCTAGCACCGTTTCCGGGGAGTGAAGCGTCTTTGGTAAGTGGAATTTGGTAAGGAAACATTTATATAGTGTCCTGAAATTTATTGTCACTTGTCACTATGGAAACTAATCCTTTGAGGGGCTTGTTCGGGGTTTCTTCACGTCGACCAGAAGCACAAAGAGTTGCTCCTCAACCTACTGCACCTACTGAAAATATTTATTATGAGATTCCTTTGGGTATGCTAGAGAAACTGTTGGCTAATCCTTTTACAGGAGATGGAACATCACATCCCGACTTGCATCTAATCTATATAGATGAAGTTTGTGGTTTATTTAAGCTTGCAGGTTTGCCCAAGGATGAGGTCAAGAATAAGGTCTTTCCCTCATCTTTGAGGGATAAAGCATTGACATGGTATAGGCTATGTGATGATAATGGATCATGGAACTACAACCGATTGAAATTGGAATTTCATCAAAAGTTTTATCCTATGCATTTGGTACATCATGATCGGAATTATATCTATAATTTTTGGCGTCGTGATAGAGAAAGTATAGCTCAAGATTGGGGGAGGATTAAGTCAATGTTATATTAATGCCCCAAACATGACATCCCTAGAGAAATTATTATTATGAACTTTTATGCTCGGCTTTCTCATGACAATCGCACCATGCTTGACACTTCTTGTACCGGTTCTTTTATGAAGAGAGATATTGACTTCCGATGGGATTTATTGGAAAGAATTAAACGCAATTCTGAAGATTGGGAGTTTGATGAAGGTAAGGAGACATGAATGAATCTTAAGTTCGATTGCGTTAAATCCTTCGTAGAAACAAATACTTTTCGTGATTTTAGCGCTAAACATGGACTTGACTCTGAGATAGTAGCTTCTTTATGTGAATCATTTGCTACTCATATTAATCTCCCTAAGGAGAAGTGGTTTAAATATCATCCTCCCATAAAAGTTAATGTAGCTAAACCCGTTCTAGTTGAAGAGAAAGTTATTGCTTATAAAGATTCTATTGTTCCTACTGCTTACATTGAGAAACCACCTTTTCCTGTTAGAATAAAGGATCATGCTAAAGCTTCAACTTTGATACGTAAGGGCTACATTAGAACACCTACACCCCCTGAGCAAATTAAAGTTGAACCTAGTATTGCTATTATTAAAGATCTCTTGGCCGATAATGTTGATGGGCATGTTATTCAATTCTGTGAAGCTGCTGCTAGAATTGCTAAACCTCATGCTGGAGACAAACATAAACCTGTAGTTGGCATGCCTGTTGTTTCTGTTAAGATAGGAGATCATTGTTATCATGGTTGATGTGACATGGGTGCTAGTGTTAGTGCAATACCTCAATGTTTATATAATGAAATTAAAGATGAGATTGCACCTATAGAGATGGAATTTATTGATGTTACTATTAAACTTCCTAATAGAGATACTATCTGCCCTGTGGGAATTGTTAGAGATGTTGAAGTCTTGTGTGGTAAAACTAAGTATCCTACTGATTTTCTCATTCTTGCTACCACACAAGATAGCTTTTGTCCCATCATATTTGGTAGACCTTTCCTCAATACTGTTAATGCTCAAATTGATTGTGAGAAACAAACTGTTACTGTTGGCTTTGGAGGTGTGTCACATGAATTTAATTTTTCTAAGTTTGGTAGACAACCTCATGAAAAAGAATTGTCTAGTAAGGATGAAATTATTGCTCTTGCTTCTATTGCTATGCCTCCTACTGATCCTTTAGAGCAATACTTGCTTGAACATGAAAATGATATGCATATGGATGAAAGGAATGAGATAGATAGAGTTATCTTTGAACAACGTCCTATCCTTAAGAATAATTTGCCTATTGAATTACTTGGAGATCCACCTCCACCAAAGGGTGATCCTGTGTTTGAGATTAAACAATTACCTGATACTCTTAAGTATGCTTATCTTGATGAAAAAGAGATATATCCTGTTATTATTAGTGCTAACCATTCAGAGCATGAAGAAAAGAATCTATTGAAAACTCTAAGGAAGCACTGTGCTGCTATTGGATATACTCTTGATGATCTTAAGGGCATTAGTCCCACTCTATGCCAGCATAAAACTAAAACTGATCCTGATTCCAAACCAGTTGCCAATCACCAACGAAGACTGAATCCTAAGATGAAAGAGGTGGTAAGAAAAGAAATACTAAAGCTCCTGGAAGCAGGTATTATTTACCCTGTTGCTCATAGTGATTGGGTAAGACCGGTGCATTGTGTCCCTAAGAAGGGAGGTATTACCATTGTTCCTAATGATAAAGATGAATTGATCCCACAAAGAATTGTTACTACCTATAGGATGGTAATTGATTTTAGGAAATTAAATAAAGCTACTAAGAAAGATCATTACCCTCTACCTTTTATTGATCAAATGCTAGAAAGATTGTCTAAACATACACACTTTTGCTTTCTAGATGGTTATTCTCGTTTCTCCCAAATACCTGTTGCATAATCTGATCAGGAGAAAACCACTTTTACGTGCCCATTCGGCACCTTTGCACCTTTTGGTTTATGCCTTTTGGTTTATGTAATGCACCTTCTACCTTTCAAACATGTATGATGGCTATATTCACTGACTTTTGTGAAAAGATTTTTGAGGTTTCCATGGATGATTTCTCCGTTTACGGATCTTCTTTTGATGATTGCTTGAGCAACCTTGATCGAGTTTTGCAGAGATGTAAATATATTAACCTTGTCTTGAATTGGGAGAAGTGCCACTTTATGGTAAATGAAGGCATTGTCTTGGGACATAAAATTTCCGAAAGAGGTATTGAAGTTGATAAGGCTAAAGTTGATGCCATTGAGAAGATGCCATGCCCTACAAACATTAAAGGTATAAGAAGTTTCCTTGGTCATGCTGGTTTCTATAGAAGGTTTATTAAAGACTTCTCTAAGATTTCTAGGCCTCTCACTAATCTCTTGAAAAAATATATTCCATTTGTTTTTGATGATGATTGTGAAGAAGCATTTGAAATACTCAAGAAGGCCTTGATAACTGCATCTATTGTTCAACCACCTGACTGGAATCTACCTTTTGAAATTATGTGTGATGCTAGTAATTATGCTATTGGTGTTGTCCTAGGACAAAGAGTTGATAAGAAATAAAATGTTATTCATTATGCTCGTAAAACTCTAGACAGTGCCCAAAGAAATTATGCTACTACTGAAAAATAATTTTTAGCAGTTGTGTTTGCATGTGATAAGTTCAGATCTTATATTGTTGATTCTAAAGTTACTATTCACACTGATCATGCTACTATTAAATATCTCATGGAAAAGAAAGATGCTAAACCTAGACTTATTAGATGGGTTCTCTTGCTACAAGAATTTGATTTGCATATTGTTGATAGGAAGGATGCTGAGAACCCCGTAGCAGATAACTTGTCTAGGTTAGAGAATGTTCTTGATGACCCACAACCTATTGATGATAGCTTTCCTGATGAACAATTGAATGTCATCAATGCTTCACGCAGTACACCATGGTATGCTGATTATGCTAATTATATTGTTGCTAAATATATACCACCTAGTTTCACGTACCAACAAAAGAAAAAGTTCTTTTATGATTTGAGACATTACTTTTGGGATGATCCTCACCTGTATAAAGAAGGAGTAGATGGTGTTATTAGACGTTGTGTACCTAAGCATGAACAGGGACAGATCCTACAGAAGTGCCACTCCGATGCTTACGGAGGACACCATGCTGGAGATAGAACTGCACACAAGGTATTGCAATCCGGATACCTGCATGTTCTAAATATGCAGGTATTGTCACTTTAGCATAAGAGATTATATGACGATATTTCTGTTCTAAATATGATCATGATACCTGCATGTCTGTATTTTATTTTATCGACACCTCTATCTCTAAACATGTGGGCATATTTATCAATCTCGGCTTCCGCTTGAGGACAAGTGAGGTCTAAGCTTGGGGGAGTTGATACGTCCATTTTGCATCATACTTTTATATTGATATTTATCGCATTATGAGCTGTTATTACACATTATGGTACAATACTTATGCCTTTTCTCTCTTATTTTACAAGGTTTACATGAAGAGGGAGAATGCCGGCAGCTGGAATTCTGGGCTGGAAAAGGAGCAAGTTTGAGATGTCTATTCTGCACAACTCAAAAATCCGTGAAAATCAGCGAGGAATTATTTTGGAATATATAAATATATTGGGCGGAAGAAATACCAGAGGGGAGCCACCAGGAGGCCACGAGCCTGCCAGGCGTGCCCCACCCCCCTGGACGCGCCTGGGGGGGCTCGTGGGCCCCCTGTAGCCCCTCTGGCCCCCATCTTCTTCTATATGGAGGGTTTCATCCCAGAAAAAAATCAGGAGAGAGCTTTCGGGAAGAAACGCCACCGCCACGAGGTGGAACTTGAGCAGAACCAATCTAGAGCTCCGGCAGGGCCGTCCTGCCGGGGAAACTTCTCTCCCGGAGGGGGAAATCGCCGCCATCGTCAGCACCAACACTCCTCTCATCGGAGGGGACTCATCTCCATCAACATCTTCATCAGCACCATCTCATCTCCAAACCCTAGTTCATCTCTTGTATCCAGTCTCCATCTCGCGACAGCGATTGGTACTTGTAAGGTTGGTAGTAGTGTTAATTACTTCTTGTAGTTGATGCTAGTTGGTTTATTTGGTGGAAGATCATATGTTCAGATCCTTAATGCTATTCAATACCTCTCTGATCATGAACATAATTATGCTTTGTGAGTAGTTACGTTTGTTCCTGAGGACATGGGATAAGTCTTGCTACTAGTAGTCATGTGAATTTGGTATTCGTTCGATATTTTGATGTGTTGTATGTTGTCTCTCCTCTAGTGGTGTTATGTGAATGTCGACTACATGACACTTTACCATTATTTGGTCCTAGAGGAAGGCATTGGGAAGTAACAAGTAGATGATGGGTTGCAAGAGTGATAGAAGCTTAAACCCTAGTTTATGCGTTGCTTCGCAAGGGGCTGATTTGGATCCACTAGTTTAATGCTATGGTTAGACTTTGTCTTAATTCCTCTTTCGTAGTTGCGGATGCTTGCGAGAGGGGTTAATCATAAGTGGGATGTTTTTCCAAGTAAGGACAGCACCCAAGCACCGGTCCACCCACATATCAAACTATCAAAGTAGCGATTGGGCCATATTGCTGCACCTTTGTTACTATTGTTACTTGCTACCCGTTACAAATTATCTTATCACACAACTATCTATTACCGACAATTTCAGTGCTTGCAGAGAATACCTTACTGAAAACCGCTTATCATTTCCTTCTGCTCCTCGTTGGGTTCGACACTCTTACTTATCGAAAGGACTATGATAGATCCCCTATACTTGTGGGTCATCAACGACACCATGATCTTCATCATCTTGATCTCCATCAACGTGTCACCATCGGGGTTATCGTGCCCATCATGCTTCTACTACTATTGCTACCATTTAGAGATAAAGTAAAGCATTACATAGCGCTTAATAATTGACATGCAGGTCATACAATAATTAAAGACAACCCTATGGCTCCTGCCGGTTGCCGTACTCATCGACATGCAAGTCGTGATATTCTATACAACACATGATCATCTCATACATCACATATATCTCATCATGTAATTGGCCATATCACATCACATCATACCCTGCAAAAACAAGTTAGACGTCCTCTAATTGTTGTTGCATGTTTTACGTGGCTGCTACGGGTATCTAGCAAGAACAATTCTCATCTACGCATAAACCACAACGGTGATATATAAGTTGCTTTTCAACCTTCTCAAGGACCACCTTTGTCGAATCCGATCCAACTAAAGTAGGAGAAACAGACACCCGCCAGTCATCTTTGTGCAACGAAGTTACACGTAAGTTGATGGAACCGGTCTCTTGTAAGCGTACGAGTAATGTTGGTCCGGGCCGCTTCATTCCACAATACCGCTGAACCAAAACACGACCAAGGAAGGAAGCAATCTAAGCATCACCGCCCACAAACTCTTTGTGTTCAACTCGAGATCTCATCTACACTTAGACCTAGCTCATGACGCCACTGTTGGGAAACATTGCATGGGAAACAAAAAAATTCCTACGCACACGCAGATCTATCCGTGGTGATGAGCATCTACGAGAGGGAGAGTGGATCTACGTACCCTTGTAGATCGCTAAGCGGGAAGCGTTAAGAAACGCGATTGATGTAGTCGAATGTCTTCACGATCCAAATCGCCGATCTTCCCACGATCCAATCACGATTCATCCCGATCTAGCACCGAACGGATGGCACCTCCGCGTTCAGCACACGTACGGCTTGATGACGATCTCTGCCTTCTTGATCCAACAAGAGGGAGCGGAGAGGTGGATGAGTTCTCCGGCAGCGCGACAGCGTTGCGGCGATGGTGGTGGAGTTATTCCGATAGGGATTCGCCTAAGCACTACAAAAAAAAGCGATCTAGAGGAGAAACTATGCACTAGAGGAGAGGGCAGCACGTGGCAAAAAAACTTGTGCAAAACCCCTCGAAACCACTAGTATATATAGGAGGAGGGGAGGAGGAGGCTTGGCCCTCAAGGGGCCAGCCGTATGGTTCGGCCGAACCAAGGAGGGAGGAGTCCTCCTCCTCCACTCCTAGTAGGATGAGGTCTCCTTCCTTATTGGGAAGCATGCACTGGGGGTTTAAGTGTAGGCAAGAGACAGAGGATGCTTACTCCAAGTTTGTGCCAAAGCAGAAATGTGATGTTGAAGTTGGCAAGTCGACACTTTGGGCTGAAGAACTTCATCATCTTCATCCAGTTCGTCGTGATTATACTTCTATTTTCTTGGTGTGATCATTATCTCGCTCTATAAGGAACTCCTCATGCTGCCATTGCCTCTATGCCTAATGTGTCGTGGATGAAGAGGGCTCGAGGACAAGGTGGAGGAGGACCCGATAGATCCATGTGGCGGGCCGACTGTCGAAGGGGTCAAACTGGGGCGGTCAAAGGGCTCGTCTCCCGATGAGAGACGTTGCAGACTCCTCATCGCACGCTTCCTCTCCTGGCCTTCTACACATAAGATAGAGATGCCATGCTGTGACCATCTGATGGGCCTCCGCAGGAATCCAAGGACGCGAGTGTGGCATTAATGGTCGGGTGTTTGTCATAGATGGTGCATGGGACACCCTGTAATTTCAAAAACCACATCTGTGTTGGAAATATGCCTAGAGGCAATAATAAAGTGGTTATATTATATTTCCTTGTTCATGATAATCGTTTATTATCGATGCTATAATTGTATTGATTGGAAACTCAATTTCATGTGTGGATACATAGACAACATTGTGTCCCTAGTATGCCTCAAGTAGACTAGCTCGTTGAACAAAGATGGTCAAGGTTTCCTAGCCATAGACATGAGATGTCATTTGACAACAGGATAACATCATTAGGACAATGATGTGATGGACAAGACCCAAATATGAACGTAGCATATTATCGTGTGAGTTTATTGCTATAATATTTTGCATGTCAACTATATGTTCCTATGACCATGAGATCATGCAACTCACTAACACCAGAGGAATACCTTGTGTGTATCAAACACCGCAACATAACTGGGTGACTATAAAGATGCTCTACAGGTATCTTCAAGGGTGTCTGTTGAGTTAGCATGGATCAAGACTGGGATTTACTCCGTATGACAGAGAGGTATCTCAGGGCCCACTCGATAATACAACATCACAACAAGCCTTGAAAGCAATGTGACTAAAGTGTTAGCCACAAGATCTTGTATTACGGAACAAGTAAAAAGACTTGCTAGTAACGGGATTGAACTAGGTATAGAGATACCGCGATCGAATCTCGGGCAAGTAACATACTGAAGAACAAAGGGAACAACATACGGGATTAACTGAATCCTTGACATAGAGGTTCAACCGATAAAGATCTTCGTAGAATATGTAGGAACCAATATGGTCATCCAGGTCCCGCTATTGGTTATTGACCGTAGAGGTGTCTCGGTCATGTCTACATAGTTCTCAAACCCACAGGGTCTGCACACTTCACGTTCGGTGACGTTTCGGTAGTATTGAGTTATGTATCATGGGGACCAAAGGTTGTTTGGAGTCCCGGATGAGATCCAATATGTCTTGAGGAGCTTCGGAATGGTCCGGAGGTAAAGATTGATATATATGAAGTCCCGTTTTGGTCACCGGAAAAGTTTCGGGTACTTTGATAGTGTACCGGGAGTGCTGGGCGGGTTCCGGGGGACCACTGGGAGGGGCCACCCACGCCGGGAGGCCACATGGTCCTGAGGGGTGGTGCACCAGACCTTAGTGGGCTAGGAAAACCAGTCCCAACAGGCCCATGCGTATGATCAAAAGTAGGTCAAGAGGGGGGTGATTAGACTACTTCACCAAATGAAAATCTACTTTTTCCCAATTTTAAGTGTTGGCAGATTTTAGCATTCATAGAAAGTCAAGTACACCCTACACATGCATGTATATGAGTATTGTAGCGGAAATTAAAGACAAGCATGCAAGTAAAGGAAGGGTAGGAAGATCAAACGCAATTTGAAGACACGATGATTTTTCCCGTGGTTCTGATAGGTGGTGCTATCATACGTCCACGTTTATGGAGTATTCAACCCACGGAGGGTAACGGTCACGAGAGTCCACGGAGGGCTCCACGAAGAAGCAACCTTGACTATACCATGATGGCCTACGTCCACGGAGGACTAGCCTAACTCGGGGTAGATCTTCACGAAGTAGGCTATCTCCTTGCCCTTACAAACTTCTTGGTTCACTCCACTTCTTGGTGTAACCGAGAATATGGAATCAGTAGTACCAAGATTGAAAACCATATCACCCCTAGGCATCTGGTGAGACCAAGATTTTTGAGTTGTTTCCATCGAGATGCATTTGGGAGGTTTTAATGGTCAGTCCTTTTCCGATATGGAACTCCGAGTGCTCCTCACACACAGAGATCGAAAAGTACTTGTTCAAATTTTGTGATGTGGCATGAATAGAATATGAGGTGAGAAAGCATAGATGGCTAGAGGAGTGGTCCTAGGCATTGTTGTACATCCAATTGGCAAATGAAAAATCAAAAGGCAAATAGCAACAATTGGATGTCCTCGAATGAGTAAATAAATGCAGAGCAAAATGCTCACACAATAAGATGTCAAATGAAAACATGACAAACATGCACAAACACACTAGCATCTAACAAGCACTTTGGCGATGACGGAGTCATCTATATATGAGTATATTGACTTAGGAGCCAAGTAGAATACTTGATCATAGGTCATACTCATCATTTAAGCACAAGTGGGGTTACCACTTTTAAATAAAGCATTTAATGTTGCCACATACTATGAGATGCTTTGGATCAAGTCTTAGAGTAAATCTCCGCCTTGATGTGACATCCCCCCATAGGAGGGATAAACTAACCTTGGGTTTTGTTGATGAAGACTTCATGTAGGTGAAGTAGTGGTAGATGCTCAAAGTTGATGAAGATCACCAAGAGTTGGGAGCATCCTTGTTGTTTGATTACTCTTCCCACCTACATGGGTTAGTCTCAACACACAATAGACAAATACAAGGATATCTATGGACATGGAGTGCAAAGCATACATGATGATGTTCATTGATTTGTTGATTACCTTGTCCCTTTCTTACCTTTGAGGGAATGTGTGACTCCTTTAACTATTGCATGATGTTGATGTTGATTGCAACTAGTTGTTGCCAATAATGAATATGAGTGGATTTCATTGGCGGGGTCACTCCTCAAGAACTTCTCTAGTTCTTCTTCTTGGGAACCCACATCAAGTCGATGGGAATCCTTGGTGTTGAAGTAGCACTTGTAGAAGTTGAGCTTGTAGTAGCCTTGGGAACCCACCTCACCAAATCTTGGGATTCAGCTTCATATGAGTCAATGTCCTCTTGAAGCTTGTTCTTGCCCTTGAGCTTGGAGTCTTCTGGTGGAAGGTGATCTTGAGCTTTTGTTCCCTTGGGGAGAGTATTTTCATACTTCTCCTCTTGAGGAACAAACTTGGGATGACCTTCTTCCCATTCAACTCCATTAGAGTTGAAGTGTCCAACACGACGATTCTTCCGGTATCCTCCGTGCTTGCGTACAATCTCCTCAAATTGTTTGCACCCTTCAAGACTCTTGTAGATACCTTTCTCTATAATCCCTTTCAAAAGTTCATTTTCTTCCTCAAGTGTAACTTGGATAAGAGAAGAGTTAGTGGGACCAATAGAACTACTAGAAGCAATATCATTGGATTTATCATTTTTATTGCTGCTAGTTAAAGAACCTTTCTTTCCTTTGTTACTATCTTGCTTAGTCTTAACTTGTGGCATGAACGTAGACAAGAGAAGTCACTTGGCTAGATAAGAGGAAGTCTTCTTTCTAAGATCATCATTGATAGCTTTAAGGAACTCATCCTCTTGATGTAAATTGAGCTTCTCGAAGCAGAGCTTCGCATGTGTCCTTACAAGATCTCTATGATCTTGTAGAGTAGACTCGTGAGCTAACTTAAGAGTGCTTAGTTCTTGAGTTAGTCGTTCTATTTCCAACTTATCATCATTGTACGACTTATCTAGATTAGAGTGAGTACTAGCAAGTTCATTTTGACTAACATTACTAGATTCGTCAAATAGCAAGTCATCGTCAATTAACAAGTCATCCTCATCACTATTGAAATCAAGATACTAGGGGTGTGATACCTTGGGGCCTTTAGCCATGAAGCAACATCCACTCCCTTCATTTGGTGAATCAAATATTGTTGTAAATATGCCCTAGAGGCAATAATAAATTAGCTATTATCATATTTCCTTGTTCATGATAATCGTTTATTATCCATGCTATAATTGTGTTGATCGGAAACTCAGATACATGTGTGGATACATAGACAACACCATGTCCCTAGTATGCCTCTAGTAGACTAGCTCGTTGATCAAAAGATGGTTAAGGTTTCCTAGCCATGGAAATGAAATGTCATTTGATAACGGGATCACATCCTTAGGAGAATGATGTGATGGACAAGACCCAAACTACAAACGTAGCATATGATCGTGTCAGTTTATTGCTGCTGTTTTCTACGTGTCAAGTATATGTTCCTATGACCATGAGATCATGCACCTCACAGACATCGGAGGAGTGCCTTGTGTGTATCAAACATCGCAACGTAACTAGGTGACTATAAAGGTGCTCTACAGGTATCTCCGAGGGTGCCTGTTGAGTTGGCATGGATCAAGACTAGGATTTGTTACTCCGTGTGACAGAGAGGTATCTCAGGGCCCACTCGGTAATACAACATCACAATAAGCCTTGCATGCAATGTGACTAAGTGTTAGTCATGGGATCTTGTATTACGGAATGAGTAAAGAGACTTGTCGGTAACGAGATTAAACTAGGTATGGAGATACCGACGATCGAATCTCGGGCAAGTAACATCCCGAAGAACAAAGGGAACATCATACGGGATTAACTAAATCCTTGAAATAGAGATTCGGTCGATAAAGATCTTCGTAGAATATGTAGGAACCAATATGGGCATCCAGGTCCCACTATTGGTTATTAACCGTAGAGGTGTCTCGGTCATGTCTACATAGTTCTCGAACCCGCAGGGTCTGCACACTTAAGGTTTGGTGACATTTTGGTAGTATAGAGTTATGTATGGTGGTGACCGAAGGTTGTTTGGAGTCCCGGATGAGATCCCAGACGTCACGAGGAGCTCCGGAATAGTCCAAAGGTAAAGATTCATATATAGGAAGTCCTATTTTGGTCGCCGGAAAAGTTTCGGGCTCACCGGTAGTGTACCGGGATACCATCAGGAGGAATGTTTTGACCCAAGAGGCTACATGGGCTGTGCGAGAGTGAATACCAGCCCTTTGTGGGCTGGTGGAAGTTCCACAAAAGGCCCATGAGGCTGGGAAGAAAATCCCAAAGAGAAAAAGGTGGAAAAAGGCAAAAATAGGATGAATCCTAGTCCTACTAGGATTGGAGGTGGATTCCACCTCTCCTACTTGGTTTGGCCGACCCAAGGGCTGGCTCTTTGAGAGCCAAGCCTCCTCCTCTCTTCCTCTTATATATACTAGAGGTTTTAGGGTTTTTTGCACCTGATTTTCAGCCATGTGCTACCCGTTCCTCTAGTGCATAGTTTCTCCTCTAGATCGGATTTCTGCAGTGCTTAGGCGAAGCCCTGTCAGAATAGCTCCAGCACCATCGCCGGAGCATCGTCACGCTGCCGGAGAACTCTTATACCTCTCTGTTCCCTCTTGCTGGATCAAGAAGCCGGAGATCGTCATCAAGTTGTACGTGTGTTGAATGCGGAGGTGCCTTCCGTTCGGCGCTAGATCGGAAGGACCGTGATCAAGATCGCGAGACGGATCGTGATGAGATCGCGGAAAGAATCGTGATGAGTTCACATGACAGATCGTGATCAAGATCGTGAGACGGATCGTGATGAGATCGGGGGATGGATCATGATGTGATTGCGGGACGGATCCTGATGAGTTCGCGGGACGAATCATGATTGGATCGCGGGACAGATCATGATGAGATCGCGGGACGCTCGGCGATTTGGATCGCGAAGACGTTCGACTACACCAACCGCGTTTCTTAACGCTTCCCGCTTAGCGATCTACAAGGGTATGTAGATCCACTCTCCCTCTCGTAGATGCTCATCACCATGGATAGATCTGCGTGTGCGTAGGAATTTTTTTGTTTCCCATGCCACTACAGGAAACAGGTACTTTGCCGTCCGCCATCCCAAACGGCAATGGCATAAACCACGGACGGCAAAGCCTTTGCCGTCCGCCAGCGGACGACAAACCATCCGGTTGAATAATCCACGGTAAAGGTCGCTTTGCCGTCCGCTGGCGGACGACAAACCATCTGGCTGAATAATCCACGGTAAAGGTCGCTTTGCCGTCCGCTAGCGGACGACAAAGAGCCTGGACGGCACACGTGGGCACTTAGCTCCGTTAGGGGGCTTAACGGCATGCTTTGTCGTTCGCTGGCCGACGGCAAAGACCTTAGTTCTTTGTCGTCCGTCAGCGGACGGCAAAGCACCTTTTTTTGATAGCTGGGGCTGCCCTAGGTGGGTTCTTTGCTATCCGCTGGCGGATGGCAAAGACCTAAGGTTCTTTGTTGTCTGCCAGCGGACAGCAAAGAACTCACCTAGGCCAGCCCCAGTTTGCACAGCCAGCTGCCACGTGGACACTTTGCCGTCTGCTGGCCGACGATAAAGCTCTTTGCCGTCTACCAGCGGATGGCAAAGTGGCCATATAGCCCTTGTTTTTTTTTCTTTTTTCTTAAAATCATTCGATTTGATAGAAAATTCATATATATCCAACATATACATATCCAGAACATACATATCATTCAACAAGTTCCATTCAGCATACCAAATAAGTTGAAACAAGTATAGGTGGACCAATAATTAAGTTCCAACATACAAGTCCAACATATATACAAGTTTCCAACAACACACAATATGGTTTCCAACAACATATCCATACATATGTATCCAAAGCAAGTGTTCCATAAACATAAATGTAGCAGAAGTAGAAGAGTACAGTCCATCAATGCACTCTTCCTCGTCTATAGCAAATCTGCAAAGTAGGAAAGATATAGTTAGAAGAAGAAGAAGAAGACTAGCTAGAAGAAGAAGAAGAAGAAAATGAATAAAAAAAGAAGAAGAAGAATTTATCTTCTATTTCTTTTTCTCCTCTCCTCTCCTCTCCTCTTCTCCAAGGTGGTAATGCCATTTTGTAGCTAACTAATCATATCAAGTATTTTTGGAGGAAAAAATGCTAAGTATAGGTCATTTTATAGCTATCCTAGGGAGAATATACCATTTTCTAGCTAACTAAGCATATCAAGTCATTTTGGAGCTAAATAAGCTAAGTATATGTCATTTTATAGCTATCCTAGGTAGAATATATCAATTTGGAGGTAAGTAAGGTTATTATGTATTTTTGAGGAAAATAAGCTAAGTATAGGTCATTTTGGAGGTAAACCTAGGTTATTATGCCATTTTTTTACCTAAGTGAGCATATTATGTCATAAATGAACTACCTAAGCTAATTATAGATCATTATTGAGCTATCCTAGGTAGTTATGCCATTTTGTACCTAAGTGAGCTAATTATGTCATAAATGAACTAGCTATAGATCTTTATTGAGATATACTAGCTACTAATGCCATTTTATAGCTAACTAAGCATATCAAGTCATTTTGGAGGAAAAAATGCTAACTATAGGTCATTTTCTAGCTATCCTAGGTATAATATACCATTTTCTAGCTAACTAAGCATGTCAAGTCATTTTGGAGCTAAGTAGTTCATTTCTTAAGCTAAGTATGCATTTGTTAATGAAAACACTTGGGAAAACTTACCATCTATACGGAGGTGAAGGACTGGTAGGGTTTGGGCCAGGGTGAGACATAGAAGGACTGGTATGGTTTGGGCCAGGGTGAGACATAGAAGGACCGGTCGGGGTTGCTGCAGACGCAGAAGGATCGGTCGATGCTTGTCGGGAGGCACACTGCACCAAAGATCATTTGCAATGTATCTTTAGCATGATGCAACTCAAATGTGAATACTAGTAACTAATGACCATTTAAATGAAACTCACAGTGGGTGCTATAGCAATATGGGGCATCGACGGAGGGGTCTGACCATTGTTCTGGCACACGGTCTGCACATTTTGTTTTCATGAGTCATTCATATTAGTTAGTGATGAAACGAACATTACATGCATGATTTGGCTAATATGTAGGAGAAACTTACCACGAGGAGCTCATATAGGGCTCGGTGAGACGCGTCGTTCCGGTTCCTCTCCTCCTGCAACAGCCTAGCTGTCCTCTCCTCCAGGTCCCTCTCCCTCTGTGTCGCCTGCCTGTTTGCCTCCGCCAGAAGCTCCTAGGCCCTAGCATCAATGGCGAGCTCCATTGGCCGTGGACGAGGCGTTATCTCAGGATTAGAGCTCGTCTGGCGCTTCTTGATCTCCGGGAGAGTTCTAGGACAACGTATCAGTCCATCCCCAATGGCTATCGAGCCATGGGGCCTCCCACCACCAGATATCATCACGAGCTTTGGATCAAAAGGACTCTGGCTCGAGTTGAAGTCCTCCCTATTCCTCGCCTTGCCAAAATCTCTGTACCTCACGAGCTTGTTGTGGGAGGAGATGTTGCTGAAGCTCTCTGGATGATCGAGGTCATCCTCAGAGAATGGCTTGGCCTTCTTGTACGAGGCAGTATGGGCCATGGCATAGAGGTCGAATAGAGGTGGCACCTCATTCTTGTTGTGTCGCGCCTAAAAGAGGTGAACAAAAGATTAGTTAAGGGCTCAAGCTAGCATGAAGAATGAAATTGCATGAATCATGAAGCAAACCACATACCCAGTGATCCCCGAACTCAAATAGGTTGGAGCTCCCTTGATGGTGTGGCACACCTTTCATTTGGCCACGCTTATCCTTGGCCTTGTTGTGTTCGGCTAGCCATCCGGGAGAGCACCACTCATCCACCAATGCCTCCCAATAGTCCATCCTATCCGCACACCATCTCGAGGGCACCTAAGTTAGACAAGAGAAATTTCAGCGCTACACCTACGAATCAAATCAAAGAAGCTAAGTACAAGGCCTTAAGAATAGATAATTACCTTCATAAACTTCTCCTTACTCAGATAATTATTGCGGCACTTCTTCTTGGCCCTCCTAATGTTACTCGAGGCGTAGTAGTCTCGAATAGCCTGCACCCGAGCCTCGTGCCGTAAGTTCTGAAGTAGGCGCTTGCACTCTGCTTCGAGAACAACATCCGCTCTCGCCTTGTCTTCCTCAAGACACTTGTAGAAGGTCTGCAATCAAACAAGACAACACATTAGACACTGATTAGTACAATCACTAGGTGTTGTTGAGAAGGAGAAATTACCCAGAAGCGACGGATCACAATGTCAGCCACCGTCTCGGACAAGACACTGTCGACCATCTCCTCCGGCGGGGCCAGGGCAGCCTTGTACAACTCCCAGGTTAGTGTTACCTGTGGAGACTCACCCTCACCGGGCAACTGGACCTTCCCGGGAAGTGGTGCCGGAGAAGCACACCAAGGACCTGGTTGGGCCTGCGGACACCACGCTCGTATATCCAACCCCTACAGTAGGACAAGGCCAACACATTAGATATTAATTTGAAGAAACATGAAGGAAAAAGTTTAAAAAAGAGTAAAGGCACTTACCTCTCCGCATTAGGCGCAATCAACCACCTCTGCTTGCGGGTCATCGGCACGGGAGGCAGCTTTGTACAACCACGCCGGTAGACCTTCTTGCCCTCCTCAACCAGCTCGCCCTCGCTATAGGTGTCCTCAGACAAGTAAGTGTCGTCGCCACCATCAGCATGGCCACTGGCCTCCGGAGTCACGTGGGACGAAGACTCTAGGACCCGAGTCTCGTGGGACGAAGACTCTAGGACCCGAGTCTCCTGGGACGAAGACTTTGGGACCCGAGTCTCCTGGGACGAAGGCTCGATGACCCGGGGCTCGTCGACCTGAGGCTCGTGGACCGGAGTCCGATACGGGTCCAAGTCAGACGGGTCCACCTGAGACGGAGCACTCCTATGGTCGGGAGAAACAACTAGGGGTGGCGGCGAGGAAGGCGCAGCATCCTTCCTACCTATAGCACCTCTCTCGTCTTCCCCCGACCTCTCCCGGTCGAAGAAGAAGCGCTCGCCGGTGTCTGCATGCTGTGTACCAGCGCTCTCCGGAGTTGCTGGGGTGGAATAATAGCACCCCTCCCAGCACGCGCCGAGGAAGGAGGCTCAGAGCGCTCTCGACCCCCGCCCACCATCTGTCAACACCTGCAACAACAAGGAGTGAACGAATTAGTTCAACATAAAAAAATTAAATACCTAATAACATGAACTAATTAATAATATAAATGTACATAATAATAATATAATACCTCACATTACTAATATTAATCTTCATCGTCTATATATGCTACGGAATAAATAAATGCATAATCATCATCACTATTAGTAATGACGTGCTCATCAGCATCATCAATAAATGCATCAACATGTGGAAGGCCTCTATGTAATCGGTCAAGCATTATTAGGTCATCCGCAGTAGTAACCTCTTCTTCTTCCGTCTCTTCTTGTTCCTGCTCAGAGGTGAAGTCGGGTTCACTGTCGCCGTCGACCTCAATGTTTTGGGGTGAAGTAAAGTGGTTTTTGAAGCGTTTTTTGGAAACACGTGTTTCTTGGAAGAATTCTCCTTCATATGTGTTTGGGATAATGTGAGGTTCATAATCATCTTCATTGAGGGGAGGTGGTCTAAAATGTGGCCGCACATCATAAACGACATCCCAACCTTTCAAATTTGGATCCGTTTGGCAGGCCCATGGTAGATAGAAAACTCGGGTCGCCTGTTGAGCCGTAATATAGACATCGGGAACATCCAAATGGGTGCTTTGTTTGATTTTGACTAGCCCTATATGTTCATCAGTCCTTCTAGTCTCCTTCGATTGGAACCAATAACATTTGAAGACTACGACGTTTGGTGGGTTTTCACCAAAGAATGTAAGTTCATAATTTGCTTCAACTCTTCCATAATACTCGACCCCTCCTTCGCCGACAGCGGAGACACAACAAATTGTAGTCTTTAGGTCGGCCATAGATAGCTCTTTGCCAAAAGTACGAAAGCGATACCCATTGATGTCGTATTTGTCAAATGAACGGACCTTAAAGTCAAAACCATTAGCGACTTGTCCCAATTCGGAGTCCATAGACTCTGCATTAGCCTAGAAGTTCAATACCAAAGGATTGTTGCATTAGCCGCAAACTAGGCAAAGAAATGAAATCGTCTAATTAATGGAAATTACCGTTTGCTTGAACCAAGAGATGAAACCGGGATAGGCGCCTCCATGCTTGGCCAGAAGCTCATACTCTTCGATGGAATCCTTTTGGATCACTACTCCAGCCGAGAATTTGGCGACGTATCGACTATATCACATATATATCCAGGAATAAGAGCATTTCAAAGGAATTAGAAGTTGCGAAACAATGTACCAAGAACTTACTCGATGTACGGCCGCACTTCTGTTAGGTTGTTGAGGATATACAACGAAATGGTCCGCCATTCTTCGACATCCAACCCTATTGATTTTGAAGCACCGGCTGGTGCGAGCTTCCCTTTGAATAGGATGAGGTTGGATCGACCTTTTTCACGGTCCCCATCATTGTACCGAGGCTTTGGATTATGCAAATGACGATTCTGGGCTGTGTAGTGTGCTGTCACAAAGTTTGCCACCTCCTCAGTAATGAATGCCTCGGCCATTGATGCTTCAAATCTACGTTTGTTTTTACATTTTGATCGAAGCGTCTTCTGCATCCTCTCAGTTGAGAAGCACCAACGATTTTGCACGCCCCCCCCCCCAATCTTGCCTCAGTCGGGAGATGCAAAATCAAATGCTGCATTGGATTAAAGAAGCCCGGTGGAAATATCTTTTCTAACTTGCAGATCAACTCTGGCGCCAACTCTTCCAGTTCGTCTAGCACGTCAGGCGATAGTTCTTTCACACAAAGAGCAGGAAAGAAATAGCTCTACCAGTACTAGCCATTCATCCTCAGGGATAAAGCCACGCAACGTCACCCGCATTACCCGCTCAAGCCATATGTGCCAATCATGACTTTTGAGACCAAATATTTTCAATTTTTCAAGACTTGCTCCCCTCTTTAGATTCACTGCATACCCATCGGGGAACATCAACTGGATTTTCAATCACAAGATCATTTCCCTCATAGATGGCCTTCCAAGATTGAACCATGCCTTTGGCTTCCTCCAGTTCTTCTTTCCTTTCGGTTGTCAAATGTTTTGTAACGGTCTATCACATAGAGCCTCCTGGTCGACTCTAGCCTTAGGATTATCCTTTGACTTCCCCTTTATGCCAAACAATGTACCAAAAAGGGCCTCCGCGACATTCTTTTCAGTGTGCATCACGTCGATGTTGTGTGGGCAAAGGAGGTCTTTGAAGTAAGGCAGATCCCACAAACAAATCTTGTGAGTCCAGGCGTGTTCCGTATTATACCCTTTGAAATACCCTGGACGATTTGGATCCGGCTCGAGAGCGTTTATCTGATCCAGGATCTGTTGGCCTGTCAACGCAGGTGGTGCAATGTTTTTGACAACTCTACCTTTGATGAAATTCTTCTTGTCTTTTCTGAACTTATGGTCAGGATCCAGGAACTGTCTATGTAGGTCGAAGCAAGAAAACTTGAGACCCACCTCCAGCCAACGGAACTGAAGAGCTGCCTTGCATGTGGGGCACGAAAACCTTCCATGCACACACCAACCAACGAATAGCGCATATGTCCGCAAGTCATGCATCGAGTACATGTACCACACATGCATTTTGAAGTTCTTTTTTGTAGTGGCGTCGTATGCCTTGATCCCATTATCCCAGGCTTCTTGCAATTCATCCTTAAGCGGTTGCATGTACACATTCATATTCTTCCCCGGATATTTGGGCCCTGGAATTATTAGGGTCAGGAAAATGTTCTTTCTTTTCATAATCTCTTCGGGGGGGAGATTGAGTGGAATGACAAATACAGGCCAACTACTGTATTGTGCTACCGTCATACCATACACATTGAACCCATCCGTGCTGATGGCAACTCGAGGATGCCTTGGTTCTGCTGCTTTATCCTTATGTAATGCATCAAAGTGCTTCCACGCAAAAGCGTCCGAAGTGTGTCCCAACATCGGATTCCCATCTGCATCCAGTTATGTTCTTTTGCCCAATTTATGCCACTTCATCTGTCTAACCGTCTCTTCGACCATGGAAAGCCGTTGAAGTCTTGGTATGATTGGCAGATACCGAAGAACATTAATGGGGATTTTGGTCTGACTCTTCTCACCCATACCGTTGTCTACCAGAACATACCTGGAAGCATTGCAAATGGGGCAATAGTTCAAGCCCGCATACTGAAGCCTAAATAAGGCACATCCATTATCACAGGCATCTATCTTCTCATAGGGCATCTTAAGTGCACGCAGGATTTTGTCTCACTGGTACAGGTTTGGTGGCAATACATGGCCTTTGGGTAGAAAGCATCCAAATATCGTCATAATTGGGTCGTAGCATTCTCTGCCCAGGTTGAACTGAGCCTTTAGAGCCATTACTTGCGAGATGGCATCCAGCTGACAAAGCTCAGTGTGATCGTGGAGAGGACGTTTTGAAGACTCCAACATTTCATAAAAGGCCTTTGCAGATTCCTCCATCTCATGTCCGAATCCCGAGCATCATCAAAGTCTTGCACCATGTCTTCGATCCCGGTACCATGCTCGTCGGTGCAACGACGAAGCACCTCGGCTCTGGCACGTTGGGCAGACTCACCATGAAATGTCCAGATCGTATAATTGGGCGTAAAACCCCACTTCTGTAGGTGTTTGATCATTTCAAACTCTGACTTCTTCTTATAGTTGTCGCAATCAACACAAGGGCACTAGGTTGTTTTCTGTCCATTTGCAAAAGCGACTCTCACAAACTCCTTGGTTTTTGTTAACCATTCACGGGTCATGTCTTTCTGACTAGTGTGACCGGTGTACATCCACCCACGATCACTCATCTTGCCTAGCTACTGGACACACAAAAAATATATACATAATTCAGCAAACCATATTCATCAGTTAATAGAGTTTGTCAGTTTCATTACGTCGATGCAACCTAGACGCTAGTAGGTAAAGATAGGTCCTAATCCCACTCGAGTATGTGTAGATTGGGTTCATTTTCCCATGCTCTGCTCCGGATCCGATGCAAAATTTCGGTAGCACCTCCCCGCTGTTCTCCGGATACACGTCTCGGCAATAAGCAGAGAGGATGTGTACCCGGAGAACAACAAGGAGGCACTGACGAAATTCTGCATCGGATCCGAAGCACAACATATGGGAAAACGAACCCAATCTACACATACTCGGGCTGTCCATGGATAACGTTGGACAATTCGAAAGAATCATGGTTATGAATATGCAAATGTATGCATATTTATAGATGTAACCCTTTCGAACGGGAGACACATACTGTTCACGCGTACTGATGATTCAATGTACCTAGAGCTAGCAAGTTTCATCGGCATGAAGACCAGAACAGAGCAAATAAAGGGGAAGGAGGAGATGTCATTTGTGCTCACCCACAAACGCAAGGGCGGAGCTCGTCAAACGCACGGGGAGGTTGTCGAACACCAAACCCTCACAGCGACGAAACAACTGCACATTTAAATCCACCCGATAAACACAAATATATATGATGTTTTTCATAACAAAATCAGAAATTATATGACCTAACTCATAATTCACACATATATGACCCCGTCGGCCTCTGGAAGGCTGAAGAGCACCCTTTCGGTCAACAGGAGGCCGAATAGGTGTTGGGGGTCGGGGGTGTCGTGTCGGGGTGTCGGGGTGTCGTGTCGGTGTACATCGGTATAATGCGTGTGTGACTTTTGGTTCGTCGAGGCTTTCCTTAAGTAACTCTCATATCTCATGGTGTGTTGGTGCGCTCTCGCTCACACTGATATGGTGGTGTATATATGTTGGTGGGCACTCTCTCACAGTAATAGTTCGACCGCTGGTGATGGACGCCTCCTCTCTCCTCTTCTTGCGCAAACTATCGACGAGTATATCGCACAGAAGAGAAAAAAGAAGAGGCTCCCCCACGACAACAGTCAGGATTACTCCATCAGGAACACACATGAAAGTTATTTAAGGAAAGCCTCGACGGACCAAAAGTCACACACGCATTATACCGATGTACATCGGCCCACGATCACTCATCTTGCCTAGCTACTGGACACACACAAAAGACTGATGATTGAAGACACCTATAGACTGATGATTGAAGACACTCATATCTCATGGTGTGTTGGGGTGTCGGGGTGTCGGGGTCGGGGTGCTGTGTCGGGGTCTCGGGGTGTCGGGGTCGGTGTGCCGTGTCGGGGTGTCGTGTCGGGGTGTCGGTGTCGGCGTGTTAGGGGTGTCGGTGTCGGGGTGTCAGGGGTGTCGGGGGTGTCGTGTCTGGGGTGTCGGTGTCGGGGTGTCAGGGGTGTCGGGGGTGTCGTGGTGTCAGGGGTGTCGGGGTCGGGGTGCTGTGTCGGGGTCTCGGGGTGTCGGGGTTGGTGTGCCGTGTCGGGGTGTCGTGTCGGGGTGTCGGTTTCGGGGTGTCAGGGGTGTCGGTGTCAGGGTGTCAGGGGTGTCGGGAGTGTCGTGTCTGGGGTGTCGGTGTCGGGGTGTTAGGGGTGTCGGGGTTGTCATGGTGTCAGGGGTGTCGGGGTCGGCGTGCTGTGTCGGGGTCTCGGGGTGTCGGGGTCGGTGTGCCGTGTCGGGGTGTCGGTGTCGAGGTGTCGGTGTCGGGGTGTCAGGGGTGTCGGGGTGTCGTGTCTGGGGTGTCAGGGGTGTCGAGGGTGTCGTGGTGTCAGGGGTGTCGGGGTCGCGGTGCTGTGTCGGTGTCGGGGTGTCCTTTTCTTTTATTTCCTATCTTACTCCTATTGTCTAAATAATAAAAACATAGAACAAATCTAAAACTAAATCTAATTCAACCTAAAAATTAAATCTAACTAATACAAATAGAGCAAATTAAACCTACATAAGAAGATAAAAACGGAACAAAAAGAACAGGGGAGGAGCGGGGCTTACCTTTCGGTGGTTGCGGGGAGGAGGATGGCTGCGGGTGGGGAGAGCTGGCGCTGGCGACGACAGGGTGGGGCGACGCAACGCGGCAAGGCTCCGGCGATGGGGCGGGGCAGGGCTCAGGGGGGCGGGAGGCGGTGCGGGGCGGCGGCACGGGGCGGCGGAGGGGAGGGGCGGGGGAGCGTCGGGCGGCGGCGGCGGGGGTCGGGGATAGGGCGCGGGAGAGACAGGGAGAGAGAGAAGAGAGAGAGGGAGAGAGAGAAGAGAGAGAGGAGGTGGGGGGTAACGGCCGTTAGGCGGGTTATCTTCTTTGCCGTCTGCCAGCAGACGGCAAAGTTTCTTTGCCGTCCGCTGGCAGACGGCAAAGAGGTGGGGTTGGCCGTTGTAGTTAACTAGCCTCCACGAGGCCCACCCCACGTCTTTGTGATCCGCTGGCTGACGGCAAAGAGATGGCTGATGGCAAAGAGTGACGTTGCCGTCTGCCTTGCCAAAGCTGACGGCAAACAACCTGTTTGCCATCTGCCAGCAGACAGCAAAGAGCTGGCAGATGGCAAAGTCACTGATTCCAGTAGTGTTAATGCAACGTTCCCCAACAGTGGCATCATGAGCTAAGTCTATTTGTAGATGAGATCTCGAGTAGAACACAAATAGTTTGTGGGCGTTGATGCTTAGATTGCTTCCTACCTTGGTCGTGTTTTGGTTCAACATTATTGTGAGATGAAGCGGCCCGTACCAACATTACTCATACGCTTACGAGAGACCGGTTCCCTCGACTACAACTTGTTGCATAGATGGCTTGCGGGTGCCAGTTTCTCTCACTTTAGTTGGATTGAATTCGACAAAGGCGGTCCTTGAGAAGATGATGATGTATAAGCTACGGAATAAACGGAGACTAGCTAAGGGTGAGGTGACGATGCGTGTTGGAAATGTTTCCAAGGTTGATGTGATCAACATTGCATGCTCTCTCTACCTTCGGGATTAGTGACAAACCTAAATAAATGTTATTTGGTGTTTTGCGTTGAGCATGAACATGATTAGATCGTGTTTATTGCAACACGTTTATTCATTTAAATTAGAGAATAATGGTTATTCTGTTTACATGAATAATACCTTCAATGGTCATGCACCCAGTGAGAATGGTTTGTTGAAATCTTGATCGTAGTAATACACATGTTCATACCATTGATGCCAAAAGATACAAAGTTAATAATGATAGTACCACATACTTGTGGCACTGCCGCTAAATGTCATATAGGTATAAAGCGCATGAAGAAACTCCATGTCGATGGATCTTTGGACTCATTCGATTTCGAATCGGTTGAGACATGCAAACCATGCCTTTTGGGCAAGATGACTAAGGACCCTGTTTTCCGGATTGATGGAGCGGGCAAGTGGTTCATTGGAAATGATACATGTTGATGTATGCAATCCAATGAGTCTTGTAGCGTGCGGTGGATGTCATTATTTTCTTACCTTCATTGATTATTTGAGTAGATATAGTGGATATTTACTTAATGAAACACAAGTCTGAATCGTTTGAAAGGTTCAAGCAAATTCAGAGTGAAGTTTAAGATCATCGTGACAAGAAGATAAAAATGTTTGCGATATGATCGTGGAGGTGAATATCCGAGTTGCGAGTTTGGCATGCAACTTTAGACAATGTGAAAGTTGTTTCACAACTAACGCCACCTGGAACACCATAGTGTGATGGTGTGTCCGAACGTCATAGTCATGCTCTACTGGATATGGTGCGTGCAATGATGTCTCTTATCATTTTACTACTATAATTTTGGGGTTATGCATTAGAGACAACTACATTAACTTTAAATAGGGCACCATCTAAATCCGTTGAGATGACACCCTATGAATTATGGTTTAATAGAAACCTAAGTTGTCATTTCTTAATGTTTGGGGCTGCGACGCTTGTGTGGAAAATGTTTTCACCTAATAAGCTCGAACCCAAAGCGGACAAATGCATCTTCATAGAATACCCTAATAACATTTGGGTATACCTTCTATCTCAGATCCAAGTGCAAAGTGTTTGTTGCTAAAAATGGGTCCTTTCTCTCGAAAGAATTGAGTGGGAGGAATATAGAACTTGATGAGGTTGTTAAAACTTTGTTCAACCAGAGAGTAGCGCAGTGCAGGAAGATGTTTCTGTGAAGCCTACGTTAGTTGAAGAGGAAGTTAATGATGATGATCATGAAGCTTCAGGATCAAGTTACTATCGAACCTCGTAGGTCGACAAGGATGTGTACTGCTCCTGAGCGATACGACAACCCTGTCTTGGAGGTCATGTTGTTGGACAACGATGAACCTACAAGCTATGGAGAAGCGATGATGGGTCCGGATTCCAACAAATGGTTAGACGCCATGAAATCCGAGAAAGGATCCATGTATGAAAACCAAGTATAGACTTTGGTAGACTTGCTCGTTGGACGGCAGGTCGTTGAGTACAAATGGATCTTTAAAATGAAGACAGACGCTGATGGTGATTGTCACCATTTATAAAGCTCGACTTGTCGCAAAGAAGTTTCCGACAAGTTCAAGGAGTTGACTACGACGAGACTTTCTCATTCGTAGCAGTGCTAAAGTCTGTTGGAATTATGTTAGCAGTTGCTGCATTTTTCAACTATGAAATCTGGCAGATGGATGCCAAAACATTGTTTCCTTCCTTAAGGAAAGGTTGTATGAGATACAACCAGAAGGTTTCGTCAGTCCTAAGGATGCTAAAAGGTGTGCAAGCTTCAGTGATCCTTCTATGAACTGAAGCAAGCATCTCGGAGTTGGAATATACACTTTGATGAGGTGATCAAAGTTTTTGAGTCTATACAAAGTTTATGAGAAACTTGTATTTGCAATAAAGTGAGTGGGAGCACTATAGAGTTTCTGATAAGTATATGTGGATGACATATTGCTATTCGGAAATAATGTGGAACTTCTGGAAAGCACAAACGGTTGTTTGAAAAATGATTTTCAAAGGAAGACCTAGATAAAGCTACCTAATTGTTGAGCATCAAGATCTATAGAGATAGATCAAGATGTTTGATTAGACTTTCAATGAGTACATACCTTGACAAGATTTTGAAAGAGTTCAAAATGGATCAGTCAGAGAAAGAGTTCTCGCCTGATTTGTAAGGTGTGAAGTTGAGTGAGACTCAAAGCTCGACAACGGCAGAAGAAAGAGAAAGGACGAACATCGTCCCCTATGCCTTAGCCATAGGCTCTATATTATGCCATGCTGGGTACCGCACCTGGTGTGTGCCTTGCCATGAGTCTGTCAAGGGGTATAAGAGTGATCCAGGAGTGGATCACTGGACAGCGGTCAAGATTATCCTTAGTAACTAAAGACTAAGGAGATTTTTCTCGATTATGGAGGTGATAAAGAGTTCGTCGTAAAGAGTTACGTCGATGCAAGCTTTAACACCAATCCGGATGACTCGTAGTAGCAATCTGGATATGTATAGTGGAGCAGTCATTTGGAATAGTACCAAGTGGAGTGTGGTAGCAGTGTTTATAGTTTTACATAGAGATTTGCAACGTACACACGGATCTGAATGTCGCAGAACCGTTGACTATAAGACCTCTCTCACATGCAAAGCATGATCGAGCCCCAGAACTCATTGGGTGTTAGATTCATAACAATGCGAATCACATGGTGATGTGAACTAGATTATTGACTCTAGTGCAAGTGGGAGACTGTTGGAAATATTCCCTAGAGGCAATAATAAATTAGTTATTGTCATATTTCCTTGTTCATGATAATCGTTTATTATCCATGCTATAATTTTATTGATCGGAAACTCAGATACATGTGTGGATACATAGACAACACCATCTCCCTAATATGCCTCTAGTAGACTAGCTCGTTGATCAAAAGATGGTTAAGGTTTCCTAGCTATGGACATGAGATGTCATTTGATAACAGGATCACATCATTAGGAGAATGATGTGATGGACAAGACCCAAACTACAAACGTAACATATGATCGTGTCAGTTTATTGCTACGGTTTTCTGCGTGTCAAGTATATGTTCCTATGACCATGAGATCATGCAACTCACATACATTGGAGGAGTGCCTTGTGTGTATCAAACGTCGCAACGTAATTGGTTGACTATAAAGGTGCTCTACAGGTATCTCCGAGGGTGTCTTTTGAGTTGGCATGGATCAAGACTGGGATTTATTACTCCGTGTGACGGAGAGGTATCTCAGGGCCCACTCGGTAATACAACATCACAATAAGCCTTGCAAGCAATGTGACTAAGTGTTAGTCACGGGATCTTGTATTACGGAACGAGTAAAGAGACTTTTCGGTAACAAGATTGAACTAGGTATGGAGATACCGACGATCGAATCTTGGGCAAGTAACATACTGAAGAACAAAGGGAACATCATACGGGATTAACTGAATCCTTGACATAGAGGTTCGACCGATAAAGATCTTCATAGAATATGTAGGAACCAATATGGACATCCAGGTCCCACTATTGGTTATTGACCGTAGAGGTGTCTCGGTCATGTCTACATAGTTCTCGAACCCGCAGGGTCTGCACACTTAAGGTTTGGTGACGTTTCGGTAGTATAGAGTTATGTATGGTGGTGACTGAATGTTGTTTAGAGTCCCGGATGAGATCTCGAACGTCACGAGGAGCTCCAGAATGGTCCGGAGGTAAATATTCATATATAGGAAGTCCTATTTTGGTCGTCGGAAATGTTTCGGGCTCACCGGTAGTGTACCGGGAGTGCCGGTAGTGTACCGGGAGACCATCGGGAGGGGTGTTTCGACCTAAGAGGCTACATGGGCTGTGGGATAGTGAATACCAGCCCTTTGTGGGCTGGTGGAAGTCCCACACAAGGCCCATGAGGCTGGGAAGAAAAGCCCAAAGAGAAAAAGGTGGAAAAAGGCAAAAATAGGATGAATCCTAGTCCTACTAGGATTGGAGGTGGATTCCACCTCTCCTACTTGGTTTGGCCAACCCAAGGGCTGGCTCTTTGAGAGCCAAGCCTCCTCCTCTCTTCCTCTTACATATACTAGAGATTTTAGGGTTTTTTTGCACCTGATTTTCAGCCACGTGCTACCCGTTCCTCTAGTGCATAGTTTCTCCTCTAGATCGGATTTCTGCAGTGCTTAGGCGAAGCCCTGCCGGAATAGCTCCACCACCATCACCGGAGCGCCGTAATTCTGCCGGAGAACTCTTCTACCTCTCTGCTCCCTCTTGTTGGATCAAGAAGGCGGAGATCGTCATCAAGATGTACGTGTGCTGAACGCGGAGGTGCCGTCCGTTCAGCACTAGATCGAAAGGACCATGATCAAGATCGCGAGACAGATCGTGATGAGATTGCGGAACAGATCGTGATGAGTTCACGGGACAGATCGTGATCAAGATCGTGAGACGGATTGTGATGAGATCGCGGGACGGATCGTGATGTGATTGCGGGACGGATCGTGGTGAGTTCGCGGGACGAATCGTGATTGGATCGCGGGACGGATCGTGATGAGATCACGGGATGCTCGGCGATTTGGATCGCGAAGACGTTCGACTACACCAACCGCGTTTCTTAATGCTTCCCTCTTAGCGATCTACAAGGGTATGTAGATCCACTCTCCCTCTCGTAGATGCTCATCACCATGGATAGATCTGCGTGTGCGTAGGAATTTTTTTGTTTCCCATGCAACGTTCCCCAACAAATATGTTGTGGGAGTCGGTTGTCACTAGTGCAAGTCCGGCAACACCTTCATCTTGACTATGGTTGGAGTTGGAGTGGTAGCTTCTCTCGGAGTGGTTGTCGGAATCAGAGTCGGAAACCCATTCACCAACATGAGCTTGATGTTTTCTTCTTGAGAAGCTCTTGTTGTACTTGTCCTTCTTCTCCGGGTCTCTACTTCTCCTTGTGGTTCTTCATTCATAACGATCATCTCTACTCCTTCTCTCTTTTCGAGGTGACTCGTCTATTGAGCTTCGTCTTCTTGGTGACTCTTCTTTCCTTTTGTAAGGAGCCGTGCACTCATTGGAGTAGTGTCTGGGCTTCCCACAATTGTAGCAAATTCGGTCACGACTTGACGAACGCTTCTCTTCATATCTTGAGTTGGAGCTTCGATCTTCGCTTCTATTCTTGTAGAACTTGTTGAATTTCTTGACCATGAGGCTTATCTCTTCATTTATGACAAGGTTGCCGCTTGAAGTTGCGGGATCATCGCTTGTGTCTTTGTAAGCACCGCTAGATTTGTGGTGAAGCTCTTCCTTGTCCATGAGTGTCATCTCATGAGCAACAATCCTTCCAATCACTTCTGTTGGCTTGAGATCTTTGTAGTTGGGCATCATTTGGATCAATGTGCATACGGTGTCATATCGATCATCTAAAGCTCGAAGTATCTTCTTAATGATGAATTTGTCGGTCATTTCTTTGCTTCCTAAGCTGGCAATATCATTGGTGATGAGAGCTAGCCTAGAGTACATCTTAGCGACTCCTTCACCATCCTTCATCTTGAACTTGTCAAGCTGAATTTGAAGAACATCCAACTTGGATTCTCCAACAGGTTCAGTACCTTCATGCATATCAACCAAAGTATCCCAAATCTCTTTTGCATTCCGAAGATGGCTGATTTTGTTAAATTCTTTGGGGCATAGGCAGTTGAAGAGAATGTGATGCTTGAGCATTGAGTTGCAACATCTTCAATTCTTCCGTAGTCGCTTCGCGGTCCGGTTCCCTTCCATCCGCAAACAATTCACCTTGCAATCCAACACGAACAAAAGCCCAAACGGCAGGGTTATGACCAAGTAGATGCATTTTCATTTTGTGCTTCCAACTAGCAAAATTAGTGCCATCAAAATACGGACCTCTACGGTGATAATTTGCCAAACTAGATGCCATACTATCCATGGTTGTGAAACCAATGCAATGGAGACCAATGCTCTGATACCACTGGTAGGGTCGAAAGTAGGTCTAGAGGAGGGTGATTAGACTACTTGACCAAATAAAAATCTACTTTTTTCCAATTTTAAGTGTTGGCAGATTTTAGCATTCATAGCAAGTCAAGTACACCCTACACATGCATGTCTATGAGTATTGAAGCAAAAAGTAAAGACAATCATGTATGTAAAGGAAGGGTAGGAAGATCAAACGTAATTTGAAGACACGGTGATTTTTTCCCATGGTTCCGATAGGTGGTGTTATCGTACGTCTGCGTTTATGGAGTCTTCAACCCACGGAGGGTAACGGTCGCGAGAGTCCACAAAGGGTTCCAGAAAGAAGCAGCCTTGAGTATACCATGATGGCCTACATTCACGGAGTACTAGCCTAACTCAGGGTAGATCTTCACGAAGTAGGCGATCTCCTTGCCATTACAAACTTCTTGGTTCACTCCACAACACGAAATAGGAGGCTCCCAAGCGACACCTAACCAATCTAGGAGGCACCACCCTCCAAAAGGTAATAGACTGGATAATGTGGATAAACTCCTTGCTCTTGTGCTTCAAGATGATAGACTCCTCAACACACAATCACTCTCTTACGGATTTGACTTTGGTAGAAGAGATTGATTGGGTGGAAAGCAAATTGGGGAGGCTAGATATCAAGATTCATATGGTTGGAATGGAATGGCATGATCTCAACACATGAGTAGGTGGCTCTCTCTCAGAAAATCGGTAGGTATGAGTGGGGAACTGTTCTGAGTGCTTCTCTTTCAAGTAGGTGGTGGTGGAGGGGTATATATATGCATCTCCAAAAATCCAACTGTTACACCTAATAAGTCAGACTCGGTGACACCGATGTGTTAATCTCGATGGTACCGAGTTGCCTCAAAGGTAGCAATTTTTGAATCTCGGTGAGACCGATACATACAACTCGGTTGCACCAATAAGGTGACCAATGGTCAGATTGCCAAACTCGATAACGCCGATTCAACAAACTCGATGGGACTGATTTTGTGAATTTGCATAATAGAAAGTTGGCAACCCAAACTCGGTGGCACCGAAGCAAAATCGGTTGCACCGAATGGCTAGGGTTTGGCTGAGTCTGTCTGAGGCTAAGAATCGGTGGCACCGAGTGGAAAATGTTGGTTGCACCGATTTTGGATATTTGGCTTTGGGCAGACTTTTTTGAAAGAGCTTGTGGGTGTATGTGGTGACTATCACTTGTGCACGTATGAGCATTTTGTTCACCAACAGTACCTTACCCCCTTTTAATAGTATTGGCTTTCCTATGGACTCAAAGTGATTTCTCACAAAAGGTAAAATGTAGAGTCATCTTTGCTTGAAGCTTTGCCAATACCATTCCTTGCATCTTGGGGTATTCCACAATCCTTTTAACAACCCATCATTGAACTTTTCCTGAAACATGCTTAGTGAAAACATTAGAATGATATATATGTTGTTATTAATTACCAAAACTACCAAGGGAGCAAATGTGATTTCACCATGCGGCTAGAGTGGGAGGAAAGGAAAAATCCCAAGGTGAGGAAGGATTCCAAGTAGGATTGGAATCCTACTTGGAGTAGGATTGGAGGTGGACTCCTCCACCTCCTCTACACTTCGGTCGGCCCAAGGGGCAACCCTAGGGCTGCCTCCTCTCCCTCCTATATATACTAGAGGATTTTGAGGGCAGCCCCAACCCTAATTGCCATATGCTGCCCTCTTCTTTCCTAGACCACTTTCTCCTCTAGATTAGTTCGGCAGAGCTTGGCGAAGCCCTGTCGGATTAGTTCACCACCACCGTCACCATGCCGTTGTGCTGTCGGAGAAATCATCTACCTCTCCGCTCCCTCTTCCTGGATCAAGAAGGCGGAGATCGTCATCGAGATGTATTTGTGCTAAACGCGAAGGTGGCGTCTGTTCAGCGCTAGATCGGGACGGATCGTGATTGGATCACGGGACGCTCAGCGATTTGGATCGCGAAGACATTCGACTACATCAACCGTGTTTCTTAACGCTTCCTACTTAGTGATTTACAAGGGTATGCAGATCCACTCTTTCTCTCATAGATGCTTATCATCATGGATAGATCTTGCGCGTGCATAGGATTTTTTTTGTTTTCATGCAACGTTCCCCAACAGTGTGGTGCAAGGAGAAGGAAGTGGAAACTTTCCTCTTGCGCCGGCGGTTGAAGTATGGAGCGAGTTTCATACTTGCCCTCCCCGACCTCCATATATATAGAGGCTACATTGTCGATTATGGAGCGAGCTCGATAATTTATTGTGACTGGGAGTCATATGATGACTCTGCTACAATGTGACTTTATCCCGAAATCGTCATATTGACGATTATGTTTTGGTGATTGAGATTATATGGCGACTCTGCTAGAGTTATTGCTACTATTTAGTTGAGCATCAAGTTTACGGGTGAAGTTGAATCTCGAATATGGAACAAACAACTATTTCATCTGACATCCAAGAACCAGATTCAGCTTTGATGAAGCTGAATCTAGAAGATGGGTTCGGCTCCTCTGTTGTTACATTGTTACTATAGAGGTGTTGTAGCATGCAAAATCCACCGTTCACTCTAACCGAAAGGCTCTCCTTCCTTCTCCTCGATCGAAGAAAAAACACAACACTAAGACGCAACGACGATGTTGCCCTTGCTCCCGGCACCAGCGGACTGCCCAACTAGGTTGTCCGCATAGCTGTGTTGGTTAAGCCGACAGGCACGGCGTCGGCATTGCATAAGGACCTGTGGCTGGAACACGACAGATCTGCAATAGGCACCATCCTCGCTTTACTTGATCGGACGCTGAAGAATTAGTACTAAATTGCTAACTCAGTATCAGATGCCGCATCTAGTTAACCACATATGACGTCTTCTTCTACTGGCTCGATTATAATCTTGAGGTAATGTTGGGGGCACGCTGCGCGCACAAGGAGCGGCAAACTCTTGTCCTCTGCCGTCGCCGTCTTACGTGCGTTTGGGCAGCTATGCCAGCAACCAAGCTGTCCGGCGTGAGATGTGTTTGGGCTTCTCAAGGGCTGCTACGTCGGCAACCAAGTTGTCCAACGCGAGGAACCGGGAAGCCCGACGCGTCTGGGCATACTGACATTATTGTAGTGTCTTTTCCGGTTAATACCCCCTCCATCTAAAATTACTTGTCGCCAAAATGAAACGAAATGGATGTATCTAAAACTAAAATGCGTCTAGATACATCCGTTTTTATGACAAATAATTTCGGCCGGAAAAAGTAGAAGTTAGGGAAGATAAAGTAGAGCCCTTGGATTAGAGTGAACGGTGGATTTTGTATGCTACATCACCTCTACAGTAACAACGTAACGGCGGAGGGGCCGAACCCCTAGAAGACGTAACAAGCGGCTATTCTTTGCGAGTGAAGCGAACCCAAAGATAATTTGAATTCAATCGAAACCGAAACAAACAGGGTTGTACAATTAGCTTTCCCAGTCAATTAAATTCACATGTGATTCGAATCTAATCAAAAGTGAAACAAACATGAATCATAAGCATAATATTGGCGTCTATGTGCCACGCGTCCGTCGGAAAAGACCGGCCCGGTTGTGAGGCGACATATCTAGTGGATCGTGCCACAAATTGACGTCTTTATTATTGCAACAAAGGTCTTGTTACAATTTTTTTGCAGCAAAGGTCTTGTTGTAGATTCTTTGTAACAAAGTTCTTGTTACATAATTTTTTTGCAACAAGATTTATTTTTGCAACAGAAGTCTTGTTACGGAAATATTTTTGAAACAAACGTGATGTTTCAGAAAAAAATTCACATGCGAGGAGGCAACCTACGGATAGAGTGGCTTAGGGGTGGTGATTCTCGACGAGGCCACGTTGATGCTCCACGGTGACCATGGCTGCTTCGAGATGAAAGAGAGGGAAGAAAAGGGAGAGAAAGCATGGGGCGGAGCAGTTGCAGATTTGCAACGAACCGTTTGTTGCGGTTCAGAGAATGCCACAAGAGCCAAGTTGCAGAAAACTTGAACGTGGAACGGGTTGCTTTTATCTGATCAAAAGTCGACCGGACGGACACGGAGTCGGCGGACGGTCGTGCGTAATCGGTCGGCTGAAGGTAAACTTTTTCTATATATTTTGGGAAACACTTTCCTCCTGCCGGCGGATCGCACACAAAGCATCCACCGCCTTGTACGCCCGCCGCGTGTCATGCTAGCTGCAACTTATCCTTTTAGTCGTTGCCTTTTTATCCATTCATTACTACATATATCCTTGTTCATCTTTGTTTTTCTCCACTGCTACTCTTTGCTCGTTTTTCCTCAGCTACCACCTCCTTGAGTTCAGCCACAACCATCAATGCCAACGCAGTAAACGATTCCTGCAACATGATCTTTGTAGTAAAAAAATAGCAACATGACCTTTGATGCAAAAAAAATCTACGAACATTTCTACAACATGGTTTCAGCTGCAAAAAAATCTATAAATGTTTCTGCAACATGATCTCTGTTGCAATTTTTTTTTGCAACGTAATCTATGTTGCAAAAATTTATGCAGCAAAGCACCTGTTTCTGCAACTCGAACGTTGTTTCATGAATTAATGGGTCGGGAAGGCGACCGAGCCGCATACCAGGAAGTAGATCGGACGGCTGCACGCGTACATCGAACGGCCCTCGAGGTGGCTGATGTTTCGTGCGGATCATCCGGTAGACGCGTAGGAGTCCCCATATATTTTAGAAGGGACTGCTATGCGTTCACCGGCTGATCCGCATGAAACATCCCCACCTCGATGGTCATTGGATATACGCGCGCGGCCATGCGATCTACCTCCTGGCACGCAGTTCGGTCGACTTCGCTGACCCATTAATTTCTAAAACAACGGTCAAGTAGTAGGAACAAACGCTTTGTTGCAGAATAACTTTGGACCCATTAATTCTTGAAACAATGATCGAGTTGTAGAAATAAGCGCTTTATTGCAGAATAACTTTGCAACATAGATGAGGTTGCAGAAACCTTCGCAGTGTAGAGTTTATGTTGTAGAAAAACTTTTGCAACAAAGAGCATGTTGCAGATTTTTTTTGAAAAAAAGATGATGTTGCAAAAAAATGTCTTCACTTTTCTGCAGAGTAAATTCTTGCAACACAGATGATGTTACAGAAAAATATTGCAATGAAATTGATGATACAAAAACACCGCCATTGTTGCCCACAGCATCACCGTCGCTCGCCATCGTCGTCGCCAACCAGAAGGCCATCCACCTTCCAGCTCTCGCCCCGAGCGCCGCCAATCCTCGTCGTCGATCGTGTCGTCCGGCCAGCTCACATGATAGCTCCATGAGTGCTTGTTGCTGTAACCGCAAGTTGTTACTTTCATGTTACCTCCATGGAACCCACGGCCTGGTTGGGCAAGGACATGGCCAGGTTGATGTGTCCACGAGGCTTGTATGGCTATGGCTATGGCTGTTTGCTATGGCCGATGGGCACTGGCTGGTGCTGTTCGTGAGTGTTTTCGCGGGAGCTAGCATCTCCCAATCTCCGTGCGTGCTGCCTTGGTGCTTGCGTGCGTGATGGAGCCATGGAGGATGCTGGACGGTTGGGGAAGGAAGGAAGAAATGCACAAGGAAGAAAAGGTGTGGACGGGAGTAGTAGAGAAGACAAGGCAGCACATTAAAGCCGTGTACGGGTTCACTGAAACACGCGTTCGTGTGCGTAGGAGGCGATAAAAGCGCTAGAAAAATCAACCGGCTGAAGAAGATCATTTCCCATATATTTTGAGGACTGCTAGGCATCCATCGACCGATGCGAACTATACTCCCGTTACCTTATTGGTCGTTGGATTTATATGCAGGCACATTTCGTTTATCTCTTCGCCATTTATTGATTCTTGAAACAACAACCGTGTTACAGAAACAACGATCACGTTGCAGAAATAATTCCTGAAACAACGGTCAGATTTCGGAAATAACGACCGTCAATTCTTTAAACATAGATTATGTTGGGAGATATTTTCTGCAACATAGGACATGTTACATAATTTTGTTTTATTTTTTAATTTTTTGCAATGGAGGATACCATGCTCGTCCATGCCGAGGTTGACGTTTCTGGTGCCGTGCGTGTCTGAAGGCCGTGGGAATTCAGATCTTTCAACAAACTAGTTGTTGCAAGGGTAAAAACTATAACAATGATCATAAAGTTGCTAGATCGTAGAAAAATAATACTTTTAAACCATCCGATTAGAAAAAACATTGAACGGCCATAAAAAGGATAGATGCATGTAGAAAAGATCGGTCGGATGGACAGAAGAGTTTCCCATATATTTTTGGATTTTGTTTTGCGCAAAGTGCCCGAGAGCCAAAAGCCGTGTCCATCTACCTTGGAAATTTCTCTGCTCTAGCAAGAGGAAGAAGGCAGCAGCAACGAATCCTTCACACCTCGCTCACCGTCGCTCTCTCTTCTTCTTCTTCTTCTTTCCACCAAAATTATCCAGACCTCACGTCCTCAGTCCCTAGCCATGGAGCTTGTGGTGGGCGCGTCGGAGGCGACGATGAAGTCCCTCCTCGGCAAGCTGGGGGGCCTTCTCTCCCAGGAGTACACCCTGATCAGGGGAGTCAACGGCGACCTCCAGTACATCAACGACGAGCTACGCACCATGCAGTCCTTCCTCCGTGCCGTCGGCAAGGGCCACGGCCACGGCCACGACGACCTGATGGATGACTGGATGAAGCAGATCCGCGACATCACCTACGACATTGAAGACTGCATCGACGACTCCACCGACCGCCTCCACGGACTGCGTTCCGACGTCTGCTGTTACTTCCTCGTCAACAGTATGTACGAGGTCCTCACATGGTGGCCTCGCCGCGACGTCGCCAGCCGCATCTCCGTCCTCAAGATGCGGGCGCAGCAGATCGGCGAGCGGCGCAACCGGTACGGCGTCAACAACCCGGAGACCGGCGCCAGCGGTGCCCCTACGGGCACTCGCAGTACTGCCGTTGGATTCGACGCCGCTGACAACCAGGAGGAAAGCCTGCAGCTTGTCGCGTTGAAGGGCCCGGTGGGGGTGGAGGAGCACATGCGGGAGCTGGAGAAGCCGGTGACCTGCATTGTTGGGTTCGGCGGGGTGGGGAAGACCGCCATTGCAACAGCCTTGTACAGGAGATTTGGGGACAGATTCCACCACCGGGCGATGGTCACGGTGTCTCAGATCTCAGACCTGGGGGGCATTCTCAGAAGCATCGAAGGTCAAGTCAGGCCGCAGGCAAGCAATGAGAAGCAGCAAAGCAGCTCGGCGGAGAGCGGTATCACAGCAGCCATCGAAGGTGTACGGGGTCACATCAGCCAAGGCACGTCAGCTGTCATGGCCAAGTGCTGCGGCGGTACCGGCATCCCTGAGGAAGACAGGGCAAAGCTGGATCTACTCAAGAAAGATCTTAAGGAACACTTCAAGGAAAACAGGTTACTTTGAAATCTTGAGAATACTAACCTGTTCATCGATAACACGACAATTCATCTATCTTCGAAAATGCTAACCTGTTTGATAGCATTCATACTAAAATGACACTTCAATTTGTATTCTGGGCTCATCTATGGGCATCAATTAGTATGTACCCAGAAAGTGACAGGCAACATAATTGACATATATAGGCGGCTGATCTATCAGAGTATGATGCAACTGATTAGTCATTATTATTATCTCACTTCATGTTCTTATTTTGTAAATTTGTTTTTAGTTGCTGTTTAAATGATACTTTGGAATAGAGTTATTTGTACTTTATATTTATCTCTATTGAGCTGTTTAAAATATGTGGAAATTGGTTGTGGAGCCCATTTTTTGGTGTTAATGTTCACCAATTTCATGCACGGCTTTGTTTGGTGACTAGAAGAACATTGAAAATTTCAGTTACAACTTTAGTAAAAGTTAATTTTTGAAAATATTTCAGTATATAAACTCTATGCACTGAAACTCTGGAGTTTTAAGGATGTTAGCCTATGCAGTGAAATGAATGGAAATGAGTGTCGTCCTTGCAGAGTAGAATTACAAAGTAACGTTGCTTTGATTTGGATCAGAATAGATGTTATAGTTACTGCTGGACAGCTACTTGATCTCACTTAATTTATTTCCTTGTAGTTATTTGATCTTAATTGATGATGTGTGGTCTGCAACAACGCTGGACAATATTATAAATGCACTTCCTGACAATAAAGACAGCAGAATAATAGTTACTACACGGTTTCATGCTGTTGCTACAACACGAAGAGGAGAAGGTGACATTCGTAGAGTTAAAGGTCTTGATGATGAGCAATCTGAGAAGTTATTTTGGCAGGCTTTCTTGGAGTCCAAAGGAAGTGAAGACGCTATTAGACATCATCCCCTTGATGGCGACAAACCTGCTGAATTACCTAACCAAGCTGTCTCTGAACCTGACGGTAACAAAGATGTTATTCCAGATAAGGTCTGGAAGATGTGTGGAGGGCTGCCATTGGCCATAGTTATCATGGCTGGTTATGTGGCCTGCAATTCACGCAAATCAGAGAAGGAATGGCTGGATCTTTGCAGTTCCATATTTCCAGAGTCTGGAAAAGATCGTGCGAAAGCTGGTGGGAAAGAGCTTACCCAGGAAGAAGTGGGAAAGATCATTAGCCATTGCTATAATGACATGCCTGCTGAAATCAAGACTTGCTCATTGTATTTGAGCATATTTCCGAAGGGCCACAGAATCAGCAGGAAGCGTTTGACAAGGCGATGGATAGCTGAAGGTTTCGTCTGTGAGAAGCAGGGGTTGAGTGTGGAAGATGTCGCAGAGACATATTTCAATCATCTCATAAGGAGGAAGATCATCCGAGCAGCGGAGCACAGCAGTAACGGCAAGGTGAAGAAGTGCATAGTCCACGACATGGTTCTTGAGCACATTGTAGCAAAGGCGAGTGAAGAGAACTTCATCACTGTGGTTGGCGGCAGTTGGGTCATGCAGCCTCCTAGCAGCAAGGTCCGTCGGTTGTCCCTCCAAGGCAGCGATTCCAAACGTTCAAAGGACACAGAGAAGATGAATTTATCTCATGTCCGGTCACTAACCATGTTTGGGAGTTTGAACAACCAGCTACCTTCTCGTTCATTCAAGTTTGGAATTGTACAGGTCATGGATCTTGAAGGCTGCACGGGTTTCAAACAGCACCATACAGAGGAGATATGCAAAATGCTTCATGTAAAGTATCTCAGCCTTCGAAAAACTGACATTAAAAAGCTCCCTGAGAGGATCAGAAAGCTTAAGAACCTTGAGACTCTGGACATAAGGGGGACAAACGTTGTTGAGTTGCCTAACACCATATGCCAGCTTGAACGGCTGGTTAACATACTTGGTGGGGATAAAAGAACACGTGTGGCATTGAAGCTTCCTGAAGAGTTGAAGAAGAAGAAAATGAAGGCCCTGCGCATACTCTCAGGGATTGAAATCGCTGGGGGGTCTGCGGACTTCCACCATTTGACTGAGCTGAGGAAGCTTGCCATCTACAAGCTTAAAGCCACGAGGAATGATCCGAGTTTCAAAGAGTTGAGCTCCTCTATTGAGTACCTTGGTGGCTACTCTCTACAAACCCTCGTAATTGACGATGAATCATCTGAGTTTATCAAATCACTGGATGATCTGTCATCCCCTCCAAAATTCCTTGTTGCCCTCGAGTTATCTGGCAAGATAGTTAAGCTCCCCTGCTGGATCAAGCAGCTCAGTTCTCTCAAGAAGTTAACCCTTTCAATAACAGCTCTCCGGACGGATAACTTGAAGCAACTCAGCGATCTGGAGGCACTGTTTTCTCTCACCTTTTCATTTTCGTTTAGAGCAGAAAAACAGGACCCAGAAACACTGACCATTCTCGCAAAAAACAAGCTGTTGCCCTGCTGCGGAGGGGAGATCACTGTTCCAGATGGAGGATTTAAGAGTCTTAAACTCCTTTGCTTCTCTGCTCCTCTCTTGCCATCACTCATCTTCTCAGGACAAGCCATGCCGGAGCTGGAAAGGCTTGAGCTACGGTTTAACATATTGGAGGGCCTTTTTGGTGTGGAAAACCTTGCAAAGCTCAAAGAGGTGCATTTGACATTGGACGACAAGGCTGGGGAAGGAATAACCACGGAGATAGTAAGAGAGATGGAGAGCGCGATGAAGAGGACAGGTGGCAAGACGCCGCAGATCATCCTTCACCAGTGACTCGTTAAGATGGAAATTAAACTGTGGCGCTTTAGGAGTCCTTGTAAGTTGAGGATCATCACTTCTTTTTACTCGTTCTCAGTGATTTTCACGCTACTTGTGCTGAGCTGATCGAACTAGGATAACGCCTTGTCTGGGTAGGTCATATGAGAGTGTCAAATAGTTCAGTTCTTGTGTTTGTGTTTGAAACAAATTTAATCATCAACAGCCTGACCTTATTATTTGTTAATTTCATGTATGGCAATGGACATTATTATTATACGTGGTTGTACATTTATCAGGATTTAAAAGTTATAGGTGCTCAGCTCTGTGTAATCTAACGCACAGCGAAGACTAACCTTACCCTTTGTTTCTTGCTGTGGTGTTGATCCTGGACTTGGTGACCAATTCTTCTTCCCTCGCTGGTTGTGGTTGTGTGGCTGTGTTGAACTTGTTTAGCCAAAATCGTTCTGAATCAACGTATTATCGTATCGAGTTTAGTTGCATGCCTGTACTTAGGATTAGTACCAGCTTTAATCATATTTTGTACTGACGAGTGGTCTCAGTAAATCATAGTTTGAGGAATAAACGGTTGATGCATTGGCTCAATAGCATGTCTGGGTTGGTTTGCTCTGGTAGCGGTGCTTCCTGGTTTCAGTTCTAAAATTCAGTACCATGGAAAACATTGCTTTAGGACGCGCATACCTGGCTGCTGTTTGCCAGGAGCAGCATGGCAAGCGAACGGGGTGGCCATGGCAGTTTTTAATGTGTTTAGGAGACAGGGGCGGCAGTTTTAGAAAACTGCCATTGCAGTTCCTTCCCTTAAGATTTTTTTTGTGTGTGTAAAAACTGACTTCCATTGGATGGAGATCGAGATCGTGTGGCTCAGGGGTCATCAGCAAGGGTCCCCCCCCCCAGCGCGCGAACTGCAGCTATATAACATTAGGGTTGCTTTAAGTAGCGTATATGAAAACGGTAATTCATCTCTGAACCTGGGCTCATATGAACCTGGTGAAAAATACCGCGTTTTGGACTACAAAAAATGTTTTAAAAAATCCAATTTTTTTTCGTGGTGCATATGCTCTTATGTGTGAACTCCCTGCGAAATTTTGTGAAGTTTGGACACTCGAGGAGCTCGTGACGAATAAGACAAAATCAGCCGTGAATAGTGTGATTTTCAAAAGTTTCTCGCACATCCGAAATTTGTCTTTTCTGCCGCGAGCTCCTCGAATGTCCAAATTACACAAAAATTTACAAGAAGTTCACACATAGGAGCATCTTACACAATAAAAAAGGTTAAATTTTTTTGAACATTTTTTGTACCTCAAAATGAGGTACTGTTCATGCCCGGGCTCATATGAGCCCGGGGCCAAATTGCCGCATATGAAAATTCAAAGCTACAGATATAGATTTACCGCGGAAGACGGTCCTTTATCAGCAGCGTTTTACAGATTTTGATTAAAAACTGAACATGATCTTGCTATTGACGAAGTCGTATTTGAACCTCCAGATTTAGAGCGGTGTGGGTGGGTCACACAAGATTGTCCTTGTACCTGTTCTCTCATTCCTGGGAGTCTTTCAAGGGTATCTGATCTTGCTTGAAACTGGCTTCTTTTTCACACTTCCCTTAGCGCAAGGCAATAGTTTGATAGCGAGTTCACCTTCCTAGTATCGTTTGCTCATTTCATTCATTCTCATTTAAATCTACTTCTAAGGCATGTGAAATACCTGTTGTAGACAGATCCCTTGGCAGAGTATCAACTTGAGATTCTTCTTTCACCCTTCAGGAGTTTGGTTCTTTTCTTTCTATATCAGAATACGACGTAGAGGCTGAGCCTGGTGTTCATTGACGGTCCGAGTGAAGAAACAAGTGTTGGCTGAGACAATATATCTTCAGAGTTATAAAACAAGCATCTCTTCAGTTATCTTCTATTATGCCTTGGTTCCGCTGTCTTCCAGTAAGTTCAAGCGGCCCAAGTTACCAGCGTTTTTTAAGATGCAATACAACCAAACATAGCCCTCCATAAAAAAGGCTCTTCACCTGCTGCTTTTTCCCTCGTGTGCTTGAACGATCTTGATCTTTGAGTGGTAGAAGGCAACCGCGGTGGGGCACGCAGAGATGGGAATAAAACCAGAGCAGTGATTTGAGTAAAAAAAGATGTCCCTGAGCGAAATGGGTGAATTTTGGATTTCCGGGAAAAGCTGAGAAGAAAAGTGCCAGGAATTCTTCCCCTACCAATTCCATTGATAACTGGATGATTAAAACCAGGAATCTTAGGAAAAAAGTGAAAGGTTGGAGCATTAACTTGGAAGCTGCTATGAAGAAAAAGAAAAAGGCTCTCCTGATGTAGTTTGATATCCTGGATGTTCTATCTGAATCAGAACAGTTGTCTGTTGCTGATTTTGATAGGATGAAAAGTATGAAAAAGGAACTTGATGATATACGGAAGAAAGAAGAGACTGCTCCCCGGCAGAGATCTAGAGATAGGAAAATTTTGTAAAATGATCGAAACAATGCTTACTTTCAAGCTTTGGCGAACCACACACATAGGAAAAACCACCTATCTGAGCTGGTTGGCCTTGAGGGTGTGGTGACATCAACTCAGGATATGTTGGATGTTGCCACTGATTTTTTATAAGAACCTTTTTGCATTTCAACCTAAACTTGACATCTGTTGGGATGCTAACTTTTGGTCTGAAGGGGATTTAGTCTCTAATTCTGAAAGAGAGGAATTAGAAAACCCTTTTTTGAGGAAGAACATAAGTAGGCCATCATGAGATCCTATGCTTGTGGAGATCCTGGTCCTGATGGGCTTTCCTTTCTATTTTATCATAAACTATGGGACCTTATTAAAAGTGACTTTATGTGGATGATTAGAGATTTTGAAAATGGGATACTCGATGCTCATAGACTGAATTTTACTATCACCACTCTTATCCCTAAAGTTCCAGAAGCTAGGGATATTAAAAACTTTAGACCAATTAGTTTATGCAATTGTGCTGTCAAAATCTTTTCCAAAGTTATGACCACTAGGGTTTCCCCTCTTTGTGACAAGCTCATTTCCCTAAATCAAACAACATTCATTAAAGGGAGGTTTATCCTTGAAAGTGTTGTGACGGCCCATGAAGTTATTCATGAGGTGCATAGGTCTGGTTCTGGTGGCTTGATGCTGAAACTAGATTATGAGAAATCTTATGATAGAGCTAATTGGGACTTTGTCAAAGCAATGCTCCTTTCTAGGGGTTTTGATGAAAAATGGGTGGGTTGGATTTGTAGTACACTATATAAGGGACTTTTCAAGTCAGGATTAATGATACCAATGGGCCTCACTTTGTGGGGAGTAAAGGTCTTAAATAGGGTGACCCCCACTCACCCTTCTTGCTCAATCTAGTGGTTGATGTGTTTACCAAAATGATATCCAAAGCTGCTAATCATAGTCTGATTGCTGGCTTATTGCCAAAGGCTATTCCTAGGGGTGTGATCAGTTTACAATATACTGATGACACCATTTTGTTTCTTGAGGATTCATTGGAGCATGCTAGAAACATGAAATGGATACTGACTTGATTTGAGAAGCTATTTGGGCTAAAAATTAATTTCCACAAAAAAGACCTTCACACTTTTCATGTGTGTGATGAGATGTCTAAGGAATTTACACATATTTGTTGTTGTCAGTTTTGGGACTTCCCTTTTAAATACATGAGAGTTCCCATGCACTTGAAAACACTAAGGAGGGAGGATTTGCAACCTACCATTGATAGGATTATTAAGAATACTAGGTGCTTGGGTAGGAATTTATCCTACAGAAGCAAATTCATTGTTTTGACTACTTGCATTGCAAGCATTCCTACATATCTTATGTCTATTATTAAATTCTCCAAGTGGGCTATTGATGCCATCACATCCCACATGCCTCACTTCTTTTTGGGGAATGTGGGAGAGATTCATAAATACCATTTGGCCAACCAGGGTCTGTAGGAGGAAAGAGTTTGGTGGCTTGGGGGTTCCCAACCTTAGGGAATTCAATATGGCCTTGTTGGCCTCTTTGGGGGAAATATTTTATGATGGTGTAGATAAGGATTGGAAGAAAGTTATTTGTTCCAAATATGGATTGGACAAAACCACACATTTTCTATACAAAATCTACCCCGGGCTCTCCCTTTTGGAAGAGTGTGACCTATGCTTTAGGGGTTACTAAGAATTTATTTAAGCGGTCTCCTGGAAATGAGGAAACTATTACTTGTTGTCATGATATGTGAGTTGGGGAGTGCTCTTAAAAAACACTCTTCTCGGACCTGTTTGAATTCCATCAACAACAAGATGCAACTCTGCATAAGTCTAGGATGGGGTGCATTTACATCTTACTTTTAGGTGTGGATGCCAGCTTGATGAGTAGGTGGTACAATCTAATTGATCTGGTGAAATCTTACAATATTTCCACTAATGTGGATGTTCCTGTTTGGACTCTAGATCCTTATGGTAGTTACATTGTGAAGTCATTTTATAAGCTGGTCAATTTTGGAGGCATATCTTCTGATATTAAGGACTGCATCTGGAAAATCAACGTCCCACCTAATATCCATGTCTTTATTTGGCTAGCTTTCTATAGCAAATGCATGACTAGAGATAATCTAGATAAGAGAAGACATGTAGATGATGTGACTTATGTGTTATGTAATGAACATGAATCCATTCAAAATGAAAGATTCTATGTTTGGACGTCGAGGGTGCTCTTCTTCTTCAGTATTTAAGGCATTTGGATCATCGAAGAAGGAAATTTCTTAGGATAGCCTGGTATGACTGATGGATTGTGGCAGGGAGGGTGTGATTTTGGTGCTTTCTTGTCATATCTGCTTTAGCCCCCATCACCTGGCCATGTAGTGAGGTGTTTGTAATAGGGCTAGACTTTCTTAGACCATGTGTTTTTTTCTATGGCTGTTACTTCTGGTTATCCACCGAGAGCCGCTTAACAATTGGGCCATTTACTTTGCCTTGGCTTTTAATAAAAATTTGGGGCTTGGGGGAGACGCCTCTCTTTTAAAAAAAGTGCCAAAAATTTGCGGTGGGCTTCGCTTCAGCCGATCTTTTTCGTGAGCCATCCGATCTATGTTGCTCACCATACAATCCTTCTTCTATCTCCGTCTCACAACTACCTCTATTGCAACAGGAGCTTTCTTTCAGAAACAATGGTGACGTTACAAGCATCACAACATAAGGCATGTTCAAGAAACATTCGTGACGTTGCAATATGGTGAGCTAACAGACCCACACCTTCGCAACACCGATGATGTTTTAAAAATATCGGCGACGTTGCAATCCCTTGACCTCGCAGCATCCGTACCTTCGCAACATTGGCATGTTTCACAAAATGGCAGTGACATTGCAATCTGTCGAGCTCGCAAACCCACACCTCTGTCGGCTGATCCCAATGGCTCATGGAGAAGATGATGCTCCTGAGTGCAATGTGCAAGGGCCTCACATGGTTCATGTCGATCGCACAAGATGGCAGACAAAAAATGCAGAATTAAAAGCACCCCAAGTACTACAACTTGCCAAGAATGTGATGATTTGGTCCAAAACATGCAAAAGTCGATCCCATAGTCCCATAACTTGCACTGCATGTGACATTTTAGTCCTTGATCAATCACAATGCGCCAACTGGTAGCCAGGTGGCCGTACCGGTCATTGCCTTCACTTTTGCACCAAACCCCCTGTCGTTTTCGCTATTTCACACGCACTCCGCCCCTGCTCACTTATCCACTTGAAATTAAATTGGTCCCCTCCCCTCACATCTGCCCCCTTGTCTGTCTCTCTTTGCCCCTCTGTGTGCCCCCAGCTCTAGCTCCCACCTCGCCACCGTTGGCAAGCTTGCTGCTCGCCATGGTCTCCTGGAACGATCTATGAAGCTCCTCCTCGGACGGCGATTCAGTCACCAGTCCAGTAAGTTCTCTAAATGGTGTGGCCCGATAGGGTTAGGGTTCAGATGGGGAAATTTTATTGAACTCCACTGTCACATTTCAAATTAGGCACATGACACCCTTCTGTGCTCTCAATGGAGTGCCCTTACTACAGAACTTGGTGCTAGATGTGAGCACCAAGCAGTGTGTGAGAAACTTGTGGTGTTTGAATCAGGGGCTAGTGGCAGGAGGTTCCTAGGCTGTGCATAGAAGGTTAGTACAATTTCAATACATCCAAATATTAGCAGTTAACTATGTGGATAGTGGAAGGATGTTTTCTTTGTTATTAGTTAACTGAAATTTGCACCGAACTTTGTGTTGTGAGTGAACTCTGAATTTTTCAATGAACTAAATGATAGTAGTGAACTATGATTTTTTAGTGAATTAAATGATAGCAGTGGACTCTGAATTTTCCAGTGAACTAAATGATAGCAGTGAACTAGATGCTAACAATGTGATTTGAATTTTTCACTTAACTAAATGGTAACACTAAAATCTGAATGTTTGAGTGTAGTAAATGTTAAAACATCAATATGATTTTTTCAGTATACTACACGTTAACATAGAACTAAAATTAGTGCAACTATGCAAGATAACTGAATTTGTGTAGTTAATTTGTTTTTTGCATAGTTTTCCCTTAAATCTGTTCTACTATATGTTTAAATTGCCAGGAAGGACCAAAATGTAGTTATGTGCAGTGGGTTGATCTTGAGTGGCTTGTTCAACTAAAGACCACTTTAGCTTGTCTCTAGGACATGTATGAATATGACAACAAGCTTAGGCTCAACCAAAATGTTGTAAATGATGAAGGAAACTTAAAGATCATGGAAGAGAAGGAAAGGATGGAAAAGGATCTGAGGTTTTTCAAGGTTGATATTGCTAAGATAGTTGCTGACAAGGATCATGCATTGGAACAACTAGGCATCACATAGATTGCACTCAATGGCCTAAAGGAAGAGCTTGAGAAGAAGAAGATTTCTGACAATCTACCACAAATATTCATTAGGTGGTCAGGGATACGTCCGAGAAAGAGAGGGAATTGATGAAACAAGAGATGGAACAGATGAAGCAGGATAGGGACAAATTCATGGAACATAATGACCAATTGGTGCAAGAGATAGATAATTTGGTGTTAGAGAGGGATCAGTTAAAGCAAGAGAAGAAGAAGTTGGAGTACATGATTGGTGATCTCTTCAAACATAAATAGGACCCCAAGTGCAAGATAAGGAAGATGAAGGAGATCCTTGATGAATTTGAGTGACGCATTGGTGTTGTATTGCTCACATATTTGTACTAGATTTTAATTTCATGAACTTGAGGTGATTTCAGTAATATGTGTACTCGAGTATGTGTGAACTTAAAGGTCACTGATCTTATTTGTGTACTGAAGTACGTGTGAAGTTTAAGTGCTTTGAGTTTATTGTATGAGAGATATTTATGTGTGTTTTTAATTTCAATTCTAGTGTTGTCATTAATGTGCTTTGTGGTTTTTGTTGACTGAATTTGTTTGAGCAGTTAGCTGAATTTTCTGTATATTTTAGTCAAGTTTTGTTGTTAATTAACTCAATTTGAATTAGAAATTAATTCAGTATAGTTTATTGAATGTTTCATTGAGTATAGTTTACTGAATGTGTTTTAGTGTTAACTGAATTTTCTGAATAGTTACTCAGATTACTGAATGTTTGAGTACAGTATAATTTTCTGAATTTCCTGAATTTATTCAGTATACTTTACTGAATGTTAACAGAATTTGCTGAATTTTTAACCGAACTTGTTAACTGAGAAGGTTTTCAGATTTTGTTGAACTTAAATTGTTTAATTAGATATTTGGAGCTGAGATGGTTTATTGAATTTTTAACTGAATTCTACAACAGACACTATTTTGGTTAACTCAATGCATGCTATATATGGTCCAGTCATGCATGGTACATATGGGATATTTTGGGCAAGTAGTACACATGGTTACATGCTACAACACAGCAACAATCTAAGCTCTACAACAGCAAAACAATATCTCAACAACAACAGTTCAAATGCTTAACAGCAACAAAGCAATCAACACTGCATGGAAGCAATTGCAGCACATATGACAAGCAACAATTTAGCTAACAAGTTCAACTGAGTAAGCATAGATCTTAGGTGGTTACAGATAACTTAGGTGCTTAAACCAACACACTTAACACAAAATACTTTAGTTCTTTAGTACTACTAACTTATAGATAACTTATATGCTGAAATCTATAACTAATCAACATACCTAACTTCTAACTTCTTTATATCTTCAGTCCTGCTAACTGCATCTTTAGATTTGTTGCATCTTCAGTTCTTCAGGCACTTGAGACATTTTGAGCGGCGCACCTCCCCAGCAACAGGCTTCTGGACTGCTTTCTTCCTCTTCTTATCATCCACCACAGGCTGGTCCTCTTAAACCTCCATCTTGAAAATATCTGGCACGTATCGCAGTGCCTCCACATCAATTGGAGATTTTTGTGTCCCTCCTTTGCATTGACGACGGGCGCAAACATGTGCACATCCTGCTCGTCATCGGAGATGTCAACCACCTTCTTCTCCTCTTGCTGCTCCTGCTTCTCCTACTCGTCGTCAGAGACGACAACGACCTCATGCTCCTCCTCGTCAGATGACTCGCCCTCTGGCCGGTAGCCAGAGTCGTCATCAGATTGGTCCTCCTCCTCCGAGGAGGATTGGTCATCCTTGTCAAAGACTCACCCTCATCAGGGGAGGATGAGTAGTCATCTGAGTGGTCGTTGTGGTGGAGCATCTCCGGCTGGAATATATCCCAATAGGCGGTGTTGACGTGCACAGGGAGGGCGAGGACGACTTTCTCAAGACGCTCCGCCTTGGATTGAACACGGTTCGGGTCCGGTTGCGGCACCGCAGCGGAACGATACATCCACCAATGGGCCCGCTGGTTGGGATTGTTCGACCGCATCTCCTGCATTGTGAACAGCGGGATCACCATTGAAGGCAGATCTTGTCCATCAGGGAACGTGCGTGCCTTCTCGTCGTCACTGATCACCTTGACCAGACCGCACGCGTGGTTCCTTGTCATCTGGACGCTTGGGAAACATCGCGGGATCTCCTTCAGCTCGGCGCGGGCGACGTGGTCATCTTCAGCCAGATCTTCAACATCCTGCCATTCGATGTTGTTATCCATGGCGTCGGTGATGGCATGGAGCTCGAAGAGGGTTTCTGCACTGTAGTGGGTTGTGGGAGAGAGGAGTGGGAAGCGGGAGGCCGAGGCATCATGAGTGCGGTTGTAATGGGAGTGGGGATCGATGGGTGTTGTCTTAAAGCGGTGAGAACTATAATGTGAGATGCAATTAGTAGCCATCAATAAGTAGATGCTCTCTATTTAGTAAACAGAAGCACTAGAACTATCCCATTGGCATTGCACTCACCGTTGTTACCAGCAGGCCCTGGGTTCGAGTCCTAGGCCAACCATTTTTTTTACAATTTTAAGTTTCTAGTTAACTGATTTGTTTGCAAATTCAGTTAAGATAAATTTTTAGTTAACATATTCAGTTAAACTTTTTAAACCATTGAGAATGTCTACAAATTCAGTTAAACTTAGCCATCTCTTTGCCCTCTAGAATGTAGCTACACATAGCTAGCAAAAAATCAGCTTACTATGTTATGCAAAAATGATTTCAAAAATTGCAAATTTCAGTGATTAATAGTTGTACTAATTTTACTTGTTAAACATTTCAGAATTGTTGTTCAACACAATGTCACATTTCGAAAAGTCACTAAAAAATGCTTTACACCAAGTCTTTGGATCTAGTCTTTTAGTCTAGTGGAAGGCAACTGAGTTGTGTCCATCCATTTTCTCACAATTCTGTGTCCATTTCACCTGGTTTGTTGATCTTGCAATGGCCGACAAGTCTTGCTTCAAGACCTCTCCTTTGTGCTTCTCATTGAAATTTTGATAGATATGCCTCACAGAAAATCTATGTTCAGAATCTGACCACACTTTATGAACAACATTTATCAAACCTCTCTGCTTGTCACTCATAATTGTGAATGGGGCAGTGTTTGTGATGTTCAAATCATCTCTCAGGGTTGTAAGAAACCACTCCGAAGAACCTGTGCATTTACTTCTACCTAACCCATAGCAATTGGGTAAATGCAGCCATTAGGATCAATACCCACAATACTAAGAAACACTCCCTTGAACCTGGTTTCCATGTGACAACCATCAATGAAAATAAATAGGTCTGCAGCCCTTTAGCCACCCTCTTTTAAACGCGTCATGTTAGGGATATAACCCCATGGCGAGACCCGCCCAGGAGGGGTCGAGTCACGCTTGGCGGCTCATAGTCAAGACCCTTAAGGTGGGCCTGAAGATTGAAGGCAAGGCTACATGGCAACTTACTAGATGGGCCAAGATGAAGGCCTAGAGAAGGAAGATGGCACGAGACCTGGGCATGTAAGCCACCCGGAGACGACCTGTCCAAGAAGGCAAGGCGGCTTAGAGACAGGGTCAAAGACCTTGTATGAGTCGGTTTGGAATCTTGTAACCCCTGGGCCTCAACCTCCTATATAAAGGTGAGTCCCTGCGGTGGCTTAGGAAAGTAACCAATTGACCTATAGCTACGTGAAGCGAATCCGCTCCCTTGTAATCAATAGTCCATCAATACAACACAAAGCAGGATGTCGGCTTTTACCTCTTCCCGAGGGGCTGAACCTGGGTAAACTCATGTATCTCGTCTCGATCAACCCCTTTGAGTCCAACGCCTTAGCGATGGCCTCGAACCTAAGTCTTCAGAAATATGCCGTGACAATACCACGACAGTTGGCACCCACCGTGGGGCTAGCAATCGGTGGCGTGGAGTTCTCAAAGGGCGCTCTCCCTGGGATCAAGGGATACACCATTGGCATGATGACTAAGAGTCGCCGCGACAAGCTCTACATCGACGATGCAGGATGGGGACCGGAGTCCAACTCAATCGAGTATGGGCACCGGGTTCCCTTCGGCAAGATTCACATATTCATCGGTAAGATCAGTGGATCTATGCCCGGGCTAAACATATGCACCGAGCTCGTCGAGCCATCCCGGCGTGCGCAGCCCACCCGTGTTCAACTCCGGCGGAGGAGCGTCTTCTTCAGTTTCATGCAAAGCAGGGAAGACTCCGTGTCAGGGGGGACTTTTTCCTTTCAGATGAAGGATCCTCCAGTGGAGATGCAGAGTCAATCTATCAGGTTCACGACAGCGCGCTCGGGGGCTATACCGATGGCGACAGTATTCCAGAGCCCTATGACCCGCCGAGCTGAGCCGTCATATTCATGGCAGGCCCGCGCCGGTTTTCAATAGCACGACATCCAGAGCAGCGGCAGGAGCTGCCAAGTGAGATGCCGGGCCTCCTAAGCCGTCGGCTCAGGTCTTGCTAGAATTAATGGATGAGTTAACAACCCTAATGGCCACTAAATTAATAGCAGGAAATCAGGCAGAGCACAATGCAGAGGTTACCTGGATTAAGGGACTGATGGATCAGGCCCAGGAGGATATCAACGCATTGCAAATTCAGATGAACGCTGAGTCAGAACATCTGAGGACGGAGGCTCTCCGTTTTATCTTAGACCAGCACGCTTCAGAGGCGATTCTTCGGAGGAGGACCCAAGTTGGCCTCCCTATGCAGCTTCATCCCTGAAATCTCTTTAACACTCCTGAGGCTGGGCCAAGCACGCCGCCGGTTGTAACCCGGGCCGCTGAGGCACGGCGGCAGCTAGACCCACCCCAGAGGGATCGGACCCTATCGCGGCACCTTGTGACACCACCTGGCCATTATTCTAACCCGATGAAGAACATGATAGCGGCGGCTGCGAGGCTCAATGCACTCCCCTTCGCCGAAGGGATGCCGTTTTCTCAGGAGGCATGGAATGCCATTAATTTGCTACAGATGGCGGTGGCTCAGTTGGAAAAGTACACATACAGCCAAAATCGTATACACTTCACGCCCATCCCAAGCCGTAGCTACAGCTGGCACATAGAGTCACTGCCAGTTTCCAACAGCGAACGAAGACGCAACCCGCCCAATGATAACTTGCCTCGGATTAATGCTCAGGATATCATAGATAGGGGCCGAGCTCATCGAGGGTCAACTCCAGTGACAGATTACCCGGCAATCCCTGAGCCGGCTCCAATAGCCACTTCCACGTCAGTGGGAGCTAGCGTCTCATCCAGGGGGTTGGTGTGCCTTGCCTAACGACATCTCTACAGAACGAGCGCTAACCCAAGGATTTTAAGGGGCCATGTAAGGTGCCCAACTATATGGCTGATTTACCCCCGGAGGCTTGGATTGAAAGTTATGAGCTCGCCATGGAGATGTTGGACGTTGGTGAGGCAGTTTGTGCAAAGTACTTCATCATGATGTTGGAAAGGCCGGATCTCATGTGGTTGAAGGGTTTGCCTCCTAATACCATAGCATCTTGGGTCGAGTTGAAGGCACACTTTATCAAGAACTTCCAAGGAACATGCAAGCAGCCTATGACAATTGTAGATCTTGACCACTATGTACAACAAGAGGATGAGTCGGCCCATAATTGGGTACGGCGGGTTTCGATGGTCATCCACTCGCCCGAGAAAATCTCGACGTCTCAGGCGGTTCTGAATTTTGAGAAAAACTATCACTTCTTATCCCTTAAGCAGAAACTCGGGCGGTTGAAGCATTCTTGTCAAGACATGGGCGAGCTCATGACGGCTCTCACGAAGTATGCAGATTCCGATACTACTAAGGATCCGAGCTCCGATGATGAGAGATTAGCTAAGGGTAAGAATAATAACAATGTCAAGAGTCAACAGCAGAACGGAGCCGGAAATAGCAACCCGGGCAAAAGAAAGAACCCGGACGACGGGTCCGAATTGGTGGCAAACACCACCGCTGGGAACAATCGTGCCAAGGGTAATGGTAGGCTGCCCTTTAACAAAGGTAAAGCTCCCTTTAACTTGGAGGTAATTCTCAGTAAGCCTTGCCCAGAGCACAGCTAACCCGGTAAGCCAACGGGCCATGTGTGAAGAGATTGCAGTATTATGCGGCAGTTCTGGGATTACAGCCTTAACCAACATCGCAATAACATTTATGGGTCATCAAGAGGCTCAGGTATAGGCGGCTCAGGGACAGGTTTCGGTGGAGGCGGCTCAGGTTTAGGTTATCAGGGTCAAGGCAATCAAGGTGGTCACCATCAACAGTCCGGTAACGGAGGTTAGTACCATAACAACCAGTCAGGGTACCAGTGTAACCCGAAGCAACTCAGTGGAGGCCAGTATCATGTTTTCACTACAAGCATGGACAAACGAGATCAACATCTACACAAGAGGGCACTCAACACGGCAACGCCAACTCTCCCACAGTATTTGAAGTGGTCTGAATATCCTATCTCATGGAGTAGGGAGGATCACCCATCGCGGATCGATAACCCGGGGCACTTAGTGCTTGTGGTAGCACCTCAGTTTGGAGGTTATAAGTTTACAAAGGTACTGATGGACGGTGGAAGCATCATCAACATCTTGTATTATGACACTTTTCGCTGGATGGAGCTGACCGATAAGGCTCTTAAGCCGTCATCAACAGTTTTTCACGGTGCTATGCCGGGCAAGTCGGCTTACTCGGTAGGCAAGATTGACCTCGGGGTGGCATTCGGAGATGACTACAACTACAGGGTAGAGACCTTGTGGTTTGAGGTGGTGAAAATTAAGAGCTCATATCACGCCTTGTTTGGCCGGCCGGCTTTTGCAAAGTTTATGGCCAGTCCCTATTATGTTTACTTGAACCTCAAATGTCGGCTCTCAAAAGAACGATTATAGTGCACAGTGATCAGAAGGTGGCCCTTGAGTGTGAGGAGGGTGACGCTGCTTATGCGGAATCAATCTATGCAGAGGAGGAGCTTAAGTTTTACAAAGATAATGTTGTCCCGACGGATATGACTCCATTGAAGAAGCCCAGTACAGAGTCTGAGCCGCCCTTGAAGTTAGCGGAAGATGATACTAAGCTGGTGGATTTTGCTCCACGTGACTCATCGAAGCATTTCACTAGTGGGTCTAACATGGACCCCTCATAGGAAAGCGCGCTCATCGAGTTCATCCGTGAGAATCGGGACATCTTTGCATGGAAGCCGTCTGACATGCCGGGTGTACCGAGAGACTTTGCTGAGCACCACCTTAATGTGGATCCCATTTCAAGGAAGAGTAGCGTAAAGCGATTGGAGAAGAGGTGACCCGGCTCTTGGCCGCAGGGTTCATCGTGGAGGTTTTCACTCAGAATGGTTAGCAAACCCCGTGCTTGTGCTGAAAAAGAACATCATATGGCGTATGTGTGTAGACTACATGGATCTTAACAAGGCCTGTCCAGTTGACCTGTTTGCTCTCCCCGCATCGACCAAATTATTGATGCAACGACGGGTTGTGAGAGTTTATGCTTCCTGGACCTTATGCGGGATATCATCAGATCAAGTTGGCAGTCAAGGACCAAGAGAAGACGTTGTTTATAACACCTTTTGGGGCTTTCTGCTAAGTGTCTATGCCTTTCGGTCTTAAGAGCACGCGGGCGACTTATCAGCGTTGTGTGCAAAATTGCCTTCACATTCAGATTGGGTGCAATGTTCACGCTTACGTAGACGATATTGTGGTTAAGTCAAGGAAGAAGGAGACTCTGCTTGACGACCTGAAGGAAACATTTGACAACTTACGGATCTACAAAATGATACTTAAGCCGGCTAAGTGCGTCTTTGGGTTCTTGCAGGCAAGCTCTTGGGTTTCTTAGTTTCAGAGTGAGGCATTGAGGCTAACCCGGATAAGATAAAGGCCATCACGTCATTGTCTAAGCCGGCGAGCGTTAATGATGTGCAGTGCTTGGCGGGTTGTATCGCCGCTTCATCAGCCGCCTGGGCGAGAAGGCTATTCCTCTGTATCAGGTGATGAAAAAGATAGATGACTTTGTCTGGAGCAAGGCTGCGGATGAGGTGCTTGAGGCGCTCAAGATACAGTTGGTTGAGACGCTGATCTTGGCTGCTCCGGCTGAGTAAGAACCTTTGCTCTTATATGTGGCGGCTAATAATAGGGCAGTCAGCACTGCGGTTGTTGTGGAGTGTAAGGAGGCAGGGAAAGAGTATCTAGTCCAGAGGCCTGTTTACTATGTCAGCGAGGTCTTGATAGAATCCAAGCAAAGATACCCACATTGGCAAAAATTGATCTATGGGGTGTTCATGGTAAATTGCAAGTTGAAGAAATATTTCCTTGGACACCAGATTATAGTAGTGAGCTTGGCCCCATTGGGAGATATCATCCAAAATAGAGAGGCTATTGGCAGGATTGCTAAGTGGGCACTGGAGCTCGGGCCCCTTTATTTGAAGTATGTGCCTCGCACGCCTGTCAAGTCTCGGTCTTTGGTGGATTTCATAAACGATTGGACAGAGTGTAAGTCGCCTGAGGAGAAGCCGGATAACACATATTAGACAATTCACTTCAATGGATCCACACAATTGAAAGGATCGGGGGCCAGAGTTGTCTTGACTTCCCCTAGAGGTGACAAGTTTTGTTATGTGTTAAGGTTAATGTTTCCTTGTAGTAACAATGCAGCTGTGTACGAAACCTTGCTTCACGGGCTTCGTGTAGCTAAGGAGATGAATCTGAGCCGGGTTAGATGCATTGGCGACTCAGACCTCGTGGCTCAGCAAGTATCAGGCACGTGCGATTCCAAAGACCAACGAATGGCGGCTTACCGTCAGGAGGTGGACATCATTGCTAGCCACTTCAAGGGTTATCGGGTGGATCATATTGAACGTCGCAAGAATAAGGTGGCTGATGCATTATCAAGGCTGGGCTCGCAGAGTAAGCCAGTGCCACCTAACGTCTTCTTGGACATGTTGCATCACCCCTCTGTTAAGTTACCTTGTGAGGAGGATCTTGCTATACCTGATGCAACTTCTTGAGCTTGCGTTAGTTTTTCCCTTGAAGAGGAAAGGGTGATACAGCAAAGTAGAGATAAGTATTTCTCTCGGTTTGAGAACCAAGGTATCAATCCAGTAGGAGTATCAAGATGAGGCACCAAGGCACCTGCACAAAAACAAACAAACTTGCACCCAACGCAATAAAGGGGTTGTCAATCCCTTTACGATTACTTGCAAGGTGAGATCTGATAGTGATAATAGGTAAATATAAATAAATAAATAAAAGTGCAGCAAGTTATTTTTGGTATTTTTGTATGTAGATCTGAATATATAATGTGTAAAATAAACCCGGGGGCCATAGTGTTCACTAGAGGCTTCTCTCATGTTAGCAAGTATTACGGTGGGTGAACAAATTACTGTCGAGCAATTGATAGAATCGCGCAAAGTCATGACAATATCTAAGGCAATGATCATACATATAGGCATCACATCCGAGACAAGTAGACCGATACTTTCTGCATCTACTACTATTACTCCACACATCGACCGCTATCCAGCACGCATCTAGTGTATTAAGTTCATAACAAACAGAGTAACGCCTTAAGCAAGATGACATGATGTAGAGGGATAAATTCATGCAATTTGATATAAACCCCATCTTTTTACCCTTGATGGCAATAGCACGATGCATGCCTCGCTACCCCTTCTGTCACTAGGTGAGGCCACTGTTGGGGAACGTCGCATGGGAAACAAAAAATTTCCTACGCACACGCAAACCTATCCATGGTGATGACCATCTATGAGAGGGAGAGTAGATCTACGTACCCTTGTAGATCGCTAAGCGGGAAGCGTTAAGAAATGCGGTTGGTGTAGTCGAACTTCTTCGCGATCCAAATCGCCGAGCGTCCCGCGATCCAATCACGAACCGTCCCGCGAACACATCATGATCCGTCCCGCGAACTCATCATGATCCGTCTCACGATCTTGATCACGATCTGTCCCGCGAACTCATCACGATCCGTTCCGTGATCACATCATGAACCGTCTCGCGATCTCGATCATGGTCCTTCCGATCTAGCGCCGAACGGACGACACCTCCGCGTTCAGCACACGTGCAGCTTGATGACGATCTCCACCGTCTCGATCCAGCAAGAGGAGGTGGAGAGGAGAGAGAGTTCACCGGCAGCATGACGGCGCTTCGGTGATGGTGGTGGAGCAATTCCGGCAGGGCTTCGCCTAAGCGCTGCAGAAAACCGATCTAGAGGAGAAACTATGCACCGGTGTAACGGGTAGCACGTGGCCGGAAATTCTGTCCAAAAAACACCCAATCCACTAGTATATATAGGAGGAGAGGAGAGGAGAGGCATCCAAGGCCTTTGGGTCGGCTGAAATAGGAGGTGGTAAGCAATCCTACTTCACCTCCAATCCTAGTTGGAGTAGGATTGCCTCCTATTGGCTGATTTTCCACTTTTTGCTTTAGGACTTTCTCTCCTGCGCCATGGGCCTTTGTGGCTGTTTTCCCAGCCCACTAAGGGCTGGTTATTATTCTCCCACAGCCCATGGACCTCTTGGGGTCGAAATACCCCTCCCGGAGGCCTCCCGGTACACTACCGGCACTCCCGGTACACTCCCGGCACTCCCGGTACACTACCGATGAGCCCGGAACTTTTCCGGAAACCAAACTGGGACTTCCTATATATGAATCTTTACCTCCGGACCATTCCGGAGCTCCTCGTGAGGTCCGGGATCTCATCCGGGACTCCGAACAAACTTCGGTCACCACCATACATAACTCTACACTACCGAAACGTCACCGAACCTTAAGTGTGCAGACCCTGCGGGTTCGAGAACTATGTAGACATGACCGAGACACCTCTACGGTCAATAACCAATGGCAGGACCTGGACGTCCACATTGGTTCCTACATATTCTACGAAGATCTTTATCGGTCGAACCTCTATGTCAAGGATTCAGTTAATCCCGTATAACGTTCCCTTTGTTCTTCGGTATGTTACTTGCCCGAGATTCGATCGTCGATATCTCCATACCTAGTTCAACCTCGTTACCGGCAAGTCTCTTTACTCGTTCCATAATACAAGATCCCGCAACTAACAATTAGTCACATTGCTTGCAAGGCTTATTGTGATGTTGTATTACCGAGTGGGCCCTGAGATACCTCTCCGTCACACGGAGTAACAAATCCCAGTCTCGATCCATGCCAACTCAGCAGACACCATCGGAGATACCTGTAGAGCACCTTTATAGTCACCCAGTTACGTTGCAACGTTTGATACACACAAGGCACTCCTCCGATATCCGTGAGTTGCATGATCTCATGGTCATAGGAACATATACTTGACATGCAGAAAACAGTAGCAATAAACTGACACGATCATATGCTATGTTTGTAGTTTGGGTCTTATCCATCACATCATTCTCCTAATGATGTGATCCCGTTATCAAATGACATCTCATGTCCATGGCTAGGAAACCTTAACCATCCTTTGATCAACGAGCTAGTCCATTAGAGGCATACTAGGGACATGGTTTTGTCTATGTATCCACACATGCATTTAAGTCTCCGAGCAATACAATTATAGCATGGATAATAGACGATTATCATGAACAAGGAAATATGACAATAACTAATTTATTATTGCCTCTAGGGCATATTTCCAACAGTCTCCCACTTGCACTAGAGTCAATAATCTAGTTCACATCACCATGTGATTCGCGTTGTTATGAATCTAACACCCAATGAGTTCTGGGGCTCGATCATGCTTTGCATGTGAGAGAGGTCTTATAGTCAACGGGTCTACGATATTCAGATCCGTGTGTACTTTGCAAATCTCTATGTCAAACCGTAAACACTGCTACCACACTCCAGTTGGTACTATTTCCAAATGGCTGCTCCACTATACGTATCCAGGTTGCTACTACGAGTCATCCGAATTAGTGTTAAAGCTTGTATCAACGTAACTCCTTAAGACGAACTCTTTATCACCTCCATAATCGAGAAACATATCCTCAGTCTCTTAGTTACTGAGGATAATCTTGACCGCTGTCCAGTGATCCACTCCTGGTTCACTCTTCTACCCCCTGACGGACTCATGGCAAGGCACACACAGGTGCGGTACACAGCATGACATAATATAGAGCCTATGGCTAAGGCATAAGAGACGACGTTCGTCCTTTCTCTTTCTTCTGCCATTGTCGAGCTTTGAGTCTCACTCAACTTTCACACCTTACAAATCAGGCGAGAACTCTTTCTCTGACTGATCCATTTTGAACTCTTTCAAAATCTTGTCAAGGTATGGACTCATTGAAAGTCTCATCGAGCATCTTGATCTATCTCCATAGATTTTGATGCTCAACAATTAGGTAGCTTCATCCAGGTCTTCCTTTGAAAATCACTTTCCAAATGACCGTTTTATGCTTTCCAGAAACTCTACATTATTTCTGATCAACAATATGTCATCCACATATACTTATCAGAAATTCTATAGTGCTCCCACTCACTTTATTGCAAATACAAGTTTCTCGTAAACTTTGTATAAACATCAAAACTTTGATCACCTCATCAAAGCGTATATTCCAACTCCGAGATGCTTGCTTCATTCCATGGAAGGATCACCGAAGCTTGCACACCTTTTAGCATCCTTAGGGCTGACAAAACCTTCTGGTTGTATCACATACAACCTTTCCTCAAGTAAACTGTTAAGGAAACAATGTTTTGATATCCATCTGCCAGATTTCATAATTGAAAACACAGCAACTGCTAACATAATTCCAACAGACTTTAGCACCACGACGAGTGAGAAAGTCTCATCATAGTCAACTCCTTGAACTTGTCACAAACATCTTTGCAACAAGTCGAGCTTTACAAATAGTGACATTCACCATCAGTGTCTGTCTTCATTTTAAAGATCCATTTGTACTCAACGACCTGCCGTCCAACGAGCAAGTCTACCAAAGTCTACACTTGGTTTTCATACATGGATCCTATCTCGGATTTCATGGCCTCTAACCATTTGTCGGAACCGGGCCCATCATCGCTTCTCCATAGCTCGTAGGTTCATCGTTGTCCAACAACATGATCTCCAAGACAGAGTTGTCGTACAACTTAGGAGCAGTACACATCCTTGTCGACCTACGAAGTTCGATAGTAACTTGATCCTGAAGCTTCATGATCATCATCATTAACTTCCTCTTCAACTAACGTAGGCTTCACAGAAACATCTTTCTGCGCTGCGCTACTCTCTGGTTGAACAAAGGTTTAACAACCTCATCAAGTTCTATCTTCCTCCCACTCAATTCTTTCGAGAGAAACATTTCCTCGAGAAAGGATCCGTTTAAGCAACAAACACTTTGCACTAGGATCTGAGATTGAAGGTTCACCCAACTGATCTTAGGGTATTCTATGAAGATGCAATTTGTCCGCCTTGGGTTCGACCTCATTAGGTGAAAACATTTTCCACACAAGTGTCACATCCCCAAATATTAAGAAATGACAGCTTAGGTTTCTATCAAACCATAATTCACATGGTGTCATCTCAACGGATTTAGATGGTGCCCTATTTAAAGTGAATGTAGTTGTCTCTAATGCATAACCCCAAAATTATAGTAGTAAAACGACAAGAGACATCATAGCACGCACCATGTCCAATAGAGCATAACTATGATGTTCGGACACACCATCACACTATGGTGTTCCAGGTGGCGTTTAGTTGTGAAACAACTTTCACATTGTCTTAAGTTGTATGCCAAACTCGTGACTCAGATATTCACCTCCACGATCATATCGCAGTCATTTTTATCTTCTTGTCACGATGATCTTTAAACTTCACTCTGAATTTGCTTGAACCTTTCAAACGATTCAGACTTGTGTTTCATTAAGTAAATATATACTATATCTACTCAAATCATCAGTGAAGGTAAGAAAATAACGATATCCACTGCACGCTACAAGACTCACTAGATTGCATACATCAACATGTATCATTTCCAATGAATCACTTGCCCGCTCCATCCAACGGGTCCTTTAGTCATCTTGCCCAAGAGGCATGGTTCGCATGTCTCAACCGATTCGAAATCGAATGAGTCCAAATATCCATCAGCATGGAGTTTCTACATGCGCTTTATACCAATATGACATTTAGCGGCACTGCCACAAGTATGTGGTACTATCATTATTAACTTTGTATCTTTTGACATCAATGTTATGAACATGTGTATTACTACGATCAAGATTTCAACAAACCATTCTCACTGGGTGCATGACCATTGAAGGTATTATTCATGTAAACAGAATAACCATTATTCTCTAACTTAAATGAATAACCGTATTGCAATAAACATGATCTAGTCATGTTCATGCTCAACGCAAAACACCAAATAACATTTATTAGGTTCGTCACTAATCCTGAAGGTAGAGAGAGCGTGCGATGTTGATCACATCAACCTTGGAAACACTTCCAACACATATCGTCACCTCACCCTTAGCTAGTTCTCCGTTTATTCCGTAGCTTTTATTTCGAGTTACTAACATTTAGCAACCGAACCGGTATCCAATACCCAGGTGCTACTAAGAGTACTAGCAAGGTACACATTAGTAACTCGTATATCAAATATACTTCTATGAATGTTGCCAGCCTTCTTATCTACCAAGTATCTACGGTTGTTCCGCTTCAGCGACCGCTCACCTCATAACAGAAGCACTTAGTCTCGGGTTTGAGTTCAACATCTCATGCAATTCATAAGTGACATGATATGGCCATGAACTTGTGTTTAAGATCTCCATCTTCGAAACACTGGCATGATCTCCATCGTCACCGGCACAACACCATGATCTCCATCATCTTGATCTCCATCAATGTGTTGCCAATTGGGTTGTGGCGCGAGCCCTGCTTCTACTTCTATTGCTACCGCTTAGCGATAAAGTAAAGCATTACATAGCGCTTAATGATTGACACGCAGGTCATACAATAATTAAAGACAACCCTATGGCTCCTACCGGTTGCCGTACTCAACGACATGCAAGTCGTGAAATTCTATACATCACATGATCATCTCATACATCACATATATCTCATCATGTAATTGGCCATATCACATCACAACATACCGTGCAAAAACAAGTTAGACGTCCTCTAATTGTTGTTGCATGTTTTACGTGTCTGCTACGGGTATCTAGCAAGAACGATTCTCACCTACGCATAAAACACAACGGTGATACATAGATTGCTTTTCAACCTTCTCAAGGACCGCCTTTGTCGGGTCCGATCCAACTAAAGTGAGAGAAACTGTCACCCGCAAGCCATCTAAGCAACAAGTTGCGTCGAGGGAACCGGTCTCTCGTAAGCGTACGAGTAATGTTGGTCCGGGCCGCTTCATCTCACAATCCCGCTGAACCAAAATCCGACCAAGGGAGGAAGCAATCTAAGCATCAACGCCCACAAACCTTTTGTGTTCTACTCGAGATCTCATCGAACCATCAACCTAGCTCATGATGCCACTGTTGGGGAACGTCGCATGGGAAACAAAAATTTTCCTACACACACGCAAACCTATCCATGGTGATGAGCATCTATGAGAGGGAGAGTAGATCTACGTACCCTTGTAGATCGCTAAGCGGGAAGCGTTAAGAAACGCGGTTGGTGTAGTCGAACTTCTTCGCGATCCAAATCGCCGAGCGTCCCGCGATCCAATCACGAACCGTCCCGCGAACACATCATGATCCGTCCCGCGAACTCATCACGATCCGTCTCACGATCTTGATCACGAGCTGTCCCGCGAACTCATCACGATCCGTTCCGTGATCACATCACGAACCGTCTCGCGATCTCGATCATGGTCCTTCCGATCTAGCGCCGAACGGACGACACCTCCGCGTTCCACACACGTGTAGCTTGATGACGATCTCCACCGTCTCGATCCAGCGAGAGGAGGTGGAGAGGAGAGAGAGTTCACCGGCAGCGTGACGGCGCTTCGGTGATGGTGGTGGAGCAATTCCGGCAGGGCTTCGCCTAAGCGCTGCAGAAAACCGATCTAGAGGAGAAACTATGCACCGGTGTAACGGGTAGCACGTGGCCGGAAATTCTGTCCAAAAACCACCCAATCCACTAGTATATATAGGAGGAGAGGAGAGGAGAGGCATCCAAGGCCTTTGGGTCGGCCGAAATAGGAGGTGGTAAGCAATCCTACTTCACCTCCAATCCTAGTTGGAGTAGGATTGCCTCCTATTGGCTGATTTTCCACTTTTTGCTTTAGGACTTTCTCTCCTGCGCCATGGGCCTTTGTGGCTGTTTTCCCAGCCCACTAAGGGCTGGTTATTATTCTCCCACAGCCCATGGACCTCTTGGGGTCGAAATACCCCTCCCGGAGGCCTCCCGGTACACTCCCGGCACTCCCGGTACACTCCCGGCACTCCCGATACACTACCGATGAGCCCGGAACTTTTCCGGAAACCAAACTGGGACTTCCTATATATGAATCTTTACCTCCGGACCATTCCGGAGCTCCTCGTGACGTCTGGGATCTCATCCGGGACTCCGAACAAACTTCGGTCACCACCATACATAACTCTACACTACCGAAACGTCACCGAACCTTAAGTGTGCAGACCCTGCGGGTTCGAGAACTATGTAGACATGACCGAGACACCTCTACGGTCAATAACCAATTGCGGTACCTGGACATCCACATTGGTTCCTACATATTCTACGAAGATCTTTATAGGTCGAACCTCTATGTCAAGGATTCAGTTAATCCCGTATAACGTTCCCTTTGTTCTTCGGTATGTTACTTGCCTGAGATTCGATCATCGGTATCTCCATACCTAGTTCAACCTCGTTATCGGCAAGTAGCTTTACTCGTTCCGTAATACAAGATCCCGCAACTAACAATTAGTCACATTGCTTGCAAGGCTTATTGTGATGTTGTATTACCGACTGGGCCCTAAGATACCTCTCCGTCACACGGAGTAACAAATCCCAGTCTCGATCCATGCCAACTCAACAGACACCATCGGAGATACCTGTAGAGCACCTTTATAGTCACCCAGTTACGTTGCAACGTTTGATACACACAAGGCACTCCTCCGATATCCGTGAGTTGCATGATCTCATGGTCATAGGAACATATACTTGACATGCAGAAAACAATAGCAATAAACTGACACGATCATATGCTATGTTTGTAGTTTGGGTCTTATCCATCACATCATTCTCCTAATGATGTGATCCCGTTATCAAATGACATCTCATGTCCATGGCTAGGAAACCTTAACCATCCTTTGATCAACGAGCTAGTCCATTAGAGGCATACTAGGGACATGGTTTTGTCTATGTATCCACACATGCATTTAAGTCTCCGATCAATACAATTATAGCATGGATAATAAATGATTATCATGAACAAGGAAATATGACAATAACTAATTTATTATTGCCTCTAGGGCATATTTCCAACAGACACCGCACGGTATGAACCCAAAACCAAGCACTTCTCCCATTGCAAGAATTATAGATCAAGTTGGCCAAACGAAACCCATAATTCGAAGAGACTTACAAGGATACGAAATCATGCATATAAGAAATCAGAGGAGACTCAAATAATATTCATAGATAATCTAATCATAAATCCAAAATTCATCGGATCTCGACAAACACACAGCAAAAGAAAGTTACATCGGATAGATCTGCATGAAGATCATGGAAAACTTTGTATTGAAGATTCAAGAGAGAGAAGAAGCCATCTAGCTACTAGCTATGGACCCGAAGGTCTGTGATGAACTACTCACGCATCATCGGAGAGGCAATGGTGTTGATGAAGAAGCCCTCCGTGTCCGTGTCCCCCTTCGGCAGGGCACCAAAACGGTCCCCAGATGGGATCTCGCGGAAACAGATGCTTGCGGTGGTGGAAAAGTGTTTTCGTGGCTCTCTCTGTTGGTTTGGGGATTTTAGGGAATTTATAGGCGAAAGAGGTAGGGAAAAGGAGGCACGGGGGCCCACGAGCCTGCTAGACGCGCCCTCCCCCCTAGGGCACGCCTAGGGGGCTCATGGCCTCCTCCGTGGCCCTCTGCCTTGGTTCTTGAGTCTTCTGGATCCCTTCTATTGTGGAAAAAATCATCCCGAAGGTTTTATTCCGTTTGAACTCCGTTTAATATTCTTATCTGAAAAAGGTCAAAAACACGGAAAAAACAGAAACTGGCACTAGGCACCGAGTTAATAAGTTAGTCCCAAAAATGATATAAAATAGCATATAATTGCATATAAAACATCCCAAGTTGATAATATAATAGCATGGAACAATCAAAAATTATAGATACATTGGAGACGTATCAAGCATCCCCAAGCTTAACTCATGCTCGTCCTCGAGTAGGGAAGTGATAAAGACCGAATTTTTGATGTCGAATGCTACCTAACATATTTGTTCTTTGTAACTTCTTTATTGTGGAATGAATGTTCAGATCCATAAGATTCAAAAAAATAGTTTAATATTGACATGAAAACAATAATACTTCAAGCATACTAGCAAAGTAATCATGAACTTTTGAAATAATAAGGCCAAAGAAAGTTATCCCTACAAAATAATATAGTCTGGCTATGCTCCATCATCCCCACACAACGAATTTAAATCATGCACAACCCTGGTATTGGCCAAGTAATTGTTTTCGCACTCTTACTCTCTCAAACTTTTTTAACTCTCACGCAATACATGAGCGTGAGCCATGGATATAGCACTATAGGTGGAATAGAGTGTGGTGGAGGTTGTGAGGCAAAAAGGAGGAGATGGTCACATCAACTTGGCGTATCAATGGGATATGGAGACGCTCATCAATAGATATCAATGTGAATGAGTAGGGATTTCCATGCAACGGATGCACTAGAGCTATAAGTGTATGAAAGCTCAAAAATAAAAACTAGTGGGTGTGCACCCAACTTTCTTGATCATGAAGACCTAGGGCAATTTGAGGAAGCCCATCATTGGAATATACAAGCCAAGTTATATAATGAAAATTCCCACTAGAATATGAAAGTGACAAAACAAGAGACTCTCTATCATGAAGAACATGGTGCTACTTTGAAGCACAAGTGTGGGAAAAGTTAGTAGCATTGTCCCTTCTCTCTTTTCTCTCATTTTTTTGTTTGGGCTCTTTGGCCTCTTTTTTTTCATTTTTCTCCTTTTTTTTGGTGGGCATCTTTGGCCTCTTTTATTATTTCCTCACATGGGACAATGCTCTAATAATGATGATCATCACACTTTTATTTACTTACAACTCGATACTTAGAACAATAATGACTCTATATGAAATGCCTCCGGCAGTGTACCGGGATGTGCAACGATCTAGCTTAGCATATGACGTTGAAACATCTCGCTAGCTATCTCACGATCATGCAATGGGAATATGAAAGTGATGGCACATGTCATGAGACGGAACGGTGGAAGTTGCATGGCAATATATCTCGGAATGGCTATGAAAATGCCATAATAGGTAGGTATGGTGGCTGTTTTGTGGGTGGTATATGGTGGGTTTGTGCACCGGCGAAAGTTGCACGGCACTAGAGATCCTGGCAATGATGGAAGGTGAGAGTGCATCTATACCATGGACTCACATTAGTCATAAAGAACTCATATACTTATTGCGAAAGTTTTACTAGTAATCAAAACAAAGTGCTAAACGCATACTCCTAGGGGAAGGGTTGGTAGGAGTTAACCATCGTGCGATCCCGACCGCCACACAAAGGATGACAATCAATAAATCAATGATGCTCCGACTTCCTAACATAGCGGTTCACCATACGTGCATGCTACGGGAATCACTAACCTCAACACAAGTATTTCTAGATTCACAACGCCCTACTATCATAACTCTAATATTATCACCTCCATATCTCAAAACTAATCATGGGGAATCAAACTTTTCTTACTAATCAATGCACTTGAATATGAAAGTTTTTATTATATTCTCTTTGGATGCCTATCATATTTAGGACTAATTTCATAACACACGCCAATTACCAAGTTACTTAGAGAGAGCACTCTCAAAATGATATAAGTGAAGATCGAGAGTTTTTGTTTCTACAAAATATGACACCGCCGTGCTCACAAAGATTTAAGTGAAGCACTAGAGCAAAATTATCTAGCTCAAAAGATATAAGTGAAGCTCATGGGAACAAAATTATCAAGCTCAAAAGATATAAGTGAAGCTCATGGGAGCAAAATTACCAAGCTCAAAATATATAAGTGAAGCACATGTGAGGTAAATTTCCAAGATCAAAAGATATAAGTGAAGCTCATGGGAGAAAAATTACCAAGCTCAAAAGATATAAGTGAATCACATGTGAGCTAAATTGCCTAACTCAAAATATATAAGTGAAGCTCATTGAGTATTCTAACAAATTCACGATGAGTGCATGCCCCTCTCAAAAGGTGTGCAGCAAGGATGATTGTGATAAAAAAGCAAAGACTCCTATAATACACGATGCTCCAAGCAAAATACATATCATGTGGTAAATAAAAATATAGCTCCAAGTAACATTACTGATGGATTGAAGACGAAAGAGGGGATGCCTTCCTGGGGCATCCCCAAGATTAGGCTTTTTGGTGTCCTTGAATTTGGCTTGGAATAACTTGGGCATCCCCAAGATTAGGATCATTCCACTCTTTTTTCCATTTTCCATAAGAACATCACCCAAAACTTGAAAACTTCACAACACAAAACATAGACAGAAACTCGTGATAGCATTAGCATAAGAAAACAAACCACCAACTTTTTAGGTACCACAGTAAACTTAATTTCCATTTAGATTGATGTTATATTACTGTATTCTCACTTTTACATGGCTTGTACCCCCCCCCCCGATACTAACCATAGTGTCATCAAAATAAGCAATCAACACAACAAAAACAGAATCTGTCACAAACAAAACAGTATGTAGCAATCTGTATATTTTGTATACCTCTGCTAACCCAAAAATTCTGAAACAATTATGAAAATTAGGGAAATTTGAATATCAATCATCATAAAAAAGAATCAAATTAAAATCTCTTTCTGGATAGTAATTAAAAATAATTTCGTGAGCACAAAGTTTCTGTCTTTTTTTAGCATAATTAAACAACTATCACCAAAACTAATCATAAAGGTTCTACTTGGCACAAACGCTAATTAAAGCATAAAAAACACAATCATAACAGAATCATTATGGCAAATAATGTAAATGCAAGATATGAGTTTGTGATGGGTACTTGGTAGATATGCTTCACTTGAATACTCCCCGGCAACGACGCCAGAAATTCTTCTTGCTACTTCTTGAGCTTGCGTTGGTTTTTCACTTGAAGAGGAAAGGGTGATGCAGCAAAGTAGAGATAAGTATTTCCCTTAGTTTGAGAACCAAGTTATCAATCCAGTAGGAGTATCAAGATGAGGCACCAACGCACCTATGCAAAAACAAACAAACTTGCACCCAACGCGTTAAAGGGGTTGTCAATCCCTTTACGATTACTTGCAAGGTGAGATCTGATAGTGATAATAGGTAAATATAAATAAATAAATAAAAGTGCAGCAAGGTATTTTTGGTATTTTTGTGTGTAGATCTGAATATATAATCTGTAAAATAGACCCGGGGGCCATAGTGTTCACTAGAGGCTTCTCTCATGATAGCAAGTATTACGGTGGGTGAACGAATTACTGTCGAGCAATTGATAGAATCACGTAAAGTCATGACTGTATCTAAGGCAATGATCATACATATAGGCATCACGTACGAGAAGAGTAGATCAATACTTTCTGCATCTACTACTATTACTCCACACATCGATCGCTATCCAGCATGCATCTAGTGTATTAAGTTCATAACAAACAGAGTAACGCCTTAAGCAAGATGACATGATGTAGAGGGATAAATTCATGCAATATGATATAAACCCTGTTGGAAATATGCCCTTGAGGCAATATATAAAGTTTTTATTATTATATTTCCTTGTTCATGATAATCGTTTATTATCCATGCTATAATTGTAGTGATCGGAAACACATTGCATGTGTGGATGAATAGACAAACACTATGTCCCTAGTATGCCTCTAGTGAACTAGCTCGTTGATCAAAGATGGTCAGGGTTTCCTAGCCATTGACATGTGATGTCATTTGATAATGGGATCACATCATTAGGAGACTGATGTGATGGACAAGACCCAAACTACAAACGTAGCATATGATCGTGTCAGTTTATTGCTATTGTTTTCTGCATGTCAAAGTATATGTTCCCATGACCATGAGATCATGCAACTCACGGATATCGGAGGAGTGCCTTGTGTGTATCAAATGTCGCAACATAACTGGGTGACTATAAAGGTGCTCTACAGGTATCTCCGATGGTGTCTGTTGAGTTGGCATGGATCGAGACTAGGATTTGTTACTCCGTGTGACGGAGAGGTATCTCGGGGCCCACTCGGTAATGCAACATCACAATAAGCCTTGCAAGCAATGTGACTAATTGTTAGTTGCGGGATCTTGCATTATGGAATGAGTAAAGAGACTTTCCGGTAACGAGATTGAACTAGGTATAGAGATACCGATGATCGAATCTCGGGCAAGTAACATACCGAAGAACAAAGGGAACGTTATACGGGATTAACTGAATCCTTGACATAGAGGTTCAACCGATAAGATCTTCGTAGAATATGTAGGAACCAATGTTAACGTCCAGGTCCCCCCATTGGTTATTGACCGTAGAGGTGTCTCGGTCATGTCTACATAGTTCTCGAACCCGCAGGGTCTGCACACTTAAGGTTCGGTGACGTTTCGGTAGTGTAGAGTTATGTATGGTGGTGGCCGAAGTTTGTTTGGAGTCCCAGATGAGATCCCGGACGTCACGAGGAGCTACGGAATGGTCCGGAGGTAAATATTCATATATAGGAAGTCCCAGTTTGGTTTCCGGAAAAGTTTTGGGCTCATCGGTAGTGTATCGGGAGTGCCGGTAGTGTACCGGGAGTGCCGGGAGTGTACCGGGAGGCCTCCGGGAGGGTTATTTCGACCCCAAGAGGTCCATAGGATGTGGGAGAATAATAACCAGCCCTTAGTGTGCTGGGAAAACAGCCACAAAGGCCCATGGCGCAGGAGAGAAAGTCCTAAAGCAAAAAGTGGAAAATCAGCCAATAGGAGGCAATCCTACTGCAACTAGGATTGGAGGTGAAGTAGGATTGCTTCCCACCTCCTATTTCGGCTGACCCAAAGGCCTTGGATGCCTCTCCTCTCCTCTCCTCCTATATATACTAGTGGATTGGGTGGTTTTTGGACAGAATTTCCGGCCACGTGCTACCCGTTCCACCGGTGCATAGTTTCTCCTCTAGATCGGTTTTCTGCAGCGCTTAGGCGAAGCCCTGCCGGAATTGCTCCACCACCATCACCGGAGCACCGTCACGCTGCCGGTGAACTCTCTCTCCTCTCCACCTCCTCTCGCTAGATCGAGACGGTGGAGATCGTCATCAAGCGGCACGTGTGCTGAACGCGGAGGTGCCGTCCGTTCGGTACTAGATCGAAAGGATCGTGATCAAGGCCACGAGACGTTCGTGATTGGATCGTGGGACGGATCGTGACGAGATCATGGGACGGTTCATGATTGGTTCGCGAGACGGTTCGTGATTGGATCGCGGGATGCTCGGCGATTTGGATCGCGAAGAAGTTCGACTACACCAACCGCGTTTCTTAACGCTTCCCGCTTAGCGATCTACAAGGGTACATAGATCCACTCTCCCTCTCGTAGATGCTCATCACCATGGATAGGTTTGTGTGTGCGTAGGAAATTTTTTGTTTCCCATGCAACGTTCCCCAACAAACCCCATCTTTTTACCCTTGATGGCAACAACACGATGCAAGCCTCGCTACCCCTTCTGTCACTAGGTGAGGACACCGCACGGTATGAACCCAAAACCAAGCACTTCTCCCATTGCAAGAATTATAGATCAAGTTGTCCAAACGAAACCCATAACTCGAAGAGACTTACAAGGATACGAAATCATGCATATAAGAAATCAGAGGAGACTCAAATAATATTCATAGATAATCTGATCATAAATCCACAATTCATCGGATCTCGACAAACACACCGCAAAAGAAAGTTACATCGGATAGATCTCCATGAAGATCATGGAGAACTTTGTATTGAAGATCCGAGAGAGAGAATAAGCCATATAGCTACTAGCTATGGACCCGAAGGTCTATGGTGAACTACTCACGCATCATCGGAGAGGCAATGTTGTTGATGAAGAAGCCCTCCGTGACCGAATCCCCCTCCGGCAGGGCACCAGAACGATCCCAGATGGGATCTCACAGAAACAGAAGCTTGCGGCGGCGGAAAAGTGTTTTCGTGGCTCTCTCTCTGTTGGTTTGGGGAGTTTAGGGAATTTATAGGCGAAAGAGGTAGGGCAAAGGAGGCACAGCAGGCCCACGAGCCTGCTAGGCGCGCCCTCCCCCTGGGGCGCGCCTAGGGGGCTCGTGGCCTCCTCCGTGGCCCTCTGCCTTAGTTCTCGAGTCTTCTGGATACCTTCTGTTGTGGAAAAAATCATCCCGAAGGTTTTATTCCATTTGGACTCCGTTTAATATTCTTATCTGAAAAAGGTCAAAAACACGGAAAAAAAACAGAAACTGGCACTAGGCACTGAGTTAATAAGTTAGTCCCAAAAATGATATAAAATAGCATATAATTGCATATAAAACATCTCAAGTTGATAATATAATAGCATGGAACAATCAAAAATTATAGATATGTTGGAGACGTATCACCTGACTCGGAGGGGGCAGCTGGTGGTGGCTCTACATTCTATTCCTCACTGGACGTTGTCTTATCTGGCGTATCTAACTTGCGGCGAGTTGCCCAAGGACGAGACCTTGGTGAGGCAAATCATGAGGCGTTCGAAGTCTATGACTATTATCAACGACGAGTTGCATAAGTGCAGTGTAACCGGCGTCTTTCATCGTTGCGTTTCTCCTGAAGAGGGTAAAGAGATTCTAAATGAAATACATGCCGATGACTGCGGTCATCACGCCGGCTCAATGTATTTGGTGGCAAAAGCTTTCCAACACAACTTCTTCTGGTTGATGGCTCATAAGGATGCTGAGGACTTGGTCACCTAGTGTGACGGATGTCAGAAATTTGGACAGCATGCTCACTTGCCGACTCAAGAACTGTCGATGATTCCAATAACCTGGCCGTTTGTGGTCTGGAGGCTTGATATGGTTGGGCCCTTCAAAAGATCTAAAGACAAGAAGACCCCCCTTTTGGTGGCGGTTGATAAGATTACCAAGTGGGTCGAAGCAGAGCTTGTTAGCAAGTGTGATGTGTCCACATCGGTTCAATTTGTCAAGAAGTTGATCTATCGTTTTGGTTACCCTCACAGTATCATCACGGACAATGGAAAAAATCTGTCCAAGGGGGCTATGAAAGCATTTTGTGGAAGTGAGCACATCCGGCTTGATGTTTCTACTATTGCTCATCCACAATCTAATAGTCAGGCAGAATGTGCCAAACAGGAGATCTTGAGAGGAATAAAACCCTGACTTATGGTTCCTCTACGGAGAACGCTGGGTTGTTGGGTGGAGGAGTTGTCATCAGTTCTTTGGAGTATCGGAACCACCCCCAATAGGTTAACAAGCTATACGTCTTTCTTCATGGTTTATGGTGTAGAAGCCATTTTACCAAGTGATATTCCTCATGATTCGCCTAGGGTGGCGGCTTACGTGGAAACTAACAACGAGACGGCTCGTTAGAACGTGTTAGATGCTTTGGATGAAGAACAGGATCTTGCAGCAGCACGATCAGCGATTTATCAACAAGACCTGCATCGCTATCATAGTCGTAGAGTCAAGACCCAAACGTTTCAAGAAGGCCACTTGGTGTTACGTTTGATTCAAGATCATTTGGATATGCACAAGTTATCTCCCCTTGGGAAGGACCTTTCGTGGTCAGCAGAAATGTCAATAACGGGTTATATTACCTCATTGATGTGCGGGAAGGCGACAGGTCATGTACCTCTGGCCAGGAAACCAACAGGCCGTGGATATTGCTCATCTCCGGCTTTAGTAGACTTGAGTCATTGACTCTCATCAATGTACATACATACATCATTGTATATACCTCTTTCATATATTAAAGTTGGCGTCCCTACAAGACAGGGCTTCTACCGTTTCTTCGTACAAGATTGTGCAAATGTTAGTACTTCAACAAAGATCATTTGGGGGCTTCCAACCCACCGGGTTTAGCTTTCACACCCTCTTGATCGGCTCTTCAACCACCGATTGTGTAAGTGTTGATACATCAAGGTCATTTGGGGGCTTCCATCCCACCAGGTTTAGCTTTCACATCCTCTTGACCGGCTCTTCAGCCACCGCAAGGCTGAGTTAAACCTGCTTGTATGTTGCTACTACTCCGCTAGGTAACCTGCTGAAGTCTTACAAGTTAATCTTGACCAGAGACCCTGTGCTGATCAACATACTTGACAATCACTCTCAACATGAGACCCTGTACTGGTTAAGGTTAAAACGGCGGCTTATGTCTTGTGAGGGCCAGCTTACAGAAAGCAAGGATAAACTCACCTATCTGCTACGCCTCTCCAACTTGTGGCCCGCTCATACTCTTATTCAGTTACTCTTTTCAAAATACCCTGAACTGTTTAAGGTTCAAACGACGGATTTATGTCACGTGAGAGACGGCTGATGGGGCTGGGGGTACTCATGCCCTGTTGCGCCTCTCCATTATATGGCTCTTTGTACTCTTAACAATTACTCTTTTTAAAGAACATGCACTGTTAAGCTTCAAACGACGAATCTATGCCATGGGAGAGCTAGCATACGAGTTTTGGGCTCCATGCCTAAGTTTTTGAAAAAAGAAAAGCAAGGTCATAAAGAGATTTAAAATCTTTTGGTTTGTGCCTCTAAAGCCACCTTAAAAATGATACAAAATATACTCTGTCTTGTTTGTTTTTACAGGTCTTGTCTTCTATGATAAGTCACCATTAATTGTGAAGAAAGATGGTTATAGCCAGAAGGAAAGACAAATAGGCAGATAAAGCTGTTCAAATTCCAAACGTGCACGATGGCACGGCAAAGGCAATCAAGTTTATGCTATAGCTATTACAAAGCTCTTCAAGAGCCCCAAAATCTGTGAACATAAGTTTTTTGGAATCACTTATAACCCGGCAGATCAACCTAGTCGGGTTACCTTCAGTCAGGGGCAATTTGTTCAACTCGTCGCCGGGTCATCCTATGTCGGGTCTTTAATCTCTTCGATCTGAAGGTTGTCGAGATCCCACTTGTAGTTTGTTAAAGCCTCAAACTGAGCTTCATCATCAAAGATGGGAGACGGGTCAATGTCAGGAGCAAAGAGTTGCTTACGGTGTGCAGGAATTATGTCTTTGGCTTCAAAAGTTGGCCCACGCACTCGTTTGCTTTCCTCACCATAACCCACATGATATGAGGTCAAGTAAATCTCGTTGATGAGTGTCAATGCGGGCACTCAGGAGGGCTTCATACACTGGGCATAGTCTGCTTGCGTGAACTCTGAGCCATCATCCTTCTTCGACGAGAAGCCATCCATCATCTCTCCAGTGGTAAGCTCAGGGGCAAAAGCCAGCGACCGGCTTAACGCGGCCATTGCTCCCTTTTGGGTGACTAGTCGTTTTAGCTCTTCGATTTGCTTTGGGACTGTGGACAAGACATCTATCACCCCTTTCATGAACTTGGGGACACCTTTCTCAGTCAGAATCGACTTGATGGTACAAAGGGTCCCGCGGTACAGCTGCTTCGTTAGAGTATATACTCCTTTTAGCTTCAACAAGCTGGCGGTGGACAGCTAGCGGCTTCTCTAGCCTGCGAAGAAAATCAAAAATTATAAGCCGCCTAAAGAATTTTTTTCAACAAGCTAAGAAAATTTTCTAATTGACAAGTAGTCGCCAAAGATGGCAGCAATCATCCGAGATATATGACGCTTGAGGGTTGTCAGTTCTTCTGTCACAAGTTTCAGCCTTTTATCAGCGTCTTCTGCATGCTTCATCAGGGCGGCTTGTTCTGCTTCTGCGGCTTTCTTGAAAGATTCAAAATCCGCCTGTATTTTCTCGAGTTCTACGACATAGACTCGTCATTTATCTTTCGCCTCAGCCCGAGCAGCTTGTTGTGAAGCAACAATTTCTCTAAGTCCAGTCAAGTCAGACTCGGCATTGTTCAAAGCTTCCCGCATAGTAAAAAAAGCTTCATAAGTTCTAAATCGCCAAGGAGACACATTAGTAGTCAGAAGTGATGAAGCAATAATATTACAAGTCTCAAGCAGATTGCAAGCAATATACTTGACACTTGGGGGCTAATGTCTGTCAGTTCTCTCAAAGTCTACAACGCTACAAAGCACCGGCTCATCATTCCCATGATAACCCAGACTTGGGGGATACACTTGGCACCTCTAAGCAATAAATCTCCAGCTCATCATTGGCATAATGACCCGGACTTGGGGGCTACACTTGGATCTTATTTTCAAGGAAGTACCGGCTTATTATCTATACTAACCCGTCACTTGGGGGCTACATGCCAAGCTACTTGGAACATATCAAAAGTGGGAAGACATGGTCTACTATTTTCAATACTAAACCAGATCTTGGGGGCTACATAAGTATATAAGGAAAGGCAATAAGGAGGGGTACCTCGTATTTTTACTTCATCGGACCAACATGTTTTGGCTCGCTGAAAGGCGGTTCAAATACCGAGCGTGTAACTCGTCCGCAGTTAGCTTCTCCAAGCTAGGGAATGCAAAGTCAATTTTCTCCCTTTCTGGTGAGGGCGCCTCATCCTTGCTGGTATGTTTTGCTAACACATGAGGAGCGGGAGAATTGTAGCCTGTCCCAATGATAACAACTTCTTCTTGAGGAGTCGTATTCTCGGGGGCTTGTGAAGGGCTGGGCGGCTTAGTTTCAGTCTCTGGAGGGCCTTCAGGACCGGCCATGTCAAGACCAGCTGGCTTAGAGATTGAGGAGCGTCTTCAGGAGTACCTTTTTCGGCCTCAAAGGGCTCAACATGAGCTACACGAGAGTGCGGCTTGGGAAGCTCCGGCTCTTGAGCAATAGGGGTCGTGCTTGTGTTGGAAATATGCCCTAGAGGCAATAATAAATTGGTTATTATCATATTTCCTTGTTCATGATAATCATTTATTATCCATGCTATAATCGTATTGATTGGAAACACATTGCATGTGTGGATAAATAGATAACACTTTGTCCCTAGTATGCCTCTAGTGAACTAGCTCGTTGATCAAAGATGGTCAAGATTTCCTAGCCATTGACATGTGATGTCATTTGATAATGAGATCACATCATTAGGAGAATTATGGGATTGACAAGACCCAAACTATAAACATAGCATATGATCGTGCCAGTTTATTGCTACAGTTTTTCTGCATGTCAAGTATATGTTCCTATGACCATGAGATCATGCAACTCACGGACACCGGAGGGGTACCTTGTGTGTATCAAACATCACAACATAACTGGGTGACTATAAAGGTGATCTACAGGTATCTCCGAAGGCGTCTATTGGGTTGGCATGAATCAATCATTAAGCGCCATGTAATGCTTTACTTCGTCGCTAAACGGTAGCAATAGTATTAGAAGCATGATGGGAGCGACAACCCCGATGGCGATACGTTGATGGAGATCAAGATGATGGAGATCATGGTGTCATGCCGGTGACGATGGAGATCATGCCGGTGCTTTCAAGATGGAGATCAAAAGCACAAGTTCATGGCCATATCATGTCACTTATGATTTGGATGTGATGTTAATCCTTTTATGCACCTTGTTTTGCTTAGGACGATGGTAGCATTATAAGGTGATCCCTCACTTAAATTTAAAGGTAAAATTGTGTTCTCCCCGAGTGTGCACTGTTGCGAAAGTTCGTCGTGTCGAGACACCACATGATGATCGGGTGTGATAGACTCTAAGTTCACATACAACGGGTGCAAGCCAGTGTTGCATGTGCGGAACACTCGGGTTAAACTTGACGAGCCTAGCATGTACAGACATGGCCTGGGAACACAAGAGACCGAAAGGTAGAACATGAGTCATATAGTAGATATGATCAACATGATGATGTTCACCATTGAAACCACCTCAACTCACGTGATGATCGGACTTGAGTTGGTGAATTTGGATCATGTATCACGCAGATGACATGAGGGATGTCAATTTGCATGGGAGCTTTAGTAATTTGAATAACTAAACTCATTATCTTGAACAACAGTCTTAGTAACCTTTGCATATTTATGTTGTAGATCAATGGCTCGCGTAGTAGCACCCCTGAATTTTAATGTGTTCCTAGAGAAAGCTAAGTTGAAAGATGATGGAAGCAACTTTGTGGAATGGGCCCATAATCTGAGGATTATCCTCACGGCTTCCCAGAAGTCATATGTCCTTAATGCACCGCTTGGTAACCAGCCCGCAGACATGTCATTCGAAGACGTTAAGAACGCTTGTGAGGCACGTTCGGGAGATTACTCAACAGTTTAGTGTGCAATATTGTATGACTTAGAACTGGGACTTCAAAGACATTTTGAACATCATGGAGCATATGAGATGTTCCAGGAGTTGGAGTTTATCTTTAGGAAGAACGCCTGGATCAAGAGGTATGAGACCTCCGATAAGTTCTATGCTTGCAAAATGGAGGAGAACGGGTCTATCAGTGAACATTACTCAGAATGTCTGGGTATTCAACTCGTCTAGCAGAGTTGGGAATGCCCCTTCCACCAAAGTCGATCACTGACAGAGTTCTTCAATCACAGCCACCCAGCTACAAGAGCTTTGTGATGAACTATAACATGCGCAGGATGAACAAGTCAGTCGCCGAGCTATTTGTGATGCTAAAAGTCGTTGATGGTCAATAAACAACTAGTTTCAAGAAGAATGGAAAGGGCAAGAAGGGTAACTCCAAGCAGAGTGGAAAAATAGTTGCCCCTCCCGTGAAGAAACCCAAAGCTGGACCCAAGCCAGAAACTGAGTGCTTTCATTCCAAGGGAACTGGTTACTGGTAGCGAAACTGCCCCAAGTATGTGGCTGACAAAAAGGCGGCCAACAACAAACAAGGTATATATTATATACATGTTATTGATGTGTACCTTACTAGTTGTTGTTGTAGTGCCTGGGTATTTGATACCGGTTCGGTTGCTCGCATTTGCAACTCAAAACAGGAACTACGAAATAGATGAAGGCTGGCGAAGGACGAAGTGACGATGCGCGTGGGAAATGGTCCCAAGGTTGATGTGATCGCCATCGGCATGCTCTCTCTTCGATTACCATCGGGATTAGTGATGAACATGAATAATTGTTATTTAGTGCCGGTGTTAAGCATGAACATTATATTTGGATCTTGTTTATTGCGAGACGGTTACTCATTTAAATCAGAGAATAATGGTTGTTCTATTTATATGAGTGATATCTTTTATGGTCATGCACCCAATGTGAGGGGTTTATTCATATTGAATCTTGATAGTGATGATACACATGTTCATAACATTGATGCCAAAAGATGTAGAGTTGATAATGATAGTACCAGTTTATTGTGGCACTGCCGTTTGGGTCATATTGGTGTAAAACGCATGAGGAAGCTCCACGCTGATGGAATTTTGGAGTCACTTGATTTTGAATCACTTGACACATGTGAACCATGCCTCGTGGGCAAGATGACTAAAATGCCGTTCTCTGGAACAGTGGAACGGGCAAATGACTTGTTGGAAATCATACATACTGATGTGTGTGGTCCAATGAATGTTGCGGCGCGCAGTGGATATCATTATTTTCTCACCTTCACTGATGACTTAAGTAGATATGGGTATATTTACTTAATGAAACACAAGTCTGAAACGTTTGAAAAGTTTAAGCAATTTCTGAGTGAAGTTGAGAATCATCGTAACAAGAAGATTAAATTCCTACGATCTGATCGAGGAGGTGAATATCTGAGTTATGAGTTTGGCAGTCACTTAAGACAGTGTGGAATTGTTTCACGATTGACACCGCTTGGAACACCACAGCGTGATGGTGTGTCCGAACGTTGTAATCGAACCTTATTAGGTATGGTGCGTTCTATGATGTCTCTTGCCGATTTTCCACTATCGTTTTGGGGTTATGCATTAGGGACAGCTGCATTTACTTTAAATAGGGCACCATCGAAATCCGTTGAGACAACACCATATGAACTGTGGTTTGGCAAGAAGCCAAAGTTGTCGTTTCTTAAAGTTTGGGGTTGTGATGCTTATGTCAAAAAGCTTCAGCTTGAAAAGCTGGAACCCAAAGCGGAGAAATGTGTCTTCATAGGATACCCGAAAGAGACAGTTGGGTATACCTTCTATCGCAGATCCGAAGGCAAAGTGTTTGTCGCTAAGAACGGAACATTTCTTGAGAAATAGTTTCTCTCAAAAGAATTGAGTGGGAGGAAAACAGAGCTTGATGAGGTTATTGAACTTTTACTTCAACCAGAGAGTAGTGCAGCACAGAAAGATGTTTCTATGGAGCCTACGATAGTTGAAGAGGAAGTTAATGATGATGATCATGAAACTTTGGATCAAGTTACTATTGAACCTCGTAGGTCGACAAGGGCGTGTACTGCTCCTGAGTGGTATGGCAAGCCTATCTTGGAGGTCATGTTGTTGGACAACAATGAACCTACGAGCTATGGAGGAGCGATTATGGGCCCGGATTCCGAGAAATGGTTAGAAGCCATGAAATCCGAGATGGGATCCATGTATGAAAACAAAGTATGGACTTTGGAAGTATTACCTGAAGGGCGAAAGGCCATTCAAAACAAATGGATCTTTAAGAAGAAGACGGACGCGGACGGTAATATCACCATCTATAAAGCTCGACTTGTGGCAAAGGGTTTTTCACAAGTTCAAGGAGTTGACTACGATGAGACCTTCTCACCCATAGCGATGCTTAAGTCCGTTAGAATCATGTTAGCAATAGCTGCATATTTCGACTATGAAATTTGGCAGATGGATGTCAAAACAGAGTTCCTCAACGGTTTCCTGGAGGAAGAGTTGTACATGATGCAACCGGAAGGTTTTCTCGATCCAAAGAATGCTCACAAAGTTTGCAAACTCCAGTGATCCATTTATGGACTGGTGCAAGCATCTCGGAGTTGGAATAAATGCTTTGATGAGGTGATCAAAGCGTTTGGGTTTATACAAGTTTATGGAGAAGCTTGTATTTACAAGAAAGTGAGTGGGAGGTCTGTAGTGTTTCTAATATAATATGTGGATGACATATTGCTGATTGGAAACAATATAGAAATGCTGGAAAGCGTGAAGGAATATTTGAACAAGAGTTCTTCAATGAAGGACCTAGGGGAAGCTGCTTTCATATGAGGCATTAAGATCTATAGAGATAGATCGAGACGCTTGATAGCACTTTCACAAAACACATACCTTGATAAAGTTTTGAAGAAGTTCAAAATGGATCAGTCCAAGAAGGGGTTCTTGCCTGTGTTACAAGGTGTGAAGTTGAGTAAGACTCAATGCCTAGCGACTGTAGAAGATAGGGAGAAGATGAGTGTCATCCCCTATGCTTCAGCCATAGGCTCTATCATGTATGCAATGCTATGCACAAGACCCAATGTCAGCCTTGCCATAAGTATGGCCAGAAGGTTTCAAAGTGATCCTGGAATGGATCACTGGACGATGGTCAAGAATGTCCTTAAGTACCTGAAAAGGACTAAAGAACTGTTTCTCGTTTATGGAGGTGATCAAGAGCTTGTCATAAAGGGTTACATCGATGCAAGCTTTGACACTGATTCAGATGACTCTAAGTCGCAAACCAGATATGTATTTATTCTCAGGGGAGCGGTAAGCTGGTGCACTTCTAACCAAAACGTGGTAGCCAATTCTACATGCGAAGCCGAGTACATCGCAGCCTCGGAGGCAGCAAAGGAAGGTGTCTGGATGAAGCAGTTCATGACAGATCTTGGAGTAGTGCCCAGTGCACTAAATCCAATGACTCTGTTCTGTGACAACACTAGTGTCATTGCTATGGCCAAGGAACCAATGTTTCACAAGAGGACCAGACACATAAAGCGATGCTTCAATTCCATCCGCGATTACATCAAGGAGAAGGACATAAATATTGGAAAAGTGCACACGGATCTGAATGTTGCAGAGCCGTTGACTAAACCTCTTCCAAGGGCTAAACATGATCAACACCAGAACTGCATGGGTGTTCGATTCATTACAATGTAAATCACATAGTGATGTGAACTAGATTATTTACTCTAGTGCAAGTGGGAGATGATATGTCTCTGATACGTCTCCAACGTATCTATAATTTTTTATTGTTCCATGCTATTATATTATCAACTCAGAATGTTTTATATGCATTTATATGCTATTTTATATCATTTTTGGGACTAACTAATTAACTCAGTGCCCAGTGCCAGTTTCTGTTTTTTCCGTGTTTTTGACCTTTTTTAGATAAGAATATTAAACGGAGTCCAAACGGAATAAAACCTTCAGGATGATTTTTTTCCACAACAGAAGGGATCCAGAAGACTCGAGAACCAAGGCAGAGGGCCACGAAGGACGCCACAAGCCCCCTAGGCGCGCCCCAGGGTGAAGGGCGTGCCTAGCAGGCTCATGAGCCCCCCGTGCCTCCTTTGCCCTACCTCTTTCGCCTATAAATTCCCTAAAATCCCCAAACAACCAGAGAGAGCCACGAAAACACTTTTCCGCCGCCGCAAGCTTCTGTTTCCGTGCCCTGGTGCCCTGCCGGAGGGGGATTCGGACACGGAGGGCTTCTTCATCAACACCATTGCCTCTCCAATGATGCGTGAGTAGTTCACCATAGACCTTCGGGTCCATAGCTAGTAGCTAGATTGCTTCTTCTCTCTCTTGGATCTTCAATACAAAGTTCTCCATGATCTTCATGGACATCTATCCGATGTAACTTTCTTTTGCGGTGTGTTTGTCGTGATCCGATGAATTGTGGATTTATGATCAGATTATCTGTGAATATTATTTGAGTCTTCTCTGATTTCTTATATGCATGATTTCGTATCCTTTTAAGTCTCTTCTAGTTTTGGGTTTCGTTTGGCCAACTTGATCTACAATTCTTGTAATGGGAGAAGTGCTTGGTTTTGGGTTCATACCGTGCGGTGTCCTCACCTAGTGACAGAAGGGGTAGCAAGGCACACATTGTGTTGTTGCCATCAAGGGTAAAAAGATGGGGTTTATATCATATTGCATGAATTTATTCCTCTACATCATGTCATCTTGCTTAAGGCGTTACTCTGTTTGTTATGAACTTAACACACTAGATGCATGCTGGATAGCGGTCGATGTGTGGAGTAATAGTAGTAGATTCAGAAAGTATCGGTCTACTTGTCTTGGATGTGATGCATGTATGTATGATCATTGCCTTAGATATCGTCATGACTTTGCGCAATTCTATCAATTGCTCGACAGTAATTTGTCACCTACCGTAATACTTGCTATCATGAGAGAAGCCTCTAGTGAACACTATGGCCCCCGGGTCTATTTTACACATTATATATTCATATCTACATACAAAAATACCAAAAATACCTTGCTGCACTTTTATTTATTTATTTATATTTACCTATTATCACTATCAGATCTCACCTTGCAAGTAATCGTAAAGGGATTGACAACCCCTTTATCGCGTTGGGTGCAAGTTTGTTTGTTTTTGCGCAGGCGCCTTGGTGCCTCATCTTGATACTCCTACTCGATTGATACCTTGGTTCTCAAACTAAGGGAAATACTTATCTCTACTTTGCTGCATCACCCTTTCCTCTTCAAGGCAAAAACCAACGCAAGCTCAAGAAGTAGCAGAAAGAGTTTCTGGCGCCATTGCCGGGGAGTAGTCAAGTGAAGCATATCTACCAAGTACCCATCACAAACTCATCTCTTGCATTTACATTATTTGCCATTTGCCTCTTGTTTTCTCTCCCCCACTTCTAAAACGGTTTTCCGAAAATACCAAAAAGATTTTCCTTTTTATTCGCTCTTCTTTCGTTCGCCTTTTTGTTGCTATGTTTGCTTGTGTTGCCATGTGCCTTCTATTTGCTTGCATCTTCGCTTGCTAAAAATCTATTGATATGGATCCTCATCCACTTGATAATCTTTTCTAAAGACCAAATTATGATGAACAATTTTCTAGTGAGTTGAGTGCACTTGACTATCTCTATGGAGTTTTGTTGAAAATCATGAATCTGAAAATTTTGATGAAGTGTTGAAAGAAGAAAATTATAAATTGGTTCATGATATCTGCTTGAATGAAAAACATGATTGCCATGTTGTTAGTATGAATTCTATTAATATCTATGATGCTAATGATATGCAAAACCACAAGCTTGGGGATGCTAGGCTTGATGAAGATGATATTTTTTGTTCCCCAAGTTTTGGTGATGACCCTTATGCTATAATTGATCATGAAAAGAATGCTTTGTGTGATAGTTATATTGTAAGATTCCTTCATGATGTTACTGAAAATTACTATGAGAGAGGAACATATGCTTTTACATATTGCAATAATATCAAGTTTCCTTTCTATGTGTTCAACGTTTTGAAGTTTTGCTTGTTTTGCCTTCCTATGCTAGTTAATTCTTGTTCCCATAAATTGTTTGCTCACAATATCCCTATGCATAGGAATTGGGTTAGACTTAAATGTGTTTTTTCCATTCATGATGCTCTTTTGCATATCTCAACTACTACTTTTTATGTGAGCTTCATTGAAATCGTTAAGCCTAGCTAGGGGCGTTAAACGATAGCGCTTGTTGGGAGGCAACCAATGAATAGATTTGTTTTTGATTTTTTACTTTATGTTTTGTTGAGTCCACACCATCATGATTCTTTTATGATTGTGTTTTTTTGTTTTAATTAGTGTTTGTGCCAAGTAGAACCTTTATGATTAGTTTTGGTGATAGTTGTTTAATCATGCTGAAAAAAGATAGAAACTTTGTGCTCACGAAATTATTTTTAATTCCTATCCATAAAGATCTTTTGAGTTGATTCTTTTTTATGCTTATTTATATGCAAATTTTCCTATTTTTGCAGAATTTTTTGGTTAGCAGAGGTATACGAAATATACAGATTGCTACAGACTGTTCTATTTTTGACAGATTCTGTTTTTGTTGTGTTGATTGCTTATTTTGGTGAAACTATGGTTAGTATCGGGTGGTACGAGCAATGGAAAGTGAGAATACAGTAATATAACATCAATCTAAATGGAAATTAAGTTTACTACAGTACCTAAAAAGTTGGTGGTTTGTTTGCTTATGCTAATGCTATCACGAGTTTTTGTTTAAGTTTTGTGTTGTGAAGTTTTCATGTTTTGGGTGATGTTCTTATGGACAGTGGAATAAAGAGTGGAAAGAGCCTAAGCTTGGGGATTCCCAAGTCATCCCAAGCCAAATTAAAGGACACCAAAAAGCCTAAGCTTGGGGATGCCCCGGGAAGGCATCCCCTCTTTCGTCTTCAATCCATCGATAACGTTACTTTATATTTTTATTTACCACATGATATGTGTTTTACTTGGAGCGTCATGTATTATAGGAGTCTTTGCCTTTTGTTTTATCACAATCATCCTTGCTGCACACCTTTTGACAGGGAAATTTACTCATCGTGAATTTGTTAGAATACTCAATGAGCTTCACTTATATCTTTTGAGTTAGGCAATTTAGCTCACATGTGCTTCACTTATATCTTTTGAGCTTGGTAATTTTGCTCCCATGAGCTCCACTTATATCTTTTGAGCTTGGAAATTTAGCTCACATGTGCTTCACTTATATCTTTTGAGCTTGGTAATTTTTCTCCCATGAGCTTCACTTATATCTTTTGAGCTTGGTAATTTTGCTCCCATGAGCTTCACTTATATCTTTTGAGCTTGGTACTTTTGCTCCCATGAGCTTCACTTATATCTTTTGAGCTAGATAATTTTTCTATAGTGCTTCACTTAAATCTTTGTAGAGCACGGAGGTGTCATATTTTGTAGAAATAAAAACTCTCGATCTTCACTTATATCATTTTGAGAGTGCTCTCTCTAAGTAACTTGGTAATTGACATGTGTTATGAAATTAGTCCTAAATATGATAGGCATCCAAAGAGTATATAATAAAAACTTTCATATTCAAGTGCATTGATTAGTAAGAGAAGTCTGATTCCTCACGATTAGTTTTGAGATATGGAGGTGATAATATTAGAGTTATGATAGTAGGGTGTTGTGAATCTAGAAATACTTGTGTTGAGGTTAGTGATTCCCGTAGCATGCTCGTATGGTGAACCACTATGTTAGGAAGTCGGAGCATAATTGATTTATTGATTTTCATCCTTTGTGTGGTGGTCGGGATCGCGCGATGGTTAACTCCTACCAACCCTTCCCCTAGGAGTATGCGTTTAGCACTTTGTTTCGATTACAAATAAAACTTTCGCAATAAGTATATGAGTTCTTCATGACAAATGTGAGTCCATGGTATAGATGCACTCTCACCTTCCACCATTTCTAGCCTCTCTAGTGCCGTGCAACTTTCGCCGGTGCACAAACCCACCATATACCTCCCTCAAAACAGCCACCATACCTACCTATTATGGCATTTTCATAGCCATTCCGAGATATATTGCCATGCAACTTCCACCGTTCCGTCTCATGACATGTGCCATCACTTTCATATTCCCATTGCATGATCGTAAGATAGCTAGCGAGATGTTTCAACGTCATACGCTAAGCTAGATCGTTGCACATCCCGGTACACTGCCGGAGGCATTTCATATAGAGTCATTATTGTTCTAAGTATCGAGTTGTAAGTAAATAAAAGTTTGATGATCATCATTATTAGAGCATTGTCCCATGTGAGGAAATAATAAAAGAGGCCAAAGATGCCCACCAAAAAAAAGGGAGAACAAAATGAAAAAAAGAAGAGGCCAAAGATGCCCACCAAAAAAATGAGAGAAAAAGATAGAAGGGACAATGCTACTATATTTTTCCACACTTGTGCTTCAAAGTAGCACCATGTTCTTCATGATAGAGAGTATCTTGTTTTGTCACTTTCATATGCTAGTGGGAATTTTCATTATATAACTTGGCTTGTATATTCCAATGATGGGCTTCCTCAAATTGCCCTAGGTCTTGTGAGCAAGCAAGTTGGGTGCACACCCACTAGTTTTTATTTTTGAGCTTTCATACACTTAGAGCTCTAGTGCATCTGTTGCATGGCAATCCCTACTCATTCACATTGATATCTATTGATGGGCGTCTCCATAGCCCATTGATACGCCGAGTCAATGTGACCATCTCCTCCTTTTTGCCTCACAACCTCCATCACACTCTATTCCACCTATAGTGCTATATCCATGGCTCACGCTCATGTATTGCGTGAGAGTTGAAAAAGTTTGAGAAAGTAAGAGTGCGAAAACAATTACTTGGCCAATACCGGGGTTGTGCATGATTTAAATTCGTTGTGTGGGGATGATGGAGCATAGCCAGACTATATGATTTTGTAGGGATAACTTTCTTTGGCCTTGTTATTTCAAAAGTTCATGATTACTTTGCTAGTATGCTTGAAGTATTATTGTTTTCATGTCAATATTAAACTATATGCATTTATATGCTATTTTATATCATTTCTAGGACTAACTTATTAACTCAGTGACTAGTACCAGTTTCTGATTTTTCCGTGTGTTTGACCTTTTTCAGATAAGAATATTAAACGGAGTCCAAACGGAATAAAACCTTTGGGGTGATTTTTTCCACAACAGAAGGGATCCAGAAGACTCGAGAACCAAGGCAGAGGGCCACGGAGGAGGCCACGAGCCCCCTAGGCATGCCCTAGGGGGGAGGGCGCGCCTAGCAGGCTCGTGGGCCCCCCGTGCCTCCTTTGCCCTACCTCTTTCGCTTATAAATTCCCTAAAATCCCCAAACCAATAGAGAGAGCCATGAAAACACTTTTCTGCCACCGCAAGCTTCTGTTTCTACAAGATCCCATCTGGGGACCGTTCTGGTGCCCTGCCGGAGGGGGATTCGGACACGGAGGGCTTCTTCATCAACACCATTGCCTCTCCGATGATGCGTGAGTAGTTCACCATAGACCTTCGGGTACATAGCTAGTAGCTAGATGGCTTCTTCTCTCCCTTGGATCTTCAATACAAAGTTCTTCATGATCTTCATGGACATCTATCCGATGTAACTTTCTTTTGCGGTGTGTTTGTCAAGATTCGATGAATTGTGGATTTATGATCAGATTATCTATGAATATTATTTGAGTCTTCTCTGATTTCTTATATGCATGATTTCGTATCCTTTTAAGTCTCTTTGAGTTATAGGTTTCGTTTGGCCAACTTGATCTATAATTCTTGCAAAGGGAGAAGTGCTTGGTTTTGGGTTCATACCGTGTGGTATCCTCACCTAGTGACAGAAGGGGTAGCAAGGCACACATCGTGTTGTTGCCATCAAGGGTAAAAAGATGGGGTTTATATCATATTGCATGAATTTATCCCTCTACATCATGTCATCTTGCTTAAGGTGTTACTCGGTTTGTTATGAACTTATTACACTAGATGCATGTTGGATAGCGGTCGATGTGTGGAGTAATAATAGTAGATGCAGAAAGTATCGGTCTACTTGCCTCGAACGTGATGCATGTATGTATGATCATTGCCTTAGATATCATCATGACTTTGCGCGATTCTATCAATTGCTCGACAGTAATTTGTTCACCTACCGTAATACTTGCTATCATGAGAGAAGCCTCTAGTGAACACTATGGCCCCCGGGTCTATTTTATACATTATATATTCATATCTACATACAAAAATACCAAAAATACCTTGCTGCACTTTTATTTATTTATTTATATTTACTTATTATCACTATCAGATCTGACCTTGCAAGTAATCGTAAAGGGATTGACAACCCCTTTATCGCGTTGGGTGCAAGTTTGTTTGTTTTTGCACAGGTGCCTTGGTGCATCATCTTGATACTCCTACTGGATTGATACCTTGGTTCTCAAACTGAGGGAAATACTTATCTCTACTTTGCTGCATCACCCTTTCCTCTTCAAGGGAAAAACCAACGCAAGCTCAAGAAGTAGCAGTCTCCAATGTATCTACTTTTCCTAACGCTTTTCCTCTTGTTTTGGACTCTAATTTGCAAGATTTGAATGAAACTAACCCCGGACTAACGCTGTTTTTAGCAAAACTACCATGGTGGTGTTTTTGTGCAGAATTTTTTTTCTTGGAATCGAACGAAACTTTGCGAGGATTTTTCATATCAATAATAAGAATTTCTGGAGCCAAGACCTGCCAGAGAGGGGCACCTGGTTGGGCACAACCCACCAGGGCGCGCCCCCCTCTCCTGGCGCGCCCAGGTGGGTTGTACCTACCTGGTGGCCCCGCAAACCCTGATCCCGATGCTTTGAAATCACATTATTCCAAGAAAAAATCAGGGAGAAAGAATTATCGAAATCCACGAGACGGAGCCGCCGCCACCTCATGTTCTTCATTGGGAGGCCAGATCTGGAGTCCATTTGGGGCTCCGCAGAGAGGGATCTTTGTTCTTCGCCATCACCAACCCTTCTCCATCGCCAATTCCATGATGCTCCCCACCGGGAGTGAGTAATTCCTTCGTAGGCTCGCTGGTCGATGAGGAGTTGGATGAGATTCATCATGTAATCGAGTTAGTTTTGTTTGGGCTTGATCCCTAGTATCCACTATGTTCTTAGATTGATGTTGCTATGAATTTGCCATGCTTAATGCTTGTCACTTTGGGCTCGGGTGCCATGAACTCAGATCTGAACCATTTATGTTATCATCATTATATCCATATTTTAGATCCGATCTTGCAAGTTATAGTCACCTACTACGTGTTATGATCCGGTAACCCTGGAGTGACAATAACCGAGACTTCTTTCGGTGATTACCGTAGTTTGAGGAGTTCATGTATTCACTATATGTTAATGCTTTGTTCTAGTTCTCTATTAAAAGGAGGCCTTAATATCCCTTAGTTTCCAGTATGGACCTTGCTGCCATGGGAGGGTAGGACAAAAGATGTCATGCAAGTTCTTTTAATAAAGCATGTATGACTATTTACGGAATACATGCCTACGTTATATCGATGAACTGGAGCTAGTGCCATATCACCCTAGGTTATAAATGTCTCATGATGAATATCATCCAACAAGTTACTGATCCAATGCCTACAAATTTATCTTATATTGTTTCTGCTAAGTTATTACTGATATCACTGTTACCGTTACTGTTACTGCTGTCACTACTATCAAAACTATCATATTACTTTGCTACTGATTACTTGCTGCAGATAATTAATCCCCAGGTGTGGTTGAATTGACAACTTAGCCGCTAATATCTTCAAATATAATTTGGCTCCTCTTGTGTCGATTCTATAAATTTGGGTTGAATACTCTACCCTCAAAAACTATTGCGATCCCCTATACTTGTGGGTTATCAAGACCTTTTTCTAGCACCGTTGCCGGGGAGCATAGCTATATTTGTTGAGTCACTTGGGATTATTATCATATTATCACTATGAAGAATCTGAAGGATCCTAAGACTAAGATATTTCCCTCGAGGACGAGGGGAGATAAGGAACTGCTATCCAGTTCTGCTTTAGATTCACCTTCTGTTATGAGTAAGCTTGCAACACCACCACATGCTATTAATTCTGATATGTTGCAAGTTATTGATGATGCTACTTATGTTATGGATAATTCTTATGATGATGCTAGTACCTTGCTTGATAATGATGAGGTGCCACTTGGTGAATTTCTTGATAAAAAAATTGCTAGAGTTATACAACATGATGTTGTTGAATCTGATGATGAGCTTGAAATTGAATCTCCTGAAACACCTGCTAGAACTAGCCTTCCTAGATATGAATTGCCTAAGGTACCGGAAGGTTATGTTATGAGTGAATAACCAACTAGAGATATTCTTGCTTGCAATGATAAAGATGATCTAGAGAAATTATTACACAACTATAAAGAAAAATCTATGAATGCTAGAATGAAGTGTGATCCTAAGTTTGCTACTTCACCTATCTTTATTGATGATAAGGATTATCAATTCTCTATCGACCCAGAGTTAATTATTTTGGTTGAATCTGATCCTTTTCCATGGTTATGAAACTGAAACTGTTGTGGTGCATCTTACTAATTTGAATGATATAGCCACCCTTTTTACTTATGATGAGGAAACTTGCTATTACTTTATTCTCAAATTATTTCCTTTGTCATTAAAGGGTGATGCTAAAGCTTGGTACAATACTCTTGCTCCTGGTTGTGTGCGTAGTCCCTAGGATATGATTTATTACTTCTCTGAAAAATATTTTCCTGCTCATAAGAAACAAGTTGCCTTACATGAAATATTTAACTTTGTGAAAATTAAAGAAGAGAGTCTCCCACAAGCTTGGGGGAGGATTTGCTAGTTACTTAATGCTTTGCCTAATCATCCTCTTAAGAAAAATGAAATACTTGATATCTTCTATAATGGACTAACCGATGCTTCTAGGGATTTCCTAGATAGTTGTGCTGGTTGTATTTTCAGGGAACGAACTATTGGACAAGCTGAAGAATTATTGAATGACATGTTGAAAAATTATGATGATTTGACTACTCCAGAACCACTGCCTAAACCCACTCCGAAGAAGAGGGGTATATTATATCTCAGTCCCGAAGATATGCAAGAGGCAAAGAAATCTATGATGGAAAAAGGTATCAAAGCTGAGGATGTTAAAATTTTACCTCATGTTGAAGAAATACATGGGCTTAATACACCACCACTGCCTAAGGTGGTAGAGGTAAATTCTCTAATGAAGTTCAATGATAATGATAATCCTCACAATATGCATCCTAGACAATGCCTTTATGAGTTTGAAAACTATATTAGAAAACAAGATCTCTTCAATGCAAATGTGATGAAACAATTGAAATATAATTCTGATATGATGGCTCGCTTGAGTGACTTGTTATTTAGAATCTCAAAAGATGTTAGAGGTGTTGGAAAACATGCTTCTATGGTTCAAACGCAGTTAGAACAAGTTGCTAAATCTCAATGAGAATTTCTTGATGAAATGAATCATAATATGCATGACTTTGCTATTAGAGTTGCAACTAGAGGAGGTAAAATGACTCAGGAACCACTTTATCCTGAGGGACACCCAAAAAGAATTGAACAAGAATCACAAAGAGCTAACACTAGTACACCAAGTCCTTCTAAAAAGAAAAAGAAAAAGAAAAATGATAGGACTTTGCATACTTCTAGTGAACCTGAAATAGAGAAACCTCCTGATAATAATAATGAAACTTCTATCTCAGATGCTGAAACTCAATTTGGTAATGAACACTCACCTAGTGATAATGAAAAGGATAATGATGAGTTTCATGAAAATACTCAAACAAATGATAAAGAACCAGATAATGATATTGAGATAGAACCTCCTGTTGATCTTGATAACCCACAACCTAAGAATAAAAGATATGAAAAAAGAGACTTTGTGGCTAGAAAACACGGTAAAGAAAGAGAATAGTGGGTTCAAAAATCTATGCCTTTTCCACCCAAGTCAACTAAAAAGAAAGATGATGAAGAATTTGAATGTTTTGCTGACATGCTGAGTCCAGTCTTTCTGCGTACTCACTTGACTGACATCTTGAAAATGCCTCCTTATGCAAAGTATATGAAAGACATCATCACAAATAAGAGAAAAATACCAGAATCTGAAATCTCTACTATTCTTGCTAATTACACTTTTAAAGATGGAGTACCTAAAAAACTTGGAGATCCTATAATACCAACTATACCTTGCTCTATAAAAAAGAATTATGTTAAAACTGCTTTGTGTGATTTAGGAGCTCGTGTTAGTGTCATGCCTTTCGCTGTATTTAAAAGACTTGATTTGAATAAACTCACACCTACTGAAATATCTTTACAAATGGCTAACAAATCAACTGCCATACCTATCAGTATCTATGAGGATGTGCCCGTTGTTATTGCTAATGTTACTATTTTGACTGACTTTGTTATACTTGAGATGCTCGAGGATGACAACATGTCGATTATTCTTGGTAGACCCTTCTTGAATACTGCAGGGGTTGTTAATGATTGCAATAAAAGCAAGGTCACTTTTCATATCAATGGTAATGAGCATACGGTGTACTTTCCGAAGAAACAATTCCAAGTGAATGCATTAATGTTATTGAAAAATCTCCTACAATCACTATTGGAAGTTTTCAAATACCTCTACCTACTGTCAAAAAGAAATATGAAATGCTTATTGTTGAGGAAATACATATCCCCATTGAGGTAACTTAGTGATTTATGAAAGTTCTTCGGTTTAATGCTAATCGAAAGTGGTTGTTAATAAGACATGATCAACCTTATTAACGAATCATTTTTGAGCGGTATGAAGTTGATGAATTTAGTAAGCACTACCTTCTGTCCCTACCTTTTGTTTTCTGTTTTTATTAGTTGAATAAAATAGAATGTCGTGTGTTGTCTGTTTTCTGAATTTCCCGTACAATAAAAAATGACCCAAAAATATAAGTTCTCAGAATGCCCTGAAAATTTTACATGGTTTTTTATGAATATTTCTGAATTTCTGGTGCAAATAATATCAGAGGGAGGTGCACCAGGTGGGCACAACCCACCTGGGCGCGCCAGGACCCCCAGGCACACCCTGGTGGGTTGTGGTCCCCACGTGGGCCCCCTCACTTACCTCTTCATCCCACATCATCACTTACCTCTAGAAAAAAATCTCCATTGCTCTCTCTCCCGTGTTCTTGAGCTCAAACCCGCGGATTTCGATCTCGTTGCTCGAAGCTCTGTTTCTGAAACTGTTTTGGGGGATTGTTGCTTGGTATGTGACTCCTTCGTTTGTCCAATTAGTTTTTGTTTTATTGGTTTATATTTTGAATAATTAGCTACTCTTGGTTCTGCTATAGATGTGCTTGCATGTTAAATTCTTAGAGTTCTAAGTAGGTTGAATGCTTGTTATGGCCTCTATGCATACCTGTGAGTAGTTGCTATCAATCTTACAAAGTTCTGTTGACAAATTTTTGTGACCCCCAAAAATTTATTTTTTCAGAAAATTGTATGCAGACATGGTGAACCTATTTGGAAGGAGTTCTTCGAGGAGACGATCCTCAGGGGCATCTTCTAGTGACAGTTCTGCTCGCCGGTCTTATGTTGAACCAAGTGAAAGTTCCACACGAGATGCCACCACCAAAGCATGCTTATGGCCTTGCGATGAGTATATGATGTGTGTGGGCATTAAGGAGCAATTTGAGCAATATGTTCACAATGCCGGTCTTGGTCCCTACATCTCAGATAAGTGCGAACAACGCCACATTCTCACTGAATGTTTTGTCAAAGGATTTGAATTCCATCCCCATGAGTCTAGGGTGTCGTATATGCTTTAGGATAATCCATATACCATCTCATTAGAGAATTTTTCTTATCACTGCAAACTCCCGTTCTAGGGTTCGCTTAACGAACCACCAAGGGCTGAGCACCAATTATTCTTAACTAGTCTTTGCTACGGTGAGACGAGAGGAGTGACACAAGGTAGAATAAAGAGCATTCATTTTCCCGCAATTCAGTACTTTGCATTATTTAACGGGAAATGTATAGTAGGCAAGCAAGACTGTAGTACACTCTGTGCTCCAGACTTGAGCCTCATCCGCACTGCTCTCACCGGTGAAAGGAATTATAACCTTGGAGCGATTGTTGCACGTAGACTTCAGCATAACGCTAACAGTGGCTATTTCTATGGTGGAATATATGCCACGCGTTTAGCACGAGGGCTGGGTGTTTCACCTTTGCCCTTTGATCCTATCCTACCCATGCAGTATTTAGATTTTAAAACCTTAAAAGAACATAAAATTCTCAAGGGAAAGGTTGATAACTTCACTTATAATCTATTGTTTAACCAAAACCCTGTTGCGCACACATATTTGCATGTGCCTGCTCTTTTTGACTATCATGGCAAAGGAAGATATTTTGTTCCTGAGAGCAAGGCCCAAGCTCACAACACAGTAGTGGAGGCAGCACGGAAGGCCGAGGCATCCACACCGAGAGCCTCTGTGAGCTACCACTCCAACTACTATCTAGGCTACTAATCGGCTACCAAGTTAGGCCAAAAGCCTAAGCTTGGGGGAGTATGTGTTTCTCACCGACTTTACATTCATGTCCACTTATTCTATTTGTCGATGTCCACACTTTTTCATTGTATCATCCATGCTTAGATTTATTTTCTTGCTTTCTTCTTGTGTGTTTGTAAAACTTTGGAAAAACCAAAAAAAATTAGTTGTAGCCAATTTACTTTCTATGTATGCTTAGCAGTAATATTAAATAGAAAATCCAAAAAGATTTCCTCGTTCTTATTTTGCTTGTTGCGAGCTTTCCGTGTAAATGATTTTTCTCATTTTTGCTTTTTATTTGCTTGTTCAAGAAAACCAAAAACTCCAAAAATAGTTCAGCATGTCTCTCTGAATTTCTTTTATTTTTATTCGAGTCTTACCTAGGAGAAGACCACGATGAAACTGTTGAGTGGCTCTCATATGAATAATTGTTGAACTAATAAAGAGCACATTTTACCTTATCTTCTCCTATTGAATAAAATGTTTGCAGATTCCAGCTTAGTCCATGGAACTCTTGCACTATTATTAATTTCATATCATTCGGTCGTGCAAGTGAAAGGCAATAATGATGACATTCGATGAACTGGCTGTGACAAGAGAAACTGGTATGAACTCGACTTGTTCTGTTTGTGTAAATATCTTTAACCTAGTATCCATGATTCATCCCATTATGATTAAACATGTTTGCAATGAAAATTAGAGATTATAGTTTCTCATGCCATGCATAAGTATCTCGGAGTTGATAATGATTTATCTTGGATATCAACATAGCGTTAAAATGATTGTAATGTAGTATGATGATATGCTATCCTCCTCTGAATGTTCGAGTAGCTTGACTTGGGACATGTTCATGCATGTAGTTGAATCAAAACTAACATAGCCTCTATGATATTTAAGTTCATTGTGTTCATATCCTACTCATGCTAGTGTCCAATGTTACTTATGCATAATGCATGGTTATGACAGTTGTTGCTCTCTAGCTGGCCGCTTCTCAATCTAATTGCTAGCATTCGCCTGTACTAAGTGGGAACTCTGCTTGTACATAACCTTGAACCCAAAATTTATTCCAGATGAGTCCACCATACCTACCTATATACGGTATTACCCTGTCGTCCAAAGTAAATTTGCATGTGCCACCTCTCAAAACTTCTAAAAAATATCCATTTTGTGTGCCTGGATCGGTCATGGAACGATAGGAGGTGGTCGGTATCTTCCATGCTAAGCGGGTTATTCTCAGGTCGAGTGTTTATTCACTCACCATCGCATGAGAAAAGGGCGGTAATAGGGATGCCCAGTCCCAAACTACAAAATACAAAAAGAGTTAATCACTCAAATAATCAAACAAAAACTCCCAATGGAGTCAAAACCCTTTACTTTTATCACTTGGGAACCGCCACTAGCGTGCTTAGCATGGAAGATGTTGATAACTGATGGTCGTGAAGTAAGTGAGAAGGGTGCATGCCTCAAAATATCATTTATCCCTGTTTTAAAAATTGAGCTCTGGCACCTCTGCAAATCATTGCTTCCCTTTGTGAAGGGACTATCTATTTGCTTTTATGTTGTGTCATCACCTTCTAAAACAAGCCCGAGAAACTGAGAAGAACACAATTGTCATGATTTATGCATTGTGTATAGCTAATGTTGGGTGCATCATGACTGGATCTTTTCTACCATGAATTAGAATGTTTTAGTCGCTGCTTGAATTTTGGAGGTGCTCTGCATTTATCTTTTGCGGTCTTAGAAAGGGCTAGCAAGATACCACTATTGCCATATTATATCATGGTTGTTTTGACAACGTGTTGCTGTTTGAGATATCTTATTATTGCTCGCTAGCTGATTATGTCATTGATATGAGTCATTATAACCTTTAAGATTTATTGTCGACATGGTTAGTTATAATGTTGGCTGAAAACCTGGGTACTGTTTAAGCTTATTTATGCAAACAAGAGCAAAAGTTTTCGTAAAAGTTTTTCTTTTTCACTTTCAGTTTATCAACTGAATTGCTTGAGGACAAGCATAGGTTTAAGCTTGGCGGAGTTGATACGTCTCCAATTTATCTACTTTTCCTAACGGTTTTCCTCTTGTTTTGGATTCTAATTTGCATGATTTGAATGAAACTAACCCCAAACTTACGCTATTTTCAGCAGAACTACCATTGTGTTGTTTTTGTGCAGAAACAAAAGTTCTTGGAATGGAACAAAACTTTGAGAGGATTTTTTATATCAATAATAAGAATTTCTGGAGCCAAGACCTGCCAGAGAAGCGCGACTGGGTGGGCACAACCCACTAGGGTGCACCCCCTCTCCTGGCGTGCCCAGGTGGGTTGTACCCACCTGGTGGCCCCACAGACCCTGATCCCGACGCTATAAAATCACATTATTCTAGGAAAAAAATCAGGGAGAAAGAATTATCACAATCCACGAGACGAAGCCGCCGCCACCTCCTGTTCTTCATCGGGAGGCCAAATCTGGAGTCCGTTTGGGGCTCCGGAGAGGGGGATCTTCGTTCTTCGTCATCACCAACCCTTCTCCATCGCTAATTCCATGATGCTCCCCATCGGGAGTGAGTAATTCCTTCATAGGCGCACTGGTCAGTGAGGAGTTGGATGATATTCATCATGTAATCGAGTTAGTTTTGTTAGGCCTTGATCCCTAGTATCCACTATGTTCTTAGATTGATGTTACTATGAATTTGCCATGCTTAATGCTTGTCACTTTGGGCCCGGGTGCCATGAACTCAGATCTGAACTGCTTACGTTATCATCATTATATCCATGTTTTAGATCCGATCTTGCAAGTTATAGTCACCTACTACGTGTTATGATCCGGTAACCCCGGAGTGACAATAACCGGGACTTCGTCCGGTGATTACCATAGTTTGAAGACTTCATGTATTCACTATGTGTTAATGCTTTGTTCCGGTTCTCTATTAAAAGGAGGCCTTAATATCCCTTAGTTTCCAGTATGGACCCTATTGCCATGGGAGGGTAGGACAAAAGATGTCATGCAAGTTCTTTTAATAAAGCATGTATGACTATTTACGGAATACATGCCTACATTATATCGATGAACTGGAGCTAGTGTTGCATCACCCTAGGTTTTAACTGTCTCATGATGAATATCATCAACCAAGTCATCAAACCAATGCCTACGAATTTATCTTATATTGTTTCTGCTAAGTTATTACTGCTATCACTGTTACTGTTACTCTCACTGCTGTCACTACTGTCAAAACTATCATATCACTTTGCTACTAATTACTTTCTACAGATAACTAATCCCCAGGTGTGGTTGAATTGACAACTCAGCTGCTAATACCTTCCAATATTCCTTGGCTTCCCTTGTGTTGAATCTATAAATTTGGGTTGAATACTTTACCCTTGAAAACTATTGCGATCCCCTATACTTGTGGGTTATCAGGAGACTGTTGGAAATATTCCCTAGAGGCAATAATAAATTTCTTATTATCATATTTCCTTGTTCATGATAATCATTAATTATCCATGTTATAATTGTATTGATTGGAAACACATTGCATGTGTGGATAAATAGACAACACTTTGTCCCTAGTATGCCTCTAGTGAACTAGCTCGTTGATCAGAGATGGTCAAGGTTTCCTAGCCATTGACATGTGATGTCATTTGATAAGGAGATCACATCATTAGGATAATGATGGGATGGACAAGACCCAAACTATAAACGTAGCATATGATCGTGTTAGTTTATTGCTACAGTTTTTCTACATGTCAAGTATATGTTCCTATGACCATCAGATCATGCAACTCACGGACACTAGAGGAGTACCTTGTGTGTATAAAATGTTGCAACGTAACTGGGTGACTATAAAGGTGCTCTACAGGTATCTCCGAAGGTGTCTTTTGGGTTGGCATGGATCAACACTGGGATTTGTTACTCTGTATGACGGAGAGGTATCTCAGGGCCCACTCGGTAATACAACATCACAATGAGCCTTGCAAGCAATGTGACTAAGTGTTAGCCATGGGATCTAGTATTATGAAAACAAGTAAAGAGACTTGCCGGCAATGAGATTGAACTAGGTATGGAGATACCGACGATTGAATCTCGGGCAAGTAACATACCGAAGAACAAAGGGAACATCATACGGGATTATCTGAATCCTTGACATAGAGGTTCGACCGATAAAGATCTTCGTAGAATATGTAGGAATCAATATGGGCATCCAGGTCCCGCTATTGGTTATTGACCGTAGAGGTGTCTCAGTCATGTCTACATAGTTCTCGAACCCGCAGGGTCTGCACACTTAAGGTTTGGTGATGTTCCGGTAGTATAAAGTTATGCATGGTGGTGACCGAAGGTTGTTATGAGTCCCGGATGAGCTCCCGGACATCATGAGGAGCTACGATATGGTCTGGAGGTAAAGATTGATATATAGGAAGTCCTGTTTTGGTCACCGGAATAGTTTCGGGCTCATCGGTAGTATACCGGGAGTGCCGGGAGGGTACCAGGGGACCATCGGGAGGGGTATTTTGACCCAAGAGGCTACATGGGCTGTGGGAGAAGGAATACCATCCCTTAGTGGGCTGTCCAAAGGCCCACAAGAAGCCCATGCGGCTTGGGAAGAAACCCAATGTGGAAAGAAATTCAAACGTCGAAAAAGGAAGGAGTCCTAATCCTACTAGGAGTGGAGGAGGAGGACTCCTCCCTCCACTTCGCCCGAAGTGGATTTGGCTCCCTTGGGAGCCATGTCTCCTCCCTCCCCTACTCCTATATATACTTGAGGTTTTGAGGGTTTTTGCTACAGAATTTTAGCCACGTGCTGCCCTCTCCTGTTGTCCGTAGTTTCTCCTCTAGATCGGTTTCACTAGTGCTTAGGCGAAGCCCTGCTGGAATTACTCCACCATCATTGCCACAACACCGTCGTGATGCCGGAGAACTCGTCTACCACTCTGCTCCCTCTTGCTGGATCCGTAAGGCAGAGATTGCCATCACGCCGTACGTGTGCTGAACGCGGAGGTGTCGTCCGTTCGGTGCTACATCGGGACAGATCGTGATGGGATCATGGGACGCTTGGCGATTTGGATCGTGAAGACGTTTGACTACATCAACTACATTTCTTAACGCTTCCCGCTTAGTGATCTACAAGGGTATGTAGATCCACTCTCCCCTCTCGTAGATGCTCATCTCCTAGATTGATCTTGGTGAAGCGTAGGAATTTTTTTGTTTCCCATGCAACGTTCCCCAACAGGTTGACCCGCTAACTTTCCTTCGTTTCACTTGAGCCCTAGGAGCAAAAAGATTGTTATACAAATAGAAGGGTAAGATTATTAACATATGTTGTGGAGTATAAAGGTACATACTCCAGGTTGATTTTAAGAGGAGGGAGCTTGGAGGCGGTTGAGTCACCAGAAGAAGGGGGTGTTTCTTGAAAGGTTAACATGGTAAGAACGAAGTAAGTAACAATGCAAAAATAGTATACAGACATTGGAGTCGATCGAAGGAATACTTCAGTACGACGTTTTCGAGGAGCCGGAGAATTTGGCAAGCCGGCCAAGAGTCATGTTGTTGCTGTTTCAAAAGAAAGTTGGGATCCAAGTAAGCAAGAGGATGTGAAAATGGAACTTTCCCGATGACCCGCCATGTTTTTCCTCGTGGCAAAATTTCTGAGTCGGAGGAAATGTAAGTTATCTCAGGGGCATCGGTGCGGCTTGTCTCCACTTCTTCATGTGAGTAATCATTGTCAATGTGTTGCAAAAAGAGAAGGCCAAGAGAGTCAAGTTCTACCTCCGAGTCTTCAAGCTCGAGCAGTTCCTGAGCAGATGTTTTCTTCTTACGACCCAAAGCGCGGGTCTTACCCGCTTTAGTTTTCTTCTTGGAGGGGTCAGTATACGCTTTCTTCCAGAAAGGAGAGTCAGCATGTGTGCAAACTGCCGGCAGGTTGAAGAGAGTAAATGCAGAAGGTTAATAGGAAAAATTAATTCGCTAGAAAGGAATCTTACATTTGGAGACGGATTGGTAGCACATAAAGGGTTCAACCCAATCTTGGTGCAAACGTCTTGAGGTTCTCCTAGAAGTGACTTGATGATGGAATTGAGATCTTGCTCTGTCACAGGAGTGGTGTTGAAACGAAGAGGGTCATCCACTGCACCTGTGTATTCACACATGAGTTTATCCTGCCGGCTCAGCGGCAAGATCCTTCAAGTGACCCAACGGCGGGTTATGTCAACACCCGTCAAGCCGTTAGCCATTAAAGCCCTGATTTTTGTGAAGACTGGAGCATATTTTACTCGTTCTACGGCAGACATCCGGTCTGGAAGCTCGGTGGAGTTGCAAAATCGGATAGGGCGGTAACCCGGCAGCAACTTCTCTCCTTCTGGAGAAGTATCTTTGTAGTAGAATCAAGTTTTGTTATAGTCCTTGGGGTGACTCGACAAGGTGGCTGTTGGAAAGGTCATATCTCTCCGCCTCTGGATAGAGACGCCTCCAAGTTCCAGACTCGGTCCAGCTACCACTTTAGTTTGGCGATTGATGTAAAAGAAGTCGTGGAAGAGGTCAACATACGGCTCTTCTTGTAGATATGCCTCACATAAGACTTGGAACTGGTACATGTTGGTGACAGAATTGAGGCCTATATCTTCTGGATGGAGTTTGAAATAGTCAAGGACATCCCGGAACAACTTTGACCCGGTAGGCTGATGTCTACTACGCAACCTTCTCCTTGTAGACGTTGTTGGGCCTCCACGTGCAGAGGTTTGTAGGACAGTAGCAATTTTCCCTCAAGTGGGTGACCTAAGGTTTATCAATCCGCAGGAGGCGTAGGATGAAGATGGTCTCTCTCAAGCAACCCTGCAACCAAATAACAAAGAGTCTCTTGTGTCACCAACACACCCAATACAATGGTAAATTGTATAGGTGCACTAGTTCAGGGAAGAGATTGGGATACAAGTGCAATATGGATAGTAGATAAAGGTTTTTGTTTTCTGAAATTATAAAAACAGCAAGGTAACTAATGATAAAAGTGAGCACAAACGGTATTGCAATGCATGGAAACAAGGCCTAGGGTTCATACTTTCACTAGTGAAGTTCTCTCAACAATGATAACATAATTGGATCATATAACTAGCCCTCAATGTGCAACAAAGAGTCAATCCAAAGTCACTAATAGCGGAGAACAAACGAAGAGATTATTGTCGGCTACCAAACCACCACAAAGTTATTCTTTCTGATCAATCTATTCAAGAGTCCGTAGTAAAATAACACGAAGCTATTCTTTCCGTTCAATCTATCCTAGAGTTCGTACTAGAATAACACCTTAAGACACACATCAACCAAAACCCTAATGTCACCTAGATACTCCATTGTCACCTCAAGTATCCGTGGGTATGATTATATGACATGCATCACACAATCTCAAAATCATCTATTCAACCAACACATAGAACTTCAAGGAGTGCCCCGAAGTTTCTATCGGAGAGTCAAAACGGGTGCCAAGCCCTATGCATAGGTTCCCGAGGTCACGAAACCCGCAAGTTGATCACCAAAACATACATCAAGTACTCACATGAATATCCCATTGTCACCACAGATAGACACGTGCAAGACATACATCAAGTGTTCTTAAAGACTCAATCTGATAAGATAACTTCAAAGGGAAAACTCAATTCATTACAAGAAGGGAGAGGGGGAAGAACATCATAAGATCCAACTATAGTAGCAAAGCCCGCGGTACATCGAGATCAAGACATCTCAAGAACACGAGAGAGAGAGATCAAACACACAGCTATTGGTACATACCCTCAACCCCGAGGGTGAACTACTCCCTCCTCGTCATGGAGATCGCCGGGATGACGAAGATGGCCACCGAAGATGGATTCCCCCTCCGGCAGGGTGCCGGAACAGGCTCCCGATTGGTTTTTGGTGGCTACAAGCTTGCGGCGGCAGAACTCCCGATCTAGGTTTATTTTGGGGGGTTTATGTATTTATAGGAATTTATGGCGGTGGAATTACGTTAGTTGGGCCCACGAGGAGGTCACCGAGCCCTCTAGCCCCTCCCGGGGGGAGGGTAGGGCGCGCCTTGTGGGCTCGTGACTCCCTCGTAGCTCTTCTGCCTTCTTCCAAAGCTTCGGGGGTCTCTTTTAGTCCAAAAAAAATCATCGCAAAAGTTTTATTCCATTTGGACTCCATTTGATATTCCTATCTGAAAAAGGTCAAAAACAAGGAAAAAACAGAAACTGGCACTAGGCTCTAGGTCAATAGGTTAGTCCCAAAAATAATATAAAATAGCATATAAATGCATATAAAACATCCAAAGTTGATAACATAATATCATGGAACAATAAAAAGTTATAGATACGTTGGAGACGTATCAAGCATCCCCAAGCTTAACTCCTACTCGTCCTCGAATAGGGAAGTGATAAAAACAGAATTTTTGATGTGGAATGCTACCTAGCATATTTATTCTTATAATCTTATTTATTATGGCACGAAGGTTCAGATCCATAAGATTCAAAACAAAAGTTTAATATTGACATGAAAACAATAATACTTCATGCATACTAGGAAAGTAATCATGAACTTTCGAAATAACATGGCCAAAGAAAGTTATCCCTATAAAATCATATAGTCTGGCTATGCTCCATCTTCCTCACACAATTGTTTTCACACTTTTACTTTTTCAAACTTTTTCAACTCTCACGCAATACATGAGCGTGAGCCATGGATATAGCACTATAAGTGGAATAGAATATGGTAGAGGTTGTGAGGCAAAAAGGAGGAGATGGTCACATCCACTCGGCGTATCAACGGGCTATGGAGATGCCCATTAATAGATATCAATGTGAATGAGTAGGGATTGCCATGCAACGGATGCACTAGAGCTATAAGTGTATGAAAGCTCAAAAGAAACTAAGTGGGTGTGCATCCAACTTGCTTGCTCACGAAGACCTAGGGCAGTTTGAGGAAGCCCATCATTGGAATATACAAGCCAAGTTCTATAATGAAAATTCCCACTAGTATATGAAAGTGACAATATATGAGACTCTCTATCATGAAGATCATGGTGCTACTTTGAAGCACAAGTGTGGTAAAGGATAGTAGCATTGTCCCTTCTCTCTTTCTCTCTCTTTTTTGTTTGGGATCTTTGGCCTCTTTTTTTCATTTTTTCATTCATCTTTTTGTGGGCTCTTTCGGCTCTTTTTTTATTTTTTAAAGTCCGGAGTCTCATCCCAAGTTGTGAGGGAATCATAGCTTCCTTCCTTTCCTCACATGGGACAATGCTCTAACAATGATGATCATCACACTTTTATTTACTTACAACTCAATACTTAGAACAAAAGATATGACTCTATATGAATGCCTCCGGCAATGTTCCGGGATGTGAAATGGCTCATGAGTGACATGTATGAAAGATATGAATGGTGGCTTCGCCACAAATACGATCTCAACTACATGATCATGCAAAGAAATATGACAATGATGATGTGTGTCATAATAAACGGAACGGTGGAAGTTGCATAGCAATATATCTCGGAATGTCTATGGAAATGCCATAATAGGTAGTCATGGTGGCTGTTTTGAGGAAGGTATATGGTGGGTTTATGCACCGGCGAAAGTTGCGCGGCACTAGAGAGGCTAGCAAAGGTGGAAGGGTGAGAGTGCGTATATACCATGGACTCACATTAGTCATAGAGAACTCACATACTTGTTGTGAAAGTTTTATTAGTAATCGAAACAAAGTGCTAGACGCATGCTCCTAGGGGAAGGGTTGGTAGGAGTTAACCATCGCGCGATCCCGACCGCCATACAAAGGATGACAATCAATAAAAACATCATGCTCTGACTTCCTAACATAGCGGTTCACCATACGTGCATGCTACGAGAATCACAAACTTCAAAACAAGTATTTCTAGATTCACAACACTCTACTAACATGACTCTAATATCACCATCTCCATGTCTCAAAACTAGATGCAAGGAATCGAACTTCTCTTACTACTCAATGCACTTGAATATGAAATTTTTTATTATATCCCTTTTGGATGCCTATCATATTAGGACTAGTCTCATAACCTAAGAAAATTACCATGCTGTTTAAGACTCTCAAAATTATATAAGTGAAGAATGAGAGTTCATCAATTTCTCTAAAATATAAACATTGCAATGCTCTATAAGGATATAAGTGAAGCGCTAGAGCAAAAGACAAACTACTCCAAAAGATATAAGTGAAGCTCAATGAGTAGTTGAATAATTATTTAGCTATGTGGAGACTCTTCCATCTAATAATTTCAGATCTTAAGTACCTTATTCAAACAAAATAAAATGACACTCCAAGGATAGCACGAATCATGTGAAGAAGCAAAAACTTAGGTTTAATCGATACTAACCGATAATTGTTGAAGAAGAAAGGTGGGATGCCAACCGGGGCATCCCCAAGCTTAGATTCTTGAGACTTATTTAAATATGTATTGGGGTGCCTTGGTCATCCCCAAGATTGATATTTTGTGTCTCCTTAATTCCTCTCATATGGTGGTTACCAAAATCTTAAAAACTTCATCCACACAAAACTTAACAAGAACTCGTATGATAGGTTAGTATAAATCAATGCAAAACTTTATCATCCTATACTGTAGAAAATCACTAAGATTATTATTTTACATTGAACACTAAATGCCTCTGCATATTTAAAACTCCCATCATCAAATGGAATCATTAAACAAGCAAACATATGTGAACAATGCAAACATAAAAGCAATCTATCTAAACAGAACAGTCTGTGAATAATGCAGAAAGATCCATACTTAATTAACTCCAAAAAATCTGAAACAATTCCAAGCTGTACGGAATTTATAATATCATACTGTGTCCAAATTTCAAGTTATGCTGACATACAGAAAATTCTAGGGAATTTTTGCACTACAAGCAAACTTTCTTTTTTGGAACAGCAACTCCTATACCTGCAAATTAAGCATGGTAAAGGCTATCCTTGAAATTTTTATTGAACTAAATGATGCAAAACATTAATATGAATAGAATCAAGAAAATACTAATGAAATAAAATGACACTCCAAGCAAAACACATATCATGTGGTGAATAAAAATATAGCCCCAAGTAAAGTTACCGATGGATTGAAGACGAAAGAGGGGATGCCTTCCCGGGGCATCCCCAAGTTTAGGCTCTTTGGTGTCCTTGAATATGGATTTTTGTTGCCTTGATCATACCCAAGCTTAGGCTATTTCCACTCCTTCTTCCTTTGTCCATCCGAACTTTACCCAAAACTTGAAAACTTCACAACACAAAACTTAACGGAACTTCGTGAGATGGGTTAGTATAATAAAGACACATCATTCATTTTGGTACTTTAAATACAAGATTAATAAATGTTCCCACACAATTCCTACTGTATATTATCATTTCCACAATTTATATCACTTAATATAATCGATGGAAACACTAAAACAAGCAAACTATGCATTGAAAACAGAATCTGTCAAGAACAGAATAGTCTGTAATGATCTGAATGATAACCGTACTTCTGCACCTCCAAAAATTATGAAACAATTATGAAAATTAAGACAATTTGTATATAAATCAGAATCAAAAATAATAAACCTAAAATCACTCTCTGGATAGGAATTAAAAATAATTTTGTGAGCGCAAAGTTTCTATCTTTTTCAACATGATCAAACAACTATCACCCAAACTAATCATAAAGGCTTTACTTGGCACTTTATTGAAATAAAAGCTATAAAACATGATTAATACAGAAGCTTAATCATGTGAATGCACAAAAATAGTAAGGATACATATTGGGTTGTCTCCCAACAAGCACTTTTCTTTAATGCCTTTCAAGCTAGGCATGATGATTTCAATGATGCTCACATAAAAGATAATGATTGAAACATAATGGAAGCATCATGAAGCATATGACTAGCACATTTAAGTCTAACCCACTTCCTATGCATAGGTATTTTGTGAACAAACAACTTATTGCAGCAAGAATCATCTAGCATAGGAAGGCAAAACAAGCATAGCTTCAAAAATTTCAACACATAGAGAGGAAACTTGACATTATTACAATATGTAGAAGCATATGATCCTCTCTCATAATAATTTTCAGTAGCATAATGAATGAATTCAACAATATAACAAGCACCTAAAGCATTCTTTCCATGATCTACAAGCATAGAAATTTTACTACTCTCCACATAAGCAAATTTATTCTCATGATAAATAGCGGGAGTATCGTAAAAGACTTGAATACTACGAATAGTTTCCACATTAAAAGAGCAATGTTTCGCAAAAGGGTACTCATAACTGTGATAAGTTTTATCATCATTATTCTTTATAGCATAAGTATCATCACAATAATCATCTTAGATAGGGGGCATGCTTTCATCATAACAATTTTGATCATTCAAAGTGGGGGAACTAAAAACATCATCTTTATCAAACATAGCATCCCCAAGCTTGTAGCTTTGCATATCATTAGCGTCATGGATATTCAAAGTATTCATACTAACAAAATTGCAATCATGCTCATCATTCACATATTTTATGCCAAGCATCCTATGTAATTCTTCTTCTAGCATTTGAGCACAATTTTCTTTTCCATCATTTTCACGAAAGACATTAAAAAGATGAATCATATGAGGTAACCTTAATTCCATTTTTTTATTTTAATAAACTAAACTAGTGATAAAACAAGAAACTAAAATATTCGATTGCAAGATCTAAAGATATACCTTCAAGCGCTAACCTCGCTGGCAACGGCACCAGAAAAGAGCTTGATGTCTACTACGAACCTTCTCCTTGTAGACGTTGTTGGGCCTCCACGTGCAGAGGTTTGTAGGACAATAACAATTTTCCCTCAAGTGGGTGACCTAAGGTTTATCAATCCACGTGAGGCGTAGGATGAAGATGGTCTCTCTCAAGAAACCCTGCAACCAAATAACAAAGAGTCTCTTGTGTCCCCAACACACCCAATACAATGGTAAATTGTATAGGTGCACTAGTTCAGCGAAGAGATGGTGATACAAGTACAATATGGATAGTAGATAAAGGTTTTTGTAATCTGAAATTATAAAAACAGCAAGGTAACTAATGATAAAAGTGAGCACTAACGGTATTGCAATGCGTGGAAACAAGGCCTAGGGTTCATACTTTCGCTAGTGAAGTTCTCTCAACAATGATAACATAATTGGATCATATAACTAGCCCTCAATGTGCAACAAAGAGTCACTCCAAAGTCACTAATAGCGGAGAACAAACGAAGAGATTATTGTCGGGTATGAAACCACCACAAAGTTATTCTTTCTGATCAATCTATTCAAGAGTCCGTAGTAATATAACACGAAGCTATTCTTTCCGTTCGATCTATCCTAGAGTTCGTACTAGAATAACACCTTAAGACACACATCAACCAAAACCCTAATGTCACCTAGATACTCCATTGTCACCTCAAGTATCCATGGGTATGATTATATGACATGCATCACACAATCTCAAAATCATCTATTCAACCAACACATAGAACTTCAAAGAGTGCCCTGAAGTTTCTACCGGAGAGTCAAAACGTGTGCCAACCCCTATGCATAGGTTCCCAAGGTCATGAAACCCGCCAGTTGATCACCAAAACATACATCAAGTACTCACATGAATATCCCATTGTCATCACAGATAGACACGTGCAAGACATACATCAAGTGTTCTTAAAGACTCAATCCGATAAGATAACTTCAAAGGGAAAACTCAATTCATTACAAGAAGGGAGAGGGGGAAGAACATCATAAGATCCAACTATAGTAGCAAAGCCCGCGGTACATCGAGATCAAGACATCTCAAGAACACGAGAGAGAGATCAAACACATAGCTACTGGTACATACCCTCGGCCCCGAGGGTGAACTACTCGCTCCTCGTCATGGAGATCGCCGGGATGATGAAGATGGCCACCGGAAATGGATTCCCCCACTGGCAGGGTGCCGGAACGGGCTCCCGATTGGTTTTTGGTGGCTACAGAGGCTTGCGGCGGTGGAACTCCCGATCTAGGTTTCTTTTGGGGGGTTTCTGTATTTATAGGAATTTATGGCGGTGGAATTACATCAGTTGGGCCCACGAGGAGGTCACGAGCCCGCTAGCCCCTCCCGGGGGGGTAGGGCGTGCCTTGCGGGCTCGTGACTCCCTCGTGGCTCTTCTGGCCTTCTTCCAAAGCTTCGGGGGTCTCTTTTGGTCCCAAAAAAATCACCATGAAAGTTTTATTCCGTTTGGACTCCATTTGATATTCCTATCTGAAAAAGGTCAAAAACAAGGAAAAAAATATAAACTGGCACTGGGCTCTAGGTCAAGAGGTTAGTCCGAAAAGAATATAAAATAGCATATAAATGCATATAAAACATCCAAAGTTGATAACATAATAGCATGGAACAATCAAAAATTATAGATACGTTGGAGACGTATCATAGGCTAAAGCCTCGGAGGAGGTGATCAGCAAATATGAACACTTCCCCTTCCTGAGTGGTGGGTGTGATCTTTGGCCCTAGAACCCGCGAGTAAATGAGCTTCTGAGCCGGCAGAACACCCATCTCAATGAGGTCATGAAGAAACGACTCGATGATTCCGGAGCCAACCCAATCACAAGATGTAGGGGCTTTCGACATGATGGCGGGTTAAAACTTTGGAAAGACACAAGGTGTGGCGGGTTAAAAACTCTACATGTTTAAAACGACTACCGCTAAAGCGGTGATGATGTCAAGGCGGATCACGACTAAATTCTAAGCCGCCATCATATTTTGTCAGAGAAAGCCGGCAGCGTGATGTTGGGTTAAATGGACAAGGCAATATTGGAAAATGTTGCTAAGTGTGGGTAAATAGGTTTCGCCTATTACAGCTACAATTGCAAGATCTGCGGATGAAGATAAAAGACATATTTTCTAAACCTAAAAAGGCAGTGGAGGAACAGATGGCCATTATGCAGATTAAAATGGGTTGCGGATCTAATGAGTAGGACATGATTATTGAGCGAATGGCCGCGTGATTTGGGCACCATTATAAGATTCAAGAGTTGTTTGTCATCTAAACTATGAAGAAAGTTCAGATGAACAACGACGAACACTGAAGAAACCCGATGAACTCAGGAGAAATCTAAAAGCTAAGTGCAGATCTGTCAAGGACTGGAAATAGAACCTTGAGGATGCTGACGAACACGGGAAACTCTAGACTAGATCAGGTTGATGCAGCGGCCAGTGTCGGAGAAGATGGCGAGGTCCATTCGGTGCAGTGAGCTTCGGTGGTGCGAGCGTCTGGAAGAAGAAAAAGATGGACAGTGGTGACGGGGATATACCCCGCGGTATGACCCGGCCTGGCGACTCACAGGAGACCCGGCCGAAGATACGGTATTCTTATTAAATGACCCGGCAGGCGAGTCACAGGATGACCAAGCCCAAGACCCGGTGGGTGAGCCGGCGCCAGGCGGATCACAAGAGAAGACCCGGAGAAAGAAGGATTCCATTAAAGGAAATAAGACCCGGAGTAGGATTCGTGAGAGACGAGTCCTAATCCTACTCCTAGTAGGACTCTATTTGTAAGCCTACCCTCTCCACCTATATAAGGAGAGGTAGAGCACCCCTAGAGGGACAGATTCTCAAGACACACAAGTCCTCAAGTTTAGACAACACAAGATTAGAGATAGAGAGATTAGAGGCTCTCGAGATTAGAGGTAGTGATTAGCACCCTTGTAACCGAGAGATATTCATCATCATCAATATCAGACAAGCAGGACGTAGGCTTTTACCTCGACTTGAGGGGCCAAACCTGGGTAAAACTCCGTGTCTTCTCGATTCCGATCAACCCCTTCAAGCCACCACGTAGTTGCGTTTGCCCCGAACCTAAGTCCGTTGACCCGGGCATCTGCCGTGATAAAACCACGACAGTTGGCGCCCACCGTGGGGCACGCGGTGGTGTTATTTTCTTGGAGGAAGTTTTCTTCGGAATCGAGAACCTCGGGATTGTCCGAGTAAAGAAGAATCGGCGCAAAAGGATGTGCACCATCTGAATGACAGATACAAGATTAAGACGAAAAGAGTTAGGATTCTCGTTGCAGCATGTTTTTCTGACGATTCGTCGGATCCATCTTTGGATTGATTTCTGCTGAACCTCAAACCAACAAAAAAATTTCAGTCGCCCTTCAAAGCCTCGTGCGTGCCATTGATCCGGCAAGATCTATGTCATGGCAGTTTTTATACCCATGAGGAAATCATGGGTCCGGCTGATCCGAGTGATCGGTTTTCTTCCAGCTCGCGGATCGAGGCGCCTGGAGTCTGGAGGCAATTCCAATTCGAGGTGTTATTACTTGCTACTTTGGTTTGACTAAACAAACAAGAAGGCCACGGCCCAGGGCTAGACCTGAAGGTGGATTTGCCCACGATCTAAAACAAAGACAGACTCGGTCTTCGCCCGGCGCAACCGCGGCCTCGTGTTGAGCCGACGCCACCTCGCCCCCGAGCGCCCACTCGACAAGCCAGCCGCTTCGCCTTGCCGTCGAGCCGGCCTCCTGCCACTGCGCCCGCTCCTGCCGTCTCAGGGCACTGCGCCCGTGCTGCTGTACCGGCCGGAGTCCCGCCCTGCGCTGCTGAGCCGCCGCTCTACTGAGTCGCCTCCGCCTCGCGCCGGCCATGTCCACGCTGCTCTAGCCGCCCTCACACCGCCTGCGCCCGCGCCGTTTCTCTCTGCCGAGGCCCGCTGCCGCGTCCTCTGCCTTCGCCCTCCAACCGCGTTGGGCCGCCCCCAGCTGCGCGGGGCCAGCGCTCGCACGTCTGCTCACCGCGCTGCCCCCGCTCGCCCCGCCTCGGCCACCTCACCTCCGCGCCGCACGAGCGCTGGCCGGCCCTCCGCGTGCCCCGCCTCACCTCGCCTCCATGGCCGCTCTGCCGCGTTCGAGCTCCCTCATGCCAGCTCGCCTCTCTCGCATCCACCACCTTGAGCCACCTCCGCCTCTGCAGCGGACCGGACCCGTCCGCCATCTCCCTGCCAGCGCCGACCCTGTCCGCCATCTCCCTGCCAGCGCTGACCCTGTCCGCCATCTCCCTGCTACCGCTGGCCCCGTCCGCCATCTCCTGGCCAGCGCCGGCCCCGTCCGCCATCTCCCTGTCAGCGCCGGCCCCGTCCGCCATCTCTTGGCCAGCGCCGGCCGTCAGTTGCCTTGCCCTCGCACCGGCTCACCCTCCACGCCGCACGAGCCGCTGCCCGACCCGCTCCCGCACAGTTGCCACCACAAGCCCCGTTTCTGCACTAACGGGCCACCGATGCGTGCTCCCTCTGCCGCGGGTTAGCGCCGCCACAAGCCCCACCTCTGTTGCAGACCGACGCCGCCGGGCCACCGCCGTTGGTACTGCCGCCGTCGTGGCCTCACCCCAACCCCGCGTCGGTTGCCTCCCCCTCCCTTGTGTTTATGGTCAGGAGAAAAAGGAGAGGTGGGAGCCGGGTGAAAAAAAAACCTCAGGACAGCATCAACTGCCGCGCCCTGCACCTTCCTATGGTTTTCCTCGAAAGCTGAGCACCGGTATATGCATTTCATCCGAACAGAAGGAATCAGGTGATATTTTTCTATCTATTGTTTAAAATAATTGAATATCATCGAAAGGTGTTACTTCCGAGCTATACTATTATGCAGGTTGATTAACTCAGCGCGGGAACACGGTATGGTCTCATGCGCCTTCATCGGACGCCGCGTCAGCATATGCGCTATGACAAAAGCTACCAGATGGATGTATACAACCCACTGGTCAGATGATTGGATCTACATCAATACGCTGGTGGACAATGCCACGGCTGCCTCTCACGACCGCACCGGCTTACAATGCCGCCACCGACTCACGCCACCCACACCGGCTTACAATGCCATGGCCGACTCTCGCCATTCGCACCGGATTACAGTGCCGTCACCGTCTCTTGCCGCTACACCGGTTTACAACACCGTGATTGTCTCCCGCCACCTCGCCGGTTTTCAAACGCCGTGGCCGACTTTCGCTACCCGTGTCGGTTCTCAATACCATGGCCGTTTCTCGCCGTCATGCCGTCTCACAACGCCGCGGTCAATTCTCGCCTCCCGCGCCGGCTTACAATGACCTCGCTGTCTTTCATCATCCGCGGCAGCGTGCAACACTGTGGCGTCTTTCACAAACATCACCGGTTTACAATGCCACGGTTGGTTTCTGCATTTAAACATCAGCATATCAGTGCAGTGCTCGCGTATGTGAGCCGCCCAACGGACGCGCACAAGACGCCGCCTACAATACGATTCTACATCGACATCAGGTGCAGTGCTCGACAATACGAGCCGTCCAATGGACAAACGCATAAGTCGCCGCCACTACCGTTTGGTTCACTTCAAGCAAACAAACCGGAACGAATCATCGACCAGATCATTTAAGCAATTCATACGGGATCATTTATAACCTGCCACGGACAACTACAACTTTCGATGAAGATTCTCAAGCCGCCTCTTCAAGTCAACTTGGGACTCGGGGGCTACAGACATGGCAAGACACATTTGGTCGTTTTCAATGAGAAGCCCGGATCTTTTGCCAAGATGAAATTTTCCGGCTCAACAAGTTTAAGTCGAAGTGATTTGAAACCCGCCGAAGTTCTTACCAGTCAATCTCGCCTTAGAGATCCTAAGCCGGTTCACAAAGTTGACGGCCAATCTCGCTTTAGAGACCCTGAACTGCTGTAAGTTAGACAATTAAGCTCTTACCAGTCAATCTCGCCTTAGAGACCCTGAGCCAGTTCACAAAGTTGACGGCCAATCTCGCTTTAGAGACCCTGAACTACTGTAAGTTAAACAATTAAGCTATTATCAGTCAATCTCAAATTAGAGACCCTGAGCCGGTTCATGGTTGACGGCCAATCTCGCCCTAGAGACACTGAAGTGGTCCATGCCAATCAATCTCAAATTAGAGACCCTGAGCCGGTTCATAGTTGACGGCCAATCTCGCCCTAGAGACAATGAACTGGTCCATGCCAGTCAATCTCAAATTAGAGACCCTGAGCCGGTTTATAGTTGACAGCCAATCTCGCCCTAGAGACACTGAACTGGTCCTTACCAGTCAATCTCAATTAGAGACCCTGAGCCGATTCATAGTTGACGGCCAATCTCGCCTTAGAGACACTGAACTGATATGGGTTATGCAATAAGTATGGGTACGTTAAATGCGGTTATCGAAGGAGGCTTCTTACCTCAGCCGGCTGTAAGCCGCTTCAAGTTCATCAACATTCGGTGTTGTCAATAGAGGCTTCCTACCGTCAGGTATAGCTTACATATATCCTAAGACAACCAGCTCTTAAAAGAAATTGTTTACAAGGGTGACTCATGTTACCCTGAAAAGTTGTTGGCTTTGGGCCGCTTCCGGCTCTTCATTAGCCGCGGTTGTCAATGGAGGTTTCTTACATTGGAGTACAACTCATATTACCCTACGACAACCGGTCATCAACAGAGCTTATAAGACTTGGAGTCATGCTACTCCGGTTGATATCTCAGAGGAGGATTATTCAATGGGGGCTTCCCACCTCCAGATTAACATGCCGGCTTATCAAACCGGATCAGAGCAAGATTATGAGAAAGGAGCAATGTTATGAAAGGTATGAACATCTCCGGGTTGAGCTTCTTCAAAGCCACCCTCACAACAATGCGGAATGTATTCTGTCTTGTTTATTTTTTGCAGGTATTATCTCTTAAATATGAGCCACCATTAAATATTTGGCAAGAGCAAATGGGTCTTTTAAATAGCCAACATGGCCGAATCTTCATGGCTGTCATAACCAGTGTTAAATGATTGGGGTTTTTAAGCCAGCTCGGAGAAATTCATTATCTTTCAAGAGCCGCCCTATCAGATATAATGTCGTGTCATCTAATTGACCGGCTCTCGGATTTCTTCAATTGTGCTCTATAGTAATCTACAACACTCATGGATTTCTCAAACTTATATTTGCCGGGTTGCACCGCAACCACGAGCAGGAATTTTATGTCAAAGACAAAGGAATTATTAAAGGATATTCATTCCAGATTATATTACAACCATGGTCAAAGATTCATTCAACAAATTGTGGTGAGTCATATTACTCTCACATAGTCCTGAGTCGCCGCAGGCAGACGACCCGACACTTGGGGGCTACATTATTCAAAGTCCAAGTTTATATCAATTATGCAAGTCCCATGTCGCTACAAGCATGCACCACGGCACTTGGGGGCTAATGCAAGCCGGCTTTCAAATTATTAAATTGTCAGCAAGACCCTATTTATCTCAAAGAGATGACCCGGCCCTTTTATATTATCTCAAGGAGATGAGCCGGACCTTGGGGGCTACAGTATTCAGCCGTTTAAACAGATTACGAGGTTCAAATTGAAGACCCGGCACATCACATTCTGATGAGCCGGCCCTTGGGGGCTACACCCGACGAAGCTTTCTGATGAGCCGGCCCTTGGGGGCTACACCCGCCGAAGCTTTCTGATGAGACGGCCCATGGGGGCTACACCCGCGAAGGTATTATAAAGGTATAAACCAATTATAAGTCCCAGGTTGCTGCAGGCAGGACAACCCGGCACTTGGGGGCTACATAGTCTAGAATATCATTACAAAGCACCAAGTTATCATGGATAATCTTGGAGCTTGGGGGCTACAGGTAATATGGACATATCAAAAACTTTGAGGACAATTTTCAAGATGTTAAATATGGAGTTCAGTTGTTAGACCCGGCGTCACCAACACTTATGACCCGGTGTTATCAAAAGAGCATAACCCGCCAGATTTTATATAAGCCGCCCTATTTCACAACAATGGAAGTCCGGTTTACTTCAAATGGATTTTCATCCCAATATTTTTATCAAGTCAGCTGCATTCTAATTATTTGACCCGACGTCACCAACGATAATGACCCGGCATCATCAATACTTATAACCCGGCAGAAATGACCCGCCAAATGTGTTGGAAGCCGACTCAATGGCATATGAGTATTCTATTCTCAATATTTTTCAAAGGACATTGACAAGGAAGATGATTATCAAGACGACTCATTCATATGCAGAGAACACCCGGATTTCTGAGGAGTCATTTTATAAGCCGGCCGAAGGCAAACCGTCCACTTAACATATTTGTTACTCTTATTTTAGGACCTTACCATGAATAAATTCAAGCTAACCTGGGGGCTAATGATGGGGATATACCCCACGGTATGACCCGGCCTAGCGACTCACAGGAGACCCGGCCGAAGATACGGTATTCTTATTAAATGACCCGGCAGGCGAGTCACAGGATGACCAAGCCCAAGACCAGGCGGGTGAGCCGGCCCCAGGCGGATCACAAGAGAAGACCCGGAGAAAGAAGGATTCCATTAAAGGAAATAAGACCCGGAGTAGGATTCGTGAGAGACGAGTCCTAATCCTACTCCTAGTAGGACTCTATTTGTAAGCCTACCCTCTCCACCTATATAAGGAGAGGTGGAGCACCCCTAGAGGGACAGATTCTCAAGACACACAAGTCCTCAAGTTTAGACAACACAAGATTAGAGATAGAGAGATTAGAGGCTCTCGAGATTAGAGGTAGCGATTAGCACCCTTGTAACTGAGAGATCTTCATCATCATCAATATCAGACAAGCAGGACGTAGGTTTTTACCTCGACTTGAGGGGCCGAACCTGGGTAAAACTCCGTGTCTTCTCGATTCCGATCAACCCCTTCAAGACGCCACGTAGTTGTGTTTGCCCCGAACCTAAGTCCGTTGACCCGGACATCTGTTGTGATAAAACCACGACAAGTGGCGGCGGAGAGGAGAAAAGAATGGGATCCTTTCCCCGGCATATTTATGAGGAGATGGGACAGCAACAGTTTGCGTGAGAATCGAGGAGACGCAGTGATGACCGACCGAAGGAGATGCCTCGATTTTTGGGCCGGCCGTTTAAATGAGACGATCTGTTCCGACATCACGGAATCTTTTTGACATATCCAAGATGATGTAATCCATGGCGGGTTACGATATTTTCTCTTTCAAGTAATGAAGACGTGAGACTCGCCGCCAAAAGTTTGAAGATTCACATCAACAGATTCAAATCAATTTGGGGCTTAATGTTGGGGATATAACCTAGATGGCGAGATTCGCCTAGGAGGGGCCAGGTCACGCCTGGCGGCTCATAGTTAGGACCCTTAAAGTGGGCCTGAAGATTGAAGGCAAGGCCACATGGCGACTTACCAGATGGGCCAATATGAAGGCCCAGAGATGGAAGATGGCATGAGACCCGGGCATGTAAGCCGCCCGGAGACGGCTTGCCCAAGAAGGCAAGGCGGCTTAGAGACAGGGTCAGACACCATGTGTGAGTTGGTTTGGACTCTTGTAACCCTTGGGCCTCGACCTCCTATATAAAGGTGAGACCCTGGGGTGGTTTAGGACAGAAACCAGTTGACCGATAGCTAGGTCAAGAGAATCCGCTCCCTTGTAATCGATACTCCATCAATACAACAAAAAGCAGGATGTAGGCTTTTACCTCTTCCTGATGGGGACGAACCTGGGTAAACTCGTGTCTCTCGTCCCGATAAACACCCTTGAGTCCATTGCCTTAGCGATGGCCTCGAACCTAAGTCTTCGTACATCTGCTGTGACAAAACCATGACACACCATATGACCAATAAATTGTTTTCGGACATTTCTTACCCATTGGAAATTGTTTGTCTTTAACCAGTTTAGTTGACAGAAGAAATATATAGCCATGGTTCTTACTCCTTAATTCATGCCCATAATCTCACAGCCTACTGAATTGCTCTTTGTCGTATTTCGGGTTCCACAAAACCCTCAAGGTTCGAACACATGGGCATGTGCGAAGATCCCCTGCAACCTTGCCCAATCAAGCTCGCTTCTCGATGGTTACTATGGTGAACTCGCACGATGACGAGGGAGAAGATCAACACGGAAGTTTACCTAGGTTCAGGCCACTATGAAGCGTAATACTCTACTCCTACTTTGGTGGATTGCCTCTCGGGGAGGTGTGGTGGATGAAATAGTACAGTGGGCTCAATCCTCGCGAGGGCGCTCAAGTGGTGTTCTTGGCTCTCTGCCATGTGTTGGTTTGTCGAATGGATCAAGGTTGGATCGGATCCCCCCTAAGGTGTGGCCTAGACTCTCTATATAGTAGTGGCCTGGGTCCTCTTCCCTTATCACAATGGCGGCAAGGGATCCCACAACGGCCAAATTTGAAGGGGGACAAGAGTACATCCATGCTCTGTCCAAAGGCGATCTTCACCTGCAAACTGGTTGTCGATGATGTAGTGGTGGGCTCAACGATGACATCCGCCCTGTGGGGCTCGTGGTCGTGGTCTTGTTGCATTGGAATGAAACCTTTGGGCGGTGCTTTGGGAGCCCGCGTACATCCTTTCCCCCTTTGCACCAAAGGGGAAACTGCACCACCTAGCGCACTGGTGCCCGCCTATCCTTCCTTACATCACTTTTGATTCCTGAGGCCGAGCTCTTCATAGAGCTCTCTGCCGCTTGGGAGGTGGGCTAAGGAGGCCTATCCTTGCTGGTCTTGGCGATATTCTTCCTCGCGAGACCAAGGTCCTCGCGAGGGCCTTGTCTTGAGTTGACCCGCGCCAGGGCACGCCTGGCTGACGAAGTGGGCCATGTCCGGGGCCGCAGGCAGGCAAGGCTAGGCACCCCATTCCCAGAATGCCGACAGTAGCCCCCGGGCCAAGCTGCGGCTGGGCTGGCTTCTAAGCGAAGCCGCCGAAGGTGGCCCAAAGCACCACAGGCCCCAAGCGCCTGCGTGCCAGGCTACGCACACGTCAAATTCTGAGGGGCCAAGGCCCCCTTCTGTCCCATGCCAGCTCAGGTGTCGTTAGGTCTGTTAAATTGCTTGATGCACACCACCGAGTCTCCCTTGCTCTTCGTCGATCTTGCCGTCCGTTTTCCCCTCTTTTGCAATTCATGCCCTTTCCGCTAAATTCCCACGTGCGCCGCCCCGCCCCCTCACCATGGTTTCCTAGAAGGGAGAGGGCAAGGGCCCGAGGGTGCCGGCCGACACATCTGCATCCTCGCCCGCGCTGGGTAGGTCTTGGATGGTGAACCTGGAGGGGTTGGAGAAGGTTTAGCTGGTGGTCGCCACCGGGTCCAACGAATGGGGGGCGACCAAAATCTGGCCGGGCTCGTGGCCCCAGGGCAAGCTTGTGGCTTCTATCGTTCCCCTCCATATCCATGCCCTTCTCTCGGGTTTGTTGCTGCCGTTCTCGGACTTCCTCTCCTCCGTGCTATAGCACTATCAGATCCACGTGCTCCACCTTGACCTCGGCTCCCTTGTCCTCCTCTCATCCTTCGTGTTCCTGTGCGAGCCCATTATGGGCGTCTTACCCTCTGTGGCCCTGTTGCGCCACTTCTTATCTCTCGAGTTGACCTCGGGGGAACAATGCTTTGGGTGTGTGTCCCTCAAAGCAGCCGATGTATCGGCCGGAGAGGTCCTGGATGCCGGACTCTCTCTAGAGGCCGAAGGGTTTTGGTGGCAGTGGGTGTATGTGAAAGCAGCTGAGGCCGGCCCCCTATTCCAACTCCTGCTGTCCCCTGCGATGCCGCGCCACGAGTGGGCGCGCAAGGAGCTTACTGACCCAGGACATGCGTGTATCCTAGCTAGGCTGGCGAGGCTAAAGGAGGCGGGTGTGACAATGGCGATGGTGGTGCGGGAGTTCATACACCAGCGAATCGCTCCCGTTGAGCGCCATTCTTGCCAAATGTGGGGCCTTCATAGGCCCCCGTGATCCCATGAGAATCTAGGCCTCGTCTCTTTCCCCTGACGTGCTGCGCGAGTTGCACCGCCACCTGACCGGTGGTGAGCCCGGCGAGCTTCCTCGAGGCGTCCTCCCCTTGTATAACTACAAGGGCCGAGAGGCCCTTGTCCTGAAGATGTCGCGTTTTTACTAGTGGGGGCTCCTTCCCCCTGAGGGCGTTGCTCTTCCCGAGGCCAAGACGGGGTGCCCTTCGCCGCCTGCTTCTCCGGTTCTCACCTCGGGCCAGCCCAAGATCGAAGGTGGCACCCTGCTGACGATAGGGGCCATCGCCTCCGCTCCTGAGCGCGTGGCGCCGATCATTGACCCGTCGTCCCCCAGCCTCTGCTCCGACCGAAAGAGGAAGGCGCCCAAGGGCGGCCGCTCTTTGTCACCTTGGGCGCCAGTGAATAAGAAGTGGATCGCCATGGATGAGTAAGTGCCAACATCACCTCGACCTCTCCTTCCGCGTTCTTCTTCTCAGCTTGTGTTTCCCAGGCTCTCGCGTGGTGAAAGAGGAGCCGAGTTGGCGTCGTCTGCTTCTGCAGCCGCCGAGCTTCTTGCAGCCTTGCCCTCTATTAGCCGCGGGACCCTAGTCGCCATGCTGCTCATGGCCTTGCTTGCTCGTCCTTCAGGGGGCCTCGAGCGTGAGTCTCCTACGATCTTCGTCGCCCGCAGTCTTCGGCTCCCCGGGATGGGGTGGCGCCACCCACTGGTGTCCTTCCCTGGAGGTACATCACGCATCGACCTTGGGCCCCTTTTGCTCGACGCCGTGGGGCCCCAAGGTGTGCGCCATCCTTCTGGGGCGGTTGCGAGGGAGCCCCCTACCCCGGGGGACGCGTCTAGGCTAGGCGGCAGTTTGCACACCTCCCACGTTGCTACTTCTCGAGCATGTGTTGGTTTCCCGTGAAGAGGAACGGTTTGATGCAGCAAAGTAGATAAGTATTTCCCTCAGTTTTTGAGAACCAAGGTGTCAATCCAGTAGGAGATACAAGCGAGCCACTAATAGATGTACCTACACAAGGAATCAAACTCTTGCACCCAATGCTATAAAGGGGTTGTCAATCCCTTCATGGTTATTTGCAAGGATGAGATCTAATAGAGATAGATATAATAGGACAGAGTAACGCATTAAGTAAGATGTCATGATGTAGAGGGATAAACTCAAGCAATATGATGAAAACCCCATCAGTTTGCCCTTGGTGGCAACAATACAAGACATGCCTCGCTACCCCTACTTTGTCACTGGGTGGGGACACCGCAAGATTGAACCCAAAACAAAGCACTTCTCCTATTGCAAGAATTACCAATCTAGTCGGCCAAACCAAACCAATTACTCGAAGAGACTTGCAAAGATATGAAATCATGCATATAAGAAATCAGGAAAGACTTAAATAATATTCATGGATAATCTGAACATAAACTCACATTTCGCCGAATCTCGACAAACACACCACAAAAGAGTATTACGTCGGATAAATCTCCATGAAGATCATGAAGAACATGGTATTGAGAAGCAAAGAGAGAGAAGAAGCCATCTAGATACTAGCTATGGACCCATAGGTCTGTGGTGAACTACTCACGCATCATTGGAGGGGCAATGGAGTTGATGTAGATGTCCTCCGTGATCGAATCCCCCTCTGGTAGATTGCCGTAAAAGGCTCCAAGATTGAATCTCTCGGGAACGAAGGCTTCTAGCGGCGGAAAAGTATTTTCGTGGCTCCTTCTGATAATGATGGAATATTTGGGAATTTATTGGCCAAAGATTAGGGTTAGGGGAATTGCCAGGGGCCCACAAGCCTGCCCGGCGTGGGGTACCCCATGGCCGCAGCAAGCGGGCTTGCGGCCCCGTGGCAGCTCCTCTACCTTGGTTCTCAAGTCTTGTGGCTTCCTTTTATTCCAGAAAAATCATCCTGGAGGTTTTATTCCGTTTGGACTCAGTTTAATATTCCTTATCTACGAAACTCAAACACAAGATAAAAACAGAAACTGGCACTAGGCTCTAGATTAATAGGTTAGTACCAAAAATAAAAAAATAGCATATTAATGCATATAAAACATCCAAAACAGATAATATAATAGCATGGAGCAATAAAAAATTATAGATACGTTGGAGACGTATCAGCATCCCCAAGCTTAATTCTTGCTCGTCCTCGAGTAGGTAAATGATAAAAACAGAATTTTTGATGTGGAATGCTACCCAACATATTTATCCATGTAATATTATTTATTGTGGCATGAATATTCAGATCCATTAGATTCAAAACAAGTCTAATATTGACCTAAAAACAGTAATACTTCGAGCACACCAACAAGGTAGTTGTGTCCTTTAGAAATAACGTGACCTTAGAAAGTCATCCATACAAAATCATATGGTTTGGCTATGCTCCATCATCCCCACACAAAGTATCTAAATCATGCACAACCCCGATGAACAAGTCAAGCAATTGTTTCACACTTTTGGTGTTCTCAAGCCTTTTGAACTCTCACGCAATACATGAGCGTGAGCCATGGATATAGCAATATAGGTGGAATAGAATATGGAGGAGGAGCAAGGGAAAAGGAGAAGATAGTCTCACGTCAACTAGGCGTATCAACGGGTTATAGAGATGCCATGTAGCGACCCAGCCTGAAAGGTCAAGTCTCTGGTGTTTCCGTACCATCCCAAGATCATGCTGGTACACACACAGTACATCAATGTATATATCAAAGGGGAAATCACACAGCATTTTATTAACAAAATCTCATATCGAGTCCTTTATTACAATAATCATTACAATAAAGTGACCAAAGGCCAACTCATGAGAATAACTAAGTCTTGCGGAAGCGTCATGGTAGATGACTCCATCTGACTCCAAGGGCATCTTGCCAAGCGTAGAGCGTGTCGTCACTCCTGGTCGGAAAAGTACTCTGGAACATGATACGTTGCAGCCGTGTAGGTCAGCATACGGAATATGCCGGCAAAGTCACAAGAGAGGGGGTGAAAAAATAATCAGCTAGTCCACATGCATATATGGCAAGTGGTGGGGTAAGTTTTTGCGTAAAGCCAAGTTTTTCCTACATCAAGAGAGGGGCTAAGCAAAGTTATTACTAAGTTGGTTGATTAATGAGATGGTTCCGCCAACCAATTCTCATACCCAAATTATTAATACCCACATCATCATATTAATTTGTGTCGAGAATTCTGGAAGTTTCAGTTCCTTTGGCTCAAGTCGTCCATGACCGTGCACACGGATAATCGATTAGGTTTGGGTTACTCTGCAGAGCTTTGCACACATTCCCCACAAGATTTGATCGCCTCCGTTGGATTCCTCGCACTTCAGGGTGTTTGAGGAACGGATGACCAAAACATGGTCTTCTAAGGGGTCCCACTAAGACTCTGTCGGTGCCCATCCATTCCTACCGTTCTTCTACATCATGTAGCACCGCCTTTCCATTCACACAACCCACCCCGTCTAGTAACAACATAGCAAAACAAAATTAACTTTCCCGGGGCCAAAGTTGTCAAATGGGGTTGAGGGGGTACCTACCACATGATACTACTTCAATGTAACCAAGTTTCCAACTAACCTATCTTGCATGCAATTGGGGAGATGGTAGAACTAATGCATATAAAACATGGGTAAAAACATGATCAAGGTGACTTGCCTGATTGATGATCTTCGTACGTGAGTGACTCTAGGTAACAAGCTTCGCACTCCGGATAATCTAACGAAGCAAACAAGCACTCAATAAGCATACAACAAAATATGTAATTCCCAAACATCAACAATGAACTAGTAAACAATCAAGACAAAAACAATGCACACATCACAAGCAAGAAAACACACAAGGTTTTGTTTACTAGAAGATGATGGGAAAATCACTACTAACATAACTAAACTATTTGTATTAACAAAACAATGGTTGACAGCAAGTAAACAATAAATATTTTTACTAATAAACAGAATAAAAATCAATTTAAAGTTTTGTAAGAAAAACTTTAGTAAAGTTTTGATAAACAATACTATATGAAGCAACTATAGTTTTACTAACAAGGAGCAAACAAAACTTATTATTTATTACTAAGACATTATCTTTACAGAAAAGAAAACTACTAAAACTTATCTTAGAAAACAGAATTAAATTATATAAAACTTGTTGAAAGAAAAACTATTACTAACTAGTTGTTTTAATAAAATAAATCCTATTTGAAAATGTGTTGAGATTCCTATAACAATAAAGAAATAAACTAAGCAAATTTATATTTTTATTAACAGTAAGTAAAACACTAAATGTTTAAGCAACAGAACCTAGTAAACAAACAAAACTAAATTCTAATTTAAACTAACTAAAACAAAGTTAAATAAAACTATACTAACTAATACGCAGAATCTGTTTTTAGCTAAAACACTAATCAAATTCATCCTAAAAATTCTCAAACTAAGCATGAAGATAGTCCTAACTAAGACTAAATAGTATCAAAAAGATTCATGTCAAAATCTATTTTCAAACTCTAGTTATTCAGATTTGAATGTTTTGAGCAAATTTGATTCAATTCAAATTTGATAGTTCAAATTTGAAATCTAAAACTACAGGGTGAAACTACATGGAAAATGTGAGCTATTGCAAAAAGAATCAACTCAAAACATTAAACATATTAAAATTTATAAGCAAAACAAATTACTAAAACATTCTGTTAACTAAAACTAAACAAAAAAAAGAAAACTAACTACCGGACGGCCAGGGGCTATGTGGCACCATCCTATTGGCTAAGGGGGTGTGTGCGAGTGGCGCTACGGGCGGTCAACCGAACCGTAAATAAAACGGTTCGGGGAATTAAGTGGTTCTAATCGGGGCCGTTGGATTTAGATCGGAGGGAGGGGAGGGGCTCGACGACTTACCGGAGAGGGAGGAAGAACTCCGGCGATGGTGGCGGCGGCCGGTGGTCGGAGGAGGTCGGGGAGGCGTCTCCGGTGGTCGAGGGAGGCAGCGGAGGAGCTCAGGCGACAGCGGCGGTCCTCCGGCGTCGAGCGGTGGCGTCGGTGGGGCGAGGGGACATCGGAGTCGATGGCCACGAGCAATGGGGAGCTCCGGTGGGTGCTGCGCTCCGGCAAGGGTTTGTGGCGGCGTTCTGGCGACGGGAGAGGGGGCTCGGGGGGTGGAGAATGGATGCGGGGAAGAGGCGCACTTATATAGGCCGGAGAGGGAGTCGGTGAAAGGAAGGGGAGAAGATCCCGCGACGAGTGGATCTCACCGGCGTCGGCGCAAGCGCGAGGTTGGGGGTGACCGGTGCGGGATTCGCGGTGGACGGGTGGGGCCCAGGGTCAGAGAGAGGGAGGGTTCGACAGGGGCGTCGGTCGGCCGCAGATTAGGGGATTCGGCAATTAATGGGATGGGCCGGCCCGATCCGTTGCTAATTTCTTTCCTTTTTTTTAAATAACAGCGAATTAAAATGCTTTTATTGCAAATAATATATTTCCAAATGTAGGAGTAGTATATATCAGATTTATCAAAATAAAATATGCCATTTAATGAACATTTTTATTCTGGTATTTGAATACTTTGAAAAAAATATTATTTTCTGAAATTGCCTAATTGTTTTAAATCCTTTTTTGCAAATCTTTTCAAAATAACTCCTGGTTATTATTGGTCAAATAAATCACCAATTTGGTCCTGGTGTGGAGTGTCATCTTCCTCCTCTCTTATTTGAACTTCTTACCAAGATTTCAAATAGGTGAAAGCAACAATGGGGAAAATAGGAAGGGGCTTTCAGAAAGTAAAAAGGAGCATTTCAACATTTCCACACATTCAAGAAATGATGGTGATAGATGCATAGCTATATTCATAACATTCCAAAATGGAATTTTGGGATGTTACAAACCTACCCACCTTAAGATGAATCTCGCCCTCGAGATTCGGGTTGGCTAGAAAATAGGTGCGGGTGGTCTCTACGAAGATCTCCCTCGCGTTCCCAGGTGGCTTCTTCCTCGGTGTGGTGACTCCATGAAACCTTACAGAACTTGATGATCTTGCTGTGGGTAACTCTGTTGGTAGTCTCGAGGATCCTGACAGGCTTCTCCTTGTAAGTCAGATCTCTGTCAAGCTGTATAGCCTCTAGGGGCACGGTGCCTCTCAAAGGGATATCAGCCATCTCAGCACGGCACTTCTTCAGCTGGGACACATGGAACACATCATGAACTCCAGACAGTCCTTCCGGCATTTCCAGCTTGTATGCAACTTCGCCTCTACATTCAAGAATTTTGTAGAGGCCTATGAATCTGGGTGCTAACTTTCCTTTAACACCAAACCTCTTTATTCCTCGAAGCGGGGACACACGAAGATATGCTCGGTCTCCCACTTCATACGTTACTTCCTTGCGTTTGTTGTCAGCGTAGCTCTTCTGCCGGGATTGAGCTATCTTGAGTCTGTCACGAATCAACTTGACTTTATCTTCTAAATCTCGAATAAGGTCGGGACCAAAAAGTTTTCGGTCTCCAACACCATCCCACGTCAGTGGTGTTCTACACCTCCTTCCGTATAAAGCTTCGAAAGGGGCCATCTTCAGACTGGTCTGATAACTGTTGTTGTATGAGAATTCTGCGTAAGGTAAGTTATCATCCCAACTAGACCCATAGTCTAGTGCACAAGCTCTCAACATGTCTTCCAGAATCTGATTGACTCTCTCAGTCTGGCCATCTGTCTGCGGATGAAAGGATGTACTAAACTCCAGCCTCGTACCCAAAGTTTCATGTAGCTGATGCCAAAACTTTGAGGTAAATTGTGTTCCTCTATCTGACACGATACTCCTCAGAAATCCATGCAGACACATGATCCTGGTCATGTATATCTTGGCTAACTTAGCACTGGTATAGGTGGTCTTCACCAGGATGAAATGAGCCACCTTGGTCAAGCGATCAACCACTACCCAGATGGAATCATAACCTGAACGGGTCCTGGGCAATCTTGTGATGAAATCCATACCCAGCTTTTCCCATTTCCACTCAGGTATCGGCAAAGGTTGGAGTAACTCTGCTGGCTTCTGATGTTCCGCCTTTACTCACTGACAAACATCACATATTGCAACGTGTTCCGCAATATCCTTCTTCATGCCTGTCCACCAATAGCTCTCTTTCAAGTCCAGATACATCTTGGTATTGCCTGGGTGTATCGAGTAGGGTGAATCGTGGGCTTCCTGAAGTATCAACTTCTTGAGCTCTGGGTCATTGGGCACATAGATGCGGTTCTCAAACCACAGAGTTCCGTGTTCATCCTCACGAAAACTTTTGGCTTTATCATCTTTCATTCTTTTCTTAATCTCAGCTATTTCCTTGTCCGTCTTCTGGGTTTCATGAATTCTTTCGGTCAAGGTGGACTGGATTTCCAGTGTAGCAACATATCCTCTTGGAACTATCACTAGCCGGAGCTCTCTAAGATCATCGGCTAACTCTTGGGGTAATCCTCCCGCTGTGAGTGTGTTTACATAAGTTTTCCGACTCAAGGCATCTGCGACAACATTTGCCTTTCCTGGATGGTAGTGTAATATCATGTCATAGTCCTTGATTAACTCTAACCATCTCCTCTGTCTGAGGTTCAACTCTTTTTGCGTGAAGATATACTTCAGGCTCTTATGATCATTGTAAACATCACAACTATTTCCGACAAGGAAATGTCTCCAGGTCTTGAGTGCGTGCACTACGGCTGCTAACTCCAAGTCATGGGTGGCATAATTCAGCTCATGAGGTCGTAGTTGTCTGGATGCATAAGCTACAACCTTTCCATCTTGCATAAGTACTCCTCCAAGTCCTTGATGTGAGGCATCACAGTAAACCTGGAAGTCCTTCCGAATATTGGGCAAGATCAATACTGGGGCTATGACCAAACGTTTCTTTAACTCCTGGAAACTGGCTTCACATTCCTCAGTCCAAACATACTTGGATTCTTTCTTCAACAACTCTGTCATGGGTTTGGCAATCTTTGAGAAATTCTTAATGAACCTCCGGTAATATCCGGCAAGTCCGAGGAAATTGCGGATCTCCTTAACTGAGGTGGGAGACTTCCACTCGGTGACGGCTTCAACCTTAGCGGGGTCCACTGCTATTCCATTTCCGGAAATAACATGTCCAAGGAATCTGACTTCCGTCAGCCAAAATTCACATTTGCTGAACTTGGCATATAATTGATGCTCTCTTAGCTTCTCCAGAACTAAACGCAAATGTTCCTTGTGTTCTTCCTCGTTCTTGGAGAATATCAATATGTCGTCAATGAACACCACGACAAACTTGTCCAGGTATTCCATGAATATTTTGTTCATCAAACTCATGAAGTAAGCAGGAGCATTTGTCAAACTAAAAGACATGACGGTATACTCATACAAGCCATACCTTGTGGTGAAAGCTGTTTTGGGTATATCCTGTTCACGAATTTTCAACTGGTGATACCCTGATCGAAGATTGATCTTGGAGAATACTTTGGCTCCTACGAGCTAATCAAACAAGTCATTGATCATCGGCAGAGGATACTTGTTCTTGATAGTCACCTCGTTCAAGGCACGATAGTCAACTACCATTCTCAAGGTTTTATCCTTCTTCTCCACCAAAAGTACTGGGGCTCCCCAAGGTGAAGAACTTGGGCGAATATACCCCTTGTCCAATAACTCCTTGATTTTCTTCTTGATTTCCAATAGATCGTTTGCGGGCATCCGATAGGGTCTCTTGGAAATTGGGGCTGTTCCTGGTAGTAACTCTATCAGAAATTCAATTTCCCTATCTGGTGGCATGCCTGGTAATTCTTCCGGGAATACATCCGGAAAGTCTTTTACCACAGGTACTTCCTCCTGAACAACTCCCGTGAGAGAATTTAGCCGAGCACTCATTCATGTGCGTCGGGATACATACTTAATCCTCTTGTTCCCGGGGTGGTGAGCAAGATAGATTTGCTGGGACAGTCAAGATTTCCCTCATACTGGATCATCCAATCCATGCTTAGGATTACATCTAATCCTTGCGTCTCTAAGATGATGAGGTCGGTGGGAAAAACATGTTTTCCTATATTGAGTTTCAAGGCATGGCATCTTATCCCTGCCATCATCATACCTCCTGGGGAACTGACCTTAAAGGGCTGACTAAGGGTTCTGGTGGGCAAACCATATTTTTCCACAACTACCCTTGATATGAATGAATGAGTTGCACCGGAATCAAAAAGTACTGTAATAGGACGTGAATGCAATAAAAACTTACCAACCACAGTCTCGGGTTGATCATAGACTTCCTCCACATCAATGTGGTTCACTTGAGCACGGAGAAATGGATTGGGCTTCTTAACTGCAGCGTTGCCGTTGTTGTTGCCGTTTCCATTGCCTTGCTTGCTCTGGGGACACTTAGTAGCATAGTGCCCTGTCTTCTGACACTTGAAGCAGGTGATGTGACTCAGATCCTTCTGAGTAGAAGCGTGACGGTGCTGGTTGTTGTTCCCATTCCCATTGTCATTCTTGAAGTTGCCATGGCTGGAACGGGTATTCCCACTTCCTCCATGGTTGTGGCCTCCATGGTTGTGCACAGCATGAGTGTGCTTTCCAAACTTACCGGTTCCTGATCTGGTATTCCCTGAGTACGGGGAGTAATGAAGCTTTTGATGAGCTCCAGAGTTGAACTTCCCCTGAGTGTACTTCCGCTTGCGGTTCTCAATTTGCTGTTGTTTACCCTCCAAGATGAGGGCCTTGTCCACCAGCTCTTGGTAGTTGTTAAAGGTAGCTACTACCAGCTGCATGCTCAACTCATCGTTGAGTCCTTCCAGAAACTTTTCTTGCTTGGCCGCATCATCGGCCACATCTCCTGGGGCATAACGAGCCAACATGCTGAACTCTTCCACATATTGGGCCACGGAGCGATTACCCTGGCGCAAGTTACGAAACTCGCGCTTCTTCAGACTCATGGCTCCAGCTGAGACATGAGCGGTGCGGAAAGCAAGCTTGAACTGCTCCCAAGTCACACCTGCAATGGGATAAGTGGTGGTGTAGTTCTCCCACCATGAAGCTGCTGGTCCTTCCAGTTGATGTGCGGCAAAGGGCACCTACTCAGCGTTAGTGCATCCAGCGGTGACGAGTTCTCTCTCCATCTTACGGAGCCAGTCATCTGCCACAATGGGTTCAGTGCTGCTGGAGAAAGTTGGAGGGTTAAACCTCAGAAAAAGGGTGAGGTTGTCAGCCTGAGGTGGATGGTGGTTGTTGTTGTTCTGGTTGTTGGTCTGATTCTGAATCAACAGCTGCATCAGTGCATTCTGCTGCTGGAGGAGTTGCGTGAGTTCCGGCGGGAAGGTGAAGTCGGACTCACGTCGTGGAGGCATCTTGCTGTTTTTAGAGGGGTGAGAATTAGAATAGAACAAGGGTCTAGAAAGAAATTCACTACCCATATGCAATGCACAAACATATCATATCAATCACTCATTCATTAATTCAACTCAAGTTCAATATCGGAGATACAAGTCTCAAAACAAACCAAACATCGACCTACGATTCAACGTTGAAAAATAAAAGATACATTGGAGGGCATGACTAAAGTTCTCCTCAAAAGTGCATAGTCGTGGGTCCTCCGGTGGTGCTCTCCTCATAGTCTTCATCGTCGCTGATGAAGGGAGCCATATCTCCTTCGGGGTGAAGGTTTTCCCCCATTCCAGCTGCTCCTCCAGAGTTGCGATGCGAGTATTCTGCTCATCGATCCTCTCTAGGAAGTCCTTCACTTCATGCTCATGTTCATAGTTGGCCTCCCGCAGGTCAGCTTCAAGGTCCAGCTTGCCGTTCATCAGGTTCTTGATAGTCTTTGTGTTAGCTCGTACACGAAGCTCCAGTGTCCTGACATGCGTCTCCAGGGTCTGGATATATGACATGGTGGAGTCTCCAGTAGGGTTGGTGATGATGTTGCCATGGGCATCTCTGCGTCAAACCATGCTGAGGTCTCACAAAATGGGACCACCTCTGTATTCCTCCTGAATACGTCCGAGAGCACGGTGAATTGCCATGTCTCTCTCGAGAATCCAGCTGGGTGCCATAAACTTGAAGTCTATGGACTCAGTGGTAAATCCAAAGGTCCTCCTGGGGATATGAACTTCGATCCTGTAGCGAGTGTCCCAAGGAAAAGACGTGATCGCATACCCGGTGATGGTCGGCAAAGCAATCTTCACATCCTTGACTATCTGGATCAGCTCCTTGCCAAAAGGCATGGTGGCATCAGGCTGGCAGAACTCCGTGAAGCGAATGGGGTGAAGGTGGCCATATAGAAAAGTTGAAAACAACGGAGAGGAAAATTAGGAATGAGCAGAGGAGAAAATATAAGTATTTGTAAAACAGAGGAATAGAATGATCCTAAGGCTTTTCCAATCCTAGAGGTTACGTCCTACGGTCAACGTGTGCTCTGATGCCATTTATTGTAGCGACCCGACCTGAAAGGTCAAGTCTTCGGTGTTTCCGTACCATCCCAAGATCATGCTGCTACACACACGATACATCAATGTATATATCAAAGGGGAAATCACACAACATTTTATTAATGAAATCTCATATCGAGTCCTTTATTACAATAATCATTACAATAAAGTGGCCGAAGGCCAACTCATGAGAATAACTAAGTCTTGCGGAAGCGTCATGGTAGATGACTCCATCTGACTCCAAGGGCATCTTGCCAAGCGTAGAGCGTGTCCTCACTCCTAGTCAGAAAAGTACTCTGCAACATGATACGTTGCAGCCGTGTAGGTCAGCATATGGAATATACCGGCAAAGTCACAAGAGAGGGGGTGAAAAAATAATCAGCTAGTCTACATGCATATATGACAAGTGGTGGGGTAAGTTTTTGCGTAAAGCCAAGTTTTTCCTACATCGAGAGAGGGGCTAAGCAAAGTTATAACTAAGTTGGTTGATTAATGAGATGGTTCCGCCAACCAATTCTCATACCCAAATTATTAATACCCACATCATCATATTAATTTGTGTCGAGAATTCCGGAAGTTTCAGTTCCTTTGGCTCAAGTCGTCCATGACCATGGACATGGCTAATCGATTAGGTTTGGGTTACTCTGCAGAGCTTTGCACACGTTCCCCACAAGATTTGATCGCCTCCGTTGGATTCCTCGCACTTCAGGGTGTTTGAGGAACGGATGACCAAAACATGGTCTTCTAAGGGGTCCCACTAAGACTCTGTCGGTGCCCATCCTTTCCTACCGTTCTTCTACATCTCGTAGCACCGCCTGTCCAGTGTCGCCACAATATCCAACCAAGCCAGAGCCCATAATGGCTTGTGGCTGTGCAGGTAAGCCTCGGGTCTTGAAGCATCCTTCCATCCCTTCGTGCCTGGGTGGACCTTTCCGCGTGAATACTGGCACACCTCCAGCATCACCTAGGCTAACCACTAGTTTCTCCAGGGCGCCGTTCAACCATCATCCACCCAGAGGTATGTTGAAAACTTGAAGTCTTGAAGTCTTGATCATCATAGGTTTTGAAGTTATTACCTCACAACCCTCATGATTCACACAACCCACCCCGTCTACTAACAACATAGCAAAACAAAATTAATGTTTCCCGGGGCCAAAGTTGTCAAATGGGGTTGAGGGGGTACCTACCACATGATACTACTTCAATGTAACCAAGTTTCCAACTAACCTATCTTGCATGCAATTGGGGAGATGGTAGAACTAATGCATATAAAACATGGGTAAAAACATGATCAAGGTGACTTGCCTGATTGATGATCTTCGTACGTGAGTGACTCTAGGTAACAAGCTTCGCACTCTGGATAATCTAACGAAGCAAACAAGCACTCAATAAGCATACAACAAAATATGTAATTCCCAAACATCAACAATGAACTAGTAAACAATCAAGACAAAAACAATGCACACATCACAAGCAAGAAAACACACAAGGTTTTGTTTACTAGAAGATGATGGGAAAATCACTACTAACATAACTAAACTATTTGTATTAACAAAACAATGGTTGACAGCAAGTAAACAATAAATATTATTACTAATAAACAGAACAAAAATCAATTTAATGTTTTGTAAGAAAAACTTTAGAAAAGTTTTGATAAACAATACTATATGAAGCAACTATAGTTTTACTAACAAGGAGCAAACAAAACTTATTATTTATTACTAAGACATTATCTTAACAGAAAAGAAAACTACTAAAACTTATCTTAGAAAACAGAATTAAATTATATAAAACTTGTTGAAAGAAAAACTATTACTAACTAGTTGTTTTAATCAAATAAATCCTATTTGAAAATGTGTTGAGATTCCTATAACAATAAAGAAATAAACTAAGCAAATTTATATTTTTATTAACAGTAAGTAAAACACTAAATGTTTAAGCAACAGAACCTAGTAAACAAACAAAACTAAATTCTAATTTAAACTAACTAAAACTAAGTTAAATAAAACTATACTAACTAATAGGCAGAATCTGTTTTTAGCTATAACACTAATCAAATTCATCCTAAAAATTCTCAAACTAAGCATGAAGATAGTCCTAACTAGGACTAAATAGTATCAAAAAGATTCATGTCAAAATCTGTTTTCAAACTCTAGTTATTCAGATTTGAATATTTTGAGAAAATTTGATTCAATTCAAATTTTATAGTTCAAATTTGAAATCTAAAACTACAGGGTGAAACTATATGGAAAATGTGAGCTATTGCAAAAAGGATCAACTCAAAACATTAAACAAATTAAAAGTTATAAGCAAAACAAATTACGAAAACACTTTGTTAACTAAAACTAAACAAAAAAAAGAAAACTAACTACCGGACGGCCAGGGGCTACATGGCACCATCCTATTGGCTAAGAGGGTGTGTGCGAGCGGTGCTACGGGCGGTCAACCGAACCATAAAGAAAACGGTTCGGGGAATTAAGTGGTTCTAATCGGGGCTATTGGATTTAGATCGGAGGGAGGGGAGGGGCTCGACGACTTATCGGAGAGGGAGCAAGAACTCCGGTGATGGTGGCGGCGGCCGGTGGTCGGAGGAGGTCGAGGAGGCGTCTCCGGTGGTCGAGGGAGGCAGCGGAGGAGCTCAGGCGACAGCGGCGGTCCTCCGGCGTCGAGCGGTGGCGTCGGTGGGGCGAGGGGACGTTGGAGTCGATGGCCACGAGCAATGGGTAGCTCCGGTGGGTGATGCGCTCCGGCGAGGGTTTGCGGCGGCGTTCTGGCGACGGGAGAGGGGGCTCGGGGGGAATGGATGCGGGGAAGAGGCGCACTTATATAGGCCGGAGAGGAAGTCGGGGAAAGGAAGGGGAGAAGATCCCGCGGCGAGTGGATCTCGCCGGCGTCGGCGCGAGCGCGAGGTTGGGGGTGACCGGTGCGAGTTCGCGGTGGACGGGTGGGGCCCAGGGTCAGAGAGAGGGAGGGTTCGACAGGGGCGTCGGTCGGCCGCAGATTAGTGGATTCGGCAATTAATGGGGTGGGCCGGCCCGATCCGTTGCTAATTTCTTTCCTTTTTTTAAATAACAGCAAATTAAAATGCTTTTATTGCAAATAATATATTCCCAAATATAGGAGTATTATATATCAAATTTATCAAAATAAAATATGCCATTTAATGAACATTTTTATTCTGGTATTTGAATACTTTGAAAAAAATTATTATTTTCTGAAATTGCCTAATTGTTTTAAATCCGTTTTTTGCAAATCTTTTCAAAATAACTCCTGGTTATTATTGTTCAAATAAATCACCAATTTGGTCCTGGTGTGGAGTGTCATCTTCCTCCTCTCTTATTTGAACTTCTTACCAAGATTTCAAATAGGTGAAAGCAACAATGGGGAAAATAGGAAGGGGCTTTCAGAAAGTAAAAAGGAGCATTTCAACATTTCCACACATTCAAGCAATGATGGTGATAGATGCATAGCTATATTCATAACATTCCAAAATGGAATTTTGGGATGTTACATGCCAGTCAATAGATATCAATGTGAGTGAGTAGGGATTGCCATGCAACAAATGCACTTAGATCTATAAGTGTATGAAAGCTCAAAAAGAAAACTAAATGGTCGTGCATAATGAATATCCACTAGTTATATGAAAGTGACAAAATAGGAGACTCTCTATCATGAAGATCATGGTGCTACTTTGAAGCACAAGTGTGGAAAAAGATATTAGGAATTGTCCCTTCACTCTTTCTCTCATTTTTTTAATTTTTTTATTTTGGTGGGCTTCTTTGGCCTCTTTTATTTTTTTGTTTGGGCTTCGCTGGCCTCTTTTATTTTTTGTAAAGTCCGGATACTCGTCCCAACTTGTGAGGGAGTCATAGCCTCCAGCATCCTTTTCTCTCATGGGACAATGCTCTATTAATGAAAAATCATCACACTTTTATTTACTTATAACTCAAAGAAAAAAATTACAAATCGATTCCTATGACAAAATATAACTCTATATGCAATATGAAGTGATGATGCAATTCATAGAAAAACTACATGGTGGAAGTTACATGGCAATATATCTCGGAATGGCTATGGAAATGCCATAATAGGTAGGTATGGTGGTTGTTTTGAGGAATATATGGTGCCTGCTTTGAGGAAGGAAGGTTTGATGTACCGGTGAAAGTTGCGCGGTACTAGAGAGGCTAGCAAAGATGGAAGGGTGAGAGTTGCGTATAATCCATGGACTCACAATAGTCATAAAGAACTCACATACTTATTGCAAAAGTCTATTTGTTATCAAATAAAGCATTAGACGCATGCTCCTAGGGGAGAGGTTGGTAGGAGTTAACCATCGCGCGCTCCTGACTCTCACACAAAGGTCGACAATCATTAAACAAATCATGCTCCGACTTCGTTACATAACGGTTCACCATACGTGCATGCTACGGGAATCACAAGCTTTAACACACGTATCTCTTCAATTCACAACTACTCACTAGCATGACTCTCATATTACCATCCCTATTGTCTCAAAACTATATGCAAGGAATCCAACTTCTCATAGTTGTTAATGCACTTAATATGAAAGTTGTTATTATATCCCTCTTGGATGCCATTATATTAGGACTAAATTCATAACCTATACAAATTACCATGTTGTTTTAAGAAAATCTCAAAATAATATAAGTGAGGAACAAGAGTTCAATAATTTCTATAAAATATAACACCACCATGCTCTATAAAGATATAAGTGAAGCACTAGAGCAACATTGCCTAGCTCAAAAAATATAAGTGAAGCGCATAGAGTATTCTAAAAAATTCACAATTCATCGTGTCTCTCTCTATAAAGATGTGTGCAGCAAGTATGATTGTGTCAAACTAACAAGCAAAGACTCATATCATACAAGATGCTCCAAGCAAAACACATATCATGTGGTGAATAAAAATATAGCCTCAAGTAAGTTTACCGATGGATTGAAGACGAAAGAGGGATGCCTTTCGGGACATCCCCAAGGCTAGGCTTTTTGGTATACTTGAATATGACTTAGGGTTCCATGGGCATCCCCAATCTTAGGCTCGTGCTACTCTTTATTCCATAGTCCATCAAATCTTCAACCAAAACTTGAAAACTTAACAACACAAAACTCAACAGAAAAATCATGAGATCCGTTAGTATAAGAAAAATAAATCACCACATTAGGTACTGTTGTAAACTAATTATTTAGTTGTATTTGTGTAATACCTACTTTATTATAACTTTTCCATGACTCATGCGCCCCGATACGACCCATAGATACATCAAAATAAGCAAACAACACAAAGAAAACAGAATCTGTCAAAAACTGAACAGTCTGTAGCAATTTGTAAACTTCGAATACTTATGGAACTCTAAAAATTATGAAATATTAGTAAAATAAGTTACATTTGTATATAAATCTTTTTTAAAAGTTTCAGATCAATTTGACGCTCTAAAAATTTTGGAAAATTCCTGGACTTAGCGCAAAAGTTTCTGTTTTTCAGCAAGATCAAATCAACAACTACCATAGATCACCCCAAAGGTTTTACTTGGCTCAAACACTAATCAAAACACAAAAAAACAATTAATATAGAAGTAATTATGTGCCAAACACACCAAAACAGAAGCAAAAGTCATAAAGCAAAATAAAATTGGGTTGCCTCCCAACAAGCGCTATTTTTTAACGCCCCTAGCTAGGCAAAATGATTTAAATGGTGCTCACATAAAAAGTAGTATTTGAAACATGCAAGAAAGCATCATGAATCTCATAAAAAGCACATTTAAGTATAACCCACTTCCTATGCATATGGATTTTGTGAGCAAACAATTAATGGGAACAAGAGTCAACTAGCATAGAAAGGCCAAACAAGCATAACTTCAAAACTTTGAACACGTAGAGAGGAAACTTGATATTATTGTAATTCCTACAAGCATATGATAATCCCCCAAAATAAATTTCAGTAGCATCATGAAGGAATCTCACAATATAACTATCACACAAAGCATTCTTTTCATGAGCAATTATAGCATACGTGTCATCACCAAAACTTGGGGAGCAAAAAATATCATCTTCATCAAGCATAGCATCCCCAAGCTTGTGGTTTTGCATATCATTAGCATCATGGATATTCAGAGAATTCATACTAACAACATGGAAATCATTCTTTTCATTCAAGGAAATATCATGAATCTCCTTATAAATTTCTTCTTCCAATACTTCACCAAAATTTTCAGATTCATGATTTTCAAACAAAACTTCATAGAGATAATCAAGTGCACTCAACTCACTAGCAACTGGTTCATCATAATTTGGTATTTTGAAAAGATTAGCAACTGGATGAGGATCCATATCAATAGATTTTTAGCAAGCGAAGATGCAAGCAAATAGAAGGCACATGGAAACACAAGAAAACATAGCAACGAAAAGGCGAACGGAAGAAGGGCAAATAAAAAGGCAAATCTTGTGAAGTGGGGGAGAGGAAAACGAGAGGCAAATGGCAAATAATGTAAATGCAAGAGATGAGTTTGTGATGGGTACTTGGTATCCTTGACTTGCTATGTATCTCCCCGGCTACTGCGCCAGAAATCGGCAAGTTGCCGGGAGAGTTCTTATCCTGACTTGCTATGTATCTCCCCGGCAACGGCGCTAGAAATCCTTCTTGCTACTTGTCGAGCATGTGTTGGTTTCCCGTGAAGTGGAACGGTTTGATGCAGCAAAGTAGATAAGTATTTCCCTCAGTTTTTGAGAACCAAGGTATCAATTCAGTAGGAGATACAAGCGAGCCACCAATAGATGTACCTGCACAAAGAATCAAACTCTTGCACCCAACGCTATAAAGGGGTTGTCAATCCCTTCACGGTTACTTGCAAGGATGAGATCTAATAGAGATAGATATAATAGGATGCTTGAACGGAAAGTATAACTAAAAATAAAATATGGAAGCAATTATTTTTGGTATTTTTGGTTTTAGATCTGAAAGTATAATATGGAAAATAGACCCGAGGGCCATATGTTTCACTAGATGGCTTCTCTCATGATGGCAAGTATTACGTTGGGTGAACAAATTATTGTCGAGCAATTGATAGAAAAGCGAACAAATATGAAGATATCCAAGGCAATGATTATGCATATAGGCATCACGTTCATGACAAGTAGACCTAAACAATTCCGCATCTACTACTATTACTCCACACATCGATCCACTCCTGTCTGCATCTAGAGTATTAAGTTCATGAAGAACAGAGTAACGCATTAAGTAAGATGACATGATGTAGAGGGATAAACTCAAGCAATATGATGAAAACCCAATCTTTTTACCCTTGATGGCAACAATATAATATTTGCCTTGCTACCCCTACTTTGTCACTGGGTGAGGACACCGCAAGATTGAACCCAAAACTAAGCGCTTCTCCTATTGCAAGAATTACCAATCTAGTTGGCCAAACCAAACCAATAACTCAAAGAGACTTGCAAAGATATGAAATCATGCATATAAGAAATCAGCAAAGACTCAAATAATATTCATGGATAATCTGAACATAAACCCACAATTCATCAGATCTAGACAAACACACCGCAAAAGAGTATTACATTGGATAGATCTCCATGAAGATCATGAAGCACATGGTATTGAGAAGTAAAGAGAGAGAAGAAGCCATCTAGTTACTAGCTATGGACCTGTAGGTTTGCGGTGAACTAATCGTGCATCATCGGAGGGGCAATGGAGTTGATGTAGATGCCCTCCGTGATCGAATCCCCCTCCGGCAGATTACCGGAAAAGGCTCCAAGATTGGATCTCTCGGGAACGGAGGCTTCTGGCAGCGGAAAAGTGTTTTTGTGGCTCGTTCTGATAATTATGGAATATTTGGGAATTTATAGACCTAAGATTTGGGTTAGGGGAGTTGCCAGGGGCCCACAAGCCTGCCCGACGCGGGGTACCCCCCTGGCCGCGGCAAGCGGGCTTGTGGCCCCATGGCAGCTCCTCTGCCTTGGTTCTCAAGTCTCGTGGCTTGCTTTTATTCCAGAAAAAATCATTCTGGAGGTTTTATTCCGTTTGGACTCCGTTTAATATTCCTTACCTGTGAAACTCAAAAACATGGGAAAACATAAACTGGCACTAGGCTCTAGATTAATTTGTTAGTCCCAAAAATAATATAAAATAGCATATTAATGCATATAAAACATTCAAAACAGATAACATAATAGCATGGAACAATCAAATATTATAGATATGGTTGAGACGTATCACCCGTCCATCATGAAGAAGGTGAACATCACGGCTAGGCCCTTGGGCTCGTGAGTGATCGGAACGCCGAGCGGTGGGGTATGCTCTGAACTGCAGCGGAGGTGCTAGAACGTCTGGGGGCGGAGCTCGCTAGTGATGATGCCCGCTTGGAGAGGGAGCATCAACGCCTTGCGCAGGGATGGTGTCGCCTTGAAGTCAAAGTGAATTGCGGGCGCTTGTAGAGCGAGCGCGCCTGCGCTAAGGCCCAGGAGTCCCTTGTTGTGGTGGTGGAGGCCCGCGAGCGCGGCCTTGCCGAAGCTCAGGAAGCCGACTGACGGCGCAGGTCCTTGGAGGAACGCCTCGAGGAGCTTCAATCCTTCAATGTCGCCCTTGAAGGGCAGATCCTGGCGCGGAAGTCCACGCTTGATGGTGTGGCTCCCGAGTTCCTCCCCGGCGGTGCGAACCCCAGTGTGCCCCTGAACACGATGGCGATGGAGGTACTGGAGCAGAGCTTGGAGCAGGAGAGGTTGGATATGAGGGAACGCCAGGCGTCGCTTGCCAAAGAGTCCCTTGCCTCCCGCGAGGCAAGGTTCCATGAGGAGGTCGACAACAAGGTGGCTGAGCTTGGCACTCCCTCGCTCGGGACTATCGTGCGAAGCTGAAGCTCCAGGAGTCCCGCTTCTGTGAGCGATGTGATCACCTGAAAGGCGAGGTTGAGGACCTCAAGAAAAGGTTAGAACAAGAGGAAAGGCACCCGCGAGCCGCAATGGACGCTCAGGCCACTGCCGAAGCCAAGCTGGCTTTCCTTTATAAACAAGTATATGGCGTTGCTTTCCTAGTGAACAAGACTTCAGACGAGGCGGACCGAGCTCGTGGCCTCCAGCACATGTGCTCCCGGATGTTCTAGTCTCTCGAGGGGAGGGCCAAGCGGGCCTTGGACGACATTTGCGATGCGAGCGTCTCTTGCCCCTTGGTTCCGAACGATGTCGGGTACCTGGGCTTCTTTTGCTGGGTCGTGGAGTGCCTTCACGGGGGTGCGGACAAGATCCACATGCTTGTGGAGGAGAAGATCCATGACCTCCTTGCATAGGCGGCCTCATGCATCTTCAGCCACCTACTTCACCTTGATCCACACTTTGACTTCGGAGCGGTGCTTGGTCCCGTGCCCGATATGACTCGCGCTACCCTCGCTGAGCGGGTCAGGGACCATGTGGAACACCTGATGGCGGAGTTTTCCTTCGATGAGGCCGAGGACCAGGCTAGGGCCGGGGGGCACGAGGCCGCCGGCAGGGGCGATTGCGAGGGTGGCAACATCAGCATGTCTCCTTGAGCAGCCTCCTCGTTTTCCTATCAAGGTTATGCATGTGGCCCAATAGCAACTTTTTATGTATTTCCGATAATTACCCTTGAACGTGCTTTCGAATGATGGGGTTTGTTGCGCCGGGCTTCCTTCTCTTGTGAGTGTAGCGGGTTGGCGGCTCTTTCGGCACTCTACGTCTATAGGTCCCAGTCCCGCACATTTCCCTACCATCGCAGTTGCGTCTAGCCAAGGACACAACCACAGGGTGAGGCCTCGACACCCTCAATGTCTTCCGGATCACCAAGGACGGCATTAAGGGTGCAAGTGGTTGTATGACCGGTAAGGCTCCTGAGGTGTGCTGCTCAGGAGCCCCCTTTGACACTCAAGCGGCTCTATGTCTGCAAGTCCCAGTCCCGCGCATTTCCCTATCACAGTGGTATATGACTGGATCACCAAGGACGCAACCATGAGGTGAGGCCTCGACAACCTCGATGTCAACCGGATCACCAAGGACGGCATCGAGGGTGCCGAGTGGCTATATGATTGGTAAGGCTCCTGAGGCGTTTTGGTCAGGAGCCCCCTTTGACGCTCAAGCGGCCCCTATCCTGCCCTGTCGGGTTCTGCCCCAGGAGGCCCAAGCACTAGGGCCTCCCGAGACTCCATGTTGTGGTGCCGTGATGTGGTCGGAGACCCTGAGCGGGGGTCGGCTGCCAAAAGACGCAAGTCCGTGAGGCGACAGGGCCTCGCTATCCCGGTCCGAGGTGCCTTGGAGAGGGTCATAATGTGCGGCCTCTTGCAAAACACCAATTCATAAGAAAGAGAACTCGTTGGTAAAAAATAGAGTGCAATGAGAGAAAAAGTCCCCGCCCCTTTTTCTTTTAAATTTACAGCTCTAAACTCTACAAACTTCATTTCAAAAAGTGGCAATTCGAACACAAAAATAAGCAAGCAAACGCCGCGTCTGGCACCTAGGCTAGTCTTCGTCTTCCCCCCAGCGCTGAGCGTAGGGCATCCACATTGCATGGGCATAGCCATTGATGGGCAGTGTTGACTTCTCCGCCAGCGCAGAGCTGTGGCTGCCATATTGTGTGGGAGGGAACCCCTTCGCGTCCTTGGGCGGCTCTGGGCGTATACACCCCGCTCATTATTATGTGAGAGTGTCACGGGTTGGTGAAGTAGGGTCGGTTCGGGACGGGCCTCGGGCATACAGGTAGCCTCACACAACCCAAAGCCCGTGCTCGAGCGACGTCGTCATAGTGGAGGTGTAACCCCCCGCGCCACGGGTTGGGCCAGGCGAGGCCTGTCCGCTGCGCGTGAGGCCGGCACCCCGGGCGGTGCCCCAACGCACCTCAATGGGGTGCCCTGGGTCCCCTTTTAGGTACTCGCGGCCCCGCCTCTAGGCCAGGCAAGCCGGGCCTGGGGACATGGGCGACTACAGGATCATCCACTGGTGACCGAGCGAAACTCGACTCGGAGACATGGGCGTATGTTCCACCCTCCGTCTACAAGCAGTTGTCGCGCGCCCAGGAGATGAGGCAGTGTGCTCCACCCTCCGTCCCTAGGTTGGGATCATCTAGCCCGGAGACATGGGCGTGTGTTCCACCCTCCGTCTCCAAACTGGGCCCACCGAACCAGGGAACGCTGGTGCGTGTTCCACCCTCCGTTCCCAGATCAGTGACCCCCGGTCCCTAGACCCAGATGCCTGCTCAAGGTAGCTCCCTAACAACGAGTGTGCCTCGTGAAGGTGCCCGCGCCGGGCATCCTCACGAGGCTAGTCGTTCGAGCCGCCCCCGCGAGGCTGTGCACGCCACCCCTCGTGAAGCCACGTACGTACCTCCTGCGGCTATGCTAGCCGACCTTGCTTCCTTCTCGTCTCGGGCGTTTGTCAACATGGTCGTTGTAGAGTTGCCTGAGCCCTCGGGACCTGGCGCAGTCGAGTCTCCGTTCCTCCTCCCTGGTTTCGGCGGGCGTGCCGAGGGGCATGAGGGGGCGTGCCTCTCGCATGGGCAACACCTCTCACTGGCCTCTGGCGGTGCCAGCGGCCAACTCTGGCGACCCCGACTCCCCGGGCCTAGCTCCAGGCAAGCACGGGTCGTCGCGGGCGTCCCAAACGCGCCCGTGTGGCCCGAGCGCTGGTCTTGTCGGTTGAGCGAGTTCGCGGGTGCGAGCCCCGCCGAGGTATACCAGGGCTTCGCTGGTGACGGTGGCGTGCCTGGGGGCATACCAAGCACAAGTGTTGCAGCGAACACGCGCCGCATGATGGCGCTGCAACTCATGCACCACGAGGACTGCGGTGTGTCTATGCGTCGTGTCGTGGCAGGCCCGGAAAGGCAGCAGTGCGCCCCCGACGCGGGGGGGAGCTAGGGCGGCGAGGCTGGGTGACGTGGTGTTCTGAGGCCCGCCGGCACTTCCCGTGCCACATGGGCAGCTCGCCGCTCAGCCCGGGCCTAACGTCCTTTTGCCATGAGTGCGGCTAGTAGAGGTGGGGTGAGACCTCAGGAAGACTTCGACACGCCCCCTACCCGGCGTGCCAAATGTCGGATTTCAGGCCCCGCAAAACCCTCAAGGTTCGAACACATGGGCATGTGTGAAGATCCCCTACAGCCTCGCCCAATCTAGCTCGCTACTCGATGGTTACTATGGCGAACTCGCACGATGACGAGGGAGAAGATGAACATGGCAGTTTACCCAGGTTCGAGCCGTTGTGTAGCATAATACCCTACTCCTGCTTTGGTGGATTGCCTCTCGGGGAGGTGTGGTGGATGAACTAGTACAGTGGACTCAAGCCTCGCAAGGGTGCTCGAGTGTGGTTCTCTGCCTTGTGGTGGTTCATCGGGTGGCTCAATGTTGGATCGGATCCCCCTGACGGTGTGGCCTAGCCTCTCTATATAGCGGTGGCCCGGATCCTCTTCCCTTACCACAATGGCGGGAAGGGATCCCACAACGGCCAAATTTGAAGGGGGACAAGAGTACATCCGCGCCCTGTCCAAAGGAGGTCTTCGCCTACAAAGTGGCTATCGATGATGCAGTGGTGGGCTCGACGAAGCCATCCGCCCTGTGGGGCTCGTGGTTGTGGTCTCGTTGCACTGGAATGGAAACCTTTCGGCAGCGCTTTGGGAACCCGTGTATGTCCTTGCTCCCTTTGTACCAAAGGGGAAACTGCACCGCCTGGCGCGCTGGCGCCTGCCTGTCCTTCCTTGCGTCACCTTTGACTCCTGAGACCAAGCTCTTCAAAGAGATCTCCGCCGCTCAGGAGGGGGCCTGAGGAGGCCTATCCTTGCTGGTCTTGGCGCCGTTCTTCCTCGCGAGCCCAGGGTCCTTGCGAGGGCCTTGTCTTGAGTTGAGCCGCGCTAGGCCACGCCCGCTGACAAAGTGGGCCATGTCCTGGGCCGCAAGCAGGCAGGACTGGTACCCCCGTTCCTAGAATGCCGACACTCTTCCTCGTCACCATGGATCTCTTTTAGGGCTTGTCTTCTAGCTCTAGCAAGCTTCCATTTGTTACATGTAACATTGAACTCCTTGGTGATATTCCTTCAAACGATACCAAGTGGCATCTTCTGGTCATCTCTGAACTCATCTATGAAATATTTGCACATGAATTTAGTTGTTAGTGACCTTAACTTCCAACTTCCATTTCTTCTTCTAGCACCTATGATTTCCATTATAACTCTTGATCACAAATACTCATGTCATGTTGTCATTGCCAGCTTTCAGAAGCCATGTGCAACCTCTTTCACAAACCGCCTCAATTCTTATCTTGTCATTCTTAATCTGCACTCTATTCCTAACTGGATATGTAGTAATAGCATGTCTCAGCTCTACCACGTCAGCAAATTGTAGGAGATATGCCCTAGAGGCAGTAATAATAGTTATTTTGTATCTCCAAAGTTTGTAATGAATGTTTATGTTCCATGCTATAATTGCAATGATTCTCGAGTCTACAAATTAAACGAGGCCTGGAGGGAAACTCATGTGCACATGTGGTATAATAAATGGTAAATTGTATTCCTAGTCTTGCCTCTAAGACTGGCTCAAGTGTTGCATGATGGTCCTGTTTTCCTGATCATGGGCATGGCTATGTCGGCAATTTTGAGGACACGATGTTGGTAGAACACTCGTGTTGAATCGATCTGAATTGATGTTATGCTATGAGATACATTTGTCACAAGTTAATGGTTAATAACACGGAGATGGTTAACGTTTGCATAATTCCTTAGACCATGAGAGTATCGAGTTTCTTCATGCTTGCTTCATGAACTTTGGGGTTTGTTAAACGTCATCCGTAAATGGGTGGCTATTACGGCGGCTTACGGGTTCATGGAAAAGTATGTCAAGTAACTTGATAGCTCAAGATTGGGATTTGCTCCTCCGACGATGGAGAGATATCTTTGGGCCCTCTCGGTGTTACGGTATCCATCATCGTCTGGCCAGACACTTTGTGATTTGATCACGGGGATGTCGGAACACGGGAACGAGAAAAGAGAACAATACCGGCAACGAGGTAACTGGCATAGTGGACAAGTTGTTGATCCACGAGGATGCCTACATGTCTCACCTTGGGTAATTGTAACATATCGCGAAGCAACAGGAATAGCTCACGGCAACTAGAGGTTCACTCGAATATTCATTCGTGTGGGTATAGGGGTCAATATGGGTGTCCACGGCTCCGATGTTGATCATTGATCGGAAGGGGTTCCGGGTCATGTCTATGCTTCACTGAACCTATAGGGTCACACGCTTAAGGGTCATCTATCTGTTGAATACTAGACAGGGAGTCTGAGAGAAAATCACCGAAAAGTTTCGGACACCGGAAAAGTTCCGCAGACAGGTCACCGGAACAGTTTCGGTGAAACTGAAAAGTTGTTTCAGGGGATACCAAAAAGTCAAATTGGTTTCGGCACATGCCTGATAATTCTTGAAGGGTGCCAGAATCGTTCTGGAAACTTTCTGGAATTTTCCGGGATGAAAACCGGAAATGTTCCGGAGCTGTCGGAACCACTTCAGATGCTTTTCGCAGATGAAAATCACTATTCTGGAATTGTTCTGGATCGCATTGAAAATTATTTTAGTGGGGTACTAGAATTGTTCTAATCCCACATAAATATTTTCAGTTCGAGCGGACGCTGAAAAATGTCGCCGTGAATAGTGAAAGTGCTTTTTGGACTACTTTATGGAAAGCCACCTTTTGGGGCTTTGCTCCAAAAGATCTTGGGGATGACATGGATGGATTGGAGCCATTTTGGGGGGCCCACATGAGGGTGTGGCCGGCCACATGGTGGACTCCTTCATGGAGTCCCTCTTGTTCCTTGGTTTCACTTTTATGCCCTTGTGGAAGGACTTCATTCATGTGCATTTTGGGTTTTATTGTAAAACCACCCTACCCCTTGGTTTTCCTATAAATAGGAGGTGAGTGGGCTGCCATTTCTTCATCCTTGTGCTCTCATACACATGCTTTGCTTTGCAAGCTCTCTCTCTCTCCCTCCCACGAAAAGAGTCTTTCGTAGAGCCGGAAGGCTGTCTGGGTTCCGGCAGGAACTAGTTCTGGACGGCGAAGCCCTGCCGGATAGATGACACCGTATGTGTGCAACCCCGTAGAGAGGTCGTAGTTTCGATCTTTTGCCCGAGGGGCTGTTCGTGTGTCCTCCCGTAGGGCTGTCCGAGTCTTCGTTCGAGTTTCGAGGGTCCTCCCGAAGGGCTGTCCGCGACATCGTCCGGGGGACTGTCCGACCGCCTCCCGAAGGGCTGTCCGACGAGGGAGTACATCCTCGCGGTTGGGAGGTTGTAAAATCCTAGCTGCGGGGATCTGCACCAACGATCTCCACCGACTCTTCTTCCGCTGTGCTTCGAGTCGGTACGGATCAGATCAAACCTTGTATGCAGTCTCCATAGTGGTCCTGGGCGTGCTCGCTATACCGGAAATTTTTGTTTTCTGTCGCGTTCCCCAACACAAATTCCATCCCTACTTTGAAGAGAGGGGAAAACATGTCAACCTTTGCATTAAAAATTTGATGTGTACTTCAGTTGCTCTGCTTCCTCAATGGACAGGTATAGATCTTCATCCTCAAGTAAATAGTCGGGCTCCACGTCTTCTTCCTCTTCCTGTGCTTCTTCATCAACATCAAAGTCAATTTGACATCATGCAGGTCATCATCCCCCTCTTCTATCTCATAATCACTGTCACTAAAATCTGAGTATGAAAACACTACATCTTCAACAATTGTTTGCCCACCTTCAGTAAGTAAACTGTGCTCCCCACCTTCAATCAACATATTCTCATCTACCGTTCCAGTTCCATAGTTGCTATCTCTGAAATGGGATCTTCCTCAATCACTGGAATGATGTTATGGGAAGAAGTTGCACTCAGTACTACAATACTTGAGGTGGCTAGGCTGACAGTTCTGTGAATTGAAGGCAATGTTAGTACCAAATCAGCCCTGAAAATTCCGGCAAAATCTGAATGGCCAACCATTAGTACAAGCATCTTATGGGTAGCATTGGCTCTGATCATGTGCTACAAGTCAGCATCACATCTAGTTCTAACCAAACCATCCAGGATTGTTTTGTCAGGAAGGCACCGGTACAAAATGTGCTCACCCACTGGATATCCCAACCACTTCAGGTGCTCTTGAAGGAATGCATATGAGAATGAGCTAGACTCAACATAATCAAGAACCTCAACAAAAGGGTTAAAGTACTCCAAGTTGTTGATTTCTCCATAGAAAAGTCCACCATGCTCAAGCTCAAGTGTGAAAAAACAGAGTCCACACTTTGTCCATTTAATGAATCACACAATAAAAAAAATTACATTTAGATAAGTGGAACACAAAGTTGCAAAAATATCAGTTAAGAGTACTCTTTAGTTAACTGGATCTTTTGACTTTACTGTAGTTAACTGAATAGATTCAGTTAACTAAAATTATTTAGTTAACTACAACAACTGGAATTATTCAGTTAACCTTAGTCAAGTCAAAAGATTAAGTTAACTTAAATTCTTCAGTTAAGTGCACTTAACTGCATCAACAAACTACAGACACGTGCACAAAATTCGGTTAACTGACAAAATTCAGTAAACTACAGACAAACGTTCAACAATTTGACAACAAATTCAGAAAATCATAGGACTAAACCATCTCCAGGAGCAGAAATGGACTAACTTTAAGAATAAACACACTTTTTCCACAAGGTTCACTGGCGAAATAAACTTATAAACCCCAATATCATAGACAGGATCATATGCCCAAACCCTAGCTAGCATGCCAAACCTGAGCCCAAAATCGGCGGCGTAAACCCAAGATCTACAAGCCCTGAAACAATCCTACGAAATCAACACCACTAAAGAAGATCTTGAATCGGGCTCGAATCGAACAGAGGAGTAGAGTGGAGCACAGTGAAGGGGCGCAAAGCGGGGCAGAAGAGAAGATGGCTCACGGTAGTCTAGCGGGAAGACACCGAACGGCCGGATGAGGTGAAAGGACGGCGGAGGCTCCGGTGGGAAGAACGCCGTCATCTACGGGTGATCGCCACCGCAGTCCCATCGCCCCCGACAAGACACAACAACGTAAGAGAAACGAACCAACCGGACGCGAAGGTTCGCTCTGACACATTTAATTTAGGTGGGACGGAGTGTGGGTGAAATAGAGAAAACAACAAGGGGTTTGGTGCAAAAGTACAGGCGATGACCGGCCCGGGCTACATGGCTGTCAGTTGGCGCGTTGTGATTGGACCAGGACTAAAATGTCATTACAGTGCAAGTTGTGGGACCGTGGGATCAACTTTAGCAAGTTTTAAACCAAATCGTCACATTCTCTTCAAGTTGTAGAGCTTGGGATGCTTTTAACTCAAAATTGCATGACCCGCCGGGTGATCCCAGACGTTTCCCCAGAAATTCGGTGTTGGTTCTGGAGACTGCGCCATGCAGAGAAGAGAGCGATCAAAGATGTCAGATGTCTAAAAAGAAGGGGCTAAAGCAGAGCCTGATCTGTTGATCCATATGTTGCAAATTTCCAGTTGCCCTCTCTTGGCAGCAGCAACCGGTGCATGCGTGTCCGGGGTTAAGGACTCAAGGCGTTGCTCAGAAACGAGTATAGTACTGTTTTGGCTCTCTCTTTAGATTGGGCAGGAACCTGGTTTGCGTCGAGTAGGTGCGCAGCGCTGTGCAGGCTAGATATACCGTCTGTCCTCAACTTCTGCCGGCATGCCAAAGTCTCATCATAACCCGCGCCTCCCCAAGGTGTTCTTTTCGAATTTTGTCCGTTGCACAAACCCAACCGGTTGCCTCAAAGACGATACCATCCGTCTTGTCTCACCTAGCCACGAAAAACACGAGAGGAGCTGGAATCGCACACGCGCTGATAGGACCGTCGATGAGACACTCTTGATACATAGACATGCGAGTCTTGTTTGCGTGACCACTTTTTTAGGTGAGATTACTATGCCGTGTGACCAATAAACTCTTCCGTTCATGGATAAGAGTATCCTGCTGTACGTCTAGAATTTGTGCCCTGCCTAACTCCGATGAGCTAGCTTTCACCATCAGGGATAGGCGGGCCAGCCGAATGCCTATCCATTGTGGGTATTCTAATACGAGTACTACCATAATTACAAGCACAAATCGCATCCCTTCTGGTCGACATAAATAAATAAATAAACCTACCCTAAAACCCTCACTGAAGCAACTACTTGCTTTGTTGACGCGGCATCGATATCCTCATGTCATGTCCTGTATCTGTATAGCAGCCAGAGTGAATCTAAGGTTACTAAAAAGGTAGAGGGCTCAGAAGGCAAATCATTTTGGTTAGTCTAATCAATTCATTCAACCTTAGTAAAGAAAGAAAAGTAGGGTTTTATTCTTCCATGCCATGATTATTCTCCATCCAATTCCAAGCCACTTTAAGTCTTTTTCATTTGATAATAAGTCAATAACCACATACATTAGACTTGGCGGATAATAAACTTTTTAAGGCAAGGATAGGAGATCTTGATTCAGAGTTAGTGTTAATATAAATGCAGCTCTAGGAGAGAAGTGATTTTATTGATTGCATGTTGCAACTCTAGTAACTAGGCAGAACAGAAAGCAACATATTCTATTACAATTTGTAAGTATATACATGTTGACGTTCCGGGTCTTGCCATTACAGAAAGGAACATATACTTTTTACTGCAGCTAGGTAATACTCCCTTCGTTCCTAAATATAAGTCTTTTAAGAGTTTTCATTAGGGAACTACATACGGATGTATATAGACATACTTTAGAGTATAGATTCACTCATTTTGCTCCATATGTAGTCTCTTGTGGAATCTCTTAAAAGACTTATATTTAGGAACGGAGGGAGTATATTATATATCAACTTGTTTTACCCAAATGTACCTATCATCTCATTCTCAACAATGTCACCGGTATTCCAACTCCATTTCTCTCTCTCTCAGCTGACCTAGACCGCGGGTAATAGGACATGAATATAATTAACAGTGATATTTACACTTGAGCAAACCAAGGGCGAGAGGTATAAATAAAAGAAGTAAGTAGCAAAGACAATGCATAACACTAGGAAAGAAACAGAGCAATGGAACGAAAGCTACCCAATTCTAGGTTCTAGCCACTACAGAAGATGATAGATATCATAAACAACAGATGACACATACCGTCTAGACGTCATACACAAGAGTGGTTCTCCCCAACAACAATTATTATGGTACAGAGGGAGTATGACATTTGCATGCCATTTGTAACCAAAGGTAGTCCAGGTAGTTGGAACATCATCTACTACTTGCTTATTCCAAGAGAAGACTCCTATTTTTGCTATGAAAAAAGACAATAGAAGTTTGAAGGGGAAAAACTGACAAAAAGGGTAAGCAGATCTTCCATTTTCCCAGGACTATACTATATCAGGTTACTGCAGCAGTGCCCAGTTGTGTATGAGAGCACCTGTACAGCGTACCTGTCCACATATGCCTGTCGCTGCGACCATGTGTGGAATGGTCAGTGCACGCTACGGTGTACTCCAGTCTCTCGTCACTTGAAGCATTCAGATTCCTGATGTGCCATGCAGTTCATGATCAGAACCAGAAACTGAAACAAATAGGGAAGGAAAGGAATGACATGAAACCTGTTTGGTGCATGCTCGTAGCGGTGGAATGGAGTGGTGATATCATTGCCATGTTTGGTTCCAACAAGTGGATTAACTTTGTGAAGACTCGCAAGCTAAAATGTGATTAAGCAGCAGAAGCAAAGTGCCAGAAATAAAGTGGATTTCGTTGATTGGTTTGGAGTTACAAACGAAGACACTATCTACACACACTTGATCACCATTCTCTTTTCAACACCTGAAAGATCAGATAAGCTGTGGAAAGGAACGAAACAAACCAAGGGAAAGCACCTAATTTGCATTATCTATCTATACTTGCCATCAGAAGTCAGGGAAGGCCACTCTCCTGCCCCTTCTTGGCCGAGAGGCGCTTGAGGAACTCATACGTGGTGATCATGGTGGTGGCAGACAGGGACATGGACGCCCACCTCGGGCCGAGCCCCCTGTAACACGCGCCCCACCCGCCTTCCTTGATCAGCTCCCGCACTGTGCGCCCAATGGTGATCAGCTCGCCTTGGCCGTCCATGACCTGCATCCTGGTCTTGATGGTGTCCAGCGGCATGGTCATAAGCGCCGCGGCGCCACCGGCTATCGCCGCACTGGTTCCCTGCACCACCATGAGTGTCTTGCAGCTTGGCTGCAATGAGATGTCACCGTCGCCCTCATCGATTTCTTGCACGCCCACGCCGTACTGGCAGAGGTAGCAGCCGATCCCGCTCCAGATTATCTTCTGTGACAGTGAGTAAGTCGCCCACCAAACGGCATTGGAGGGGGCGTAGGTTAGGATGGACATGCCGAAGCCGCGGTACAGGCCGCCGAGGCCGTCGGAGGCCACGATCTTGCGGAATGCGTCGAGGCCGCCGCGGTAGCGGGAGGCCGGGCACGGGTTGCCCTGCACCATGAGGCGCTGACTGATGACATCGACAGGCGTCCACACAACCTGCGCGGCAACGGCGGCGGTGAGCCCGGCGGCGGCGCCCGCGGCCGCGGACGCAGCGGGCTCCGGCGCGCCGAGGGTGAGCGCGGCCGGGCCGACGACGGAGCGCGTGGCCTCGAGCGCGCCCATGTAGAGCGCGCGCGCGGGGACGGTCCCGGCGAGGGAGGTGGCGAAGCCGCGGTAGAAGGCGAGGGCGCCCTCCCGCCGCAGGATAGTGGTGGCCGCGGCGGCGGCGGAGGGCGGGCGCGCCCCCGCCGCGGCGTGCGCCGGGGGAGGCTCCGACGCGACCTGCAGGCGCGTCTTGAGGACGACGGCGGGGTAGAGCGCGGCTGAGACGGCGGAGAAGAGCCCCGCGCCGAGCACGAAGAAGCGCGACTTGTCGAGCCGCTCCCAGTCGATGTCCGCCGGGAGCTGCAGCTCCTGGGAGCAGCTCCCAGCCCGCTCCGCCGCCGCGTCCGGCGGCGGCGGAGGCGCCCGCCGGCGATCTATGGCCTCTCCTCCATGCCGGCTCGCCGGGGACAGCGGCGGGCCGCGCTCTCGGGGATGCTCTCTTGCGCGCGTATCACGCGGACGGCGAGGATGAACAGAGTGCGGCGGCTAGGGTTTTGGGGCGGGGGAGGGAGGGAGGGAGGAGGAAGCAGAGCGGAGGAGGCAGGCGGTGGGGAAGTGTGTGGAGCGGCGTCGGACGTGGCGCGCTCTGATTAATGGCCTGGCCTGGACTTGGGGTTGATTTTCAGAGGAGACTGTTGGTGCGGTTGGTTCGTGGGCGGGCCGGACGCGAGCGTGACGGGCGGGGCTGATGCAGGGCGCGGCGCGTGGCACCTGGCGGGTTTGTTGCGGTGGATAATTCTGCCCACACGGATGAGGTATCCGAAAAGGTTTCCAAGGGTATTTTGGATCCACACGTTTTTTTTCATTATTATTATTAGTGTGAAAAAAGGGTTTCCCAATTTTCATCTTTTAGCCTCAGTTACGACCTTTTTCTTAAAATCAAGAGCTTTATTAATTTAAACAGCGGGAATACATTCCTTCGCCACACAATCCGTGAGGAAGGTCGGAATATAATTTATTCAAATACATCATCTCCTATAGAAGCTATATTGTTTAGCGTAGAGATGTGCTAACTCGTTCGTCTGTCTCGACACGAAAGACAAATGAAACTCCTCAAAATTCCAGCAAAGCTCCTGAATTTCTTTCATTGTGGTAGCAATCTCCGATCCAACTCCGGAGAATTCCACAACTTCACCACCAATTGGGCATCAGTTTCAACAATAACCTTATTGTACCCCAGGCCACAGCCTCAGTTACGACCTGTGTAGGCGCACAACACACATCACACGCGAGCATGCACACCACTACACATACCCATTATGCATCTACCAAAAGCTACAACCTATATACACCGACACGTCTTGAGAAACTTCTGAAGTCATTCGGCAGAAACGTCATCATCCATGTGACCCGTAGACATGTGAGGTACCCACAAAAAAATACCTCAGATGACACACCCATGTCGATCCCAGGGGCCGACCTTGGGCGGGTTGGGTGGCCACTGCCAATCCCAACCATCGAGCCACGGCTCGTCCTCACGATTTCCCAAAATTCGTTGTGAGGACGATACTTCGCTCTACAACCTTTCGTTTTGTTTTAGCTAAGCCCTATTTGAAATGCGGGAAATCAAAACTTACGAATAGGAGAAATGTAGGAAGTTAAGTTAAAATATGGGATTCCGCCGGCGATCCCAACCCTCGTACGGACGTGGAGCTCCTTGGCGATTTGAAATTCACGTCGGCGGATCCTGGCTGGTGGTTGATGTGCACCTCTGTCGTCGTGCTCGTGCGGGGTGAGGGCGCGTAGAGGGCGCCTCCCCCCAGCGCTGATGGACGTCACGCAGATCCCCCGGCGGGACTCCTTCTGGCGGGCTGTCGCACGCCGTCGCTATCGCCCTTGGGGGGCACGTAGAGGGTGCCTTGCCCTCGTCGGCGCCGACCGGAGCGCCCAAGACAGCTCCTTGCAGCGGGCGTGGTGGCGGTCGGCGACGCTGAGGTGGAGTCGAGCAGCGTGAAGGTGTCGGTCTCGCTGGCACCAGTGGTATTCGGCGAATATTTGGCCAGGGCGTGGTTGGATCCCAAGTTGTTCGGAGTCCTGGATGAGATCCCGGGCGTAACGAGGAGCTCCGAAATGGTCCGGAGGTAAATATTGATATATAGGAAGTCCAGTTTTGCTCACCGGAAAGTTTTCGGGCTCATCGGTAGTGTACCGGGAGTGCTGGGAGAGTGCCGGAGGACCCCCGGGAGGGGTGTGACGACCATAGGACTTTTTGGGCCCTTAGAGGAGGTGTGCTATCCCTTAGTGGGCTGGCCAAGACCTTCTATAAAGGCCCATGCGGCTGGAGATCTGGAGATAAAGTGCAAAGGGTTTTAAAAGAGATCCACCTCCCTTGTGGGAGGTGGACTCTATCCCCACTTTGGCCGAAGCTCTCCTCTTTGGAGGAGGGGCCAAGGCAGCCCTCCCTCTCCCTCCTCCTATATATACTTGAGGTTTTGGCCTTTTGAGGACAGTTCTGAACTCTCTCTCTCACGGCAAAGCCCTACCTCTCTTCTTCCTCCTCCGCGACGCTTAGGCGAAGCCCTGCCGGAATACCTTGCTACTCCACCACCACCACGCCGTCGTGCTGCTGTTGGAGCCCTTCCCTAACCTCTCCTTCCTCCTTGCTGGATCAAGGCGTAGGAGACGTCACCGGGCTGCACGTGTGTTGAACGCGGAGGCGCCGTTGTTCGGCGCTTAGATCGGAATCCACCGCGATCTGAATCGCTGCGAGTACGACTCCATCAACCGTGTTCTTGTAATGCTTCCGCTTAGCGATCTTCAAAGGTATGAAGATGCAATCTCTCCCCACTCGTTGCTGGTTTCTCCATAGATAGATCTTGGTGGCACGCAGGAAAATTTTGATTTACTACTACGTCTCCCAACAGCTATTCCTTCTCCTTCTTCATGGGGATACTCTTCACACTCCTTTTTTCCAACCCATCTCTCTATATGGACTTTATCTGAAATACACTAGATGAAAGTATTAGTCCAAGAGACAATGTATGTTGTCATGAATTATCAAAACCACCAAGGGAGCACATCGTACTTTCATGAGGCCGCTCCGTGATGAACTCCGCAACCGGCCTGCGCCGCGGTATGAATCCAATAGGGACTACGACCGGCGGTCGCGCGACACGGACCGTGGCCTATCGGCCGCGGCTGGCCATGGCTGGGTGGGTGATTCGGCCCCGGACCGTGGCAACTCACGCCACTGGCGCTGCCATGGGTCTAGCTCGCCCCGGGCTTCCTGATACTTGTGATATGCATTGGGTTTTTCGTGAAGAGGAACGGGTAATTGCAGCACAATACAGATAAGTATTTCTCTAAGTTAAGAACCAAGGTTTATCAAACCAATAGGAATATTGATCAACAACCGTCTTCAACGGCTACGCAAATGATCAAAGACTTGCACCCAACGCGGCAAGACGGTTGTCAATCCCCTTGATCTCATTATTTGCAAGCAAGTGAAATGCCTAGATGATAATAGATAATTGTAAATTGCAAAATAAAATAAAAGGTAAATAATGACAGCAAGGTAATGAAACATTTTGTAAATATATTGGTGAATAGAATGGAGGGCCATAGTTTTCCCTAGCGACATCTCCCATGTAGGCAACATATGGTTGATAAAAAAATTACTGTTAGGCAATTAATAGAAAAATGCATAGTTATGTGATATTCACGGCAATGATCATGTATATATAGGCATCACGTACATAAGCAAACAGGCCGATTCCTGCATGCACCTATTACTATTACTACACCCATCGATCGCTATCCAACATGCATCTAGAGTATTAAGTAAAACAAGGTAATGCTTGGAGAACATTGACATGACGTAGACAAAGATAATTCAAGTAATATGGTCTAACCACATCGTTTTATCCTTAGTGGCAACAATACAAAGATGTGCCTTGTCCCTTTCTGTCATTGGGATATAGAGCACCACCAAATTGAACCCACTACAACGCACCCCTCTCAGTGAAGAAATATCAATCTAGTTGACCAAACTATTTCAATAGATCGTAGAGATTTACAAAGATATAATGATAATGCAAGTAAGAATCATAATATTCAGAGGTGAATCAAATACTTCTCATGAATAATCTGAAACATAAACCCACAGTTCATTGGATCTCGGCAAATGCACTGTACAAAAGAATTACAACGAATAGATCAAAGCGAAGATGCGATGATCATTGTATTGAAGATCAAGAGAGAGAGAGCCATCTAGGTACTAACTATGGACCCGTAGGTCTTTGGTGAACTACTCACACATCATCATGAGGGCATCAAGGTTGATGAAGAGGCCCTCCGTGATCGATCCCCCTCCGGCAGGGTGCCGGAACAGATCTCCAGATGGGATCATGATGGAACCGAGACTTGCGGGGTGGAAAAAGTGTTTCAGGATGACCTCTATGGTTTTTGGAATACATGTGAATTTCTAGGTCAAAGAATAGGGGTAGGAGGGCCACCAGGGAGGAACAAGCCATCTGGGTGCATCGACTCCCCCTAGGCGCGCCTTGTTGGATTGTGCCTCCCTCGTGCGGCCTCCGGTCTTCTCCTGAAGCTTCCAGGTCTTCTTTTGGTCCAGAAAAATCATAAAAAACTTTCGGGGCTACTGGACTTCGTTTGGTACTATAAACCTGAAAACATAAAAACATGCAGAAAATGGCAACTCGTAGTGGGCACTGGGTCAATAAATTAGTGCTCAAAAGTAATATAAATTGGTAAATTAATACTCAAAAAGTATCTTATAATGATAATATAATTGCATGTAACAATCAAAAATTATAGATACGTTTGAGACGTATCAGCATCCCCAAGCTTAATTCATGTTCGTCCTCGAGTAGGTAAATGATAAAAACAGAACTTTTGATGTGACATGCTACCCAATATGTAATATTTTCCATGTATGCTCAATGATGAATTAACAAACATCAAAAACTAATATTTATAAGCACAAGCAACATAATCATCAATCTTTCAAAGTATACGATCCTAAAAGAATATTTACCCCCATTCATTTTATCATATTAGCAAGGCATGGATCCGTCTTCACCACATTAATACAAATGCCAAGCGCCGCGGTGTCCAAGTCACGCAATTGGATCGTACTTTTTCAATGTGCGTCAACTTTTTATTCTTGACGCAATACATGAGTGTGTACCATGGACATAGCATAAAGGTGGAATAGAATATGGTGGTAGGTATCAAAGCCACAAAAAGTGGAGAAGAAAGTCTCACATCAACTAGGTGTATCAGCGGGCTATGGAGTGCCCATATATAGATGTTAATGCAAGAAGTTGATACTTGTGATCTGCGTTGGGTTTCCCATGAAGAGGAACGGGTAATTGCAGCACAATACGGGTAAGTATTTTCCTCAGTTATGAAACCAAGGTTTATCGAACCAATAGGAATATCAATCCACAACCATCTTCAATGGCTGCAAACAAAAGAGCAAAGAAGTTGCACCCAACGCGGGCAAGAGGGTTGTCAATCCCCTTGATCTCGTTATTTGCAAGGAAGTGAAGTGTGTAGGTAATAGTAGCTAATTGTAAATTGCGAAATAAAATAAAAGGTAAATAAGAACAGCTAGGTATCGTAGCATTTGTAAATGTATGTGTGAATAGACCCGGGAGCCATAGTTTTCCCAGCGGCATATCTCATGAAAGTAGGCATACGGTGGGTAAACAAATTACCGTTGGGCAATTAATAGAAAAGCGGATAGTTATGCGATATTCACGGCAATGATCGTGTGTATATAGGCATCACATTCAAGACAAATAGTCCAACTCCTGCCTGCACCTATTACTATTACTCCACTTCAAGAGCATTGATACATCTCCAACGTATCTACTTTTCCAAACTCTTTTGCCCTTGTTTTGGACTCTAATTTGCATGATTTGAATGGAACTAACCCGGACTGACGCTGTTTTCAGCAGAATTGCCTTGGTGTTATTTTTGTGCAAGAATAAAAGTTCTTGGATTGACCTAAAAATTTACGGAGAATATTTCTGGAGTTAATGAAAAATATTGGCGAAAGAATCAACTGCAGGGGCCACCTCCTGGCCACAAGCCTGGTGGGCGCGCCCACCCCCTAGGGCATGCGGGGCAGGCTTGTGGGCCCCCTACTGCTCCTCCGACCTCGTTTCCACTCCTATATATTCCTATTCGGGGAGAAAAAAACAAAGAGAAGAGTTCATCGCGTTTCACGATACGGAGCCACCGCCACCTCCTGTTCTTCCTCGGGAGACCAGATCTGGAGTCCGTTTTGGGCTCCGAAGAGGGGAAATCGACGCCTTTGTCATCGCCAACCATCCTTCATCACCAATTCCATGATGCTCTCCACCGTTCGTGAGTAATATCATCGTAGGCTTGTTGGACGGTGATTGGTTGGATGAGATTTATCATGTAATCGAGTTAGTTTTGGTAGGGTTTGATCCCTAGTATCCACTATGTTCTGAGATTAATGTTGCTATAACTTTGCTATGCTTAATGCTTGTCACTAGGGCCCGAGTGCGATGATTTCGTATTTGAACCTCTTATGTTTTCATGAATATATATGTGTTCTTGATCCTATCTTGCAAGTTGTAGACACCTATTACGAGTTATGATCTGCATCCCCCAGGGTGACAATAACTGGGATTCTTTCCGGTGATTACCGTAGTTTGAGGAGTTCATGTATTTACTAACTGTTAATGCTTTGGTCTGGTTCTTTATTAAAAGGAGGCTTTAATATCCCTTAGTTTCCAATAGGACCCCGCTGCCACGGGAGGGTAGGACAAAAGATTTCATGCAAGTTATTTTCCATAAGCACGTATGACTATATATGGAATACATGCCTACATTACATTGATGAATTGGAGCTAGTTCTGTGTCACCCTATGTTATAGCTGTTGCATGATGAATGCCATCTGACATAATTATCCATCAATGATCCATTGCCTATGAGCTTTCCATATATTGATCTTTGCTAAGTTACTTTTCTGTTGCTACTATTACAAACACTACAAAATTGCTACTAGTACTTTTGCCACCGCTACCGTTACTTCCATACTACTTTGATACTGAATACTTTGCTGTAGATATTAAGTCTTGTGTGGTTGAATTGACAACTCAGTTGCTAATACTCGAGAATATTCTTTGGCTCCCCTTGTGTCGAACCAATAAATTTGGGTTGAATAATCTACCCTCAAAAACTATTGCGATCCCCTATACTTGTGGGTTATCAAGACCTTTTTCTGGCACTGTTGCCGGGGAGCATAGCTTTATTCTTTGAGTCACTTGGGATTTATATCTGTTGATCACTATGAAGAATCTGAAAGACCCAAAAACCAAGATCTACCCCTCTACTACGAGGGAGGTAAGGAACTGCCATCTAGCTCTGCACTTTATTCACCTTCTGTTATGAGTAAATTTGCGACACCACCACCTGCTAGTAATTCTGATATGTCGCATGTAATTGATGATGCTACTTCTATTATGCATGATGCTTATGATGATACTTTGCTTGATGATACTGTGCCACTGGGTGAATTTCTTGATGAACAAATTGCTAGAGCCAATGCTGGAACTGATAATATTTCTGAATCTAATGAAATTATTGAAACTGAACACTATGATACACCTGCTAGACCTAGCTCTCCTAGATATGAATTGCCTGATCTACCTGAGAGGTTATGTTATGGAAGGAGAGGTAGCTAGGATTTTCTTGCTTGTAAGGATAGAGATGACCTTAAGAAATTGCTTCGCAAGTGGAAGGAAAAATCTTTGAATGCTAGAATGCAATATGATCCTAAGTTTGCTACTTCACCTATCTTTGTTACTGATAAGGATTATGAATTCTCTGTTGATCCTAAGTTAATTACCTTGGTTGAATCTGATCCTTTCCATGGTTATGAATCTGAAACTATTGTGGCACATCTTACCAAATTGAATGATATAGCCACCCTATTTACTCATGAGGAATTTTTTTGCTATTACTATATTCTTAAGTTGTTTCATTTCTCGTTAAAGGGTGATGCTAAGATATGGTTTAATTCTCTTGCTCCTGGTTGTGTGTGTAGTCCCCAGGACATGATTTATTACTTCTCTGGAAAATATTTTCCTGCCCATAAGAAACAAGCTGCCTTGCAGGAAATATTTAACTTTGTGCAAATTAAAGAAGAGAGTCTCCCACAAGCTTGGGGGGCCTTCTCCAATTACTTAATGCTTTGCCGGGTCATCCTCTCAAGAAAAATGAAAAACTTGATAATTTTTATAATGGACTAACCGATGCTTCTAGGGACCACCTAGATAGTTGTGCTGGTTGTGTTTTCAGGGAACGAACTATTTAACAAGCTGAATTACTATTGAATAATATATTGGGCAATGATATTGATTGGACTCTTCCTGAACCACCTTCAAAGCCAACTCCGAAGAAAAGAGGTATTCTATTCCCCAGTCTTGAATATATGCAAGAGGCAAAGAAATCTATGAAAGAAAAGGGTATTAAAGATAAAGATGTTAAGAATCTACCACCCATTGAAGAAATACATGGTCTTGATAACCTGACACAGGTAGTAGAGGTGAATTCTCTCCGTAGATTTGATGAATGAGATATTCCTTATAATAAGTCTGCTAGCCAATGCTTGGATGAATTTGATAATTTTATTGTGAAGCAAGAAAATTTCAATGCTTATGTTAGTAGACAATTGAAACATAATGCTTACATGCTTGATCGCTTGGGTGATTATTTGAGTAGAACTGTCAATGATCTTAAGCTTATTAGTAAACATGCTTCCATGGTAACCACTCAAGTAGAACAAGTACTTTAAGGCTCAAAATGATTTGCTTAATGAGATGAATAGTAAAGACATTGATCATTCTCTTAAAGTTGTGACTAGAGGTGGTAGAATGACTCAGGAACCTTTGTATCCCGAGGGCCATCCTAAGATAATTGAGCAAGATTCTTAGAGAGTTAATACTTATGCACTTATCCATTCCAATAAGAGTGGGAAAAAGAATAATGATAGTACTTTGCATGCTGCTAGTGAACCTGTTATAGATACATCTGAGAATCCAAATGATATTTCTATTTCTGATGCCGAGACACAATCTGGTGATGAACATGAGCCTAGTGATAACATTAATAATAATGTTCATGTTGATGCTCAACCTAGTAATGATAATGATGTGGAGATTGAACCTGCTAGTGATCTTGATAACCCACAACCTAAGAATAAAACATACGATAAAAGAGACTTCATTGCTAGGAAACATGGTAGAGAAAGAGAACCATGGGTTCAGAAACCCATGCCCTTTCCTACTAAACCATCCAAGAAGAAGGATGATGAGGATTTTGAGCTCTTTATTGAAATGCTTAGACCTGTCTTTTTGCGTATGCGCTTGACTGATATTTTAAAAATGTCTCCTTATGCTAAGTATATGAAAGATATTGTGACAAATAAAAGAAAGATACTGGAAGCTGAGATTTCCACCATGCTTGCTAATTATACTTTTAAAGGTGGAATACCTAAGAAATTAGGAGATCCCGGAGTACCGACTATACCATGCTCTATTAAAGAAATTATGTTAAAACTGCGTTATGTGATAGAGTTGGTGTTAGTGTTATGCCTTTCTCTTTATACCATAGACTTAATTTGAATAAGTTGACACCTACTGAAATCTCTTTGCAAATGGCTGATAAATCAACTGCTCTACCTATCGGTATTTGTGAGTATGTACCTATCATAGTTACAAATGCTACTATCGTGATGGACTTTGTTATTCTTGATATCCCCGAGGACGACAGTATGTCGATCATCCTTAGTAGACCCTTTTTGAATACTGCAAGGGCTGTTATTGATTGCAACAAGGGCAATGCCACTTTTCATATTAATGGTAATGAGCATACGATACTTTCTGAAGAAACAACCTCAAGTTCATAGTATCAACTCTATTAAAAAAATTCCAACGATTATTATTGGAGACTTTGAGTTCCCTCTTACTACTGTCAAGAAGAAATATGATATACTTATTGTTGGGGAAATGCATATCCCCATTGAGGTAACTTAGTGTTATTCAAAAATTCTTCGGTTTCATGTTATTCAAAAGAAGTTTGTTAATAAGACTTGATTAACCTTATTGATGGATTCCTTTTGACGAGCATGAGATGGATGAATTTAGGAGGCATAACTTCCTGTACCTAACTTTTACTTTCTGTTACCTAGATGAAATTAATTAAAAATGCTATTTTTTTCTGTTTTCCGAGTTCCTCGTGCAATAAAAAAGTGACCTGAAAATAAAAGTTCTTCAAATGTCCTGAAAAGGGAGTATGATTTTTTCCGAAACATTTATGAATTTTTGGCACTCGGTATGCATCAAGGGGCTGCACCAGTGGGCCACAAGCCTGCAGGGCACACCCACCCCCTTGGGCGCACACTGGTGGCTTGTGGGTCCCACGTGGCCCTCCTCCACTTATCCCAGCACCCATACACTTCATCTTCCTCCAAAAAAAATCGCACCATTGCTCAAACCCGTGTTGTAGCTCATCTTGTTGCCATTTTCGATCTCCTTGCTCAAAGCTCCATTCGCAAATCTGTTTTAGGGGATTGATCATCGGTATGTGACTCCTCTAATGGTCCAATTAGTTTTTGTTTAGTGTATTATATATTGCAAATTTTTGTTGTTGTGGTGACTGTGTTTTTGAGCTTGCATGTCAAATTTGCATGGCCCCAAGTAGTTTTGATACATCATACAGTCTCTAGGCACTTGAGGGAGTAGTTGCTATGAGTTTTGTTCACCTTTATTTTAGTTCACTAAAAATTTCAGAATTTTTCAGAAATGTTGAGAAGATTATTAAGAGGTTCTTCAAGCCGTGGTTCTAAGGGAGATGAAAATGAAATGAAAGAGAAACCCAAATATAATCTTTGTCGCATCGCAGAAATTCGACCATGTGAATGGTCGTGTGACACATTCTTGAGGGTGGACGGAATTTATGAAGATTTCTATTATTTGACCAAGAATGCAGGCATCGCCCGGCCCCCTCCTGGCGCTGGAGGAGGTGAATTGGGCCTAGGCCCTAGCTACAGCGGATCTGACTCGCTGGCTATGGATGCCACGGGGCGCTAACGGATCGGGTGATGGTCACCCGACTTCACGGGCCGATATCGCCCGGTTCAGCTGCAACGCGTGCCGCTTGACCCGACCCCATGCGCACCCGTTCCCTAACACTAACCCTCGCTCACAACCGATCTCCCCTACTGCACTAGCGCTGCCTCCACCCCCGATCCCCTCCCCCTCTTTTGCTCCTGTCATGCCTTCCCCACCGCCGGTCGAACGCCCCGGCACCTATATCGTCGCGCTAATGATGTCGCGGCTTGCTAGCGATGCGCCCTCCTGCCCGAAGCGCCCTCTCGAGCACCCGGACTCCTCCCGGCCACCCGGTGGCCTACCTCTCTCGTGGCCCGCCTCTCTCGGTCGGCGATGACGCTAGCCGGGGCTCCGACAACCGCCACCTGGCACCCCGCGAGGACTTGAGTGCCTCACATCGCTCCCCCCGCCCCCCTATGGCCCCATACCGGTTCACGCACCTATGACTGATGAAGGGAGCAGCGGCCGCGCCGGTCAGCAGGGACGAGACCCTCATCTCCCCATCCCTGGTTCTACGAGTGCTCGCTGGCGGGAGGCCGAGAAACGACATTGCGAGGAGGACCTCTAGCATGAGGTGTGGGATCACTAGAAGTGTATGTCTAGAGGGGGGCTAATGGACTACTTGCAGGAATTTAAAACTACCTCAAGCACAAATCAAGTGTTGGCAGTTTTTAGCATACATAGCAAATCTAGAACACCCTACACATGCAAGTCATCAAGTATAGCAGCAGAAAGTAAAGACATTGCACATGGAAGTAAGGAGTAGAGATAGAGAGATAAAACGCATGAGGGACACAAGATTTTTCCCGTGGTTTCGATAGGTGGTGCTATCCTACATCCACGTTCATGGAGTCTTCAACCCACGGAGGATAACGGTCGTGAGAGTCCATGGCGGGCTCTACCCACGGAGGGTTCCACGAAGAAGCAACCTTGACTATACCATGACGACTTTCGTCCATGAAGGACTAGCCTCACTATGGGTAGATCTTCACGAAGTAGGCGATCTCTTTGCCCTTACAAACTTCTTGGTTCACTCCACAACACGAAGTAGGAGGCTCCCAAGCGACACCTAACCAATCTAGGAGGCACCACCCTTCAAAAGGTAAAAGGCTCGATTTTGTCGATGAACTCCTTGCTCTTGTGCTTCAAGATGATAGACTCCTCAACACACAATTACTCTCTCACAGATTTGGCTTGGTAGAAGAGATTGATTGGGTGGAAAGCAACTTGGGGAGGCTAGAGATCAAGATTCATATGGTAGGAATGGCATAGCATGATCTCAACACATGAGTTGGTGGCTCTCTCTCATAAAATCATTAGGTATGAGTGGGGAACTGTTCTGAGTGCTTCTCTTGTGAGTGAGTGGTGGTGGAGGGGTATATATAGGCATCTCCAAAAATCCAACCATTACACACAAAATGACCAACTCGGTGACACCGATGTGTTAATATCAGTGGTACCGAAGTGACCAAAAGGTGGCAACTTTTGAATCTCGGTGAGACCGGTCAATATAGGAAACTCGGTTGCACCGATAAGGTGACCAACGGTCAGATTGCCCAATCTCGGTGACGCTGATCCAACAATCTTGGTGGGACCAATATTGTCAATTTGCGTAACATAAAGTTGGCCACCTAACTCGGTGGCACCGAGCAGAATCGGTTGCACCGAAGTGGCTAGGGTTTGGCTGAGTCTGTCTAGATTCTGGAATCGGTGGCACCGAGTGGAAAGTGTTGGTTGCAACGATTTTGAATATTTGGCTTTGGACAGACTTTTGTGGAAGAGCTTGTGGATGTATGTGGTGACCATCACTTGTGCACGTATGAGCATTTTGTTCACCAACAAAACCTTACCCCCTTTTAATAGTATTGGCTTTCCTATGGGCTCAAAGTGATTTCTCACAAAAGATAAAATGTAGAGTCCTCTTGCTTGAAGCTTGGCCAGTGCTATTGTTGGAAATATGCCCTAGAGGCAATAATAAAATGGTTATTATTGTATTTCCTTGTTCATGATAATTGTCTATTGTTCATGCTATAATTGTGTTAACCGGAAACCATAATACATGTGTGAATACATAGACCACAACATGTCCCTAGTGAGCCTCTAGTTGACTAGCTCGTTGATCAATAGATGGTCACAGTTTCATGACCATGGACATTGGATGTCGTTGATAACGGGATCACATCATTAGGAGAATGATGTGATGGACAAGACCCAATCCTAAGCATAGCACTAGATCGTGTAGTTCGTTTGCTAAAGATTTTCAATGTCAAGTATCGTTTCCTTAGACCATGAGATTGTGCAACTCCCAGATACCGTAGGAATGCTTTGGGTGTGCCAAACGTCACAATGTAACTGGGTGGCTATCAAGGTGCACTACGGGTATCTCCGAAAGTGTCTGTTGGGTTGGCACGAATCGAGACTGGGATTTGTCACTCCGTGTGACGGAGAGGTATCTCTGGGCCCACTTGGTAAGACATCATCATAATGAGCTCAATGTGACCAAGGAGTTAGTCAGGGGATGATGTATTACGGAACGGGTAAAGAGACTTGCCGGTAACGAGATTGAACAAGGTACAGAGATACCGACGATCGAATCTCGGGCAAGTATCATACCGATAGACAAAGGGAATTGTATACGGGATTGATTGAATCCCCAACATCATGGTTCATCCGATGAGATCATCATGGATCATGTGGGAGCCAACATGGGTATCTAGATCCTCTGTTGGTTATTGGCCGGAGAAGTGTCTCGGTCATGTCCACGTGTCTCCCGAACCCGTAGGGTCGACACACTTAAGGTTCGATGACGCTAGGGTTATAGGGAAATGGTATACGTGATTACCGAAAGTTGTTCGGAGTCCTGGATGAGATCCCGGACATAACGAGGAGCTCCGAAATGGTCCGGAGGTAAAGATTGATATATAGGAAGTCTAGTTTTGGTCACCGAAAAGTTTTCGGGCTCATCGGTAGTGTACCGGGAGTGCTGGGAGAGTGCCGGAGGACCCCCGGGAGGGGTGTGACGACCATAGGACTTTGTGGGCCCTTAGAGGAGGTGTGCCATCCCTTAGTGGTCTGGCCAAGACCTTCTAGAAAGGCCCATGCGGCTGGAGATCTGGAGATAAAGTGCAAACGGTTTTAAAAGAGATCCACCTCCCTTGTGGGAGGTGGACTCTATCCCCACTTCGGCCGAAGCCCTCCTCTTTGGAGGAGGGGCCAAGGAAGCCCTCCCTCTCCCTCCTCCTATATATACTTGAGGTTTTGGCCTTTTGAGGACAGTTCTGAACTCTCTCTCTCTCACGGCAAAGCCCTACCTCTCTTCTTCCTCCTCCGCGACGCTTAGGCGAAGCCCTGCCGGAATACCTTGCTACTCCACCACCACCACGCCGTCGTGCTGCTGTTGGAGACCTTCCCTAACCTCTCCTTCCTCCTTGCTGTATCAAGGCGTAGGAGACGTCACCGGTCTGCACGTGTGTTGAACGCGGAGGCGCTGTTGTTCGGCGCTGGAGGAGGTGAATTGGGCCTAGGCCCTAGCTACAGCGGATCTGACTCGCTGGCTATGGATGCCACGGGGCGCTAACGGATCGGGTGATGGTCACCCGACTTCACGGGCCGAAGTCGCCTGGTTCAGCTGCAACGCGTGCCTCTTGACCCGACCCCATGCGCACCCGTTCCCTAACACTAACCCTCGCTCACAACCGATCTCCCCTACTGCACTAGCGCTGCCGCCACCCCCGATCCCCTCCCCCTCTTTTGCTCCTGTCATGCCTTCCCCACCGCCGGTCGAATGCCCCGGCACCTATGCCGTCGCGCTAATGATGTCGCGGCTTGCTAGCGATGCACCCTCCCGCCCGAAGCGCCCCCTCGAGCACCCGGACTCCTCCCGGCCACCCGGTGGCCTGCCTCTCTCGTGGCCCGCCTCTCTCGGTCGGCGACGGTGCTAGCCGGGGCTCCGACAACCGCCACCTGGCACCCCGCGAGGACTTGAGTGCCTCACGTCGCTCCCCCGCCCCCCTATGGCCCCATACCGGTTCACGCACCTATGCCTGATGAAGGGAGTAGCCGCCGCGCCGGTCAACAGGGACGAGACCCTCATCTCCCCATCCCTGGTTCTACGAGTGCTCGCTGGCGGGAGGCCGAGAAACGACATTGCGAGGAGGACCTTTAGCATGAGGTGTGGGATCACTAGAAGTGTATGTCTAGAGGGGGGCTAATGGACTACTTGCAGGAATTTAAAACTACCTCAAGCACAAATCAAGTGTTGGCAGTTTTTAGCATACATAGCAAATCTAGAACACCCTACACATGCAAGTCATCAAGTATAGCAGCAGAAAGTAAAGACATTGCACATGGAAGTAAGGAGTAGAGATAGAGAGATAAAACGCATGAGGGACACAAGATTTTTCCCATGGTTTCGATAGGTGGTGCTATCCTACATCCACGTTCATGGAGTCTTCAACCCACGGAGGATAACGGTCGTGAGAGTCCATGGCGGGCTCTACCCACGGAGGGTTCCACGAAGAAGCAACCTTGACTATACCATGACGACTTTCGTCCATGAAGGACTAGCCTCACTATGGGTAGATCTTCACGAAGTAGGCGATCTCTTTGCCCTTACAAACTTCTTGGTTCACTCCACAACACGAAGTAGGAGGCTCCCAAGCGACACCTAACCAATCTAGGAGGCACCACCCTTCAAAAGGTAAAAGGCTCGATTTTGTCGATGAACTCCTTGCTCTTGTGCTTCAAGATGATAGACTCCTCAACACACAATTACTCTCTCATAGATTTGGCTTGGTAGAAGAGATTGATTGGGTGGAAAGCAACTTGGGGAGGCTAGAGATCAAGATTCATATGGTAGGAATGGCATAGCATGATCTCAACACATGAGTTGGTGGCTCTCTCTCATAAAATCATTAGGTATGAGTGGGGAACTGTTTTGAGTGCTTCTCTTGTGAGTGAGTGGTGGTGGAGGGGTATATATAGGCATCTCCAAAAATCCAACCATTACACACAAAATGATCAACTCGGTGACACCGATGTGTTAATATCAGTGGTACCGAAGTGACCAAAAGGTGGCAACTTTTGAATCTCGGTGAGACCGATCAATATAGGAAACTCGGTTGCACCGATAAGGTGACCAACGGTCAGATTGCCCAATCTCGGTGACGCTGATCCAACAATCTTGGTGGGACCAATATTGTGAATTTGCGTAATAGAAAGTTGGCCACCTAACTCGGTGGCACCGAGCAGAATCGGTTGCACCGAAGTGGCTAGGGTTTGGCTGAGTCTGTCTAGGTTCTGGAATCGGTGGCACCGAGTGGAAAGTGTTGGTTGCAACGATTTTGAATATTTGGCTTTGGACATACTTTTGTGGAAGAGCTTGTGGATGTATGTGGTGACCATCACTTGTGCACGTATGAGCATTTTGTTCACCAAAAAAACCTTACCCCCTTTTAATAGTATTGGCTTTCCTATGGGCTCAAAGTGATTTCTCACAAAAGATAAAATGTAGAGTCCTCTTGCTTGAATCTTGGCCAGTGCTATTGTTGGAAATATGCCCTAGAGGCAATAATAAAATGGTTATTATTGTATTTCCTTGTTCATGATAATTCTCTATTGTTCATGCTATAATTGTGTTAACCGGAAACCATAATACATGTGTGAATACATAGACCACAACATGTCCCTAGTGAGCCTCTAGTTGACTAGCTCGTTGATCAATAGATGGTCACAGTTTCATGACCATGGACATTGGATGTCGTTGATAACGGGATCACATCATTAGGAGAATGATGTGATGGACAAGACCCAATCCTAAGCATAGCACTAGATCGTGTAGTTCGTTTGCTAAAGCTTTTCAATGTCAAGTATCGTTTCCTTAGACCATGAGATTGTGCAACTCCCAGATACCGTAGGAATTCTTTGGGTGTGCCAAACGTCACAGTGTAACTGGGTGGCTATAAAGGTGCACTACAGGTATCTCCGAAAGAGTCTGTTGGGTTGGCACGAATCGAGACTGGGATTTGTCACTCCGTGTGATGGAGAGGTATCTCTGGGCCCACTTGGTAAGACATCATAATAATGAGCTCAATGTGACCAAGGAGTTAGTCAGGGGATGATGTATTACGGAACGGGTAAAGAGACTTGCCGGTAACGAGATTGAACAAGGTACAGAGATACCGACGATCGAATCTCGGGCAAGTATCATACCGATAGACAAAGGGAATTGTATACGGGATTGATTGAATCCCCGACATCGTGGTTCATCCAATGAGATCATCGTGGAGCATGTGGGAGCCAACATGGGTATCTAGATCCCGCTGTTGGTTATTGGCCGGAGAAGTGTCTCGGTCATGTCCACGTGTCTCCCGAACCCGTAGGGTCTACACACTTAAGGTTCGATGACGCTAGGGTTATAGGGAAATGGTATACGTGATTACTGAAAGTTGTTCGGAGTCCTGGATGAGATCCCGGGCGTAACGAGGAGCTCCGAAATGGTCCGGAGGTAAATATTGATATATAGGAAGTCCAGTTTTGCTCACCGGAAAGTTTTCGGGCTCATCGGTAGTGTACCGGGAGTGCTGGGAGAGTGCCGGAGGACCCCCCGGGAGGGGTGTGACGACCATAGGACTTTTTGGGCCCTTAGAGGAGGTGTGCTATCCCTTAGTGGGCTGGCCAAGACCTTCTATAAAGGCCCATGCGGCTGGAGATCTGGAGATAAAGTGCAAAGGGTTTTAAAAGAGATCCACCTCCCTTGTGGGAGGTGGACTCTATCCCCACTTCGGCCGAAGCCCTCCTCTTTGGAGGAGGGGCCAAGGCAGCCCTCCCTCTCCCTCCTCCTATATATACTTGAGGTTTTGGCCTTTTGAGGACAGTTCTGAACTCTCTCTCTCACGGCAAAGCCCTACCTCTCTTCTTCCTCCTCCGCGACGCTTAGGCGAAGCCCTGCCGGAATACCTTGCTACTCCACCACCACCACGCCGTCGTGCTGCTGTTGGAGCCCTTCCCTAACCTCTCCTTCCTCCTTGCTGGATCAAGGCGTAGGAGACGTCACCGGGCTGCACGTGTGTTGAACGCGGAGGCGCCGTTGTTCGGCGCTTAGATCGGAATCCACCGCGATCTGAATCGCTGCGAGTACGACTCCATCAACCGTGTTCTTGTAACGCTTCCGCTTAGCGATCTTCAAAGGTATGAAGATGAAATCTCTCCCCACTCGTTGCTGGTTTCTCCATAGATAGATCTTGGTGGCATGCAGGAAAATTTTGATTTACTACTACGTCTCCCAACAGCTATTCCTTCTCCTTCTTCATGGGGATACTCTTCACACTCCTTTTTTCCAACCCATCTCTCTCTATGGACTTTATCTGAAATACACTAGATGAAAGTATTAGTCCAAGAGACAATGTATGTTGTCATGAATTATCAAAACCACCAAGGGAGCACATCGTACTTTCATGAGGCCGCTCCGTGATGAACTCCGCAACCGGCCTGCGCCGCGGTATGAATCCAATAGGGACTACGACCGGCGGTCGCGCGACACGGACCGTGGCCTATCGGCCGCGGCTGGCCATGGCTGGGTGGGTGATTCGGCCCCGGACCGTGGCAACTCACGCCACTGGCGCTGCCATGGGTCTAGCTCGCCCCGGGCTTCCTGATACTTGTGATATGCATTGGGTTTTTCGTGAAGAGGAACGGGTAATTGCAGCACAATACAGATAAGTATTTCTCTGAGTTAAGAACCAAGGTTTATCAAACCAATAGGAATATTGATCAACAACCGTCTTCAACGGCTACGCAAATGATCAAAGACTTGCACCCAACGCGGCAAGACGGTTGTCAATCCCCTTGATCTCATTATTTGCAAGCAAGTGAAATGCCTAGATGATAATAGATAATTGTAAATTGCAAAATAAAATAAAAGGTAAATAATGACAGCAAGGTAATGAAACATTTTGTAAATATATTGGTGAATAGAATGGAGGGCCATAGTTTTCCCTAGCGACATCTCCCATGTAGGCAACATATGGTTGATAAAAAAATTACTGTTAGGCAATTAATAGAAAAATGCATAGTTATGTGATATTCACGACAATGATCATGTATATATAGGCATCACGTACATAAGCAAACAGGCCGATTCCTGCATGCACCTATTACTATTACTACACCCATCGATCGCTATCCAACATGCATCTAGAGTATTAAGTAAAACAAGGTAATGCTTGGAGAACATTGACATGACGTAGACAAAGATAATTCAAGTAATATGGTCTAACCACATCGTTTTATCCTTAGTGGCAACAATACAAAGATGTGCCTTGTCCCTTTCTGTCATTGGGATATAGAGCACCACCAAATTGAACCCACTACAACGCACCCCTCTCAGTGAAGAAATATCAATCTAGTTGACCAAACTATTTCAATAGATCGTAGAGATTTACAAAGATATAATGATAATGCAAGTAAGAATCATAATATTCAGAGGTGAATCAAATACTTCTCATGAATAATCTGAAACATAAACCCACAGTTCATTGGATCTCGGCAAATGCACTGTACAAAAGAATTACAACGAATAGATCAAAGCGAAGATGCGATGATCATTGTATTGAAGATCAAGAGAGAGAGAGCCATCTAGGTACTAACTATGGACCCGTAGGTCTTTGGTGAACTACTCACACATCATCATGAGGGCATCAAGGTTGATGAAGAGGCCCTCCGTGATCGATCCCCCTCCGGCAGGGTGCCGGAACAGATCTCCAGATGGTCATGATGGAACCGAGACTTGCGGGGTGGAAAAAGTGTTTCAGGATGACCTCTATGGTTTTTGGAATACATGTGAATTTCTAGGTCAAAGAATAGGGGTAGGAGGGCCACCAGGGAGGAACAAGCCATCTGGGTGCATCGACTCCCCCTAGGCGCGCCTTGTTGGATTGTGCCTCCCTCGTGCGGCCTCCGGTCTTCTCCTGAAGCTTCCAGGTCTTCTTTTGGTCCAGAAAAATCATAAAAAACTTTCGGGGCTACTGGACTTCGTTTGGTACTGTAAACCTGAAAACATAAAAACATGCAGAAAATGGCAACTCGTAGTGGGCACTGGGTCAATAAATTAGTGCTCAAAAGTAATATAAATTGGTAAATTAATACTCAAAAAGTATCTTATAATGATAATATAATTGCATGTAACAATCAAAAATTATAGATACGTTGGAGACGTATCAGCATCCCCAAGCTTAATTCATGTTCGTCCTCGAGAAGGTAAATGATAAAAACAGAACTTTTGATGTGACATGCTACCCAATATGTAATATTTTCCATGTATGCTCAATGATGAATTAACAAACATCAAAAACTAATATTTATAAGCACAAGCAACATAATCATCAATCTTTCAAAGTATACGATCCTAAAAGAATATTTACCCCCATTCATTTTATCATATTAGCAAGGCATGGATCCGTCTTCACCACATTAATACAAATGCCAAGCGCCGCGGTGTCCAAGTCACGCAATTGGATCGTACTTTTTCAATGTGCGTCAACTTTTTATTCTTGACGCAATACATGAGCGTGTACCATGGACATAGCATAAAGGTGGAATAGAATATGGTGGTAGGTATCAAAGCCACAAAAAGTGGAGAAGAAAGTCTCACATCAACTAGGTGTATCAGCGGGCTATGGAGTGCCCATATATAGATGTTAATGCAAGAAGTTGATACTTGTGATCTGCGTTGGGTTTCCCATGAAGAGGAACGGGTAATTGCAGCACAATACGGGTAAGTATTTTCCTCAGTTATGAAACCAAGGTTTATCGAACCAATAGGAATATCAATCCACAACCATCTTCAATGGCTGCAAACAAAAGAGCAAAGAAGTTGCACCCAACGCGGGCAAGAGGGTTGTCAATCCCCTTGATCTCGTTATTTGCAAGGAAGTGAAGTGTGTAGGTAATAGTAGCTAATTGTAAATTGCGAAATAAAATAAAAGGTAAATAAGAACAGCTAGGTATCGTAGCATTTGTAAATGTATGTGTGAATAGACCCGGGAGCCATAGTTTTCCCAGCGGCATCTCTCATGAAAGTAGGCATACGGTGGGTAAACAAATTACCGTTGGGCAATTAATAGAAAAGCGGATAGTTATGCGATATTCACGGCAATGATCGTGTGTATATAGGTATCACATTCAAGACAAATAGTCCAACTCCTGCCTGCACCTATTACTATTACTCCACTTCAAGAGCATTGATACATCTCCAACGTATCTACTCTTCCAAACTCTTTTGCCCTTGTTTTGGACTCTAATTTGCATGATTTGAATGGAACTAACCCGGACTGACGCTGTTTTCAGCAGAATTGCCTTGGTGTTATTTTTGTGCAAGAATAAAAGTTCTCGGATTGACCTAAAAATTTACGGAGAATATTTCTGGAGTTAATGAAAAATATTGGCGAAAGAATCAACTGCAGGGGCCACCTCCTGGCCACAAGCCTGGTGGGCGCGCCCACCCCCTAGGGCATGCGGGGCAGGCTTGTGGGCCCCCTACTGCTCCTCCGACCTCGTTTCCACTCCTATATATTCCTATTCGGGGAGAAAAAAACAAAGAGAAGAGTTCATCGCGTTTCACGATACGGAGCCACCGCCACCTCCTGTTCTTCCTCGGGAGACCAGATCTGGAGTCCGTTTTGGGCTCCGAAGAGGGGAAATCGACGCCTTTGTCATCGCCAACCATCCTTCATCACCAATTCCATGATGCTCTCCACCGTTCGTGAGTAATATCATCGTAGGCTTGTTGGACGGTGATTGGTTGGATGAGATTTATCATGTAATCGAGTTAGTTTTGGTAGGGTTTGATCCCTAGTATCCACTATGTTCTGAGATTAATGTTGCTATAACTTTGCTATGCTTAATGCTTGTCACTAGGGCCCGAGTGCGATGATTTCGTATTTGAACCTCTTATGTTTTCATGAATATATATGTGTTCTTGATCCTATCTTGCAAGTTGTAGACACCTATTACGAGTTATGATCTGCATCCCCCAGGGTGACAATAACTGGGATTCTTTCCGGTGATTACCGTAGTTTGAGGAGTTCATGTATTTACTAACTGTTAATGCTTTGGTCTGGTTCTCTATTAAAAGGAGGCTTTAATATCCCTTAGTTTCCAATAGGACCCCGCTGCCACGGGAGGGTAGGACAAAAGATTTCATGCAAGTTATTTTCCATAAGCACGTATGACTATATATGGAATACATGCCTACATTACATTGATGAATTGGAGCTAGTTCTGTGTCACCCTATGTTATAGCTGTTGCATGATGAATGCCATCTGACATAATTATCCATCAATGATCCATTGCCTATGAGCTTTCCATATATTGATCTTTGCTAAGTTACTTTTCTGTTGCTACTATTACAAACACTACAAAATTGCTACTAGTACTTTTGCCACCGCTACCGTTACTTCCATACTACTTTGATACTGAATACTTTGCTGTAGATATTAAGTCTTGTGTGGTTGAATTGACAACTCAGTTGCTAATACTCGAGAATATTCTTTGGCTCCCCTTGTGTCGAACCAATAAATTTGGGTTGAATAATCTACCCTCAAAAACTATTGCGATCCCCTATACTTGTGGGTTATCAAGACCTTTTTCTGGCACTGTTGCCGGGGAGCATAGCTTTATTCTTTGAGTCACTTGGGATTTATATCTGTTGATCACTATGAAGAATCTGAAAGACCCAAAAACCAAGATCTACCCCTCTACTACGAGGGAGGTAAGGAACTGCCATCTAGCTCTGCACTTTATTCACCTTCTGTTATGAGTAAATTTGCGACACCACCACCTGCTAGTAATTCTGATATGTCGCATGTAATTGATGATGCTACTTCTGTTATGCATGATGCTTATGATGATACTTTGCTTGATGATACTGTGCCACTGGGTGAATTTCTTGATGAACAAATTGCTAGAGCCAATGCTGGAACTGATAATATTTCTGAATCTAATGAAATTATTGAAACTGAACACTATGATACACCTGCTAGACCTAGCTCTCCTAGATATGAATTGCTTGATCTACCTGAGGGTTATGTTATGGAAGGAGAGGTAGCTAGGATTTTCTTGCTTGTAAGGATAGAGATGACCTTAAGAAATTGCTTCGCAAGTGGAAGGAAAAATCTTTGAATGCTAGAATGCAATATGATCCTAAGTTTGCTACTTCACCTATCTTTGTTACTGATAAGGATTATGAATTCTCTGTCGATCCTGAGTTAATTACCTTGGTTGAATCTGATCCTTTCCATGGTTATGAATCTGAAACTATTGTGGCACATCTTACCAAATTGAATGATATAGCCACCCTATTTACTCATGAGGAAATTTTTTGCTATTACTATATTCTTAAGTTGTTTCATTTCTCGTTAAAGGGTGATGCTAAGATATGGTTTAATTCTCTTGCTCCTGGTTGTGTGTGTAGTCCCCAGGACATGATTTATTACTTCTCTGGAAAATATTTTCCTGCCCATAAGAAACAAGCTGCCTTGCAGGAAATATTTAACTTTGTGCAAATTAAAGAAGAGAGTCTCCCACAAGCTTGGGGGGTCTTCTCCAATTACTTAATGCTTTGCCGGGTCATCCTCTCAAGAAAAATGAAAAACTTGATAATTTTTATAATGGACTAACCGATGCTTCTAGGGACCACCTAGATAGTTGTGCTGGTTGTGTTTTCAGGGAACGAACTATTTAACAAGCTGAATTACTATTGAATAATATATTGGGCAATGATATTGATTGGACTCTTCCCGAACCACCTTCAAAGCCAACTCCGAAGAAAAGAGGTATTCTATTCCCCAGTCTTGAATATATGCAACAGGCAAAGAAATCTATGAAAGAAAAGGGTATTAAAGATAAAGATGTTAAGAATCTACCACCCATTGAAGAAATACTTGGTCTTGATAACCTGACACAGGTAGTAGAGGTGAATTCTCTCCGTAGATTTGATGAATGAGATATTCCTTATAATAAGTCTGCTAGCCAATGCTTGGATGAATTTGATAATTTTATTGTGAAGCAAGAAAATTTCAATGCTTATGTTAGTAGACAATTGAAACATAATGCTTACATGCTTGATCGCTTGGGTGATTATTTGAGTAGAACTGTCAATGATCTTAAGCTTATTAGTAAACATGCTTCCATGGTAACCACTCAAGTAGAACAAGTACTTTAAGGCTCAAAATGATTTGCTTAATGAGATGAATAGTAAAGACATTGATCATTCTCTTAAAGTTGTGACTAGAGGTGGTAGAATGACTCAGGAACCTTTGTATCCCGAGGGCCATCCTAAGATAATTGAGCAAGATTCTTAGAGAGTTAATACTTATGCACTTATCCATTCCAATAAGAGTGGGAAAAAGAATAATGATAGTACTTTGCATGCTGCTAGTGAACCTGTTATAGATACATCTGAGAATCCAAATGATATTTCTATTTCTGATGCCGAGACACAATCTGGTGATGAACATGAGCCTAGTGATAACATTAATAATAATGTTCATGTTGATGCTCAACCTAGTAATGATAATGATGTGGAGATTGAACCTGCTAGTGATCTTGATAACCCACAACCTAAGAATAAAACATACGATAAAAGAGACTTCATTGCTAGGAAACATGGTAGAGAAAGAGAACCATGGGTTCAGAAACCCATGCCCTTTCCTACTAAACCATCCAAGAAGAAGGATGATGAGGATTTTGAGCTCTTTATTGAAATGCTTAGACCTGTCTTTTTGCGTATGCGCTTGACTGATATTTTAAAAATGTCTCCTTATGCTAAGTATATGAAAGATATTGTGACAAATAAAAGAAAGATACTGGAAGCTGAGATTTCCACCATGCTTGCTAATTATACTTTTAAAGGTGGAATACCTAAGAAATTAGGAGATCCCGGAGTACCGACTATACCATGCTCTATTAAAGGAAATTATGTTAAAACTGCGTTATGTGATAGAGTTGGTGTTAGTGTTATGCCTTTCTCTTTATACCGTAGACTTAATTTGAATAAGTTGACACCTACTGAAATCTCTTTGCAAATGGCTGATAAATCAACTGCTCTACCTATCGGTATTTGTGAGTATGTACCTATCATAGTTACAAATGCTACTATCGTGATGGACTTTGTTATTCTTGATATCCCCCAGGACGACAGTATGTCGATCATCCTTAGTAGACCCTTTTTGAATACTGCAAGGGCTGTTATTGATTGCAACAAGGGCAATGCCACTTTTCATATTAATGGTAATGAGCATACGATACTTTCCGAAGAAATAACCTCAAGTTCATAGTATCAACTCTATTAAAAAAATTCCAACGATTATTATTGGAGACTTTGAGTTCCCTCTTACTACTGTCAAGAAGAAATATGATATACTTATTGTTGGGGAAATGCATATCCCCATTGAGGTAACTTAGTGTTATTCAAAAATTCTTCGGTTTCATGTTATTCAAAAGAAGTTTGTTAATAAGACTTGATTAACCTTATTGATGGATTCCTTTTGACGAGCATGAGATGGATGAATTTAGGAGGCATAACTTCCTGTACCTAACTTTTACTTTCTGTTACCTAGATGAAATTAATTAAAAATGCTATTTTTTTCTGTTTTCCGAGTTCCTCGTGCAATAAAAAAGTGACCTGAAAATAAAAGTTCTTCAAATGTCCTGAAAAGGGAGTATGATTTTTTCCGAAACATTTATGAATTTTTGGCACTCGGTATGCATCAAGGGGCTGCACCAGTGGGCCACAAGCCTGCAGGGCACACCCACCCCCTTGGGCGCACACTGGTGGCTTGTGGGTCCCACGTGGCCCTCCTCCACTTATCCCAGCACCCATACACTTCATCTTCCTCCAAAAAAAATCGCACCATTGCTCAAACCCGTGTTGTAGCTCATCTTGTTGCCATTTTCGATCTCCTTGCTCAAAGCTCCATTCGCAAATCTGTTTTAGGGGATTGATCATCGGTATGTGACTCCTCTAATGGTCCAATTAGTTTTTGTTTAGTGTATTATATATTGCAAATTTTTGTTGTTGTGGTGACTGTGTTTTTGAGCTTGCATGTCAAATTTGCATGGCCCCAAGTAGTTTTGATACATCATACAGTCTCTAGGCACTTGAGGGAGTAGTTGCTATGAGTTTTGTTCACCTTTATTTTAGTTCACTAAAAATTTCAGAATTTTTCAGAAATGTTGAGAAGATTATTAAGAGGTTCTTCAAGCCGTGGTTCTAAGGGAGATGAAAATGAAATGAAAGAGAAACCCAAATATAATCTTTGTCGCATCGCAGAAATTCGACCATGTGAATGGTCGTGTGACACATTCTTGAGGGTGGACGGAATTTATGAAGATTTCTATTATTTGACCAAGAATGCAGGCATCGCCCGGCCCCCTCCTGGCGCTGGAGGAGGTGAATTGGGCCTAGGCCCTAGCTACAGCGGATCTGACTCGCTGGCTATGGATGCCACGGGGTGCTAACGGATCGGGTGATGGTCACCCGACTTCACGGGCCGATATCGCCCGGTTCAGCTGCAACGCGTGCCGCTTGACCCGACCCCATGCGCACCCGTTCCCTAACACTAACCCTCGCTCACAACCGATCTCCCCTACTGCACTAGCGCTGCCTCCACCCCCGATCCCCTCCCCCTCTTTTGCTCCTGTCATGCCTTCCCCACCGCCGGTCGAACGCCCCGGCACCTATATCGTCGCGCTAATGATGTCGCGGCTTGCTAGCGATGCGCCCTCCTGCCCGAAGCGCCCTCTCGAGCACCCGGACTCCTCCCGGCCACCCGGTGGCCTACCTCTCTCGTGGCCCGCCTCTCTCGGTCGGCGATGACGCTAGCCAGGGCTCCGACAACCGCCACCTGGCACCCCGCGAGGACTTGAGTGCCTCACATCGCTCCCCCCGCCCCCTATGGCCCCATACCGGTTCACGCACCTATGACTGATGAAGGGAGCAGCGGCCGCGCCGGTCAGCAGGGACGAGACCCTCATCTCCCCATCCCTGGTTCTACGAGTGCTCGCTAGCGGGAGGCCGAGAAATGACATTGCGAGGAGGACCTCTAGCATGAGGTGTGGGATCACTAGAAGTGTATGTCTAGAGGGGGGCTAATGGACTACTTGCAGGAATTTAAAACTACCTCAAGCACAAATCAAGTGTTGGCAGTTTTTAGCATACATAGCAAATCTAGAACACCCTACACATGCAAGTCATCAAGTATAGCAGCAGAAAGTAAAGACATTGCACATGGAAGTAAGGAGTAGAGATAGAGAGATAAAACGCATGAGGGACACAAGATTTTTCCCGTGGTTTCGATAGGTGGTGCTATCCTACATCCACGTATTGATACATCTCCAACGTATCTACTTTTCCAAACTCTTTTGCCCTTGTTTTGGACTCTAATTTGCATGATTTGAATGGAACTAACCCGGACTGACGCTGTTTTCAGCAGAATTGCCTTGGTGTTATTTTTGTGCAAGAATAAAAGTTCTCGGATTGACCTAAAAATTTACGGAGAATATTTCTGGAGTTAATGAAAAATATTGGTGAAAGAATCAACTGTAGGGGCCACCTCCTGGCCACAAGCCTGGTGGGCGCGCCCACCCCCTAGGGCATGCGGGGCAGGCTTGTGGGCCCCCTACTGCTCCTCCGACCTCGTTTCCACTCCTATATATTCCTATTCGGGGAGAAAAAAACAAAGAGAAGAGTTCATCGCGTTTCACGATACGGAGCCACCGCCACCTCCTGTTCTTCCTCGGGAGACCAGATCTGGAGTCCGTTTTGGGCTCCGAAGAGGGGAAATCGACGCCTTTGTCATCGCCAACCATCCTTCATCACCAATTCCATGATGCTCTCCACCGTTCGTGAGTAATATCATCGTAGGCTTGTTGGACGGTGATTGGTTGGATGAGATTTATCATGTAATCGAGTTAGTTTTGGTAGGGTTTGATCCCTAGTATCCACTATGTTCTGAGATTAATGTTGCTATAACTTTGCTATGCTTAATGCTTGTCACTAGGGCCCAAGTGTGATGATTTCGTATTTGAACCTCTTATGTTTTCATGAATATATATGTGTTCTTGATCCTATCTTGCAAGTTGTAGACACCTATTACGAGTTATGATCCGCATCCCCCAGGGTGACAATAACTGGGATTCTTTCCGGTGATTACCATAGTTTGATGAGTTCTTGTATTCAGTAAGTGTTAATGCTTTGGTACGGTTCTCTATTAAAAGGAGGCCTTAATATCCATTACTTTCCAATAGGACCCCGCTGCCACAGGAGGGTAGGACAATACATGTCATGCAAGTTCTTTTCCATAAGCATGTATGACTATCTATGGAATACATGCCTACATTACATTGATGAATTGGAGATAGTTCTGTGTCATCCTATGTTATAGTTGTTGCATGATGAATGACATCCAGCATAATTATCCATCACTAATCCATTACCTACGAGCTTTCCATATATTGATCTTTGCTAAGTTACTTTTCCGTTGCTACTGTTACAAACACTACAAAATTGCTACTATTACTTTTGCCACCGCTACCTTTACTTCCATACTACTTTGCTACTGAATACTTTGCTGTAGATATTATGTCTTCCAGGTGTGATTTAATTGACAACTCAGCTGCTAATACTCGAGAATATTCTTTGGCTCCCCTTGTGTCGAATCAATAAATTTGGGTTGAATACTCTACCCTCAAAAACTGTTGCGATCCCCTATACTTGTGGGTTATCAAGCACTTCTATGCTTGCCTCTCTACGTATTAAGTTCATCACAAATAGAGTAATGCATGGAGAACATTGACATGATGTAGACAAAGTAAACTCAATCAATATGAATAAACCCATCATTTATCCTTAGTAGCAACAACACAAAGATGCAACTTGTCCCCTACTTTGTCACCGGGATATAGAAACTCGTCGGGTTGAACCCACTACAACGCACCTCTCTCACTAAAGAAAGATCGATCTACTTGGACAAATCTAATCAATAGACTGGAGAGAGTTATGAAGCTATAATGATAATATAATTAAGAATCATAAAATTCAGAGAAGACTCAAATACTTTTCATGAACAATCTGAACATAAACCCACAATTCACCGGATCCCAACAAACGCACCATACAAAAGAATTACATCGGATGGATCAAAGAGAATATGTGATGATCATTGTATTGAAGATCAAAGAGAGATATAGCCATCTAGGTACTAACTACAGACCCATAGGTGTGCGGTGAACTACTCACACATCATCATGAGGGCCGCAAGGTTGATGAAGAGGCCCTCCGCGATCGATCCCCCCTCTGGCAGGGTGCTGTAACGGAGCTCCAGCTGGTATCATGGCGTAACAGAGACTTGCGGTGGCGGAAAAGGTGTTTCGAGATGCCCTCGAGTTTTTTTGGAATATATGTGAATTTATAAGCCAAAGAACGGGGTCAGGAGGGGTGCTAGGGAGGCATAAGCCATCAGGGTGTAGCCACCCCCCTAGGCGCACCCTGTAGGCTTGTGGCTCCCTCGTGGGGCCTCCGGTATCCTCCTGAAGCTTCCACGTCTTATTTTGGTCCATAAAAATCATTAAAAAAATTCGGGGCAATTGGACTTCGTTTGGTACCGTAATCCTGAAAAGTAAAAAACACTCAGAAAACAACAACTCGCACTAGGCAATTGGTCAATAGGTTAGTGCTCAAAAATAATATAAATTAGTAAATAATTACTCAAAAAGTATCCTAGAATGACAATAAAATATCATGGAACAATAAAAATTTATAGATACGTTGGAGACGTATCAAGCATCCCAAGCTTAATTCATGCTCGTCCTCGAGTAGGTAAATGATAAAAATAGAATTTTTTATGTGACATGCTACCCAACATGTATTCTTTTGCATGTATGCTCATTGAGAAACGATGAATTAACAAACACTAACATAGTATTTCTTATAAGCACAAGCAACAAAATCATCAATCTTTCAAAGTATACGATCCTCAAAGAATGTTTACCCCCGTTCATATTATAATAATAGCAAGGCATGGCTCTGTCTTCACCACATTAATACAAATGTCAACCACCACGGTGTCCAAGTCAGGCAATTGGATCATATTTTTTCAATATGCATCAACTTTTTATTCTTCACGCAATACATGAGCGTGAACCATGGAAATAGCATACGTGTGGAATAGAATATGGTGGTAGATATCAAAGAGGTAAAAGGTGGAGAAGATAATCTCACATCAACTAGGCATACCGACGGTCTATGGAGATGCACATCGATAGATGTCAATGCAAGGAGTAGGCATTACCATGTGAATGATGCACTAGATCTATAAGTGTATGAAATCTCAACTGAAGCTAACTAGGGTGTGCATCCAACTTGCTTGCTCATGAATACCTCGGGCATTTGAGGAAGCTCGTCATTGGAATATACAAGCCAAATTTATAATAATGAAAAAGTGGTTCCTACTAGAACATGAAAATGTCATAGCATGAGACTCTCTATATGAAAAACAAGGTGCCACTTTGAGGCACAAGTGTGGTAAAGGATATTAGCAAAGTCGCGTCTCTTTTTTGTCTTTTTTCATTTTATTATATGGTGGGATCATTTGGCCTGCCCCATTTTTATTTCCTCACTGGGAAAATGCTCTAATAATGATGATCATCACACTTTTATTTACTTACAACTCAATATGATAACTCGATATGAAGAACTATGAAACAATATGACTCAAGATGAATGTCGCTGGCAGTGTACCGGGATGTGCAATGATCTAGCATGACATTTAAAAATATGATGAATGGTGGCTTTGCCATAAATACTATGTCAGCTCTATATGAGCATGCAAAGCAATATGATGATGAATGAACTAGTCATATGATGTGATGATGAAATTTGCATGGCAACATATCTCAAAATGGCTATGAAAATGACATAACAGGTAGCTATGGTGGTTGTTTTGAGGAAGATATAAGGAAGCTTATGTGTAACAGAGCATATCATGTCATGAGGTTTGGATGCACCGGTGAAGGTTGCATCAATCCTCGAGGTGAGAATGGGCAAAGCACGGTACCGAAGAGGCTAGCAAAATATGAGGAGGTCAGATTGCGTATGTCCATGGTTTCACATTAGTCATAAATAACTCATATACTTATTGCAAAGTTTTATTAGTTTTATCACAAATCAAAGTACTACCCGCATGCCCCTAGGGAGGAGATTGGGAGGAGTTAACCATCACGGGCCTCCGACCCGAAACAACACTAGGATCTTAACGAGGAATAGAAATGCCCACACATCCTCAACATGCCTTTTTATTTTTTAGACAAACAAGAAGTTAACACCTCTTAATACCTACACTTTTACAAATCAACAATGATGCACACACACCTTTACATATTACCACATCAATATCGTTAACCCACAATTTCTCTTTTATGTAATACATGATGGTTTTTATTATCACTCATTGAATACCTATTATTTTCAGACTAGTCTTATGACTCATGAAAATTACCATCGCTATTTATTAACTCTCAAACAAATATAAACGAATAACAAGAGTGCAATTGTTTCTATAAAATCTATACGTTATCGTGCTTGGAAAGATATAAGTGAAGTACTAGAGCAACTGCTAACATCTAAAGATATAAGTGAAGCACATAGAGTATTCTAAGAAACTATGATGAAGGTGTGTCCTTCTCAAAAAGGTGTGTCCAGAAAACGATGATTGTGGCAAACAAAAAGTAAAAACAAACAAAAGCAAACGACGCACCAAGCAAAACTCATATCATGTGACGAATAAAAATATAGCTCCAAGTGACATACATATGGATTGAGACGAAAGAGGGGATGCCTTCCGAGGGCATCCCCAAGCTTAGATGCTTGAGTCTTCCTAGAATATTACCTTAGGGTGCCTTGCGCATCCCCAATCTTAGGGTCTTTCTACTCCTTATTCCTTTGTCCATCGTGATAACACCCAAAACTTCAAAATTTCAATCACACAAAACTCAACAAAACCTCGTGAGAGCCGTTAGTAGAAGCAACATATCAAATACTTTACGTACTGTTATAAATTGATTCATATTTCATTATTGCATAATATGTATTGTATTCTAACTTCTCCATAACTTATACCCCCGGATACAATCCAGAGCATCATCAAAACAAGCAAACTATAGAAACAAAAATAGAATCTGTCTAAAACAGAACCGTGTGTAATGATCTGTAGAGAACCTATGCCTCTATAACTCTGACAATTCTGAAAAAATAGGACAACCTTAAGAATTTTTTATAGAAATATTGAGTAAAAAAATATATCCAAAAGGCATTCCAGTAAAATTATAGAAATTTTGCACTGGACGCTGAAGTTTCTATTTTTGGACCGTATCAATTCTACTCATCTTGCGAGTCATCCCAAAGGCTTTACATGGCACAAAAACTAATTAAAACATAAAAACACAATCACTATAGAGGCAATATTAATTTTATCACACCAAGACAGAAAGTAAAAAATAGAAAATAAAGATAATTATTGGGTTGCCTCCCAACAAGGGTTATTGTTTTATGCCCCTAGCTAGGCATAATGCATAGTTTCAAGTATTGTCATCTTTGAAACTCCACCCATAAGTGGCTCTCATAATTGATTCATATGGTGGTTTAATTATCTTCCTAGGGAAGTGTTTCATCCCTTTGTTTAATGGAAATTGGAACCTTATGTTTCCCTCTTTCATATCAATGATTGCACCTATAGTTCATAAGAAAGGTCTTCCAAGTATTATTGGACAAGTAGGATTGCAATAAATATCAAGCACAATTAAATCTACAAGCACATAATTCTTATTTTCTATAATAAGTTCATCATTAATTCTACCTAAATGTTTCTTGATGGTAGAATCCACAAGATGCAAGTTTAGGGAACATTCTTATATATTAGTGAGTCCAAATACATCACAAAGAGATTTCGGTATGGTTGAAACACTAGCACCAAGGTCACACAAAGCATTACATTCATATTTATTTATCTTTATTTTGATAGTAGGTTACCAGTCATCATGCAATCTTCTAGGAATAGAAACTTCAAGTTCAAGTTACTCATCATAAGCTTTTATCATTGCTTCCACTATATGGTTAGTGAAAGCCTTGTTTTGTTAATAAGCATTGGGTGAGATAATAATGGTTTGCAACAAGGAAATACATTCTATTAAAGATAAAATTTCTTAATTAAAGTCCTTGTAAAACGGTAAAAACAAGGCTTTTAAGATCTTCATCATGATTCCGGTAAAAACCGGGTGGAGAGCTTTTTCTAATAATTCCTGCTTAGCTTTCAACTTAGCAGTCCTCTCCTTAATTTCTTTAACAGATATTTGGATAGATTTAATAGTCTCATTAAAATCATGCTTAGGTGGTAAACCTTTACTTTTAAGAGTTTCTACATCAAGAACAATTCTATCCATGTTTTTGGCCAAAGTATCAATTGTATGAAACTTTTCTTCTACCATAGTATTAAAAATCTTTTGAGAACCAATAAATTATTTAATTGTGTTCTAAAGATCAGAGGGCATCCTATTAGTATTTATAGAAGAAATTCCATACAAATTACCATAAGAATTTCCATAGTTGTTAAGAGGAATTACCGGGATACAACCTAGCATTGAAATTTCATCTATAAGCATTGTTGTTGAAATTATTTCGCGAGATAAAGTTCAAATAAATAGGATCATTATTTTTATCAACCAAAAGTAGACGAAGGCATATCATTGGGATCAATATGAGTATTTTTTTAGCAACCATATTCATAAGAGCATCCACTTTTTCACTCAAAGTAGTGATTTCCTCAACAAAATTTACCTTCTTACAAGTTGGAGCTCTCTCGGTATGCTATTGAGAATAATTTATCATGATGTTATCCAAAAGTTTTGTGTCCTCTCCTAAGTTCACATCCATAAAGGTACCACCTGCACCAGAATGTAGAAGATTTCTAGACACAAAGTTTAGTCCAACATAGAAGTTTGGATAATCATCCATAAGTTTAACCCATGAGTAGGACAATTTCTAATCATTAATTTCATCCTCTCCCAAGATTGTGCAACATGTTCTTGATCATGTTGTTTAAAATTCATTATTTGATTTCTATGGGAGATGATCTTGGCAAGAGGAAAATTCTTGACAATAAAAGCATCTTTACACTTATCCCATGTTCCAATAATATTACGTGGTAAAGATGAAAACCAAGCCTTAGCATTATCTCTTAGTGAAAAAGGAAATAATTTTAATTTTACAACACCATTATCTATGTCCTTTTTCTTTTGCATATCACAAAGTTTAACAAAAGTATTAAGATGAGAAGCGGGATCCTCATTAGGACTTCCCGAAAAATTATCTTTCATCACAAGATTTAGCCATGCATCATTGATATCAAAAGTATCCGCACTAGTGTCGGTTGTCATAGGAGTATAATAAAATCATTGTTACTAGTATATGAGAAACCACACAACTTAGTAGTTTCTTGAGACATGGTGACTGAACAAGCTAAGTAACAAGCAGGACAAGTAAACTAGCAAGCAAAAGAGTAAACTAGTAACAAGCAAAGATAAATATTTTTGTATTTTTGTTTTTTATGAGACAAACTAAATATAGCAGAAAATAAAAATAATAACAAGTGGATGGTAATTTGTGTGAAGTTACTTCCTAGTTGGTGATGATATTCCCCAGTAATGGCGCCAGAAATCCTTCCAGATACTTGTGATCCGCGTTGGGTTTTCCGTGAAGAGGAAGGGGTAGTTGCAGCACAATACGGGTAAGTATTTCCCTTAGTTATGAAGACAAGGTTTATCGAACCAATAGGAATATCAATCCACATCTGTCCTTAGCAGTTGCACACAAAAGAGCAAATAACTTGCACCCAACACGGACAAGAGGATTGTCAATCCCCTTGATCTCGTTATTTGCAAGCAAGTTAAGTATGTATATAATAGTAGATAATTTTAAATTTCAAAATAAAATAAAAGGTAAATAAGAACAGCGTGGTATTGTAGCGTTTGTAAACATATGTGTGAATGGACCTAGGGGCCATAGTTTTCCCTAGCGGCATCTCTCATGAAAGTAGGCATACGGTGGGTAAACAAATTATTGTTGGGCAATTAATAGAAAAGAGGATAGTTATGCGATATTCACGGAAATGATCGTGTGTATATAGGCATCACGTCCAAGACAAATAGGCCGACTCCTACGTGCACCTATTACTATTAGTCCACTTCAAGAGCGCTTTTGTGCTTGCCTCTCTACGTATTAAGTTCATGACAAACAGAGTAATACATGGAGAACGATGACATGATGTAGACAAAGTAAACTCAATCTATATGAATAAACCCCATCATTTTATCCTTAGTCGCAATAACACAAAGATGTAACTTGTCCCCTACTTTGTCACTGGGATATAGAAACTCGTCAGGTTGAACCCACTACAACGCACCTCTCTCGCTGAAGAAAGATCGATCTACTTGGCCAAAGCAAATCAATAGATCAGAGAGAATTACAAAGCTATAATGACGATGCAAGTAAGAATCATAATAATTCAGATAAGACTCAAATACTTTTCATAAATAATCTAAACATAAACGCATAATTCATCAGGGCGCGACCACCCCCCCTTTTGGCTTTTGGCTCCCTCGTGCGGCCTATGGTCTCTTTCCGAAGCTTCTAGGTCTTCTTTTGCTCCAGAAAAAATCATAAAAAAGTTTCGGGGCAATTGAACTTCGTTTACTACTATAAACCTAAAAGGTAAAATACATACAAAAAACAGCAATTGGCACTGGGCAGTGGGTCAATAGGTTAGTGCTCAAAAATTATATAAATTGGTAAATAATTAATAAAAAAGTATCCTAGAATGATAATATAATAGCACGGAACAATCAAAAATTATAGATACGTTGGAGATGTATCAGGAGTAGGGATTGCCATGTAAACGATGCACAAGAACTATAACTGTATGAAAGCTCAACTGAAGCTAAGTGGGGTGTGCATCCAACTTGCTTGCTCATGAAGACCTCTGGCATTTGAGGAAGCCCGTTATCGAAATATACAAGCCAAGTTTCTAATAATGAAAAATAATTCCCACTAGCATATGAAAATGACATAACATGAGACTCTCTATATGAAGAACAAGGTGCTACTTTGAGGCACAATTGTGGTAAAGCATAGTAGCAAAGGCCCTTCTCTCCTTTTCTCTCTTTTTCATTTTTTCATTTTCTCTTTTTTATGGTGGGCTCATTTGGCCTCCCCCATTTTTATTTCCTCACTGGGACAACACTCTAATAATGATGATCATCACACTTTTATTTACTTACAACTCAATATAAAAACTCATTATGAAGAACTATGAAGCAATATGACTCAATATGAATGCATGTGGCAGTGCACGAGGATGTGGAATGATCTAGAGTGACATGTATCAAAGATATGATGAACGGTGTCTTTGCCACAAATACTATGTCAACTCTATATGATCATGCAAAGCAATATGATGATGAATGAACTAGTGATATGATGTAACAATGGAATTTTTATGTCAATATATCTCGGAATGACTATGGAAATGCCATAATAGGTAGGTATGGTGGACGTTGAGGAAGATATAAGAATGCTTATGTGTGACAGAGCTTATCATGTCATGGGGTTTGGATGCGCTGGCGAAGTTCGCACCAATCCTCAAGGTGAGAATGGGCAATGAAGTGTACCGAAGAGGCTAGCAAAATGTGAGGTGGTGAGATTGCGTGTGTCCACAGGTTTACATTAGTCATAAATAACTACCATACTCATTGCAAAGTTTTATTAGTTTTATCACAAATCAAAGTACTACTCGCATGCCCCGAGGGAGGAGGATGGGAGGAGTTAACCATAACACACCTCCGACCCGAAACAATACTAGTATTTCAACAAGGAATGGAAATGTTCACACCCCCACCATGCCATTTTAACATTTAGAAAAACGGGAAATTAACACCTCTTAACACCAATACTTCTATGAATCAAAAATCATGTACTAACATCCTTTCACATTACCACATCAATATCATTGACCCACAATTTCTCTTTTATGTGCTACATCTGGTTTTGATTATCACTCATTGAATAACTATTATTTTTGGACTAGTCTTATGACCCCTGCAAATTACTGTCACTATTTATTAACTCTCAAACAAATATAAGTGAAGAACGAGAGTGCAATTATTTATATAAAATCTATATGCCACCATGCTCAAAAATATATAAGTGAAGTACTAGTATAGGATTGAAAGTAAGTCTAGAGGGGGGAGTGATTGGACTGCTTGACCAAATAATAATTCTACATTTTCCCAATTTTAAGTGTTGGCAGATTTTAGCATTGAGAGCAAGTCAAGCACACCCTACACATGCATTTCTACGAGTATAGCAGTAGAAAGTAAAGACATGCATGAGTAGTAAATGAAGGGTAGGAAGATCAAACGCAATTTGGAGACACAGAGATTTTTCCCGTGGTTCCGATAGTTGGTGCTATCGTACGTCCACGTTTATGGAGTCTTCAACCCATGGAGGATAATTGTCGCGAGAGTCCACAGTGGGTTCCATGAAGAAACAACCTTGACTATACCATGATGGCCTACGTCCATGGAGGACTAGCCTAACTCGGGGTAGATCTTCACGAAGTAGGCGACCTCCTTGCCCTAACAAACTTCTTGGTTCGCTCCATAACATGAAGTAGGAGGCTCCCAAGCGACACCTAACCAATCTAGGAGGCACCACCCTCCAAAAGGTAATAGGCTCGATAAAGTCGATGAACTCCTTGCTCTTGTGCTTCAAGATGATAGACTCCTCAACACACAATCACTCTCTCACAGATTTGGCTTTGCTGGAAGAGATTGATTTGGTGGAAAGCAACTTGGGGAGGCTAGAGATCAAGATTCATATGGTTGGAATGGAATGGCATGATCTGAACACATGAGTAGGTGGCTCTCTCTCAGAAAATCTAATAGGATAGGTGGGGATCTTTTCTGAGTGCTTCTCTTGCGAGTGAGTGGTGATGGAGGGGTATATATAGGCATCTCCAAAAATCCAACCGTTACACCTAAAGTGATCAACTTGGTGACACCGATGTGTGAATCTCGGGCGTACCGAAGTGGCCAAAAGGTCGCAACTTTTAAATCTCTATGAGACCGATATATAATTCTCGGTGGTACCGATCAGGTGTCCAACAGTCAGAATCTGCATCTCGGTGACACCGATCCAAAAACTCAGAAATTTTGATTTTATGAATCGAGGCAACTGAAAGTTCGCAGCCTCAACTCGATGGCACCGATGTGGGATCGGTTGAACTGATGTGCTAGGGTTTGGCATGGGTCTGTCTGAGTTTAGGAATCAGTCAAATCGAGTGGGAATTGTTGGTTTCACGATTTTGGAGATTTGGCTTTGGACAGACTTTTATGGAAGAGTTTGTGGGTGTTTTTGGTGACTATCACTTGTGCACGTTTCATCAACAGTACCTTATGTTGGAAATATGCCCTAGAGGCAATAAATAAAGTGTTTATTATTATATTTCCTTGTTCATGATAATCATTTATTATCCATGCTATAATTGTATTGATTGGAAACACATTACATGTGTGGGTAAATAGACAACACTTTGTTCCTAGTATGCCTCTAGTGAACTAGCTCGTTGGTCAAATATGGTCAATGTTTCCTAGCCATTGACATGTGATGTCATTTGATAACGGGATCACGTCATTAGGAGAATGATGTGATGGACAAGACCCAAACTACAAACATAGCATATGATCGTGTCAGTTTGTTGCTATTGTTTTCTACATTTCAAGTATATGTTTCTATGACAATGAGATCATGTAACTCATGGACACCGAAAGAGTACATTGTGTGTATCAAATGTCGCAATGTAACTGGGTGACTATAAAGTTGCTCTACAGGTATCTCCGAGGGTGTCTGTTGGGTTGGCATGGATCAAGACTGGGATTTGTTACTCCGTGTGATGGAGAGGTATCTCAGGGCCCACTCGGTAATACAACATCACAATAAGCCTTGCAAGCAATGTGACTAAGTGTTAGTCACGGGATCTTGTATTATGGAACGAGTGAAGAGACTTGTTGGTAACGAGGTTGAACTAGGTATGGAGATACCGACGATCGAATCTCGGGCTAGTAACATACCGAAGAATAAAGGGAACATCATATGGGATTAACTGAATCCTTGACATAGAGGTTCGACCGATAAAGATCTTTGTAGAATATGTAGGAGCCAATATGGGCATCTAGGTCTCGCTATTGGTTATTGACCGTAGAGGTGTCTCGGTCATGTCTACATAGTTCTCGAACCCGCAGTGTCTGCACACTTAAGGTTTGGTGATGTTTCGGTAGTATAGTGTTATGCATGGTGGTGAACGAAGGTTGTTCGGAGTCTCGGATGAGATCCCGGACGTCACGAGGAGCTCCGGAATGGTCTAGAGGTAAAGATTGATATATAGGAAGTCCTATTTTGGTCGCCGGAAAAGTTTCGGGCTCATCGCTAGTGTACCGGGAGTGCTGGTAGTGTACCGGGAGACAATTGGGAGGGGTATTTCGACCCAAGAGGCTACATGGGCTGTGGGAGAGTGAATACCAGCCCTTAGTGGGCTGGTGGAAGTCCCACACAAGTCCTATGTGGCTGGGAAGAAAATCCCAAAGAGAAAAAGGTAGAAAAAGGCAAAAAGGCAAAAATAAGGAGGAGTCCTAGTCCTACTAGGATTGGAGGAGGAATCCTCCTCTCCTCTTGGTTCGGCCGAAGCCTAGGTGGCTTGGCCCTTGGGACAAGCCTCCTCCTCTCTTCCTCTTATATATACTAGAGGTTTTAGGGTTTTTGCACTAGATTTTCAGCCACGTGCTACCCGTTCCTCTAGTGCATAGTTTCTCCTCTAGATCGGTTTTCTGCAGTGCTTAGGCGAAGCCCTGTCGGAATTGATCCACCACCATCGCTGCAGCGTCATCATGCTGCCAGAGAACTAGTCTACCTCTCCGCTCCCTCTTGCTGGATCAAGAAGTCGGAGATCGTCATCAGGCTGTACGTGTGCTGAACGCGGAGGTGTCGTCCGTTCGGTGCTTGATCGGGATGGATCGTGATTGGATCGCGGGACGCTCGGCGATTTGGATCGCGAAGACGTTCGACTACACCAACCACGTTTCTTAACGCTTGCCGCATAGCGATCTACAAGGGTATGTAGATCCACTCTCCCTCTCGTAGATGCTCATCACCATGGATAGTTCTTGCATGAACGTAGGAAATTTTTTGTTTCCCATGCGACGTTCCCAACAGTGGCATCATGAGCTAGATCTATGTGTAGATGAGATCTCGATTAGAACACAAAGAGTTTGTGGGCGTTGATTCTTAGATTGCTTCCTCCCTTGGTCGTGTTTTGGTTCAGCGGTATTGTGGGATGAAGGGGCCCGGACCAACAGTACTCGTACGCTTATGAGAGACCGGTTCCCTCAACTGCAACTTGTTGCAAAAGATGGCTGGTGGGTGGCAGTTTCTCCTACTTTAGTTGGATCGGATTCGACAAAGGCGGTCCTTGAGAAGGTTGAAAAGCAACTTATGTATCACCGTTGTGGTTTATGCGTAGGTGAGAATTGTTCTTGCTAGATACTCGTAGCAGCCACGTAAAACATGCAACAACAACTAGAGGACGTCTAACTTGTTTTTGGAAGGTATGTTGTGATGTGATACGGCCAATTACATGATGTGATATATGTGATGTATGAGATGATCATGTGTTGTATAGAATATCACGACTTGCATGTCGATGAGTATGGCAACCGACAGGAGCCATAGGGTTGTCTTTAATTATTGTATGACCTGCGTGTCAATCATTAAGCGCCATGTAATGCATTACTTTATTGCTAAACTGTAGCAATAGTAGTACAAGTATAATGGGTGCGACAACCCCGATGGTGACACGTTGATGGCGATAAAGATGATGGAGATCATGGTGTCGTGCCGGTGACGATGGAGATCATGCCGGTGCTTTCAAGATGGAGATCAAAAGCACAAGTTCATGGCCATATCATGTCAATTATGATTTGCATGTGATGTTAATCCTTTTATGCGCCTTTTTTCTTAGGACGACGGTAGCATTATAAGGTTATCCCTCACTTAAATTTCAAGATGAATTGTGTTCTCCCCGAGTGTGCATCGTTGCGAAATTTCGTCGTGTCGAGACACCACGTGATGATCGGGTGTGATAAACTCTACGTTCACATAAAACGGGAGCAAGCTAGTGTTGCACATGCAGAACACTCGGGTTAAACTTGACGAGCCTAGCATGTAAAGACATGCCTCGGAACACAAGAGACCGAAAGGTCGAACATGAGTCATATAGTAGATATGATCAACATGATGATGTTCACCATTGAAACCACCTCAACTCACGTGATGATCGGACTTGAGTTGGTGAATTTGGATCATGTGACACTCAGATGACCTGAGGGATGTCAATTTGAGTGGGAGCTTTAGTAATTTGATTAACTAAACTCATTATCTTGAACAATAGTCTAAGTAACCTTTGCATATTTATGTTGCAGATCAATGGCTCGCGTAGTAGCACCCCTGAATTTTAATGCATCCCTAGAGAAAGCTATGTTGAAAGATGATGGAAGTAACTTTGTTGACTGGGCCCATAATATGAGGATTATCCTCACGGCTTCCCAAAAATCATATGTCCTTGATGCACCGCTTGGTGACCAACCAGAAGACATGCCATCCGAAGACATTAAGAATGCTTGGGAGGCACGTTCTGGAGATTACTCAATAGTTCAGTGTGCAATATTGTATGGCTTAGAACCGGGACTTCAAAGACGTTTTGAACGTCATGGAGCATATGAGATGTTCCAGGAGTTGAAGTTTATCTTTCAAAAGAATGCCCGGATCGAGAGGTATGAGACCTCCGATAAGTTCTATGATGGCAAAATGCAGGAGAGCGGGTCTATCAGTGAGAATATACTCAGAATGTCTGGGTATGCGAATCATCTAGCAGAGTTTGGAATTGCCCTTTCGCCAGAGGGGATCACTGACCGAGTTCTTCAATCATTGCCACCTAGTTACAAGAGCTTTGTGATGAACTATAACATGCACGGGATGAACAAGTCAGTCACCAAGCTGTTTGCGATGCTAAAAGTCGCTGAGTCTGAAATCCAGAAAGAACATCAAGTGTTGATGGTCAATAAAACCACTAGTTTCAAGAAGAATGGCAAGGGCAAGAAGGGTAAAACCAAGAAGGATGGCAAAGCAGTTTCTACTCCTGTAAAGAAGCCCAAGCATGGACCCCAAGCCAGAAACTGAGTGCTTTCATTGCAAGGGAACTGGTCACTGGAAGCGGAACTGCCCCAAGTACCTGGCTGACAAGAAGGCAGCCAATGACAAACAAGGTATATATGATATACATCTTATTGATGTGTACCTTACTAGCTCTCGTTGTAGTGCCTGGGTATTTGATACCGGTTCGGTTGCTCACATTTGCAACTCAAAACAGCAACTACGGAATAGACGAAGGCTGGCAAAGGATGAAGTGACGATGCGCGTGGGAAATGGTTCCAAGGTTGATGTGATCGTCATCGGCACGCTCTCTCTTCGATTACCATCGGGATTAGTGATGAACCTGAATAATTGTTATTTAGTGCCTGCGTTAAGCATGAACATTATATCTGGATCTTGTTTATTGCGAGACGGTTACTCATTTAAATCAGAGAATAAAGGTTGTTCTATTTATATGAGTAATATCTTTTATGGTCATGCACCCAAAGTTAGGGGTTTATTCATTTTGAATCTTGATAGTGATGACACACATGTTCATAACATTGATGCCAAAAGATGTAGAGTTGATAATGATAGTACCACTTTCTTGTGGCACTGCCGTTTAGGTCATATTGGTGTAAAACGCATGAGGAAGCTCCATGCTGATGGACTTTTGGAGTCACTTGATTTTGAATCACTTGACACATGTGAACCATGCCTCATGGACAAGATGACTAAAACGCCATTCTCTGGAACAATGGAACGGACAAGTGACTTATTGGAAATCGTACATACTGATGCGTGCGGTCCAATGAATGTTATAGTGCGTGGTGGATATCGTTATTTTCTCACCTTCACTGATGACTTAAGTAGATATGGGTATATTTACTTAATGAAACACAAGTCTGAAACGTTTGAAAAGTCAAGCAATTTTAGAGTGAAGTTGAGAATCATCATAACAAGAAGATTAAATTCTTGCGATCTGATCGAGGAGGTGAATATCTGAGTTATGAGTTTGGTAGTCACTTAAGACAGTGTGGAATTGTTTCATAGTTGACACCGCCCAGAACACCACATCGTAATGGTGTGTCCGAACATCGTAATTGAACCTTATTAGATATGGTGCGTTCTATGATGTCTCTTGCTGATTTGCCACTATCGTTTTGGGGTTATGCATTAGAGACAGCTGCATTCACTTTAAATAGGGCACCGTCAAAATCCGTTGAGACGACGCCATATGCACTATGGTTTGGCAAGAGGCCAAAGTTGTCGTTTCTTAAAGTTTGGGGATGTGATGCTTATGTCAAAAAGCTTCAGCCTGAAAAGCTGGAATCCAAAGCGGAGAAATGCGTCTTCAGAGGATACCCGAAAGATACAGTCGAGTATACCTTCTATCTCAGATCCGAAGGCAAAGTCTTTGTCGCTAAGAACGGAACATTTCTTGAGAAAGAGTTTCTCTCTAAAGAATTGAGTGGGAGGAAAATAGAGCTTGATGAGGTTATTGAACCTTTACTTCAACCAGAAAGTAGCGTAGCGCAGAAAGATGTTTCTGTGGAACCTACGCCGGTTGAAGAGAAAGTTAATGATGATGATCATGAATCTTCGGATCAAGCTGCTATTGAACCTCGTAGGTCCACAAGGGCGCGTACTGCTCCTGAGTGGTACGGCAACCCTATCTTGGAGGTCATGTTGTTGGACAACAATGAACCTACGAGCTATAGAGGAGCAGTGATGGGCCCGGATTTTGAGAAATGGTTAGAGGCCATGAAATCCGAGATGGGATCCATGTATGAAAACAAAGTATGGACTTTGGAAGTATTACCTGAAGGGAGAAAGGCCATTCAGAACAAATGGATCTTTAAGAATAAGACAGACGTGGACGGTAATGTCACCGTCTATAAAGCTCAAGTGGTGGAAAAGGGTTTTTCACAAGTTCAAGGAGTTGACTACGATGAGACATTCTCTCCCGTAGCGATGCTTAAGTCTGTCAGAATCATGTTGGCAATAGCTGCTTATTTCGACTATAAAATTTGGCAGATGGATGTCAAAATAGCGTTCCTCAACGGTTTCCTTGAGGAAGAGTTGTATATGATGCAACCAGAAGGTTTTGTCGATCCAGAGAATGCTGCCAAAGTTAGCAAACTCCAGCGATCCATTTATGGGCTGGTCCAAGCATCTCGGAGTTGGAATAAGGGCTTTGATGAGGTGATCAAAGCGTTTGAGTTTATACAAGTTTATGGAGAAGCTTGTATTTACAAGAAAGTGAGTGGGAGCTCTATAGCGTTTCTAATATTATATGTGGATGACATATTGCTGATTGGAAACAATATAGAAATGCTGGAAAGCATGAAGGAATATTTGAACAAGAGTTTTTCAATGAAGTACCTAGGAGAAGTTGCTTTCATATTAGGCATTAAGATCTATAGAGATAGATTGAGACGCTTAATAGCACTTTCACAAAGCACATACCTTGATAAAGTTTTGAAGAAGTTCAAAATGGATCAGTCCAAGAAGGGGTTCTTGCATGTGTTACAAGGTGTGAAGTTGAGTAAGACTTAATGCCCAGTGACTGCAGAAGATAGAGAAAAGATGAGTGTCATCCCCTATGCTTCAGCCATAGGCTCTATCATGGATGCAATGCTGTGCACAAGACCTGATGTCAGCCTTCCATAAGTATGGCCGAAAGGTTTCAAAGTGATCCTGGAATGGAGGACTGGGCAGCGGTCAAGAATATCCTTAAGTACCTGAAAAGGACTAAGGAGATGTTTCTCGTTTATGGAGGTGATGAAGAGCTCCTCATAAAGGGTTACGTCGATGCAAGGTTTGACACTGATCCGGATGACTCTAAGTCGCAAACCGGATACGTATTTATTCTCAACGGGGGAGCGGTAAGCTGGTGCAGTTCCAAGCAAAGCGTGGTAGCCGATTCTACATGTGAAGCGGAGTACATCGCAACCTGGGAGGCGACGAAGGAAGGTGTCTGTATGAAGCAGTTCTTGACAGATCTTCGAGTAGTGCCCAGTGCACTAAATCCAATGAACCTATTCTGTGACAACACTGGTGCCATTGCTCTGGCCAGGGAACCAAGGTTTCACAAGAGGACCAGACACATAAAGCGACGCTTTCACTCCATCCGCGATTACATCGAGGAGAAGGACATAAATATTTGCAAAGTGCACACGGATCTGAATGTTGCAGACCCGTTGACTAAACCTCTTCCAAGGGCTAAACATGTTCAACACCAGAACTGCATGGGTGTTCGATTCATTACAATGTAAATCACATAGTGATGTGAACTAGATTATTGACTCTAGTGCAAGTGGGAGACTGTTGGAAATATGCCCTAGAGGCAATGAATAAAGTGTTTATTATTATATTTCCTTGTTCATGATAATTGTATATTATCCATGCTATAATTGTATTGATTGGAAACACATTACATGTGTGGGTAAATAGACAACACACTGTCCCTACTATGCATCTAGTGAACTAGCTCGTTGATCAAATATGGTCAAGGTTTCCTAGCCATTGACATGTGATGTCATTTGATAATGGGATCACATCATTAGGAGAATGATGTGATGGACGAGACCCAAACTACAAATGTAGCATATGATCGTGTCAGTTTATTGCTACTGTTTTCTGCATGTCAAGTATATGTTCCTATGACCATGAGATCATGCAACTCACGGATACCGAAGGAGTGCCTTGTGTGTATCAAACGTCGCAACGTAACTGGGTGACTATAAAGGTGCTCTACAGGTATCTCTGAGGGTGTCTGTTGAGTTGGCATGGATCAAGACTGGGATTTGTTACTCTGTGTGACGGAGAGGTATCTTAGAGCCCACTCGGTAATACAACATCACAATGAGCCTTGCAAGCAATGTGTCTAAGTGTTAGTCACGGGATCTTGTATTACGGAACGAGTAAAGAGACTTGTCGATAACGAGGTTGAACTAGGTATGGAGATACCGACGATCGAATCTCGGGCAAGTAACATACCGAAGAACAAAGGGAACATCATACGGGATTAACTAAATCCTTGACATAGAGGTTCGACCGATAAAGATCTTCGTAGAATATGTAGGAATCAATATGGGTATCCAGGTCCCGCTATTGGTTATTGACCGTAGAGGTGTCTTGGTCATATCTACATAGTTCTCGAATCCGCAGGGTGTGCACACTTAAGGTTTGGTGACGTTTCGGTAGTATAGAGTTATGTATGGTGGTGACCGAAGGTTGTTCAGAGTCCCGGATGAGATCCCGGATGTCACGAGGAGCTTCGGAATGGTCCGGAGGTAAAGATTGATATATAGGAAGTCCTGTTTTGGTTCTCGAAAAAGTTTCGGGCTAATCGGTAATGTACCGGGAGTGCCGGTAGTCTACCGGGAGACCTCCGGGAGGGGTATTTCAACCCAAGAGGCTTCATGGGCTGTGGGAGAGTGAATACCAGCCCTTAGTGGGCTTGTGGAAACCCCACACAAGGCCCATGCGGCTAGAGAAGAATATCCAAAGAGAAAAAGGTGGAAAAAGGAAAAAATTGGGTGAATCCTAGTCCTACTAGGATTGGAGGTGGATTCCACCTCCACAACCTGGTACGGCCGACTCCTTGTGGCTTGTCCCTTGGGCCAAGCCTCCTCCTCTCTTCCTCCAATATATACTGGTGGTTTTAGGGTTTTTGCACATAATTTTTAGCCACGTGCTGCCCGTTCCTCCAGTGCATAGTTTCTCCTCTAGATCAGATTTCTGCAGTGCTTAGGCGAAGCCCTGCCGGAAATGCTCCACCACCATCACCGCGGCGCCGTCATGCTGCTGGTGAACTCGTCTACCTCTCCGCTCCCTCTTGCTGGAGCAAGAAGGCAGAGATCGTCATCGAGCTGTACGTGTGCTAAACACGGAGGTGTCGTCCGTTTGGCGCTAGATCGGAAGGACCGTGATCAAGATCGCAAGACGGATCGTGATGAGTTCGCGGGACGGATCGTGATTGGATCGCGGGACGGATCGTGATGAGCGCAGGACGCTCGGCGATTTGGATCGTGAAGACGTTCGACTACAACAACCGTGTTTCTTAACGCTTCCTGCTTAGCGATCTACAAGGGTATCTAGATCCACTCTCCCTCTCATAGATGCTCATAACCATGGATAGATCTTGCGTGTGTGTAGGAATTTTTTTGTTTCCCATGCGACGTTCCCTAACGTGTAGATCCACTCTCCCTCTCGTAGATGCTCATCACCATGGATAGGTCTTGCGTGAACGTAGGAATTTTTTTGTTTCCCATGCGACGTTCCCTAACACCTTACCTCCTTTGAATAGCATTGGCTTTCCTATGGACTCAAATTGATTTCTCACAAAGTAAAATGTAGAGTCCTCTTGCTTGAAGCTTTGCCAATCCATTTCCTTGCATCTAAGTGATTCTCCACAATCCTTTGCCAACCCATCATTGAACTTTTCCTGAAATATGCTTAGTGGAAATATTAGTTCAATGATATATATGTTGTTATTAATTACCAAAACCACCAAGGGAGCAAATGTGCTTCCAATCTCCCCCTTTTTGGCAACTGATGACAACATATAGATCAAAGCTTCGACATATGATGTAATCAATGAATATAATCGTCGCTTTGAGAAGTATGTGATAAGCAAGAGCTCCCCCTAAATTTGTGCATTATTTTGAATTTGCGTTTGAATGGAAATGCACAATCGATTAGGTACATGGGGGCACTTCTTCCATGTCACATACATCTTGGTGGTGTGCGAGAATAATAAGAGTGTATAATAAAATTGAATGATCATCTCATAAGCACCATAAGGATAGGAAATAGTAGCAACACACATTAAGTGTATGATCAAACACTGACAAAGTTTAACACATCGAAACCAAAAGATAACAAATGTTTTTGAAAAAGCGATAAAAACCAACACCCTCTGTCTCTCTCTCTCTCTCGAAGCCCTAATGGTCTATACAACTTCTCCCCCTTTGGCAACAAGTTACCAAAACGTTCAAAGGTATAGAGCTAATCGTTCTTCTGGGGCTGGTATCCTCCGGTGGCTGAAGTTGGAGTCGAGAGAACTGCGTAAGTGAAGACCTCTGCTAATGTCATGGATGGAGTTGGTGTAGCAATAGGAGGAACTGGTGGAGCTGATGGAGCTGAAGTGACTATAGCTGATGCTGATGAAGACGACCTCATCTCTGGAGCAGTCACTGTGGGTGTCCTGGCCTGAGTCCTGAACTAAGAAGTCGTCCTGACAGGTGCACTATCCTCATCATCAGAAGAATCATCCTCAGTGGAGTTTGGGATAGGCACAACATCAACTTCCTTCTTGAGATCATTCACTGTCACTGTGAGCTCATCCACCTGGTTGTTGAGACTATGGAACTTGTCGTCAACAATCCTCGAGAGTCTCTCTTGTTTTTTTAGGATGTTGGTGATGTCCTTCTACATGCTGGGCATAGAGTTGACAAGAAGGTCCATCTTCTCACTCCTAGTCATGGGCGGTTGAGCACTAGTGTCTCTTGCTGCCTTAGCATGTGCCTGTGCTGCAGCTGATGTGGGATGATCTGGGTCCATCACCACAATGTTGTCTTCAAGCTCCGGCAAGAGTGGAAAATGTGGTCGATCAAGCGCAAAGATATGCTTCTCCAACTTGGAGTTGATGAGCATATCGATTGATGGTGCATAGCAGCACGAGCGCTTCTGATCAGCGGGAACCTTCTTCACTGTCTTCACAATCAGATCCATCACTTTGAATGTCATATGCTAGTCTCAGAGAAGCATCATATTAATGGAGTAGCCTCGAATCATCTTCTAATCTCCTGACTTAGGCATCAAGGTGTGCCTGAGAATGGTGTTGATAGTGCGAAGATCTGCCCAGAGGAAATAGATTGATCCTAGCTTGTGAGGCTTCAGGTGTGCAGCAGGGATCTCATTGTACATGTTCTTCATCTGATTATGGCTTTCCTTGGGATCAGAGTACACACGAATATCTCCATCTTCCACTTTCGGGACTCCTAAGATGGCAGCCCACTCCTCAACAGTGGACTCATACCTGGCACCTTCAGTCATCCATACAATTCTACCATCTTCACAGAAATGTGTTGTGGAGTAGAATTGCATGATCATCTCGTCATTCCAGGCTGTGAACTCCTTGCCAACAAACTCATCTAGGCCAATGCAATGGAAGTTGTCTTGCACATTCGAAAAGTAGTCTTCATTCTCCTTGATATACCTCCAATCCACATATCCCATGTCACTTATAGCACGGCTCTTGTCAAGCAATATGGTCTCATAGAAATCTTGCTGTTCTTTGGTGTAGAACCTATAGTCAAAAGCAGTCTTCCTCCTCTGTGAGTATGGATTAACAACTCTCCAATCTCTTAGCCCTTGATCCTTCCTCTTCTTCATGTCCTCAGCCTGCAGATGGTTGGCATTGTGCAGTGGAAGGTGTGGCCTCAGCTTAATCAATGCAGACATAACATCCTCCTCTCGATCTCTGGAGGTAGAACCCTTGGTCTTCTCAGAAGCTGGGATGTCTCTAATAGTCCTCTTGGGTTTGGGAGCTTTGCGCTTCTTGGATGCATCTGGCTTGCTCTTGGATGGAGCTTGCCTTGGCATAGCATCGGACAACAGTTTCTTCTGCTTCTTCTTGGGAGGAGCCTTGGCAACTGGCTCTTCCTCCTCCTCCTCACCAGCAGTCTCTTTTGGATCCTCAAATATGGAGGTAGGCGTGCTAACAACATGAATGATCCTCTTTCTGCTCTTCTTCTCACCAGCCTTCTTGGGCATGAATTTCTTGGGAGGCTCAATAGTCATGGTGCCTCTAGAATTGTGAACAAAATTTTCACACGAGAATATTTTTTGAAATTACTGAATATATTTTCAAAGACTAACATTTGAACAAAATTAACAGGAAAGACGAAAAACAAAAAAGGAAAGAAAAAAGAAACAGAAAAACAAACTTAAAAAGGAAAACAAACATAAGGAAAAAAATAAAATAACTTAGCAAAAGATAATGAAATGAAAGAAAAGAAAAATAAAAGAGCATAGAAAAGGAAAACATAAAGAAACAGTAAACATAATTAGGGAATATTTTTTGGATATCTGGACAACTTTTGAGAAAGAGAACATTTTTTAAAAATCTGAACAAATTTGGCAATGCGAACATTATTTTGAATTATGAACATTTTTTGAAAATACGAACAAGTTCTGAAACTTGGACATTTTTTGAAAATAAAAACAAGTTTTAGAACAAGAACAAAATTTTGAAAATCTGAATATTATTTGAGTTTTCCAATCATTTATTTAGGAAAACAAGATCGAAATGTGAAATTCTAAGCAAAATTAGGAAATTCCGATTTTTTTTGAATTTATTGAAAATAGGAAAATGAAAACGAAGCAGAAAAAGGAAATAAGAGCAAAAAATAGAAAAAAGGAAAACGAAAAGAAAGAAGAAAAAAAAGAAAAGAAATCGGTTTAAGAACGTTCCAGAAGGTCCCCAAAACCGTAATAAACCGGTTGAAACCTCCCGAAACCGGAAACAACGAACTTATTAACGGGCCGACTCAGCTCAACTCTCGATCGCCACCTCTCCGCGAGGCCGACAGCTTGACACAGAATGCGTCAAAGGAATCGTTTATGGTCAACCATTAATAGGCTAACTCATTAGCGTTGTTTGCTTGTTGCACGATGTAGGTTAGCTCTGTTTTGGATTCATTCTTCTTTTATGTTTTCTCATTTTATTCATCTCTTCACCAGTTTTTTCGGTCTTTCTTCATTTTACCTACGTTCTATTTTTTTCTAATTATTTTCTTTCTATTGTTTCCTATGTTTTCTACAGATT